>CM060838.1:18652500-19852500 GCA_030762175.1 Metallyticus violacea | reverse complement strand
TACATTTAACCTAACTTTATCATTATGCACAAATATTTATTTATTCTTTCTTTATATATTCCTACTCATATCATCATTTTCGCTAGTACTTAGCACAATTGGGTCAACTGGCTCCCATAATCAATAAAAAGATAATAAATGTTGTGCTAATATTTAAAGTTACCAATGTTCCTGCACTTGTATAGAAATTTATACAACCACCAGTGCCCAACTAATACTAATAATATTCGTGGAACAGAACTACGAAAGTTCACTTGTACTTTTGTGAGTATTAAATAGTAAAGAACAAGTGCAGCAGAAATCTTTGTGGAACAGAATTGTACTAATAACTACAAGTTACCATTCCGTACACTGGTCATGTATTAGACCATACTTTTTGTGAAACAGGGCCCAGGAACGCTTGTTTCCAAAAACAAATTCTTCCACCATATGTGATGTGACAGTAGTGAAACCCGTTAACAAAACGTACAACACGCAATTAAGGCCCAATATTGTTAGACACAAATGACACGTAAGAAATTTCCCAGCGATATTACGAGCACACGACTCTACCTCCCTTCTATTGCTCGTATGCACATCGCTAATCTCCACGTCTCCATCTCAGAGAGTTTCTCCCATTTCAGCTGCTATGCTAGTGGACGTCAGCAAAGTAAAACTGCACCAGCTGGCGTACGTCAACCGCTAACCAGACAAGCAAAAATGTTTGTCTCTCTTGCAGAGGTTCCCATAGCGCCACTGCCTCACCTCCCCGCACAACGGGAATGTCCATCAGATGTCACTCTCATTTCTGACACTCCCAGTATGTGCGCGAACAAATGCGGATCAATTATTGATTGCAGTTCTTTTCCCCTCCATGTCATTATACCCGGTAAGCGTTATCTGCGCCTGCTGCCGGTATTGTTGTCTGCCTGCCATTGTTTTCTCTTTCACTTTTGCTTGTGCTGTGCCGTGAATAACCGAGAACGCTGCACGAATAACAAATATCAACAAACTCCCCTTCCCGTTTAAACCCTTCCTTTCAGCACTTGATTAACACCCTAACCAAGCCGTCTCCGACAAAATTCCTTTCGTTTTCTACGTGTGCAGGATGCTTAATTACGAACTTTGACGTGGTTCCACGGAAGGCAGCGTCAACCTCGGCTAAAAGGCTAAAGTGTCTGCCGCACAGATTTATTTCCATGGCTTTGGTAACAGGAAGGATTCTTATTAATTAATACGATATTGTGTGCTGTTAGACTTTACTGCCAACTTTTACAGCGAAAGTTTGTTCACTTAAAATTCTAATTCTCCCTGACACATGAAATTAACGTTGACTTTGTCCTATCTCGTCGATATCTTTATGCGCTGGCAGCATTCCATACTACAAACAATTTCAAAATATTCATAAGATTGAGAAGTTACCTGCAACGGGTGCCAGAAGATTTCATTACTGTTTTCATTAGATGAAAGCCTGGGCTTAACAAGATACACGCTTGAGCCACTGCCCTGTTTTTTCATCTTTCATATATACACAAAGATCATCCGGCCCTGTTTCCAGCGACGCTAATAGGTACAATCCGAACTAGCGAGCATCCTCCCCAGCTCTGCTGGTGGGTATTCCGAGCGCTTTTGGTAACTCAACATCCGCCGAAGCGGACTCAGTACCCATAAGTCTAAGCAAACACACTGCTAGACGTTAGAAGTATCATGGTTGCTCCGGATTAGCAGAACTCGCATCATAGCACCTGAAGCAATTGCTAATTTATTTTATTTTAATATTCGCATGAAATATGAATTCTCCATCTCTCAGTCTGTTCAATTCTAAATGCTCAGAAAGACAGATAAGAGCGTGAAAAAGTAGTCAGTCTGGAATAAGCATACCTACCCACTTAACCGCTGCATAGGACGAATGTGTAAGATGCTGTTGTGGTTGATGCAAGCAAGAAGTTGGTTCCCTTTGCGGGTCCCTGTCGCTTTTTCAGAGGATCACCCAGTTGCAGTGGGTCGTTGATGAGAGAGATACTAAACCCTCAGCGCTTCAAGATAATTAATGTTTGTCCTCCCTGAAGCAAATAGCTGCCAGAGTCTGAGGCGAAAGTTGCAAGGCCAATTTAAGTATTAATAAGCGTGAAGTACTTACATTCAAATGTGATATAACAAAAAATAAAATTAATACCTCAAGAGAAAATGATCGACTATATGTTTCTTTTTTCTGTGCGGCAGTGAGATAGAAAGTAGAATGATGAATTGGGCATTAAGTATTAATAAATGTTGCACAATAACACGTTGCATACAAATTGTTTCCTAGCATATGGCGTCAATAATATGACAGATAATGCATTCCAATAAACAAACAACCATTTTTTTTTTTGTGCTTGCTAGATCCTTTGTCCTTTTGATTGCTTGTATATGCATGGTGTAAGTAGTAACTATTGCAACTCTACAGCGTGGGGGGGGGGGGAATACAAAAACTTACGGCTAGAAAAATGGGTACTTCAAAAGAAGTAACAAATTGTCTTGGACGCTTTGTTACGGTGCTGTAGCCGTTAACTCCGAAGCAGAAAATGTGTTTATGGATGGTTAAGAGGACAGAAAACACAATATCCGTCTTTAAAATAGTTTAATTTGTAAATACATGCCATAGCATTAATTAATTGAATTCAAGTAATCGTTCACAAGACTACCCATAGTAGTTTTCAAAACGCTTTATCACTTGAATGCATATGAACATACGTCATATCACAGCGTAGCTATGACACTGATTCAAAAGCTTCTTACGATACAGCGTCTCCGACTATTTGTTACCTCCTTTCTACTAGTACATATATTTTCCTTTAGCTGAAGGGATCTGGTTTTGACAGAAAAACAACAGAAAACTAGTTTCCAGATTAAGAACTCTCGACAGGTGTGTAAAACCCAACGACCATATGTTTCTGAAAATAGTGCATTAAGAATAAACAAAATTGGCATACGAAGAAGTGGCTCAATTAGTTAAATTGGAAACGTGGGTGTATAATCCCAATATGAGCGTGAACAAAAAGAAAATGTTGAAATAATAGGTGTCAACCCACCTAGGACAGGCAGGATTATGCATTGCAGCACCGTTGCAGACCCACAATGACACCGTCCCACGCTCCTACATGTTGTTGGCAAAATCTCGCTTTCCAGTAATGCAAATATAAACTTCAATTTATTTGTAAGACACAGTTTATCCCACATCAACCTCAAGCCATCTGCTTATCTTTTATTGGTTTCCCTTTCCTCTGCGTTATTGAATGTGAATACGTAAGATTTAAAGTAATGTTGATTTGCCTTTCAACTTTATTGACAATAGAGACAGCGATGATTTCACGGAACTAACAGCGGCGATGATGCTGATGAAAACATTGATAAAGTCTGAGATTCGGAAATTATATGTAGAGTCGATCCCCACGCCGGAGATTGAAGCCACTTCACTTCCGTTCCACTGCGGGAACCAATGAACATTTTGCTATTGTAAGGAAATGAGTTAACACATTGACATGGAATTAAAAGAGTTTTACAAAACTGGAAAAAGAAAAATGGGTTAAAATATCGGTCAAAGGATTAGTTCCCTATACTTCTTGCAATATTGGTATATAGGAGTTTATATATACATATATGACAATTTAATTTCTTTAAATTGTTAATATGTATAATTATAAAAGACTTATAAGTACATGCCACATACATACAAGCTGTTGTATGATATAAATATAATTTAAATGGGAACATTATTACTGATGATATTAATACATTTAGTAAAACTAGGTCTAAAAAGGTGTAGGATGCTATGAACGTTCCTTGTAGTCAGATATTTTTCATCCACTTGTACAAATCTATCTAGGATATGTACATATCCTTGTACAAGACCCATAAATTATGAAAAACAGCCTAATAAATTTAAAAAATATTGCTGCTAATCAAAGGAAGCTGATAAAATGTACTTATATGTTTCCAAAAGATCAAAAAATAATGTTTATACATAATTTAATTGCCATTTATCATAAGTTTTCTAAAAATATCTTTAAAAATTTAATCTGAAAATTTAGTTTTAATTACTTTTATTTAAGCACTGTTGTTATTTTTCCCTATATTCAATTTTTAACAGTTACGGTTTAACTCCCTTCTCTGTAATTTTACTATTTCTTTCCAACGTTCATAATTTCAAATTCTTTTACAGACAGTATCAGGGACCAAAAAGAAAGCATTGTGTAAATATAAAGTTACGAATAAAATGAACGAAACAATATGGAAAAGTTAATAAATATTTTAAAAGGATTAATATATATTTTACATAATATTACATGAATATAACAAGAAAATGGATAATTGCGTTCCAAAAACCATTTACAAGTTTAGTTAAAATTTTGACAAAATTTAATGAATTCTCTAACAAAATAGACATCAATAGTAATAAGTTTTTAAAGAATCACCAATGACAGAGCATATTAGGTATGACATTATGGAACCAACTTTTTATACAGCTTATACTAAGAGTAATTAGTTCTTTTAGTACAAGACACTCAAACTAAAAACTGCATTTTGTACCACTGGTGTTACAAATTTTATTTGACAGTTCAGTATTACCAACTATGTTTTAATGTGGAATGTCATTTATTAAACTATTTAATTGTATAAAAATTATATTTCGATGTTTGCAGTTCTCGCAGCGGTTTTGAAACCAGGCAATAGTGTGATTAATGATATTATATAATAACTACTAAACTAATTTCTAACATTTATCTGTATAAGCAGCCAATTTATAAACCCTGCAAAAATGTCAGGCTGGAAGAAAACAACAAGTGATCTCAACAAAATCAAAATATTAGCCCACAAAATATACATTTAAAACCAGCAATTGCTACCAATACAATGTTGAGAACATTATCAAAAGATATAGGTAGCTTTTCTTCAATGCTCTTCTTATGTGAAATGCCCAAACTATTTTTTTTATATCAAGGAAAGTTTAGGAATGACTGGAACTATTTAATTTATAATTCTTAATTTTTTTGTAAATATTAAATAGTGCATGATACAAGTGTTAAAGGTGACTCACGAAATAAAATGCCACTTATAACACTTTTATCATAAAGTGCTAATAAACATTTAATTTATGGCATTATACGTGTACTAGACAGGATACAGCGGGAAATCATTTAAATATTTCAATGGTAATTTGCTTCGTAATATTAAAAGTTATATAATATAAAGCCACTGTAAGTGAAAAATATTATTATTTAGGAAACATAAGAGTTAGAAGTTTCGTTAGTATCATAGGATATACAATAATTATTAAACACAAAAAAAATTAATGAAATAAATTATGCTTTTTCTTGGATTCTTATTCTATAGTGAAATTTGTCAATCTTAGGATGTCATTTTTGCGTCGTATTTTACAAAAGATGAAAAACAAACACTCGTGGCGTAACAAATCCAGCAGGCATGCGCCACACCTTGGAAAGCCCGAGTACTTTACCCTATGATACGTGAGTATATCGCTACACACCTTCCACGCCGCGCCCACATATTCAATCTTCCATCGAAAGAGACCCCCTGAGGTGCTCGAAAGAAAGAAAATCCGGGCATGGGTTTGAGTTCATCGCTCGGATTATGTGCAGACTTTTGTCGTTCCGCATTGAATCAGCTGAACTGCAGAATATAACAACAGCTGATATTAAACTCTGTCAGCATGCTATTTCGGAATTCGTAATAAAATTATTAAATATCGTTGTTACTAACAGAAAATGAATATTTCTTGCCTTAACACAGAAACAACCATCATTTTATAGAGTTACTACACTTTTGTATATAGAAGACTGAATCACGAATAGTTTTATCATTTGAAAATCGAAATGTCTCATATTCAAAACTATCCCATTTGCAATTCAACAGGTAATACATATTTACAAAATTTTGAATTCGAGTGCAGTTAAGAACGCTCATTGCAAATCCAACACATTTGTATACACAGCGTGCTTCAAAAATATATCTTACACCTTCAAGAATGATACCCTTATACATAAAAAAAAGATTTTAAATCCACGTAGATCCAGACATGCTTGCTTTCCTAATTTTTAATGTCTGCATATGATCTCTTCATTAAAGGTAAAAGTTCAAAATGTCTACCTTAATACGGCTATCACTTTGTCCCAGTACCCCACGATGAGATCCTAAATTCCTAGTACTTTATCAAGTTGGCCAAGAATCTCCCATGTTGTTTTTAAATTTCTGTAAGGATCATATTTGGGGTCAATGTATGCCGTATATTTTTATAACGTTCTGTGTATTATGTTGAATATAGCAAACAAGATATAGAAAACAGAAGATATGACCATACTTCAATGGAATTTACACTTGCAGAATGCAAGTGTTGCTTCTCAAACAAATATAAATAAGCAATATGAACGAGTAGTGTGTACTGCCGTTTTCGCTACAGAGGCACCACAGGCGATGCACATTAATGATACATGAAATGAAATGATATATTGAGAAAGGATTTATTTTTAAGGAAGAAAACATTCCAGGCATAAGTTTAGGGTACCTCCCCGGCATTTGCCATTTATGAGGACTGAGGAAAACCTGGGACAAACCTCAGTGAGGTCCTGGCGGGATTCAAACCCCAGACCTCCCGATACGAGTCCGCGCCTTAACGACCTCGGCCACCCGTGGCGGTCCACACACGCAAATGAAACAGTAATTGGGTCGCCTTGCCCACTTTAAACTATGTTAATTCAATAAATTACCTGCATCGTTTTTAATTTCAATCAGTCATTTAAGGGCTCAGCCAGTCTTAACCCATGGTTAATTTATCGTGTGGTTGCACCTCTTTGCTAAGTTTGATTAAATCTCTAAAACATACACGTTTTTACAAGTATATATATATACATAAAATTGGGAGTTGTTAGTGTAGCTGTAAAATCTCTATTAAGAGGTAGAAGAATGATAACTTGCCCTCACCAGAGTGCCTATTCACAAACTAAGAGCAGTTTATCACTTCCGAAATGATTCTTGCGGTTGGCTTCATTATACATGCAATAAAAGTCAGCAAGGACAAGTGTTAATTGAAAAAGTAACACGTGTTTCGCCAGGTGTGTCTATGTAACAGTCTTCAGTAGGTGGATATTAGCACTTGATTAACTACATTCATTCAGATCAAAGCACAACAATAACGCCTCTGTAACAGGGATTTTTTGTGTGCAAAAAGCGGCGTTTTGTGGCTCACAAAGGAGTTTCAGTTCGTCGTTATTAATTTGAGCTGATGTTACGTGCCTGTTAATTTCGTCTTGTGCTTGTTTTGGTAATCTAGTCACATCGCCAGATTCACAGTGAGCGGTCGGGGCCATGGTTTTGCAGAACAAAGATATCTTGTTTTCTGTTCATCTTCCATCTCTATAAAAACAGGAACGAAGTTCTCATAGGCATCAGCAAGCATAGCCCCTCTTTTAGTAATTGAAAAACCATCCTGCATTTTATTACGAAACCATAGCTCGCATAACCGGCATTTTAGTTCCTTCACATGCGATGTGTTTTGGCTTGCAAAAATTATAGTCTCCAAAAAATGGAGCAAGTTTCTGAACGAGGAAAACTGTAACTCTCCATACTGACCATGAGCACTGTAATCAGGTACCTTTTGCCATGAGATTACCGGTTAACGAGATCATTAACCCTTCCATGTACAGCCGAGGCTTGGAACACTATGCATTTGCACTGGAGAGGTTATTTCGCAGTTCTTGAGAAAAATATTACAGAAACGAAACATTAGCCATAAGAGGTATAGAAAATAAGTACTCTTAATCTTCGGCTGTTTCTACTTAGAACCGCTAAGCTCAAACCAGTGGATGAAATTCTTCATGCGAGTTCTGTTCAAAAAAAATCCGGAACTTTGTCCACAAAACTTTTCTATGTTTACCTTTTACTTATTGTGCATGGTCTCCTTCCAAATACTCTCCTCCACAATTGATGCACCGCTCCCAACGCCTTTTCCACCTCCGAAAGCAGTCTTGGTACACTTCTTTCTGGATCGCGCGAAGCGCCGTCTGCGATTTTTCTTTCATCTCTGCTATCGTTGTAAATCTTCGTCCTTTCAACGGGGTTTTCAACTTTGGAAATAAAGAAAGGTCCGCAGAGGCCAGGTCTGGAGAGTACGGAGGACGAGGCAGCACAGTGATTTCGTTTTTTGTGCAATAGTCACGCACCAACAGAGATGAATGTGCGGGTGCGTTATCGTGACGCAAGAGCCATGAATTGTCTCGCCACATCTCAGGCCGTTTCTTCTCACATTTTCTCGCAGGCGTCGCAACACATCCCGATAGTACCATCGATGAACAGTTTGTCCCTGTGGCACGAATTGATGATGAACTAATCCTTCAAAGTCAAAGAAAACTATCAGTATGGCTTTCACATTTGACCTGACCTGACGAGCTTTTTTTTGATCTTGGAGAACCTTTACCGACCCATTGTGAAGATTGAACCTTGGTCTCAACATCATAACTGTAGACCCACGTTTCATCACCAGTTTTAGATTCTCTTAAGGAACATTTCATTCTCATTTGCGCGATCCAAAAGCTCTTCACAGATTTCGAGGCGATGGTCTTTCTGGTCTTGACTCCATGAGCAGTGGGACGAACTTGGCAACACGATGCATTCCAAGATGCTGTGTCAGGATTTCATGACATGATCCAACTGAAATGTTACATTCTTCTGCAATCTCTCGGACAGTCAGTCTTCGACTGGCACGCACAATTTCATTGACTTTCCGACATAAGCGTCGTCGGTAGACGTCGAAGGGCGTCCTGAACGAGGGTCATCTTTAACTTCCGTCCGGCCATTTTTAAACCGGGTGAACCATTCGTAACACCGAGTATGGCTTAAGCACTCAATAAGGTTTTCTTGAGTTTCACGCAAAATTTAATGCAGACGCGTTGTTCCTCTAACTCTGCCATCAAACTGTGCGACACAAGCTTCTACTCTACTGAACAATAACTAACAGACATACAATAATGAAACTTCCGGCAGATACACATTAAACACAGGCGTGTGTAGTGATGCCAACCGCATTTTGCTCCAACGCGAAATTACGAATGATCCGACATTTTTTTTGAACAGACATCGTAGAACGTGGTTCGCACATGATGGTGCGCCACACCATTTTATCAGCTGTTTTATGATCAATGGATAGAATTGCGAAAAGAATACTGGGAGAGTATCTAAAGAAATTCACTGTTCAGGTAAGAAAATTGTAAGAAAGAAACCGAATAATGTAAAGTTCTCTCCGTTTTTCCAGAATGAGAAAAGATTTTGAAAGAATTTTTCCAAATTCTTTTCTAACCGCAACACTTTCAGTCGCTTTTCATATATCGACTTTACCCAGATATAATCGAGATTTCAGTACGTTTATAGTATAAATGTTCCAATTTCTGATTTAAACCGAAGGATTTTCTATTTTATTTTTCATTTTGAGGATGTGGCTATATTAAAGAATAGTTTAGGCATGATATACGTTTGCGATCAATAAAGAAGAAACAATAACTTAAATTATCTGCCGGTATATTAAAAAGTAATTTCAATAAATTTATTTATATCGTGTAAACGTTATTAATTTAAAATTCTGAAATTCTACGATATCCTGCAATGAGGTAACGAGAAAAAATGAACCACAATTTCGCAGAGAATCTTTGGAAAGGGTGAAGCGTGTTATACAAGAACAGTTTTATTCATGCCGCTCTTTGATTAATGATCTTCGTGTTTCTGTTACATACCTGACGTGTAAAAGCTCAAATCATTATTAATGACTGAAAATTCACATTAATCTCACAACAAAATGGTAATCCGGTGTAGTTCTTCGAATGCGGAGCTTTCATGTTCCTCTAACGTTAGGGTTAACTTCTTATCCATACAAGAAAACGTGAAGAAAATAACGCGACAATACAGCAAATGTGGGAGTTACCCTTTTTCCCGGTGAAAAATAATTTTGAGCATTTATAGGATAGCTGGAGTTAACGGTTTGTTGTAGGAGCCAAGCTTGTGCTTGGAAGAGAAAATCAAAAACATCACTTGTTTCTAGAAAGTAGTAAAAGCATGATTTTCATGTCGCTTACAATTGAAGCGGATTACGGGTGGGTGCTGTTGTCGACCCCGCGTTGGGCGCAAATTATGAAGCGGTTTAGTTGGCCCCAACAATTAATAAGCTCCGGCTTTGTGCCCCAGATTGGGCATAAATCTTGAAGCGATCTGTTGTCAACGTCAAGTTGCCTCAAGTTGTGATGTCAGTTTTGAAGTGATTTTGTAGACTTATTTAAGATCACTTTTGGTGTTGTTTCCCACGTTTCAATGACAATAGGGTGGATTCTGCTATTTTGTTGACTCGTATTCAACGGGAATGAGAGAGGGTTTCTATAGTGTAAATAAGCGATATAATATATATATATATATATATATATTGATATTTTATTACGTACAAAATGTCTCGCGCCCTCTGGTGTTTTGCGTACGATAGACTTAGCTACGCCGATTGTGAAACTTACCTACTGATGAGTGCCGCGGCGCGTGAAACTGAAAATCGAACGAGTACTACGAACTGGGTGCAACTCGCCGCGTGTAAAACTTACAACTGCCTGTTCTAGGCAAGCAACCGCCTCAAATCAAGTATTTGCTGACGTAACGATTGCCACGTGGTCACAAAGGCTCGCGCAATATTCGTGCCTATCTTTAAAAGTTCAAATATATATTTTCCATTGACTGGTTTAAGTTCTCCTGCCATTCGTTTTAGAAAGTTTAAAACATTTTGTTGGCATTGTCTAGTTTAAAGGGCTAACAGTACGGTGTCAGTCGGGTTCAGAGACCTTAACGAGTTTAAAAATCCTTGAGTTTATTAACACTAAGGCAGTATTTTTAAAAAGCGCATAACACTCATCTCTCTTCCACTGTGTCGGATTTATAACTCTCTTTACCCATTCAAGCCTTCGCAACGGAAAAAAAAGCACCACGGGCTTTCTCTTCTGTGCAATTCTTACATTGGAGTTAAAGTTTATGACCCACATATATACATAATATTTATATTATTAATTACAATGCCAAAATTGATGATTGGGCTTACATTCAATACATTATAAGTATATTTCAGTGGAAATGAATCGGAGGAAATATTACATAATTTCCTAGTGCAATGGGATATTTGATTTTTATTTATCATTGATTACGCCCTATGTGACAAAACAATGTCTCGATCACTGCCAGGTTTTTCGAAGCTGTTCTGCTTGTTGAAATAGAAAACGAAAATATTAAGTATTAGGTGTTATTACTGGCAAAATTAAGTTCAATTGGCTTAATGCATTTTCCAATAAATGAGCCAGTTTTATTAGTAGAGCATCTTGCACTCAATTTTTCTATAACATAAAACCAAATGTCCTGAAGCAGGGAATGTACAGCCAGTTTATCAGACTAAAAATTGAGACCTTTCCCCACAAAAATGTCATTAAAAAGCTGGTGCCCCTCTTGCGGTGCCTAATTGCAAAGCCGTTATATTTCGGTTGGAAAGTGTCGTTGGGGGTATATATATACTGATGGCCGTTTTTATTGCTTTTATACGAGCTCGTTCCCCACGATGTCGTACATTAGCGCGGAAAGTGCCTCTGTTAAAACTTGTCACACGCAATTAATCCCTACGTAGCACCCCATGCAGGGGTTGCCCTGTCAAACGTCACTGAGTAAAATCGAGGGAGATAGAAGAGAGTTCCTGTTTAGTGAGTGATTTGAATCGAAATAACAACGGCCAAAACACACATAAATCTGTCAGAGATTTGAAGAAATTCCCAGTTCATAGCAGAAGTAACAACAAGTCAACAAGTCTCAATAAATATGTCACATTTACATTCGTATTGCTTTATTTGTTCTCTCATTTTATTTGTTGAAACGTTAAACAATAACACGAATCTTCTACCCTTATAGTGATAGATTTCTGAGTGACCATCAATTGCTCTGCCAAATTATTGTATAGAAACTTATGATGCAGAACACACAGACAGCGTGTTAAGCTGATGACTTCTCATTTGTTTAGGCTACATTGTTGATTGTTGATTTGTTTTATTTACGGACACTCTTTTTAACATCTCAGGCCATCAGCGTCCCATTCAATTCAGGGCGTGAAACGACCGACAAATTTTGCTCAGAGGTCTCTTCTTTCAGGCTTGAGGTTCTTTATCGTTCCGAAAATGTACGACACGGGACCCACGGCTTTACTTCCTTTCCGAAGGAAGCCATACTTAGGATTTTTACGCCCGAAAAAAATCCATCGATCCTGGCCGGGATTGAACCCGCGATCTTGGGTTTAGAAGGCAAGTATGGTTACCACTACACCACCAGAACTGACGTTCAGGTTACAGAATAGTAGTAAATGCTACATATATAAGTAGCATAAAAGAGCATTTTATCAACGATATGTTTAAAAACTGTGCATTTGAATTTGAATAAGTTTTGGATGTTCCATTTCTTTCGTAACCCCATTCATAGAAATAAATTATTATAATAACGGATACGTTATATATTTATGTTTCAATTCCACTATTTTATTGTTTCAAAGAAAACTTAGGAATTTTTTTGAGTAGTGTTTAACGCCGTTTTTACTACTGAGGCACCACAGGCGATGAACACTGATGATGATACATGAGATGAAATGATAAATTGGAAAAGGATTTATTTTTAAGGAAGGAGTCGTTCAGTTTAGGATACCTCCCCGGCATTTGCCGTTTATGAGGACTGAGGAAAACCTGGAAAAACCCCCAGTCAGGGAGGACGGTCCTGGCGGTATTCGAACCCAGATCGCCCGCTCACGAGTTCGTGCCTTAACAACCTCGGCCACCCGTGGCGGTCCGTAAGCAGTGAGTTTTGAAGAAAATTTATATGAAATAATGAAACGCAACGTAATTATGTATCTTGTGCACACAGCACATTTTGAAGTAATGAATCTGCGATATGCACTAGCTGAAATTAATGTATTGATAAATGTTAGATTAATAAAGCATGAGGAAATGTGGCAGAACATGTTTAAAGGTCTCTACGGCTAGTAGTTGCAAATGTACCAACTGCCGGTGCTCAGCAAAACCCTGGCAGGTTCTTTTACAGAATGCGTCCTCTTTAGGCAATAAACGCAAAGTTGAAAATCCGAAACTAGCAAACAGCGTTCTTTACCAACGAATCCTTTTATCCGGCAAAGAAAAACTCTCGAGTCAATGCCCGCGCGAAACCGAAGGCACAAAACCATACCACAGCCCCTCTGGCTCATTTTTTTGTATCTTTAGTAATTTTGAAAAGTCCATTATGCGTTGTGTTTCCTATTTAAAGCATGCTGCGAGAGACCAGAAGCAGTTAAGTGTATGAATGGAGAGGAGCGCTTTGTTGTGGCAAGACCGTTACACTATATTGATCCCAAATAAGAGACGCGTGCTTCTTTTTATGGTTCTGGGCTCATTTGTGCACAGTCCGACGTTATGAAGCTGCTGGACAAGAATTATATTCATGGCGTCTCTGAGGACCGCCACAGCGTGAAATTAGGTTGACTGCACAGTGTCATCGCGTAGACATCCAATGCCACACTTTACTTTTATCGCCTTCTGCGAATTTCGCAACATACTAAATGCAACTTTAGCATCAGTTATGAACTAATGAACTGGCTAGGTCAAAGTCCTACCATCTTCTTGAACGGGCCATGTTTGTTAATGACAAACTCAATATAGTTTAATTCTTTCTCCACAAAGTTAAGACAGTGCACGAAGAAAGAAGAATGCAATGTCTGCCGAGCAATTGATCAGAGTTGCGATATCTCAGACGATCTTAATCTCGGCTTACCAGATCGGATTTACTTATCCTCGGATCACAACTCCCCACATTGTCCCCGTGAGTATGATTGTGTCTGCAGCTTTCCTCAGGAGAGCAGTTAAGATACGCTTATCATTAAAACACAAAGCGATCATGTAAAATATGAATAAATAAAAATATCAACTGTTAAACAGAGGACGTTATACGAATGCATTCAAGTTGTAACACCTCCGATTTTTTTCCTCAGAACTGGAAGTAGATAGAAACATACGGTTTGTTTTAAAATGCTTGGGCACTCGTTGTCAATGCGTGACAGAGGTGGCAGCACTGTATGGCACACAGAACTCGAGCTGCAGCGGCGATAGTAAGGATTGTTTTTGATAATTCAAAATAGCGACGTTTTCATTACAAGAACAGCATGTAATCGTTCATTTTCTCCATTTGTGTGGTTTGACACCGATTGAAATTCATCGCCAGTTGAGTGAGACACTCTCGCGGAGGGGTGCGATAGTTCAAGGAAGGCAGATCGTCGTGTGACAACAAACAAGCAATCTCGGCCTCGCACAAGCCGGTCTGACAACATGATCGAGCGAGTGGAGAAAGTTTTGGAGGATCGCCGAATGAGTGTGGAACACATCGCCTCCAAAGTTGGCATTTCCGTGGGATATGTGCACACAATCCTGCATGAAGACCTGAAAATGCGAAAAGTGTCCTCCAGGTGGGTGCCACGAATGCTGACGGACGACCACAAGGCTGCGCGCGTGGTATTGCCAGGCAATTTTGACGCGTGAGACTTTATGAATTTCATCAATTGCGACAACGGATGACACATGGATGAGATATGGACGCCGGTTTTTATTCCAGAAACGAAGCGCCAGTTTGCTCAATGGAAGCCCTCAGATTCACCACCACCAAAACATTTTCGGGTAAGCTTCAGTGCAGAAAAAAAATGGTGGCCAAGTTCTGGGACAGCGATGGAGTAATTCTTACTTATTTCTTTCCAAAGGGCATTACAGTGACAGGTGCGTCCTACGAAGATGTTTTGAAGAAGAAGCTCCCTCCAGCATTGCGTGAAAAACGACCGGAAAAGGCTGCACGTGTGCTTTTTCACCAAGACAACGCCCCGGCTCATCGGGCGAACGTGATGCAGCATGCTCCCTACTCACCTGACGTGGTTCCTAGCGACTTTTGGCTGTTTCCAACGATGAAAGACACTCTCCGTGGTCGCACATTCACTAGCCGTGCCGCTATTGTGTCAGCGATTTTCTAGTGACCAAAACAGATTCCTATAGAAGCGTTCGCAGCGGCCATGGAATTATGGCGTCGTTGTTGTAAAAAATGTGTCGGGCTGCAGGGAGAATACATTGAGAAGTGACACAAGTTTCATGGTTTTCGTGTGATTAGTTAGTGAGAAAAAAAAATCGGAGGTGTTATAACTTGAATGCTCCTCGTATTTTGAGGAGATATGGCTTACTGGAAAATAGTACATCCCTAATTATATTATGCTACAAAGAAAATGCGCGTTATTTATCATGATTTTCATAATTAATAAGAAAATAATGCAACACTAGAAACTTCCCGTCTACTGGCATGTGAAAGTAGAATTTCAGCTCAGACTGTAATTTCATTAGTTAACTGTTTAAGATTTCGATTTGCCCGAAATTCTCCTGTGAACCTCTTTCGAATAAAAAGGCAGCCCCTGTTAGCTACTCCGGGAGAGATCCTCATTACTTTCTTGGTTAACAAGTTCAAGTGTTTTCGGTCCATTGCTAACGTAGTCCATCTGTTGCCAAAGATTTCCATCAATTCGTCCGAGAGTGAACCATCTGGTGTTCTCCTATTCTAAGGTTCCAACATGAAATTCTGGAAGTCCATCTATTGTGTGTCTTGCCGCTTCGCATGTCCCACCTTTAGGGGAAGGTAAAATACTTGTAAATATAGGGAGAGGGCAGACGAACTTGTTGACAGAGATATTTCGAAGAGTTAATATTCCAGAACAGTGGCATTCCAACATCACCCTATTGCACAGGAAAGCGTCTTAAGGTGATGTGAACAAACATTCCACCAACCTATAAGATATTTTCCAAAATTATAACTAAATCAATTAGCCGAACCAACCATCAGCAGGCAAGACATAAAGAAAATACAGGAGACATATCCAACCTTCGTGAACTTTACTAAAGCATTCAACACAGCTGAACGCGTACTATTGTTGAAAGCATAGTTTAGTGCTAATTCTATTGCTTAATATGGCTATATTTTTGCTCCCAACTGTGTCTCTAATACATATTCAGCGCAAAAAGACCTATTGGAAATTCAATAAATAAATTCTAACACTCTTTTAAGCCTATTTCTCTATGTAACCAGTTCCTATGAGTGCGATTAATATATCGCTGTCTCCTTTTAAATGCAAAAATATAATTTATGTATATAAATACATAAGTAATAAAAATTAGCATTATAATTGCACATAATCCCTCTTAACGGAAACGAATAGCATATAATTGATTTTTATATGGTTTATTTACGGGCGTTCTTTAACATCTCAGGTCATCAGCGTCCCATTCTATTCAGAGCGTGAAATAGCCGATAAATTTTGCTCAGAGGCCTCTTTTTTCAGGCTTGAGGTTCTTTATCGTGCCGTAAATGTACGACACAGGGCCCACGGCTTTCTTCTCTTCTGAAGGAAGCCATACTTAGGATTTTTACGTCCGAAAAAAATCCATCGATCCTGGCCGGGATCGAACCCGCGATCTTGAGTTTAGGAGGCAAGTATGGTAACCACTACACCACCAAGACCGATATATAATTGATTAAAGCAACAGAAAGAAGGAGTGAACAATAAACAATAAATGAAAGAATAGCAAATAATTCAGTGTATTATTATCAATTTTAACGATTTTATTAGTCCGTATATGAGGTACAGAGATGAGGAAAAGAAGTAATACATTAAAATTAGAAAATAAAAACAGAAAATAAAGAGAGAACGGAGGTAGAGCAACTTTAAGAAATTTGCAACAGATAAAATAGAAAGAAGTGGTGGACAATAAACAATAAATGAGGGAGGAGTAACCAATTAAATATATTGTTATCGTTTTAAAGAATTTAATAATCCAATATGAGGTAGAGAGGAGAGGAAAAAGAACCAATATATTAATAGAAAATAAAGAGAGAAAGGAAGGTGGAGCACAGAGAAAATAGAAAACGATAAGGAATCTTATGGTGCGATGTCCATTACATTAAACACGATGGTGAACTTAAAACTTACGAAAGTGAATTTCCTGAAAGCCCAAATTGACTGCAGCGGTTGCATTCATAGCAGGAGTCAAGGTAAGAAAACAGATTAATCTTTTTATATATAACCTTGATAGTTAACCTGCCGTTCCATAAGAGAACTTTAATCATTGATTCCGAGGAAATTAAGGAGTAATAGGCAAATTATGGCCGTTAGACAAGTTTTCCCTCCCCTTTCACCACTTCTTTGGTACCAATCATTATACTTAATTTACAAATCACAGCCTTCGATGTATGCACAGGGGCAAAAGGTTTCGAAGTTCGCTTTTAGAAAATTAGTCATTTTCTACATGGAAGAAGGCGGCAAGAATTATTTTGTGGACAGGACATTAAAAAGGTTTAGTCTCCTTTTTTCTAACTGCATCTATTCTGCCTGGGGCTAGCTGATCATATCAGCACCAACTCTTACATTTAGAATACCAAATCAACACTGTTGCTACAAGGTTCTGGACTCTGTACCCACTTTATTAGAACAACGTGGACGATCTCGACCTCTAAGGATTGCACATGATGAACTGTGTCAAGATCATAAATGCCTGATCTTCAATTGGTCACAGATTTCAATTAATTGTATAGTTATGAAGTTTGAAAATATGTTATCATCTGTATTTGTGTTTTAGCAATATGAATCTGGTTCCGGAGTTTACAAAACACATTGTTGGGAGCACCGCTTTCCTTGTCGAACATGCTTAAGTTAGACTTCATGTGGGTAATGTAGTTCTCATAACCAAAGAACTTGACAGAAATGATGCGAGGTTCTCAAAATGTCCATTGCTTTAATATAACACGTGAACACGCAAAGCTCTTTACGATTACGAGCATTATACGATATACAGGTTATTCCAAAGCAAGTTACCAGCTTAAAATAGCTACATATTTTGATGCAAATACATACTTTATGATTTAGAGTACAATACATTCATTAGTGACAGCAAACCCCCATTGCAGCATGTGTGACAGGGTCATTAAACCGCCATAGATGGCCGAGGTCGTTAAGGCGCGAACTCGTGAGCAGGAGTTATGGGGTTCGAATCCCGCCAGGACCGTCCTCCCTGAATGGGGTTTCTTCCAGGTTTTCCTCAGTCCTCAAGTCCTCATAACTGGCAAATGCCGGGGAGGCACCCTAAACTTAGGTCTGGAACGCTTCCTTCCTTAAAAAAATCCTTTCCCAATATATATGTCAGTCCTGGTGGTGTAATGAAAACCTTGCCTTTTAAACCCAAGATCCTGGGTTCGAACCCGGCCAGGATAAGTATGGCTTCCTTCGGAAGGGAAGTAAAGCCGTGGGTCCCGTGTCGTACATTTACGGCACGAAAAAGAACCTCAAGCGTGAAAGAAGAGGCCTCTGAGCAAAATTTGTCGGCCGTTTCACGTCCTGAATTGAATGGGACGCTGATGACCTGAGCTGTTAAAGAGCGTCCATAAATAAATAAATCAAAAAATTTCCCATTATATCATTTCGTTTCAAGTATCATCAGTTCACCGCCTGTGGTGCCTCAGTAGTAAAACAGAGGGGTCATTAAAAGTGATATACTTAACGATAACTATCTGCGTATTATTACAAGGACTTTGGTTGGCCATGCTTTGACATCTAGCACATTATCGTTTTTATTGGATTACTCAATTTACGTTTTCTTGTTTCGTGTACCTTCTATAGAGTATCAATACTGTTTGACACGTTCCTGGCAATTGTAGTAACCCCTGTATAACAAAACACGTCATTTAAATTGCATTCGAAGTATTTCAGTTAGTACATTGACTCTTAATACAATAGATTAGGTTCAGTCCTCGGAAATGTCTATTATGAGATATTGTCAGCCTAGATTAGTGGCATGCGATATCCCAGCCGTACTAAATGAACAAGAAATGCAAGCTGTGGACTACATCCGGAACTCGTTTTTGTAACCCATTTCCTGTTCATGCAATTTCAGTGCCATTCCCGGTGGATTCATGTCAAAGAACAAGTCATCAAAAGCAATTAGCATTACCGACAGCCGCCGAGCAAGTAAGAAGACTATAAATGAGTGCAACAAGTAAACACAAGACTCTTCGACCGCCGAAGAAGTCGTGCTGTTAACACAGGAAGCGGTGAATAAAGTTGTACTGTGAGGACAAAGAACTGCTATATCATGACTTGTGTGCCCGGCGGCCACGAGTGGCCCTAGGAAGCTCTGAGGTCGTCGCTGCTTTTGATGATGGTCTACTCTGCAGGAAGCAGAACAGGTTGATTCTTTGCGAGGCATTTCCGCTGACTTTGCAATTAACTTCTCCGACATGAGAATGATGTGCCGGCTCTGTGAAGTGCAAATGAGAGATAACAGTTGCTCCAGCTTGAACATTTTATTCTAAAGTTTTTGACCGTAGCATAAACCCTTTCAGCACTTGCATCGATTACAAATGTCTGTTCCAACTTCTTCTCAACATGCTGTGTTTCATCTAGCAGTAGATTTAATTTAATTTGCTACTCATAAATTACTTTCAGAGCTGACCCAAAACCGATGAGAGTTTTTATCAGGTTTGTAAACTTCGAGCGCCCGCTTGAGCGCTTTGCGAGGGTGTACGAGTGGCCGAAAGACTAGCAGTTCATTTCAGTATGACTTAAATACCACAATCTTTCATAAATTATAACTAATAATGTGCTCATTCCCCCATATGGTATGGGACCGCCATGGGTGGCCGAGGTCGTTAGGGCTCGTGAGCGGGAGGTCTGGGATTCTTATCCCCGCTAGGACCGTCCTACCTGACTGAGTTTTTTTTTTCCAGGTTTTCCTCATTCCTCATAAATGGCAAATGCCGGGGAGGTACCCTAAACTTAGGCCTGGAACGTTTCCTTCGTTAAAAAAAATCCTTTCCCAATATATCATTTCATTTCATGTGTCATCAGTGCCCATATCCTGTGGTGCCTCTGTAGCAAAAACGGGCGTTAAATACTATTCATTCCTTCATTTTTATGGTATGGAGGTGTTGGAATAGTGCGTCTTCCGTTTCTATTTCACCCAGCATAAACTCCGCCACTAAAACAAAATAGGATAATTAGCTTCTGGAATCGTGACTCCCTAGGGTGCCTGGCAATAATAAAAATTCTTTTTTCGCCCTGTGTGGCTGTTTATGAGAACAGAATTATTGTTCTTATTTTTTAATAGTGTTCAACGCCCGTTTTTACTACTAAGACACCATAGGCGGACATTGATGGTACATGAGATTAAATGATAAAAAAGTTTGTTTAAGGAAGAAAACGTTCCAGGCCTAAGTTTAGGGTATCTCCTGGCATTTGTCATTTATGAGGATTCCTCAGTCAGCGTGAATATATAAGAGGATCGTTTCGATTGAATGACTCCTATTTATTTTCATGGAAACTACAAGATATACAAGAGAACACAAGGTTTGTTTGCTCAGTCATTAGTTGGAGAAATATTTGGAGGTTGGGGACTTAACTTTACTATAGTAACTTCCGTAATTAAGGGTACTGCGGAGTGTTATGCAGTCTTTTGTTTATGACAGGCCATACCATCTGCCTGTTAGACCGACAAGATAGTTTTGATAAATGATTTGGAAATGTAATTAAGAAAAAATAAGCTAAAAGCTTAAAACTCAAAACATTTCGGGGGACGCGGTTCTCCTGGTTTTTTTTTTTTTTTTTTTTTTTGAATGATTTATTTACGGACGCTGTTTAACAGCTCAGGTCATCAGCGTCCCATTCAACTCAGGGCGTGAAACGGCCGACAAATTTTGCTCAGAGGCCTCTCTTTCAGGCTGAGGTTCTTTTTTCGTACCGTAAATGTACGACACGGGACCCACGGCTTTACTTCCCTTCCGAAGGAAGCCATACTTAGGATTTTTACGCCCGGAAAAATCCATCGCTCATGGCCGGGTTCGAACCCGTGTTCTTGGGTGTAGGAGGCAAGCATGGTAACCACTACACCAGGACCGACTTGACCGGTAGTGATGACACCATATCTAATACCCGGTGACGACGCTATCCTTGAAACCTTCAACCTTAAGTTGGTATAGCAGTTGCTGACAGAGTTCCATTCAGTGATTTTTCTAATACATGGAAAATTATGATAGCAACGCAGGGCTATCTCCGGAATCCGAGGATTAGAGGCTCTATTACATTGCTAGCATAACGAATGGTTCTGACTATGTGTGAAAATAGCTGCACGTACCAGAAATCTTGCTCTATTTAAATTTGCATTTCCGTGAAAATGAAAAGGAGGCAATACTTTCATAACGACCCTAACAATATCTCAAATAATTTCAATAACTCTCAAAGTTGAGTAAATTAATACTCTTTTATGACAATAAAATTGACCTCTCTGCAAAATTCCTTTGCTACTTTTGTAGCTCTGACATCCACATAAACAACGCTGTAGCAGAACTTTGCTAGCGCGTAAAATTTGGGCTCAAGGGGCACTACAATCATAACGCGACTCCGATTTCGAGAGCAAGGGATTGAATGCCATGGTGACAGCCACAGAACTGGGGCTTCATACAGTCCTATCGTCTTTCTCTGAGCTATTGAAATTAATATTGTTACAGAACCCAATACATAAGCAAGACTTCTCACTCCTATGACCAGGAACTGTAGAATCCACAACACATGTGATTCAGACATTAACAGTACATATGAAGAGGTGTTACTCGTCCCTTGCTATTGAAAACAGCCAGTAAGAACAAAAGAGTAGCGATAAGCGTCTCGGATCTAAACATTTCATTCATTTATCTTGTGGGAAATACCAAGTGTTGGTATGCAAAAGGAAAACATTGACTAATGACGTTATTCCAGGATATGCGAATTATTTTTATGCTCTATATCCGATAATAGAAAGTTAAGTCAGGTATATAAAATATGTGTCTGATTACAGAATTCTTGAATGAGTGCAACTTTTTTAAAGCGTTGGCTTCAATAGCTCTAACCAGAACCATAAAAAAGGCCCATTCGCTGCGAAAGATGGACGAAGCTTTTGTATCAGATTTTTCCAAAGGATGTCCGATGATATTTAAAATTTTTGTGACATGGATTCTTGGCTTTTTTGGGGGGAGGGCTTTAATTATTAAAACTTTCAATCTTCCGGTATTAATTCACGAGCTAATGGATTCTTGGTTGCTGTAGAGCCTAACACCAAGAAATCAATCTTGAAGTATTGTCTGTTCATTTAAGTAACTGTCGTGTTTTTTAAAGAAACAAATTTCTAGAAATGATATCCAATATTGTCGGTATGCCAAACTTCAGATACCTGCAGGTATTGCCGTATTTTTGAGGAGTCATATTCATTCCCTTAAGAGAAAAATGTGGGGTCTTTTAACGCATCTCTTATGAGCGTTTCAATTTTAATGGCTAACAATGTTTTTAAATAAAACTACATTTACGGAAAATCATGATTTAGATTAATTTCTCCTCTCGCTTCCATCAGCAATTCAATGTGGTTACATAGAAAACTTGCTATGTATTCAGTGTTTATCAGGAAAAAATAATAAATATATAATATTTATATAATTACGTGCAATGTTTCGTTTCCTACTATATCGATTTATTTTATTTGATTAAATAATGTAATGTTTGTTCAAAATGTACACAGGTTTTAAACTTATTATAGGTCTAATTTTTCTGACCATTGAGAAAAATCATGGAGGGAGATTTATAAAATTATTATGAGCTTCCAAAATAAATATTAGATAAATCTAATGAAGCTATTGGAAAAGTAAACCCAATTAAATAATAAATATTTTAAAAAATAGTGTAAACCCTTCTATGAGGAAAACAAAGTCAATTAGAATGTTATGTTAATATGTGTTAGATTTGGTAAGCAATTTTAATCTATAGTTTTGCAGTTTGAGTTGTAGTAGTAGTACATTTATTACTCCAGTTCAACTCAGTATATATATATAAATTAACACTAATAATCAAAGTAGATAAAGATAAAACACTCAGAAAGAGTCACACTTGAAATTGCTATATTTCGAACTACTGCGAGTTCTTCAATGGCAAGAAGCTAGACATATATATATATATATATATATATATATATATCGCACATCACAGGCGCATAAGTCGCATGCTCTTGTAAAATCGATCCTGGTGGTGTAGTGGTGGTCAATTCCAAGATCGCGATTTCGATCCCGGCCAGGACCAATAGATTTTTTGGGGCATAAAAATTCTAAATATGATTCCATCGGAAGAGAAGTAAAGCCGTGGGTCCCATGTCGTACATTTACCGCACGATAAAAAACCTCTAGCCTGAAAGAAGAGGCATGTGAGCAAAATTTATCGGCCGTTTCACGCCCTGAATTTAATGGGATGCTGATAACCTGAGATGTTAAAGAGCGTCCGTAAATAAACTAAATCGAAAATAATTGTAAAATAGTCATTTCTGAAATTCCATCAAAAGAAAACAACAACGTTAACAAATACGGACTCACATACTTGCAATTTGAGTTGTATTATATTTATTACATACCGAACGTGTACTAGCAATTTTGTTACAGCCCAAGAATGCGAGTGTTTTACGTCATGATGTAAGTATTGAATGACTAAGCCAATCTGACAGAATTTACTTTATTTAGCAGCGTGTTATATTATCTTTTAATAATAATAATAATAATAATAATAATAACAATAATAATGAACTTGCAGATATAATGCACATCATTTCGTATCAATACATGTATGAAGAATCCTCTCCCAGCCAATAAGAAGCATCGATTTCTCCACCGCTGACGCAGGCATACAACTTAATACTTTTAAGGCAATTGTTTTGCCTGAAAGTATTAGGTTTCTCATTATGTACTCGTATTTATATGTTGACAAATCATTACTGTTCCATTCCCTGCACTGTTTCAAGAAGGGAAAGAAATGAAATTCAACATAGTATGAAACAAAAAGCTGGCAACTGCCTTGCTTGGTATGCAAGAAGCGCAAGGCGCAGGCGCAGTTTTCCCATGATAAAAAGAGTTCTGGAAGCTTACATTTTTCTTTCTTTCTATGATGGAGTAGCCTGAACCAGTTTCGGATCGCATGTGTCCAGCTGATGACACTCGTGATGATGTTATCTCGACGCCGAGAGGGATTACGGATGTGCGACCTGATTTCTAACACAATTCGATAACGGTTATTTTATTAAGAGCAGTCCACAAATGATGAGTCGAGAGAGGCCGTTCCTTCACCAAGCGCTAACGAGTTCATTTATTTTATTCTTTTTCCCTTTCCTTTTTTTTCAACAACTTACGGTAAAAGCTTGCGCGATGCATTAAAATGCAAATTAAAACGGTTTTCCTGCCTTCCAGAAGCAGCAGAGATCTGTGAACCAGTCGAACGAGAGCTGTGAACATAGTGGAAATACAAGAAAAGATTTAAAAGTTTAAACTACACATTTATTAATGAGTTCAATTTTCAGTTATTATCAGAACGTGTAGTTATCCTCAATTTTCTACACCAATATTGGCGTTAATTTGTTACATATGCCACAATCTCAAGAAGCCTCCAAAGTCCCCCCCCCCCCGTTTCCTTATGTTTATTTATAGACTTTTGTCTTAATTTATTTTGATCATTTTCAAAGTGTTTTTTCGATATTATTTCTTAATTACTTTCATAACTTTCTGCATTTATCCCAGCACAACTTGTCTTCTAAGTTAATGAAAGTGATTTTTTAATTTTATTTATATATGAACGCTCTTGAACAGCTCAGGTCATCAGGTCGGTGAAACGGCCGACAAATTTTGCTCAGAGGCCTCTTCTTTCAGGCTTGAGGTTTTTTCGTGCCGTAAATGTACGACATGGGACCCACGGCTTTACTTCCCTTCCGAAGGAAGCCATACTTAGGATTTTTCCGCCCGAAAAAATCCAGCGATCTTGGCTGGGTTTGAACCAGCGATCTTGGGTTTAGAAGGCAAGTATGGTTACCACTACACAACATGCTAGTTCCAGATCATGGACTATTAACAGATATCTCACACATGAAGGCATCTACAGTCGGTATATATCCTCTTATAATATATATTATATAAATGAAAAATAATATAACACTATTAACAATGTAACTAAAATAACAGTAACTAGAAAAGCAGAAAAGGATAAAACACTAAGAAAAAGTCACAGATTAGTAATCGCAAATTATAAATCTGTGACTTTTTCTTAGTGTTTTATCCTTTTCTGCATTTCTAGTTACTGTTATTAAGTTACATTTATATATAGAGCTCTATTAATAGAATAGTAAAATTCCTCTGAACGCATAAAATACATAAACGACACAGAAATATAAAACGTTAACACTGAAGCTAAGACAAAACTAAAACATTAAAAACACGATATTTCGAGATAGGCTCTTGAACGCGCTAAGAGACAAGACAAATTTGCTGGAAATTTTATTCACTGAGGGAGTGTACCTTATATTGCGCTTTTATTTCTGAAACATTCACTCCGTAATTCATTCATGAAGAAATAGATCGGTAAAAACATGAAACATCAATACCCCGGCATCTTTCTGAAATTACATTTCTCAATGCACGAATTTGTTAACATAAAATTAATTAAACATCCGGCGCTCATTACTCCTGCGTTCCTTTTAAAAACACTCGACCCTAAAATTTCTCTTTCAGAAATCTGGTTCGCTCAGCATTCTTTATGCAAGCTAATAGCGGTGGTCCAAACTCAATTGGGTCACGCTTTACTTCTGTTTTTATTTTAAAATCTGCTCATATCGCATCTAGAAAAGTTCAGGGTTCTAGGCGCACAAAATTAAAAACTATTTTGGTGGCTCTTACAATGTAGTTATGGAATTGTTATACTATAGGCGTAATTTTAATGTTTTTTTTATAATTACAATGGATATCTATAAAAAAGGACCTTGGAAAAATTAAATAGTAACCCAGAATCGGAAATATTGAGAGAAGAAAACAACTAATCGTAATTTCTGTCTCAAAATTAGGCGAACTTAAAAAAGAAAGAAAAAAAGCGATATATTTGATATTTACTTTTTGTTTAAATTTCAAACTATAAAAATTCAGCTAAAACAGCAGAACGAATTATGGGTTCATTAGATACCAGGTAAAAGTATGAAATCACCGTATGTGATATTTCTCTAGTTACCATCTATTCAGAAATAAAATGTTTTGACAACAATCATTGTGTTAGGCTGTTGACATATTACAGCCAATTGAAAAGTACAGACAGACGATACTGCGTATATTTATATTTTTTTCCAATGCCATTCTCTTTTTAGTGAACTTGTGCACATTCCCTTCTGGTTTGACGGTAGTGAAACAGATTTCTGAGGATGGAACGCCCATACGCCACTTGTACTTGGAGATGAGAGTGAAGATGATATGGTGTTAGTGCATCAGGAAGGTGCTTAAACCTAACCTAACCTAACCAGACTGATCGGCAAAGGAATCATCCTATCGAAGGAACAATCCCCATGCTAGATTCGAGAATCAAACCCGGGACCGTAGAATTAAAAGTCCTAAATTCTGATTACTAGATCATGAGCCTGATAATATTTCTATAGGTTTTACATAAAACCTAAACAAATTAAGATTAATATAAAATAATTTATTTTTAACCTACCCATCCATATATTTCCAAAATTAACTACTACTTAGGTACTGAAAACCCATCAATGCTGGCCGGGTTTGAACCTGCAATCTTAGGATTACGAGACAAGTACGGTTATCACTAGACCACTAGGAAGCTCGTTGGTTATTTTAACTTCTTGATGTTCCTTTAACGCCTTTTTTAGCAGTTCAAAGATATGGAGCTCTCAGAGTGAGAGATAAATACATTTAAAAGAACTAGCACGAACCGTCCTGCAGAAACATTGCACGATATTTGCTGTTATATACGCCACATTAGTGGGTGCGTTATCATTAAATAACACAAGGTCACGAAACGAGTTTGCCGTCATTTGTTTATGGGGTTTTGCACGAGAGTATCAACGAAATTCTTTTCGGCGGAAACCTGTTATTTTAACTTTGGACTTCAACTAAGAACCAAATATATGTATTCTGTAAATGTATAAGTTAATGATAATACACATATTACGTTGTTTTATAAATCAGTCAGTTTTAGTTGAAGGAATACAAGTTCTAATATTTTTCAGAAAAAAAATGTTAATACTTACAGTTTTACAGGTCGATCAAGAATGAAATCACAACTGTTCTTTAGTAAATAATGTAAATTAATTGTTGAATATTTAAAAAGGTATAGAAGAAAATCAGTGTTTAATATTTAGTGCGAAAGTCTGATATCTCAGTATAGAAGAGTCCTGTTCTGTACAAAGTTATTCCTCAATTCCTTACACATAACATTGACATTCAAGGGATTTACCGCCCAAGATGCCTAACAAGGACTACCATGTTACACAATGCACAGTGCTTTACCAAGAGCAAGCACTTCGTCTTCGCCTGACAGGGGGGCCAACCTATCGCTCTGGAATCGCGCTGGTCTAACTGGTCACATAATCATTAAGAGTTGCTGTTCGCCAATGGTGGTCCAGACACCGGTTAAGTTCCCAAATTTATCAAGAGTCCCTTGCTCTGCTCTTGATGAGTTAAATCAGAAATTGCTACTGCAAAGCACTGTATTTGTAGAGAGGGGCGAATTTATGTTTCGAGAAGTAAATTCTTTATTTTCTTTAAGTAAAACCTGTTAAAAAACTCGAATTTCAAGATTTATACATTAAATGGTGCAGTAATATTTGACGATCATAAAAATTTAAATTTTCATTTTTAACGGAGTACAAATTATACAACGTTAAATTTGGAGACGCTGCATTATGAAAATACCCCAAAATTGGATCGAGGAAAGCCCAATACAACAATAAACACAAGTTATAGCTTTTAACTTATTGTAATTTAGCCACTCAAGCATAGAGAGGCTTTCACTTAAAAACAATTAACCAATTCTAATAAACTGGAAAGGTAATTACGTTTGAAATTTTGCTGGGTGAATATAAATACTTTGAACACATTAATATTACCATATACTCCCCAATGAACTACAATCTATTAAAAATATAAACTTTAATATTACTCGAACTACATATAAATTCGCAAAATCCCTATATAAACCAACTAACTAAGAAAATATTGCAAAATACCAAATCCTACGGTCACTGACAGATTTAGAAGGTAACCCCAGTAAGCAGGCATCGTTCACATGGAAAGATTACCTGAAGACTCCAAGAGGTAACTAAATCTGCCATGTCTATTAACTAATTCAGAACGCTCTGGCTGTACATCAAGTTAAGAATCAAACAACGATCAATATATCCCAGCTATGTCTTAACAAATTATGAAAGAACATGCCTACAAAACATAATGGGTGGTATACTAAGCACAGGTAACTAAATGGGAAAAGCAAAAACAAAATTAAAAGCTGTCGGTGTATAACTAGGCATAACAGATATATCACATTATCACCATTTTAGAGTCGGTCCTGATGGTGTGGTAACCATACTTGCCTTCTAAACCCAAGAACGCGGGTTCAAACCTGGTCAGGATGGATGAATTTTTTCGGGCGTAAAAATCGTAAGTTTGGCTTCCTTCGGAAGGGAAGTAAAGCCGTGAGTCCCGTGTGGTACATTTACGGCACGAAGCCTGAAAGAAGAGGCCTCTGAGTAAAATTTGTCGGCCATTTCACGCCCTGAATTGAATGGGACGCTGATGAGGTGAGATGTTAAAGAGGGTCCTAAATTAAACAAATTAATCAAACCATTTTAGGGCTCAACACACAGGCGTGAGATGCTTAAAATTACACATTAGCACTGTGGTTACGTTGATCTAGTTTTCTATACACTATAAGCATTATATTATGATTATGATTCAGAAGTGTTTTTCTATAGGTATTGCATATAAAATGGATAGAAAGATAATCCTTTCTGAATTACTGAATAAAAAGTTAAAATATTCTCAGAAGCTTTAACATCTCACATCATATCTGTACTCTTAATTTTAATAATTGTAA
Source organism: Metallyticus violacea (assembly GCA_030762175.1). Classification (NCBI taxonomy): domain Eukaryota; kingdom Metazoa; phylum Arthropoda; class Insecta; order Mantodea; family Metallyticidae; genus Metallyticus; species Metallyticus violacea. The sequence continues at coordinate 19,823,435 of CM060838.1, read as the reverse complement.
ATTTTAACATGATAAAAATAAAAAGGCATCTTGTAGATTTTTTAAAATGCAGAACTATAATGTTTACTCTCACGTGTACGAGTTGCCGGGAGCAACCCTTTTCATCACGACATAAAGCAGGGTGCTAATACCTTCATGCACCACTGACTTCTGCTTTACATCAATATGTGTTAGATCTAGAATTCTCTGTAATAACCATCCACCGTACATTCCATCAGCCACAGGAGAAATTCATATCCTGAGTCCCCTTTGTCAAAGTGCTGCGGCGGCGATGGCAAAAGCCTCCGTGCTCGAGTAGCCGCGCTCGTTCGGGCGATGTCTACGGAGAACATTCGCCTGGGATTTCAAGTGGAGTTCCTCTACCTCACATCCTCCCATACCAAGATTACATTCTCCACTCTCTTAAATCTGCCCTGATCCCTACAGATTAAGATTCAACAAGAACTGATGCAAGGAATTCGCGCTATGTGGATCTCGAGTAGCAATACAGATCTAAAACTCAATGCTGTAAATGTTTTTTTTTTAAGAGTTTGTGAATTTTTTACAGGTACATCTTCAATATTCATTTTCTGTTAATATTAAGGCATTTGCATCTTCGTGTTTCATCTGTTTTATTTATTCGTTTATGTCAAGTGTCCCACAAATTGTCTTTAACGGTAGAGATTAATAAAATGCTATTAACAACTGCAATCAGTGTCAATAAATTAAGATAAATAATTCTTAAGAATATATGCAGTGTCTTCGCAAGATATTTTGCTATCAGACGCAACACCTACCTGCCTACATGCGTTTTTCTTCGGTCGTTGTGGCCTTGATTTTCCTATCGAAACTCAGTCTGGGTAGTTCCTTGATATTACGCGCGTGTTGTGTATTATAGGGTTTATATTAGACTTTAAGAAAACGGTAAGTAATAAACCATGTAGCTAATGCTACTAGTGTTATTATAATTCTTCAGCATAAGCACATTTTATTAATATTTACAAGTATTAAAAGTTTTTTTTTTTTTTTTTTTTTGAATGGTGTTTAACGCCGGTTTTTACCACAGGCGGTGAACACTGGTGAGACACGAAATGAAATGATAAATTGGGAAAGGATTTTTTAAGGAAGAAAACGTTCCAGGCCTAAGTTTAGAGTACCTCCCTGGCAGGACTGAGGAAAATCTGAAAAAAAAAAAAACCTCAGTCAGGGAGGACGGTCCTGGCGGGATTCGAACCTCAGACCTCCCGCTCACGAGTCCGCGCCTTAACGACCTCGGCCACCCGTGGCAGTGTATTAAAACTGCCAAAATAAAATCACTTGAACTATTTTTAAATTAAACATATTTCAGCCATTCCCAAACGTTACTTAGTTTCGCACTAGGAGTGTATTAAAACTGGCAAAATAAAATCACTTGAACTATTTTTAAATTAAACATATTTCAGCCATTCCCAAACGTTACTTAGTTTCGCACTAGGAGAAGCATGAAAGGAACATCTTAATATCTGTATATTACCAATATTGCAGAGTCAGTAATTAAACGTTTTAAGCGTTTGTTGCTGTGTAAAATTACAAATTAAATTTATTTCATTATCATTATTTTTACTTTACATATCTATGCTAAATTTACATTTTAAAATGTAAATTTCTCGCGCTAAAAGAAGTTATAGCATGTGCAATGATGCATCAGCTGTTGTTCATATTCTGCCCACCGGAACATGGTTCCAAGATGGCCATCATAAATGAACCTTAGAAATAAATTTAATAGTTATTACGTAATATCAATAAATATATAAAATAACACATTATAAATTCAGTTTAAGTAAATTAATAACCATGACGTTCCATATTAAACCAAAGTTGGTAACATTGCGGCACCAGGTATTGCAAAATGCAGTTTCTAGTTTTGAGTGCCTTATGTTATAAGAATTACTTTTGGTATAGCCTGTCTAAAAATAGTTTTACGTACATGCTTATGTGAAAACAGACTCATACAGAAGAATGATGGGCAATAGTTATGAAATGTCGCCGTTATACTAAATATATCCACCTTATCCTGTTAATAAAATTAAAAAAAACAGAATTTGTTTTTAGTAAAACGATGTAAACAAATAGCCGTGTGCTTGCCTAATAGAGACCTATGAAACTGAAAAAAATTATGAAGTACGAAGAAATCTCTGCGATGGCTTACAAAGAAAATAGTGAATTTGCAAGCTGCGACTTGAAGAACAAAATTTAAAATTAAAGCTCTTTTTCAGAAATTATTATCACGTGACAATGTAAGCCGCATAAAATTCGGTACGCATCTGTTGAACCATGTTTCATTTTCTTCACTGTCGAAGTATAGTTCGCTTTACGAGGCTATATCGACACAAATTAACAGATATTGGAGCACAGAAATCCGATATTGTACACAAAACGTTATTCCTTGATGAGAATCAGTTATGATGCGCTGTAAACGCCTGCCGAATAATAGACCTATATTTTATGAAAATACCGCCAAGGCACAGAGATAAGGTATGACATACCGACATCATTATTGGAACAACAATCCTATATTGAATGTGAATGTACAATTTTACAAACAAGACACACGATGCTTAGCTTAAATTGAGAATATTTTTAGAAAGCAAGCACATTCCCCAGATCTTGCTGTTCTGTATGGGAATGTGGATAACTTCACACAACAGAATAAAGGGAAGGAGAATGCAGAATAATGCAAAAATTGTTCAAAAGTTGTGATAAATATGGGGCAGGAATAGAACATTTCCAACATCCATGATAAAGCTACACCATTTTTTTAACTGTAATTTTGAAATATTTTATTGCACCCAGGATTAATCACGTTCGATTTAAACCATGAATATTAAATTAAAAAGCGTTAATGTTCCTCAAAAGCATGAGTAACTGCAAATCTCTATTTTGAAATATTAACTAAACTACACTTTTGTCATCTAAAACATTGTAGACATCCTAGATCCACTTTGTTGTAGTCAATAAACTATTTCAATCATTTTATCCGAACGTGTGATGCGTGACATGAAACGCTCACTAGTTCTACCGGTTTATCACTCTCCAGAATTCCAGTCGGAACAGTTAAAGCCATTTCTTCCAGAACAGGACATTCCATAGGCACTAAAGCGAACGGCTTAATAAACCGGCGTAACCTCGGAACTGATTCTGTTAACCCTAAGAATGAGCTTAGTTCAAATATAAGAAAATCTCTTGTGGGATTTGTTTTACGGAAATAAGTATTACGCAAAATAGCATGAATGCTACCGATAAACCTTCAGGGGTCTGGGATGATAGCCGAAAATTTTGATACAAGGAACATTTTGTTTATGATAACTCTTGTTAAATCAAGTGTTCATTGCCTTTGATATATATTTTTAATAATGTAATACTTTAACACATGTCTTGAACGAATGGAGAAAGAGCCTTAAGAAAAATTGCAGTACAAAGATGTTAGTATTTTAATAATTTTTCTTTAAAGAATCTAGAAGATGCTGGCACCCATGATTTACCTCCAAGACAAGAAACACGAACTGTTACACGCGTTCTAGGAACCTGAGAGATTAATTTACTCCTCTACTGGTTACTAGCATCCATATTTAATCTTGTAAACTATGGTATGTAATATTGATCAAGTTGGTTATGGCACAGGAGTGCAATGAACAATTCATCGTTGACCAAACGTTGCATCAAGAAGCTTCAAATAGTTTCCGCAAAGTGCGCCGCAGCTCCATCATGTTGAAACCACATGCGCCTCCGAATGGTCAGACATACGTTCTCCAGGACTTCACGAGGTAAGTACTTATGGCCTAACCATATAATCGTATATTATATAAGTTAATATATTTGCACAAAACATTTGAACCAAAGCATATAATCGTAGATTCTCAGATATGGTTATTCCAGATACTGAACATGCTTAAAAAGCTATAAAAACCAATTTGCAAACTTCACTCCTCCTACTGCAACAATCTTCTGCAGATAAGCTGCAGTTATTGCTTTATAAAACACTCACTATGCATATGTGCACTTTTTTTTTAAAATACAATAACTAACGCTTGTGGATGTATCCGAAACTATGTTTAACATCTCTCCATTAAACTCAGGATTTCAAATAAATCTTGCACAGCCAGTATCATGCATTCAAACCCGAAACATAATGTGGCGAGGTTGTCATTACAGAGGAAATCATCCAAAATAGAATCGTTGAGTAACTCTACTGGTTTATCATACAGAAGATGCATATCAATCAATTTTGATTATAAAATGGTGTTAATTTCGTTACTAGCTCATAAGCACCGCAGAGAACCAACTTAAAATGATCGAGAAGTTCATGGTATACTAATAATTTTAACGGACATACATAAACTTTAAAAATAAATTAACTAAACAAGGACTGGAGGCAGGCGTTTCTTATATAAAATTGTCAGTTACGAAGGTTTATCGCAAGAATTCGCATTCACCCAGTAGTTATAAAGCCAAATTTTGTTACCTTCTGCTTTGTATATACTATTTACAACTTACTGACTAATTTAAACTTACCAATGCTTTATTAATAAATAAATTGGTAAAACCAAACTATGTGCAAAAAAAAAATAATAATAAAACAGCGTCTCTTTGAACAGAAAGTAGATAGACAATTTTAGAATAAAATGGCAAATATAGCGGAAATTACCTATAAAACTCAGGGATTTTTTTATTTGGTTTATTTACATACGGTCTTTAACATCTCAGGTCATCAGCGTCCAATTCAATTCAGAGCGTGAAACGGCCGACACATTTTGCTCAGAGGCCTCTTCTTTCAGGCTTGAGGTTCTTTATCGTGCCGTAAATCTACATTTCCTTTTCTCAGTTGTACGACATGATACAAAATCAAAATTTTGATGGGATGATGGTTACAAGAGAGTATCTTAGCCAAGCCTTGCCTATCTAAATGACAAAGGGCAGAGGTGTGCACACAATCAGGATCATTTTGATAAAACCTTCACGATCGCAGAATAGACTTCATCTAAAACTCTGCAGAATGAGACAGCTGCTATGAATGCTCTATTTGTTCAGACCCCAATAAAACCGAATGGAGTTACAACATAGAGCCGGCAGCGCAGCGTGCTGAAGATGAGGGGCCATTGACAGTGGCACCGTTACACCTCGCTTCCGGGGCAGGCGACTCAGCTGTACAACTACTTGTAAGAAACACTAGCAACGCAGCTTAAGTGCGTTAGTACAGTGCAGGGACTGCGAGCTATAGATTTCGCTTTCAAGCCCACCCTTGGCATGCGGGTTGCCAGTTTATTTGTCAAATAGCGTGCAGCAACATTCGAAATACTGTGCCCTGTAGATAACCTTTCCTTAAAGTATCCCTAGCTAAAGAAAAAGCGAGCATCTGCTCTGAGTGCTGTTATCGTTGTACCCAACAACAACTACGCCATTTATAATATAATAAATTCCTAAAATAAATGTTAATAAAGATAATAAACAAAACATCTAATAAAACAAACTGAAACAAAAATCATAACCTAAAATAAATCTGATCCATTTATGTCTTAATTTATATAGTTTATTAAAACATTACATTTTTATTGAAAAGATAAAGTTCCAAAAGAGCGGGATTCAAAACTCTTGCCGCTAAGACACCTTTGGGACTAATCAATTTCCAAAACCGCCAATTATAATTGGTATATCTACAAAAAAAAATATAATGATAGGAACCTCTTTGCAGTAACCACCGAACACTGAAATGCGCTTTTGAGTTTTGAGTTCTGTGAGCTTGAACACGTATAATGGACTACCGCCAAGGGTGGCCTAGGTCGTTAAGGCGCGGACTCGTGAGGGGGAGGTGTGAGTTTCGAATCCCACCAGAACCGTCCTCACTGACTAAGGTTTTTCCAGGTTCCCCTCAATCATCATAAATGGCAAATACAGGAGAGGTGCCCTGAACTTAAGACTGGAACGTTTCCTTCCTTAAAAATAAATCATTTCCATTTCATCTCATGTATCATCGGTGTCCTTCACCTGTGGTGCCTCTGAAAAGGGAGCCGACGTTAAACACCATTCTTTCATTACTTATAATGGACTCATAGTACATAACACTGTCCACTATCTATATTCTCAACCTCCAAGTCAATCCCGCCCAAGAAATATGAGAATTTCAATCGACATATCCACTATTTATATTGTTCTTTTAGTCTTACATGTGTTTAAAAATTATTGTTAATGCATTCCTTTACTGTACAGATTATTTGAACTTAGTATAAGAAATATATTTTTAAGATAACTATAGCGATTTTAAAATATAGCATATATTTTTAATTAAAATGAGAAATTGTTAAGTAAACCCGTGTTTTAAAATATTTTATAAGAAAAAAAAAGACAATTGTTATGCAAGATATGATGTTTTAAACCAGATTTTTTTAATGGCTTTCTATTCTGTCTTTCCTCTCCCCACATCCTCTCTGTATCCATTGTAACCCACTATCTGCTTTACTGATTTGTATCCCAAAAAGGCAATAATTTAATCAGTTTAATTACTGCATATGTTACATTGATATTTCGTTTTTAAAATAAGTATAACATGAAAGAACTGGTAATGGTAGAATATGGTGTCAGAAAACGTACAGGATTGTATATAAATATTATCAATAGTAACTGAAGTGTGCAAAACAAGTTTGTGTTACACCTTTGCCACTGCAAACATTGATTAAGTATAAATGAAGTATTAAAATCAAATAAAGTATCTACCTCATGAATTAGCATTTAATATTTATGCAAAATCTGTTTAAATTATTTTATTGAACTGAAAAAAGGTTGAAGCGAACAATTATGTACAGAGCCTTCACTTGGCTGGTAGTCGGCGGCAAAAGTAGCGATTCGTGGGCAAAAGATTACTAGCACCACGGCGCCTGAGATTATGATTTTCTTTTAAAAGTATAATTAAGCACACGATAGGTGCGTACCTTGTTACGGGAGCATTTACATCAATTTTCTCATCATGGAAGAGAGTTTTGCGTATAAACTCTGGTTTCGCTGTGCTCCAAATCCTGTTTATCTACATTATCACTACCCTTAACCCTCTCAAACTTCAATTACAGAAAATTTAAGCGCGTTTTAACACTATTGCAGCTTTTCAAGCTGTATTTGCAAAACTTACATTTCCTCTGCAAGCCGTCCGAGATTTTTTTCCCCATTCAAATTACGTTTTTACCCTTCCCCAATTTCGTCTAGTTTTGCCTCGCAACGCATACGCTCTTTTATCTATCGCTTCTTATCGAGAATAGATCCCCTTTAACTCAATTTCTTTGTAAGTAACCTTACACTTTTCTGGAGGAAGAAAGTACACCGGGAATGTCACTGAAAACTGCCTTTGAACATCCCTACTCGAATTTTTTTTTTTTGAGTAGTGTTTAAAGCCCGTTTTCACTACTGAGGCACCACAGGCGGTGACACTGATGACACATGAGATGAAATGATAAATTGGGAAAGAATATTTTTTTTTTAAAGAAGGAAGCGTTCCAGGCCTAAGTTTAGGTACCTCCCCGGCATTTGCCAGTTATGAAGACTGAGGAAAACCTGGAAAAAACCCCAGTCAGGGAGGACGGTCCTGGCGGGATTCGAACCGCAGACCTCCCGCTGACGAGTCCGTGCCTTAACGACCTCGGCCACACGTGGCGGTTTTTACTCGAATATGTAATAACATACGTATAATATATAAAAGCAGAATTGAAAATGTACTGTCATACGAAATGTGTAACATGTCTGCAAGTCTGTCGTTTGTTACTGGTCGGCCAGCTGTGTTGATCATGGTTTCGTTTACTGCTGTTGCTGGACCGCCTTACTTTGTTGTTGAAACCTAAATTCCTTGAACCATCGAAGTGCTGTGGATTGCGGCAGAACATCATCACCATATGCCTGCTGCAACAATCTGTAAGCTTCCATATCGGATTTCTGCACACGAAAGCAAAACTTCAGCGCAGCATATTGCTTTCACGAATCAACTCCATTTTGCATGTAGGCGACAATGTTTCCACAGTGTTTCTTTTCTGTGCGAGATAAAAAATAATCTTTATCTTTTTTGACTAGCCCTCATAAATAAACAGATGTAAAGCTGTAATCTTAGTTCCATGAAAAATGCTTATCCCCGTAATATATCTCACATATTAAATATTTATCACGTTCTAATTCATTACACTAGTTTCTCCATTACATACACATTCCTCATTAAGGCTGTTAGTGAACTCTTTCATTTGCAAATGGATTATTTAGAATACAGTGCATGTCTTTTATGTAGCCAAGGAAGGTGTGTGATTTCCATTAACAGGACCTTGATGCTGAACAGTTTCTATCTGCCAGATATCTTTAAAAGTTCTCATAGATAACGCACTGAGATCCTCAGCTGCCGTACTTCGCTTCTTTTCAATGAACACTCCTTCGGTTGAAACTTTTTATTCACCAATCTGAATATTGCACTTGCCGATGGAGATGTCACTCATGAAAATATAGCACGAAATTCTCTTACAGTGCTTTAACGATTTCATTTCACATAACAGTCATTAGATATTCAGCATATGTTTCACTCTCAGCACGCATATATACAGTTGAAAGTCCAAATCTGACTTCCTATAGAAATGCAAATAAAACAGTTGTCGCGATTAGCACTATGAGCAAGCTCAATTGCCTGCCTCAGTCTTACCGGGAATTGCGCGACCACTGAAGGCCAACTGGTTTCCACTAGGTATACAAACTCCGATTGCGTACAAGAAATTGCTTATCGAGTGTTTGAATAAGAAGTAACTTTCATATTAGACAATATTTATTGATTTATGCCTTACATTTTGCTACTGTCTTTCACTAGTTTTGATTACACTACCGGTCCTTTATTAACTTCCGCAGCACTATGCTTTTCTTGAACACTTCAACACAAGGCTATCTTCATCTATCGTATAATGGAGTCGACATTGAAGCAACTTTTTGATTTTGTCATATTTTCATGTTTATATCCAGCTTAAAATTGTATTCTAATGATGACTTTATGCATATTACTCTTCTGGTGCTTCGAAGGTTTTCTGAAATATCATCACCGCACGCTTAAAACAGGATTGTTTCGTTTCTTAATTGTTCTCTTCTCCGTTGTTATAAATCAAGTATCTTTATAGAGATTTTCATAAATATTCATTAGAAAGCCCCTGGATGATTACCATCTTCTTGTTTACATGTTAAAGGGTGTTGATGTTGATCGGTGTTTATCGTCCAAATAATCTTAATTATGCTATAATAAAGTCCGCCCTCGTGCAGAAGGGACGCCTCTAAATTCATTTCACCGCAGCAATTGTCTGTTCTTCGGATAATGACCACTTGAAGTGAGCGTTGCGCCGAGCTATATAAAGATCCTTGAAGAATAATGTGGTCTTAGAAGGAACTGTAATTTACCTAATGGTAAACCCATCAGAGAGCGCTAGAGGAACTTTCTAGACTTGTTCTTTGCAGCAACTCTTAGTCGGAGTATCATCTGCAAGACAAGTTAGATCTACCGGGATCTACTTATAAGTACTTATTACATTTGTGGTTTAAATAAGAAACAAACGTGCTAACAGAGTTCGTTATGTTATTCAGGTTTCCTTTTAAGTGTTTGGTAAGTAGCGAAGGGTCAATAGTCCTATGGAAAACCCGTTTCAGAATGCACGTTTGTTCAATATTTAACTATACAGAATAACCACAGTTTATAAAAATCATGGTAAGGCAATTAACCTTTGTCAAACCAAACGCATAATTAGTCCCAATAAGATGTGTGGGGTCGTAAAATAGACGGACTTATAACGCAGATTAAGTCGGTAGGTATTATTTTATTTCCGTGGACTTTAAAAGTAGAAAAGTTCTTCCTAAACGTTCGGACATTTTAAGAATTTTGTTGGATCCAATGACATTTTTGAATTTAACATCTCCATAAACTGTTAAAATTTATTTTTGTGAGCATCTTTATCAAGCACTAAGAATATGAACACCAAAGTGTTCATTATTATTACGTAAATGTGACGTACTGAAATGTCTAGGTTTTGCCTTGTACAAATTTATGGTATGGTATGGTATAAGCTCTTAAGAATGATTAAAAGTTTCGGCGTTTCAGCCCATTGGTGGGCAAGCCGAGTGAAATCAGAGTCACACACACACACACACACACACACACACACACACACACACACACACACACACACACACAAACTACTTTTATCAGAGGAGAAGCTTGATAAAGTAGACTATCAATTAAAAAATTCTCTTCTAAAGTCTTTAATATTATTAACTCAGCAAATTGGTGTATCTTTCGGCAGTGCGCATAAAGCCACTCAGCTGCTGCAAATTCATCTATATAAATTACCTGAAATAAGGCCCGTGTAGGCCCTTAAAATAAAATATCTAGTAAGCAGTTTACAATATTCGGGAGGATGAATTGCGGCGAGTGTCTCAAAATATTTTCAAAATGATTCGGGCATGTCTCATCAATCACTTCAAACATCTTATGATGGATCTTATGATGGTGATGGTGATGGTGATAGTGAGTACAACATACGAATAATTGAAGGAAAAAAAAGTTTCCCTATGATTTCCGACCGCGCGATTTGTTTTCCCTTGGCAGGTGCGAAACCATTGCGCAGTAACTTCCCGTCGGCAAGATCAATTTTTGATTGCGTAGCGGAATAAGAATCCTGTATAACGAGTATCATTATGTTTCAAGCATTGTGAAAGCGTCGTTCATAATGAAGAGCTAGTTAAATTCTACGGTAATAAAGGAGAAAAAGTTTTTGCTTCCCCCCCTGGGGGTAAGAGGTAACTTAATAGCTGCACATTCTTTATTTTCCACACAATCTTAACAATTTTGACACCTCCATAACGAGTTTGTTCGCTCAGGGTTCATGCGGTTGAATTAAAACTTTTCAACGTAAGTAATATTAATCTCCAATTGTGGAAAGAAATGGTATCACTTACGCAAACTGTATCAAGATTATTCAATGTAATTGCGAATGTGGGCACAGTTTTTCTGTAGTTTTTGGGTGGTTCCGTACCGAAAATGGTTTGAGAGCAATTTGTATTATTTACAGAAGTCGCCACATACTAACTCCGGATATTGTTGGTTATGGGATCTGTGTGAAGGAAAGTGCTCCTAAGCAAACTTACGACAGTTGATAGGATGGATTCCATTGCACATGCTACTCAAGAACACGAACTCAGAGAATGTGTAAACAGCATAGAAGAGAAGCTGTTAATTGTACAAGAACAAAATGGGGAACATAGAACATTTAGGATGAAGATATGGCAATAAATATTGATACAAAAATAATTCAATTTCTTGGGTAATAAGCCAGTGTCAAAATTTTTATGACTGAAATAAATCGCAGAAAATGTGAGGAATTAAAGTTACTTTTTACTTAACATAAAGCATGTACATAATCGTATAACAGTAGGGACGTCTTAACTAATTCAATTTTAGAACCGATAGATCTTTTATTTTCTTTTTTACCAAAAGCATTTTTTTTTGTTTGTTATTGCCTCTTGCACAGCGCTATAAAAAGGGTTTAAGTAAATTGCACACTGAATTAAAATACAAGAAAGCAAAATAACTACTGTCCGGAAAGTATCCAGCCATTTTGATTAATCGTTCTCCCGATCTTTATGTAAATTTGGAAGCCAGTCCTACGCGAATAGCCACTTTTTATGCCTACTCAAATGGTGTGTCACCGTTTCATTCATATAAAGTCTTTTGGCAGAGTGGGAATGTCAGTTGGTGGTAATGCGGAAAGAGGATTTTGCAAAATAATTTCGGAAGAAAGGAGGGATAATTATGTAAGGTCTCCAAAAGATGATATTGAAGTGTCAGATATTTATTTCTAATCACGAAATTGTTGAAAAAATTTTGATTTGCTTCAAAATTAAGGTACTTCAAGTTGCCAAGATATCTGTATTAAACTTGGCACGCTTTAAGCTCTGTTTAATTTAAACCTTCCAAAATCCTTAGTTTACTTGCGAACAAATTAAATCTTTTACTTTGCTCTCTAAAGTCATGTTCAGAATTCCGAGCATCTTGAAAAGGCCTTTCTTTCCCTGGAGCGTCCAAAATCGGCATTTAGTACAATAGCCCCTTTAATCAAGGGTACGAGGCGCATTATAGACCCACTTTCTAGTACTTGTTCCTTTTCACATCATTTGTAGCCTATTGATATATGCTGTTTTGGCCCCCATATCTGTCAATTAAGCTAATGTTTCCGATTAAGAAATACCAATTTATGTACACTGATAAACTCAGTAGATACAACAAATTTATATGAAACCTCTTACTTCCATATTGTTGCAGGAAGCTCAAGTGATGCAACATAAAACAGCTTCTCAGCAAGTGGCTCGTTCATTTGTATAGATACTAATCTCCTCAGTTCCATGAAAACCTGCGGACGTTTCATGTCAAACTCGCTATCTTCGGTTAACAAACACACTAAGACATAAATACATCTACAAAAGGAACAAAACATGTGAATGTAGAGCTTTACTAAATCATGTTCTCCTTTGGCACCGTTCGATTATAAAACCGGTTATTTCATTTAGTTTTCATTCTTTTCTTTTGATGAATGTCAGAGCTAACATTTCCGGTGCAGTGGCAATGTATAGGTGGACTTTGTTGCAGGAGTTTACTGAACCAGTTTGGTGTAGCAGTTTAGTATACCGTGATTACCATGCCCTCTTCTACATTTATTGGTGAACTAACAATTTTAAGTTAGCAGTAATATTGATTATATTGTCAGAATTCTTTCAACAAAGAGCGCAACCAAAATTACGTTTAACTGACAACATGGATACCATTTAATATATCAAGAGAACTGGACGTTTAACTAACTTTATAAATGTTATGACATTACAGACTGCTTTCTGAATAGTATTTAAAGCCCGTTTTTACTACATCATCATAGGCGGTAGACATTGATGATACATGAAGTAAAATGATAAACTGGGAAAGGGTATTTTTTTAAATGAAAGAAGCGATCCAGGTCTAAGTTTAGGGTACCTCCCCGTCATTTTTGAGCACTGAAAAAAACCTGGGGGAAAAAAAATCCTCAGTCAGGGAGAACGGTCCTAGTGGGAATCGGACCCCAGACCTCCCGCTCACAAGTCGCGCCTTAACAACTCCGGTCAGTGCAGACAATAAGTAGAAACTAAGGAAAATGTAATTAGAATTATTATCGTATACCCATTTGACTGTTTCATCTTATATTGCATCTTTTCATGTTTTCTTAGGCTTTTGGTTCTAAGTTAAAATATTTCATTGCTGTCTGATATGTGATGATTACTTGTTTCTTATTCAATATACATTAAAATACTAAACCACAACTATGGAACAATACTAAGTGAATCCCCTAAAACAATCATCTCGAATATTTCTGATACAAAAGTTGCTACTGCTGCGTTATTATTATTATTTTTTTTTTCAAATCGAATTTTATACAAAGGCTTACCAATGCTGCTTCATACAAATATTCCAACATTTATTATAAATTGTTTAATTAGTATAACGTAACTTAATTTTTTCAAATGGAACAATATGTATTGACTTCAAGAAAATGAAACTAGAAATTAGAACGGTAATGAGTTTTTTGCGCGATTTTGGGCCAAGTAGTTTTTACAAGATGTAATAAATAGACTTTCAGATCGTTTTAGAAAGTTCCCATGAACAAAAAGGAAAAAGCAATATATTCCCCTGATTGTTAAGCAAAAACCCAGGAAATGTATTTTCACGTTTGGTTTACAATTTATTGAAGTTATCAACGGTATGTTACAGTTTATTGTGGGTGGGTTTAAAATATATAACCTTATTTATAAGAAAACTGTACTGCCCCATAGGTACTAGACTGGGAATGCACCGTACATTCCTGCCTACCGCACCGTATATGTGTACGCTTTTGCTTACATTTTGTTTCCTTACACGGAGTATAGTTAGACACTGATAGTGATTAATTAGAAATGCAAAAAGGGAAATTCGTAAAATTTCAAATGATAATATTCGGAATTGTTCTTTTTTTTTCTCTCTCTCTCGATTTGATTGGAAATACCAGGAAAGTAATAGAGAGGAAGAGTTTGTTTTTTAGTAAATTTTTTAACTAAATTGTACGTATATAAGAAAAGCAATGAAAGGAAATTAATTACAACTGTTGTTTTCATCACATTCATCTACTTGCTAGACACTATGAGGTGATTACTATCACCTGTACAGCAGTCTACATAACATGGGAGTGTCACTGTATCTGCTATTCGATAATAACAGTTTTTTTTTCCATTTATACATAAAGAAATACCGTAAGTAAATCTGCGTAAATAAATACCTGTACTTTGCTACTGCATATGAAACTTTTCGCAGAAAAAAATGTTTAAAAATGAGTGTCTTAAAAGTAGATATATTTCTATAATTTTTCCAAAATTTTGTTATTTCTAATAGTTGAAATAGAGATGACAAATATACAAGAAAGCATTACTGAACTTCTAAAGTATTTTATGTAAAAACTCATGTTACAATATATTAATTTAAAACAGGTTGATAAAAAGGAATGTACGACGTACTTGATAACAAAAAAGAAATAAAAAAAAAACAATTCTAATTTGCAAGTCGGCGTACACACAGCAAAGCCAGCTTTATGTCGAAGAAGGTGTGCATAATTTGCGAACAGTTGAGAAATGCGCATTAACAAAGCAAACCGCAAAGACGACTAGGATAAGATAAAATACGGTCCGCATGACCAGTTCCCTTTACTTCCATGTTTAATGCGCTGAACGAAATTTAACGGCACTGGTTCCTTACGTAAGAGCATGCCTACAGCATGACTCTGAAATATATGAGCGCCATGTGTTGGCTACAGAGATAATTAAACCCATACGAGAAACGGAACAAGATTTCGGTCTGGCATGCGGTCTTCACAACACAAAATTTATTGCCTTTTGCTTCAGCAGTAGCAGCAAAGTTTTTAGCGTCAATAGAGAGTACAGTGGCATTAGGTGAAAGCAGCCATTACAACTCTCAAACACAAATACGTATATTTGTATTCCTTTTACTGTTGATAAAGAAACGTTTTCTTTCATCTTATTACGTACATTAAAAACATTTTAAAGCCATGGTAAGCATGTTATTAATTAGTGAAGTTATCTCACATTTTTCTTGCCATTAAAAATGCCGCTTTTAGACTGCAAATTCCCTAACCCCCTCTTCGCTAATTTGTTATATAGGAGTATGCAGCAAGTGTTTCTGTATTATTGTTATTTTCTACGCAGCACCTCCAAAAAGATACCTTATGGATATTATATACTTCCAGAATAAAGACCTTGTCTCTAAAAAGTGCTCAGCTTGATTTTTGATTTGATTTATTTATGGACGCTCTTTAACATCTCAGATCATCAGCGTCCCATTCTATTCAGGGCGTAAAACACCCGACAAATTTTGCTCAGAGGCCTCTTCTTTCAGGCTTGAGATTTTTTATCGTGCCGTAAAAGTACGACACGGGACTCACGGCTTTACTTCCCTTCCGAAGGAAGCCATACTTAGAATTTTTACGCCCGAAAAAAATTCATCCATCCTGACCGGGATCTATGCCGAGCATGGAAATTGCATTCGGGAGGTCCGGGTTCAAATCCCTTAGAAACAGCCATCCTGAACTTCGGTTTTTCGTGATTTCCCCGAATATTGAGATGGATATTTCCTTTCCATGAATCTTCCGCTCTCCCATTTCATTTCATTTCGTTTGTTCTGTTACAAGGTCGAAAGTACCAGAGCGAGGTGGCCTGGTGCTGCTTGATAGTGACTTGCGCTTTGGAAAGGTTCCTGCCCCGACAGTGGCTGGAATAAACAGAAAAACCACCTTCTTGCGACACTATAAATTATCGTCGGCTTGTTAACAAGAATATGTTATTTCCTAAGCTTCAGATATAGAAATAGATATAGATTCACGATATATTAAATGAAAAACCCAATAAATTAAATAAATTTTGCTTTACTTAGCTGATTATCGCCAAGCAAATTAAACTCTAAATACGTGTAGATATGCCTGAGATTTTACAATTCGATATACAACTTCGATATCGTCCTAAAAGTTGGAAAAATGAACAATATATAATTCTTAGACTTCAAGGAAATTATAACAAAACACTTTAGGATTATGTTAACCATAATAAAAATATGGCTAACACGTCTCAAAAATTACCAAGTTCTGTAGTGGAAATCGATGCACCCTACAGCTCATTTTACTTGTCCTGTGATATATTAAAACATTTTCTTCCATTTGTTTGACAATGGCGAACTAAAAGGCAACATTTACCTCCCTGGTTTCTTAAGCATCCTGTGACATTGACGGCTGAGTGCTTCTCTCGAGGTCCGGTTACTAAGTCGCTATTCTTTTGGGTTTTATTGTGGCTGGAATAAACAGAAAAACCACCTTCTTGCGACACTATAAATTATCGTCGGCTTGTTAACAAGAATATGTTATTTCCTAAGCTTCAGATACAAGAGAGAGAGAGAGAGAGAAAGAGAGCGGCTACCGTGGCAAAACACACACCTTGAAGAGTCAAGCCCTTCCGAAACCGCGAATGTCGATCCTCGCACTTAAAATGCAAATTAATTCGACCCACATTCTGGCTGCGGTAAATTAAACGAGAGGGTTATTAAATGTTTTTTGTATTCCACCCAGGTTTACGTTTCCTTTCGATTCAGCCTTAACAGAAAAGAGCAAAAGCTAACACTCTCATGTTCGCTGAAGCAGAGTCAACCTTCAAGAGGTTGGAAATTAACTGCGTGTATATATCTGATAAAGAACTAGATCAATAGACAATTTTTATTATTAAAATACGGACATAGCCTAATATCTGTAATTTTTTCCAGTTATGTGGATTCGTATTTTACTGTCACAGTTCAAGGAATCTATTTAAATTGTTATCCTTTAGTAATTCGTGAGCATTTGTTTTGAGGTTAAACTCGACATTTTTGCTAATATTTGTTATACTTTAACATAATTTGTGATAATAATTCTATCCATGTATAGCCCTGACACACTTATATTAGTATATTATGACTCAAGAACCGTGGGTTCAAAGCCGGCCAGGATCGATGATTTTTTTAGTGGATAAAAATTCGAAATATATTGTTCCCATGTCGTGGATTTACGGCTCGTAAAAGAACCTCAAGCCTGAAAGAAGAGGCCTCTAAGCAAAAGGTATTGGCCGTTTCACAGATGTTAAAGGGCGTTCTTGAATAAAATAAAATAAACCTAAATCTAACCTAAACTTGTATGTTACGTGTAACAGGTTTCATTTGTAATTTGATACTAATAATGTGGTATTTTCATGCTTGAGACCAAAAGCCTGTTCCTCCTAACGGATTGAACACATTCTATCTTTGTCATTACATTTTAGAGCGTATTTTGCAAAAAAGTAACTGCATAAATGCATGTATATTTTCACTTATTTTAGCGCATATAAATCCGCACTCTATTTGTAATAAATAAATCATGAAAACGGCTCAAAACCTTAGTTTTGAGGTGCAGGATTTTCTAAATTCCGTCGCGTACACCCGTAATAACAAAATTATTGAATTCGCATGGGACATATTGTATTTAAACATTATATTTAATAAACACGTACACGTTCTGGACCTATTCACCTTAATTAATGTATTTTTCATATTTATATCTGCGTCTGTAAATGAATTGTTTCCTGTGATTGTTGTCACAAGTAAGAAAAGTAGCACTTGTGTACAGCATGCTCGGCAAACGACACCGCCGTATGTAAAATGTGCAGTGTTTTCTTTGATGTTATCGCTGCCTATCAAAATAAAAATGCTAAACGATACATCCAAGACTGTCATATGAAATTATCTTTTGGTTTTATGCGTTCTTTTAGCTGTATCTAAAAAAATTCTTTTTACACTAGACAAGCGATTAGTTTCTCGGGGCTACATCCCCTTGCCCTCTATGTGCCTGTACGTGATAATTAAATTAAAAAATAGTTCATTTTCGATGACTTATTCTTATATCTGCTCATATATAAGATCAATTCTCATGCCCTTTTCTGTCCATACATCAATCACTCTTGAAGTGAATTTTTAATGCTCCTTCTTCTATAATCCTATAAGATACCGCGCCGTCCCACTGCAGTTGACACTTACGTAAATATACAGTGAAAACAGTTATGAGCGAAGAAACCAACTTATCACACGATCCGTGATCCCGCTTAAACTATGATTGAGGGAGTTTGAGGACGATTTTATTGTTAAAATAATATAATTACATTATTCCACAATACTACAATACAACTATAATTAGCGATATACTATATGCTTAAATTTTATCGTCTGAATGCTGGGCTTTAAGTTCTAGAAAATCCCAGAAGAGGTGCGTGTTAAGCAAATGGGCCGAGTCCAAGGCTTGCCTACACAGCACCATAGACTTCTTTCACCTCTCCCGAACAGTGACTTGAAAAAGCACCATCACGCTTGCGCAAGGCAAGTTGAGCCTTCGACTGTATTATTGGTGATCGGCTATTACGTCATAGGCAGCGCCTAATTCTAATTGGGAAATATAATTAAACATTAATACACATAAGCTGTAACACGCAAATATTGGGTAGGATCACCATTACAGGCTTAATAGACACTTTGCTCAAGTTATTATTATTATTATTATTATTATTATTATTATTATTATTATTATTATTAAATAATTTCCTATGATACAACAATATTTTTCAACTTTTTCCTCTTTTTCCTCACTTACTTCGGTTTTTTACATCCTCTTCCGTCATTTTCTTTACTTCCTGCTCTTCTTATTCCATTCAAAAGATTTTTTATTAGCCTTCTCATTTGTTTTACTCTCGGCACATAATCTTTAACATAGTCTTCAATAGTATGGTCATAATGATAAGGAGAAGGAAAAGAGGACGTAATGAATGCATTAGAATACAATTCAAACTCCTAAACAATTCTTTAATTTAAGCAAAGTTAATTTCATCTTCGTTTTAAGTTCCAGTGGCATCGATGAAGCATGGATAAACACTTATCTCGACTACAGATGGTGTTATCGATATTGATATAGTTTTGAAATCACGGAATCTTAATTTCTGTTCTGAGTAGCATTTTTATTTTTCGCTGTTAGTAAGCTTCAAAATCTGTAAGAAAGTATTTCAATTTCACAATTTTTTTTTATGAAGATTAGACTTGTGAAATTAAAAAATTTAGTGCTATAGGGCGTTTAAAAAACACTTGAAGAATCTACTCTTTCCAATCAAATAGCTGCAAGATTAGTGGAGCCTTTAAAATATTTTCAGAAGCTTTATAAAGTCTGTGAAAAGGCTTCCCAAAGACAGTGAAACAGATGGCTGTGAAACATGTGTATATATTTGTCGAATTAACATTACTGAATATTAATGAAACATTTATTACTCCTGCTGAAATTGAAAACGTTGAAATGTCTGGTATCATGAAAACAAGAATTAAGAGCATTTAATTTCTCTGAAGCAATTGCATTTCACACAAAATGCAGTGTTCAGAATTCCATGATTAAAAGTTTATGTTGATACTTCCTTAAGCACCTTTTTCCCTTTATCGTGAAATAGCAAATAAATGTAAGTATCCTGGATGAAGGTATCTCATTTATCCAAGTGATTCTATAAAATCAAACACCAATTCATGGTTTCTCCTCGCTTCGCTCAATAATTCAAAGACACATATTTGAATGGCGTTTCTTACGTGCTAGTTTTAGCTTAGATGCTAGCTTGAAGCGAAATGTCTTACTCCTCGTGTAGAAGAGCCACTTGTTGCTAGGGAAAGCCGGACGTGTTGAGGCGTGCTGAAGAAAGCATGACATTTCGCTCCCAAGTTCAAGGTCGCCTACAGAATAATAACAGCAGTAGCAGGGTTGTGTATACTTGACGAAATCAATAACTCTTTCTTTCGGAATGCTTGAACGTAAAAGTCCTTCTCTTGAGCGGCAGGCTTTTTCATGCTTGCGGCGATCCAAAAACTTGCATTTAATGGATCTCTTGGTGCAAGGAATACTCTAAAGACAGGTCCTTCAAATATAATGCATATCCATTGGAGGGGAAGAAAAGCGTGCGCGCGCATTAATAGTCTATTCTGAAATAAAATTGGTTTCTCAATCGTGCAGCTGTAAAAGGTGATAGTTCTAACAATGAAAAAATAAAGTATCTACAGGTTAATTACATTTTCTCGCTGAACACCATTCATCAACTGTTATTGCCATATAACTTCAAGACATGAATGAGATTATTATTATTATTATTATTATTATTATTATTATTATTATTATTATTATTATTTTTATTATTATTATTATTATTATTATATACACTTTATTAATTATCTAGATGTTGGAGGCTCTTAAGAAAGTTCCACTTCTAAATGATTGAGTTTATCCAGAAAGTGAATGGAAGAAAGGCTCAAGAACTTCTATATACAGAATGTTTATAAATATTCTGGGAAAATGTATTTTCGGAAAAAGGTTTATTCTGTTTAATGGAGTAAAGGGTTTTGACTTCTAAACTGTACCAGGTGGTGTCGATCATGGTATTGTAGTGGTAACCATACTTGCCTTCTAAACCTAAGAATATGGGTTCAACCCCTGCCAGGATCGATGCTTTTTTTCGGGCGTAAAAATGATAAGTATGGCTTCATTCGGAAAGGAAGTAAAGCCGTGGGTCTCATGTCGTACATTTTTGGCACGAAAAAGAAGCCTGCAATAAGAGGCCTCCGAGTAAAATTTGTCGGCCGTTTCACGCCCTGAATTGAATGGGACGCTAATGATCTGAGGTGTTAAAAGAGTGTCAGTAAATAAAACAAATCAATAACAAAGTACCAAGTGGCCCTTCTGGTGGTAGATTTGCCTGCAGTGCAAGGTTTTTCAAGCTAGCAAAGAAAGAAACATTGGCATTTAAGATACAGCACTAGGTTTCACTGGTTTACATCAATGTACTGCAAGTAAATCTATCTTCATTTTAAATATGGCGCAGGAGGGTCACCTGCTATATATTTATATAATAACGATGTTTCCAGCGTCTCTAGTGCAAATAATGGACAAGATAATGGGTACTTCAAATTTGTCGTTCAGTACAATTAAGTATACTCTAATAATACTGCGTGAAAGATGATTTCATTAAGATTTTAAATGCGATTTTTAGAGCATTTACTAACTCAACAAATGTATCTCTAGGCACAAAAGCAAATTTGTCTTAATTATCATATAAGTGAACGCAGATAAATGAAAACACTTTGTGCAAAGACGTGATACGTTCTTGTCTCAACAGCAATTGATAGCATCAATACAACAGACGTCCAATGTAGATATCACCGCATTTCCTATCGTTCTAGAACATTTTTATTACAATATCTCTTAATATATTGACAGTTATAAAGTAAGCAATCAAGGAGTTTGCATACTAATTTTATTAAGTTATGTCCGTTACCTAGGGATGAACATTTTAAGATCTTTGTTTACAAAACCCTTTGCTTTTATTTCATTCCTTGTTTACGTCTTAATAGCTGCATCTGAATGATATACTTTTAGATCATTTATAATAATTTCATTAAACATTACAAACGCCATTATTGTTTAAACATGTCTATTATAAATTTTACTGAACAAGTTGGATCAGGTGATACTCTTGGACCTCGTCTTTGGTTCAAATCCTGCTGCCGACCAATCTGAAATTCTCATGGTCTTCCTCAGTGCATTTTCAAAAAGAGCAAATGCCGAGTTAGTAATTTTTTATTTCATTAATCATCTTCGTTTCATTTATGCATGTGTGTGCGTCTTTCAGTGTGAGTGTGAGTGAGTGAGTGAATGTGAGAGAGAGTGAGTATGTGTGTGTGTGTGTGTGTGTGTGTGTGTGTGTGTGTGTGTGTGTGTGTGTGTGTGATGTTTTCGAAGGCTAAAGTTAAAGTTAAAACCCTTATTAAAATTACTGTGGTGCAAGAACCTAAACCGGGTGACCCTGCATCCGGGAGTCGATTTTCTGAATGGATTATGAAGGCAGCCCAGATATTGGACTGACCACCCCATTCAGATAGTCCTTCAGTGTGTATGTGTTCTCTTGAGGGTCCAGAGATAATTAGCTCTCCGACTGGCGACTAACCAGGGCATTGGCTGGTAAGTTTCAAGGGATATTAACAGCAGGAAATGTTCAAACCGATAAAGTGTCCCACCCTTAATAAATAATAATTAGACAAAACAGATTTGTTTTTGTTTCTAATTTTCTAAAATAATTATATAAACTCTCCTGCATAAAATCTGCATTTCCTTGATCAGAGAAAACGGGTCAGAGGATAGGGATAGAAGCGTTTCACCTTAAAAGCATATAATGTTTTCTTAAAATTGACAACAACAAAAAAAACATAATTACAAAACAAACTTCTCCTTTAGTTCTCTGTAATGGAAGAACCTGTTTACCTTTGCATTGTTTATTTTCGAATAACTTCAAAGCAATGTTTTGTCCATTAATTTAAGGGTAGATGCTTTGGAAACATACATAGAAACATGAATTTCAGTTGCTTCTCTAAATTCTTTTAAAAGAATACAAAAAAGAAAACTAGAATAATATACAAATTTAATTTAGCATTTATTGATGCAGTGCCAAAATCATGTCCTCGAAAGTTACCTCAGGTAGCTATACTACAGAGCCTTCATTTGGACGCGTGGCCGACTTAACGGGATTTGCCTAACCTGTTCTGTTCTCTCCTCCACTTTTCCACCTCTGTGTTCTGAGAGCAGTCTTTGTGCTGTTATAACGGCAAAAAGTCCGCATACTTCAGCACACTGAATTTTCATGTATGATCCTATGTGGCAAAAAACTCTTGTAGAGAAGTGAGATGGCGAATCATAGACAGATTCCCTGCTGTCCGTGCGCCTAACAGAGAACCGGTTCGTAATCTTGTGAATAGATTTAGGGAAAGGGGGTCTGTTCTTGATAAGAAATCGAAAGTAAAACGCCATGTTCTTATACAGGAAAAAAAAAAAATTATGACAGCGGAGAAAAGTTAAAACGAAATCCACAGAATTCTCTGAGAAAGCTTGCACAGGAATCAGGAATTTCGCAAACTTCGGCTCGTTTAAAATTAAATCCCACTGAGATTACTGTAATTCAGGAATTGCAACCACGCGATAATGTGAATGGATTTAATTTCAGCAATTGGATGTTGGATAATGTTTATGTTCGCTCTATTGACAGTGTTTTAATTTTTTTTTTTTTTAATGGGAGAAGCATAATTTTATTTACATAGCGATACAAAACAATAGATACTGGAGTGCAGAAAATTCCGATCTTGTACACGAAATGTCTTTGTATGACCAAAATTTTGGTGTTTGCTGTGCTGTAGAAATCTATCCACTTGAATTTAGGAGGCTATGATTATCCGGCTCCGCTAGCAAACAGCGTCCTTGCCAAGCAAGTACCCCGTTAAGCCGGCCACGCGTCCAAACGAGGGCTCTGTAATTTGACACAAAGCGCGTATACCATGGGGTTTAAACCTTATGGGTTAATACTTTCTTTGTTATTAAGTTTTAAAAGTATTAATACATATAAGTATATCTTACTTATCCGCCCCCCTCCTTGCTGCTTTATCTCTTTCCGTGCATTGCGCTATCTTCGAAATTGAATATTTACTTATTATCACGTTCTGCCTCTAAAGAAGACAAGCTGTTCGAAATATTGTGACATTTGTGTTACTATTTAAGTGTTTTATCAATTTTGCTTATCTAATTCTTGTTATTTTAGGTATATTGCTCAAAGATTTACTTTATTTATCGTATTTGTTGTGTATAAAATCTGTACTAATCATTCCAAATAAAAATTAAGCACGAATTGTTGTTATATGGTAAAGATCAGTTGCTCTTATAAGTGAAACAGAAAAACAGGTTTCGTCTCATACGCGAGGAAATAATGTTTTAATGTGGTACTGCAGTCACTGGTAATTAGAATGTTTCTATCAACGCAGTGGGGTCAAAGAGACAAAAAGGCACCGGTAGCTTGATCAGGAGAAGGAATACAATGCAGTAATAACTATGCTAATGAACAATTAAGGGCCCGGTAGCTATAAACAAGACGAGACGGCTCTCTCTCTTCATTTGCGACCGAGTTGAGTTTGGTGTGACGTTGATCGTAAACGCGCCAGATAAGGCAGTAACTCTTATCGTTTACGATCTTGAATCGATGTTATCTCGCAAGGTCGAACGGCCAAACCCTGTGGCATGACCTCGTCCTGACCACACCTCCTCACAGTGGAAAAGAGCAGATATTAGCTACATTTATATTAGTGTCTGTACATGTCGTTAAATAAATATTACGTCATGATATAACAGTGGTGTGTATGGCCTCCATTTTTTTTTTTTTTTGATCATTGGCTGTTAATTTTTGATCTTTACCCATAAATGAAATAGCATGTCAAAAATTATAACAATTCAATAAATTTACATTGTTTTATCTTTTCACACTTTATCAACATTTTCAACCACATTATGTTTGTATTTCTTTATTTGTCACTTTTTGTACTTTGTATAGTATTGTATAGCTTCATATAATACAATTATTTCCATTGTATTTATTCCTATTTTGTCTTCTTATTAGTTCCCATGATTCCACCCTGTGCAATAAATGCTCTCACTATTATATTTAATTTATTTATATATTTTCTGCTTGGGAAAAATTTACTATGTATTTATTTTCACTTAATCCCCAGCTTGATGTACACATTCAAAAATAGTTATGCATAAATCTGTTAATTTTTTACCTGTTTATTTTTGGATTCTTTTTGGTATCGTATTTACTTCAAAATGTTTGTTATTTTTTCAAATGTATTGTCAGCATTGCTTTTTTTTTATTGAATAATATTCTCTATCGTCTATCCAGTATAAAATTCCAATTATAAAAATATATATCGTCCGCATAAGTAACATATGTAGAATTGAACCTTCAACATTTCTGCTACTAACTGAAACGTCACAAATCTTTTTCCACCCTCGTTTTATTTCTGAAGATAACATACGATCGTCCAGACATACTCCTTTAGCAGTTTTCTTCCTCAGTGTTAATTCCAATTCTTTACCCATCTTGTCAACACAGTAATTACTAGAAAAGACATCTATTTTGTATTCCTCTGTTATAATATAAAAAATTGGCAAAAAGACTGGTATATTGTTAGTAAGTAACAGGAAATTTAGTAATGGAGGCAGGAAAGTGTAAGCAGCTGTTAAACAACAATACAAAGATATACCTAAAGATAATAGTTGTCAAAGACAAAATTATGAATGCAATGCAATAAATTTCTCCGCCGCTGTATAATCTATAAAAATTAGCGAATAAGTAATGAAACTACTAGGACCAAAAATAGGAACATTTATTTAACAAGAAAGCTTAAAAACAAATATACAAAACATGATTTTAAGAACCGATAACTGAGACCAAATAAATAAAAGACAAAAATAACAAATTTGAAAGAAGCACCTTGGCTGCCACCCATTTCAGTTAACTTTACCGCTTATATAGTGCTAAGTAGGTGTTGACAAGGACAAATTGGCAATTGCGGGAGGCTGAAAAGGTGGTTCGAGGATTTTTGGAAAAATTTCGGCAGCAGGTGGTCACAAAGGCGAGGGAAATAGAAGATTGTAAACACTGCGGCCTTCCAGAGCAGCTGAATGTCCTGTTACATCAAGCAAGACACCCTTGCTCTAAAGAGAAGCGCTTGGGAAATTTCTAACCTTTAATATTATATTAGTACAATGACAAAACTTTATAGCGAATGTGCAAGTCTAGAATTAGGAAGGACTTCTTCAATTTCACTACGGTTGTCATACAGAATTTTAATGAATCATTAGATAATACCATCTTTTGTTTCTTCCCCTTAGATTTTTTTTCTTTTTTTGAGTTGTGTTTAACGCCCGTTTTCACTACTGAGACACAACAGGCGGTGGACACTGGTGATACATGAAATGAAATGATATATTTTGAGGAAGGAAGCGTTCCAGGACTAAGTTTAGGGTACCTCTCCGACATATGCCAGTTATGAGGACTGAGAAAAACCTGGAAAAAACCGCAGTCAAAAAGACGGTCCTGGTGGATTTCGAACCCCAGATCTCCCGCTCACGAGTCCGCACCTTAACGACCTCGACCACCCGTGGCGGTTTCTTATAATTATTTGCATCCGCATTTATGTCATTGTTTCCTAAATGTCAGGTTTCTGTGCACCCAGTTTCATCTGAGTACAATATTTTACTACCCTTGCTATGCAAATACTTGTGTTTACATACCATGAACTCAAAAAGCACAGTGCCTTGTCTCTTGGTGAGAAATTTACGCTTATAGCTTGCACTTCTTCCATTGAAAATTCATCTGACACACCTCTTTCACCAAGAGTCTTGGTCCACAGTGGAATGTCCAATTTTAGTTAGCACATTTTGTGTTTGTTTATTGTGTGTAACTCTTAAACTGGTTTACGTATTTCGCACAAAGTAGCATCTATAAGTATATTGACATCTATTAGTATATTCCTGTCACGTGACCTTGGATTGGAAGCGTGTTTCTTCACCGACATCGAATGGCTTTTAAGGAGAGACACCCCTGTATAATGAGCAGTCAGAGGGTTAGCGACGATATTGATTTAAGATTTAAGATTCCTGGTCATACACTTAAGGACTCTCTCTCTCGTCCTTCATTGTGAAGAATCATGCCTCACTTTGACTTGTGAAAGATTATCACATGACCATCTTCATAATTAATAACAAAGTAAAAAATAATTGCATCATGCTAGAAAAACAACAAAGTTTTAAGAAAAAGTGCAACAATAGATGTTTCTGCTTAAAACAAATTATATAAAAACGATAGAAGATAAAAAAGTCACCTATTCTAATATAAATAAAAAAACCAAATTAAAAACAAACATTACTCTCAAATAAGTTATTAATAATCACAAAAATAAAGAAAAAATAGGACAAAAATAATAACAGCATCCCAAAAAGGTTACGTACCCTACTTTATTATACAAGGATGATCAAGTGTACTTTGCATGAGATGAGTACAGAATACAACTATAACATGTCAACGCAGAAAACTAAAATCATGGCATTTAGAGAATTCGGTCTAATTAGATCGAACACATTTATACACAATGTTAGCATTAGAACATTTATCACATTTAAATATTTAGATTGTGGTATACTTCCTATTAATTACATTTAAATATAGTACACGGATTCTAAGTAATGTGTGATAGTATAAATAGGAATTTGAAAAATAAAACCAGAATATTTTATATTGTGATGGCTTTACCATATCATCTTTATGAATATAAAACTTGTACTCATAGTAAAAATAACACAAAAAGGGTAAAGATATCAGAGATTGCGAACGGTCAGGAGAGTTGGGTTTAGAAATCAATGTATTAGAGAAGAATCACACATTATAGAAATCAGCCGTACAAAAATCTGGAAAATATAAGAACAACGGATGTCGTACTTAACTAGAATGCCAGAAGCTCGTCTTAAACTAGTATTTAGCTAGGGGCCATCTGGAATTCAAAACGTTGGATCCATGAAGATGGAACAGGCTAGTAAGTTATGCCGTAAATGATGATTGTAATGATGATCACAACATACAACTGCCCCAGATGAAAGTCACATTGTGAACGGTGGCTGCAGCGATATTCTAAAACTATCATCTTCACTGAGTGAAAGAGCTGGTATACAAAAGGAATAATATGTTCATCTTCTCAGACCGCAGACTTTCTCGCGGTTAGAGGACGGAATTCTGTACTCGTATCAAATGGAGAACATTTTTGTTTAAGAACCGAAGATTGCTATCTTGAGCTGACCTTGAGATCTCCAGGTTATGCGTTTTATAAGCTCTGAACTGACCCATTCCCAAAACCTTTCGCATCTACCTTACAAACGGACTTAACTCATTCTAGAGAAAAAGTATCCAGCAAATGCACAAATTCACAAACCTATAAGAATTCTATACAACAAATAAATAGCATTATAAGTGATTATACAGAGGGTGCCAAAAATGTATGCACACTTCAATCAAAGAAAAAACTGTGTTAACATAACAAAACTGAATTCACACAAACAGAAAATGATGATCACTAATTATCTTATATTTTTACAGTTACAACAGTTGCTCAAAATGCCCACCATCGGCGTCGATACACTTCTGAATACGTTGAACTACTGATTGAGCAACGTGTCCTCAGCGATTGCAGCACATGCATTTTCAATTTCTTCCCGAAGTGCTGTCAGTAGCTGGTTTTCTACGGTGTACAACATCCTTAAGAGTCCCCCATAGGCAGAAGTCCAACTGCGGTTCTGTTCTGTACACGCCTCTCCATTGCCTTTGAACTTCAACAACATTCTCGGTTTTCCAATACCATTTCAAAATTGCTTTCCGCTGTTCAAACGATACTCTTGGCTCCATTTTGTTGTAGCAACGCTAGCATAACGTAATGCCAGTCACATCTGTTTAAAGAACATTATGCGATAATCTTGACTACATTTGCTCATTGTTGATTTAACTGTCACGTAGCAACGCTATCATAATGTATGTGAGTCACATCTATTTACAGAACATCATACTACACATCACTGTTGTTTTTCGGTCCAACTTTGAAATATATTAAATAGATATCTACTGTGAAAATGTGTATATATATTTTTTGGCACTCTCGGTATTTAACGACCGTAGCTTTCTAGCAGTTCAATTTATTTTAAGCGTATTTCCTGTCTTAAGGTTTAAGTTAAAGAGTGTTAGTTTGGATTCTTAAGTGTACTAAAAAGAATTAGTACGCATTGCGTTGAATGACATTAATTATGAGCCTGTGTGTCAGAAATTACCAAGCACTCGTCTGACATATGGTGAGAAATTAAAGAAGGAAGTAAAAACTTTAAGAGAGCCGAATGTGTTTAATCTCCTTTAACGTTTCTTTTTTAATGTTTTTTCACCTGCGACAAAATATTTTGAAATGTCTGTACACTTTGCCTTCGTGGCACCCAACTCCCTCTTCTATATCACGTGTTAGTTGAGTGTAATCCTCCAGCTTTTTGTACAAAGAAAATATACTTCCTTTTGTACGATTAGTTTCTCAAAGGGAAACTGTCAAGTTACGGGTATTTCTTACTCTCTGCTGTAATCTGTTACTCTTTAAGTCGCTTTGGTGCTTGTTAGTTAACTGTGTAAAGGAAGCTTGTGTTTGTTTCCATTTTATGTGACATTTAGGGAGAGGACTGAACCGTGCTTTTAATTACAGTGAAATGTACAGTTTCACAATGTATACTTTTTTTACCAAAGTATTAAGTAGATCGTGATGCAAATTATTCATATGAACACAGAGTCAAAATGTTACTTCCTTTTGAAGATATGCTCTAACTTCAGTATTTGATATCTTAAGCTTATCATTGTTTTGTTCAGTTTCTCTCTCCTATAAAACGAGAGACGATACATTGGCCTCCTCTGGGAAAGTAACTTCCACAAAGCACTTGTAAAGATAAAGCCATCTCCCTGCAACTAATCCTCTGAAAAATTAGCTTTTCTTATATTTACATCACAACCGCCCGAGGGCTCATCCATTGCCTTAATCCTCGCGTTTCTTCTCCATCAGACACTCAAATAAGTGAACGTTTTTCCTGTGCTGACCTAGCGCCTGGATTTTCTCCACCCTTCTTGTGCGAATTCGCTGTTCCTCTCTGCCAAGCTATTATGTTCTGATTGCAAACGGCCCTCCTTTGGGAACATCTCTCTTGGCGTGGTGGTTGATGGATTGCTTCGATTTCTGTTTAGGTGTAAAGCATCTGTATTTCCCTTGGCACACGGATTTTGTTGTTGTATGCAAAGGTCATGTTTACTTTGGCCTGCTTCCGCATTTAACTGGCATTTCTGGCATAGGTGTCTGCTCTTTCGTAGGATCAATGCGATTTTTATTCCAGATCTTATAATGGAACATTTTTACAAATTTGTACAAAAATTTCTGAAATATAAATACAACCTCCTATATTTCCATATACATTTTTATTGATTTTTGTTTTTTCCTTCTGCTTTTCTGTGTCTATACTTTTTAAGCATGTTTTCCTTCTTTTAAGAGATTCTCTTTGCATTGCTCTTCTATTGGTTGTAGCCGTGCTATATACTATACCATTATCTGCATTAACAATAAATTGAACATTTTTCTAAAAATATCTGATATTGTTGTGAGTTGGTTACAATGTCAAGGAGCCGTCTACTTCTGTGTGGATCTTCTGACCTCATCCCTTCCTCACGAAGGTGTCCTCACTGGAGACATAGGCACAAACGCTAGTCCTTGAGAAGTCTTTGTCCAAAAGAGTCCAAGCCACCAATCACATGAATTGTTTGTTTACGTGATGAGAAGACAAAAAGGTTAACGATTGGTAATTAATCCAGTTAATATAATGAGTGGTTGACTGAAATTAAATGTAAGATGCGGCTTCATTGGATCTGAAGATAAGCTTTGATCATTTTATAGACAGCACTCATATAATCTTTGGACAGTTTGCATACCTGACCATTTGAAATGAACTAACAGGAGCTATGTCCTATGTCCTAAAGTCCTATGTACATATTTCTCTTCATGCAGATCCACTCTTTAAACTTCGAAGATGCAGTTTTATTTAGAGACCTCTAATGCTCAACTGGGGTCTTTTACAGGAAAACATTAAGGCCATTGAATTCAAAGGGAAGTAAAATATCCATAACAGGGTTTTGGTTCGGGTCTATTTGCTCGACTACGAGGTTTTGCTTTTTCAGGAGTTAAGAGGGATAAGTTCCAAATTAAATAATTTTAATACTATCACTACTTAATTGATTTACATGTTCGAAAATATTTCGACTTTCATGAAAACTGAGAGAAAAAATGTGAAAAGTTCCGAAAATTTTTAAATAAATCTTAGCACAACTAAAAAGCGTTAAAAATCACAATAATATGTTTAAATACAACAAAAAGTGTAAAAATAATTTAGCGATTTTTTTTAATGTAGTGATTTTCACAAAAAACTAAAAGTACCTTCTTACCTGATTAACATACTTTCTCTATCACGTGCTTTTTTGTTTAATGTTTTAATTCCAAATGGTTCTTGCTTTTCTTTAGACATCCATTTCCTGTGATAACACTTACCTTGCAGTGTTGTTTTAGCAATAAATTAAATATGAAAGTGTAGTCAATTTTTATTTGCAATGGCGTTAAGATGTTGATCCTGATAAATAAGAGTTGAATTTATTTGTTTTATTTACGGACGTTCTTTAACATTTCAGGTCATCAGCGTCCCATTCAATTCAGGGCGTGAAACGGCCGACAAATTTTTCTCAGACGCCTCTTCTTTCAGACTTGAGATTCTTTTACATGCCGTAAATCCACGACACGGGGCCCACGACCTTATTTCCCTTCTAAGGGAAGCCATACTTTGAATTTTTATGTCCGAAAAAATCCATCTACCCTGACCGGAACTGAACCCGCGATCTTGGCTTTGGGAGGCAAATATGGTTACCACTACACCACCAGGACTGATATGATGACTAGAAAAGGCAGGAGCATGATAGAATTAAAAAAGTAAATAAAAACTTAGAACTCGCGTAACACTTTCTGACAAAAATCTGCTTAATCAGCAAATAAGATGGATTCTTTATAATCAACTATAAATCGTAAATTCATCGATTTTTTTTTTTTTTGAGAGGTTTGACACACGAAAGTAAAACTAAAACATATGTATGGATTTTTTGGCTTGTGTGATAATTTATACCCATAGTGTAGTCACGATATCCTTATTTTCCTGTAAAAGTACAGCACATTTAAGAAGATTTACTGAATGTATTATTAATAAAACTAAACTCCTAAAATATATCTACAACAACTTCATATATTTGCTACAATCGCCTTCATCACATGAGAATGTTGTGTTTGTTCTCCTGTGATTTCCGATACACCTTCATCGCTTCTAAATAGGCCAATCTACGAGAATATCTATTAGTTTCTTCTCATTAGTAGTTTTCTATTTGCATCTTGGAATTATTCACCAATTTTATTTCTCTGTGTCAGCGGGCTAGGCATTACATAATTTAGATCTATAAAATTGTTTTATGAAGACCGCTTAACATCTCATAATTGCTCCGGTTTTTTTTTTTTTTTTCGATATAGTAGAACAATGGATGAAAAGAACAGTGAAAAATTACAAACAGAGGGTAGAAGTTTCTCACAATTGCTGCTTGCTTAATATATTCTGTTATTTTCCATGTATGTTCAACAATTTTTATACTCGTTATAATTTTTAATTAATACTGACGCATCAAGAGACGATGTATTTTATGTTGTTTCATTTATTCCGTATTTGATTGGACGCATTCATCGTCGTTGTGCTAGTAAATATAAACATGTAACTTCGAGGTTTGTTATTCACAGTGTTGTGAATGGTTCCATAAAACATCTTGATGACAAGTTCCTAAGCTTGTGTTACGTTTAAGGCTAATTTTCATAATGAATGGGCATTCAACTCCGTTTCAGACAAGAAAACAGACTGAAGGCTCACCATTTCCGCTGTAGAGGGCGCCACTATTCCTTCAAAGTTTTGCTTGTTCGTTCTAAGCTTTGAAGATTTATAGGCGATTGTTTTTGCCGAACGTAAGCCGAGTTGGCATCGATAGATGTTAATCTGATTGCGCATGGCTTTTTCTTCCAACCGTTATTATTAATGGAAAGCTCGGGCAGGACTGGTGTGCAACTGTTGATTAATTTGAAGCAACTTTACTGCCATTTCAGACAATGCGCTATAACTCTGCCCAGCTCGTTTTGTCAACTTGGCACTGTACTGCAGCCATTCCACAATGTATATCTCTCTCTCTCGTTTTAAATCGCAAACAAACTCTGCTTGAAATTATCCTGTTGTTCGCAGTTTTGGGCCTCTTGGAAATTCTCTTATTATAACAACCAAACGTCGATAGGTATTGTAGTTAAAATACTTCAAATATGAAGAAATGATTGTTTTTTCTTGTATGCTTATCAAAAGGGTAAGGAAAGTAAATTAAAACATAAAGAGGTGCATAAGATATGCCCTATGATTAAATTAATAATGAAAAACGCAACGAAAACCTTAACTTGCATGATTATGAAGGCATCATATCTAAAGCAGGCGTAACAATATTGTCCCAAGTTGATTATTTGCATACAGTATAATGATTAAGGTATATCCAAAATGTAAACTGGTCTACTCGAATGTGCCTGTAATAACTTTAAATATTTTAAGGCTTCTTCTTC
The DNA here is from genome assembly GCA_030762175.1 of Metallyticus violacea. NCBI lineage: Eukaryota > Metazoa > Arthropoda > Insecta > Mantodea > Metallyticidae > Metallyticus > Metallyticus violacea. The sequence continues at coordinate 19,790,131 of CM060838.1, read as the reverse complement.
CCTTTCAGTTGCCCATTCTGGTCATTGGTTTAACGGTAAATAGCTGTCATACAGTGCTATTTGTTAGACCTAACAACTTGTTATAGTGCAAACACTTCAATTAAACTATTGATAGCTTAGATATAGTATATTCATAAAGCCTCTTACTGGTTTCGCTCACTAATAATTCAAAAACTGTTAGAAACAGCAGCTTGGAGTTTTCTGTATTGTAATTGTCAACTCACAGGTCCCATTCCTTTGTAATCACTTTAACATGGGTTTCTCAACTAGTAATGCACTCAAGTTAGATTCAAATAATCAACAGTGGAAGGAATAGCTCCAATATGACAACGATAGTTTATTGAAAAACATCCATCACATTCGCTTTCGGACTATCTCTTTCCATTTTACAAACCAAATGAAACTTTCGAATCCCCATATTAACCTTCCCCGACAAGTGAAAAGTAGAAAATATTTTTCTTTGCGCTTGAACATTTACTCCTCTGCAGGTTACTATAAATGTTTGGGACAGTAAACAAAATTAATTAACAATTGAGTAAATTAATTTTAGATTATTTTATGCTTATAGAAATCAGAAAATGTGCTTTTTTGAGTGATAAACAACCCCAGGAAAAAATTCAGGAACTTAAAAGGTACAGTATTCCTGTAAGGTGCTTATTTTATACTTAATATTACGCACTATTGTGGTTCAAAAATTGTGAAATGAGAGTTGATTACCTTTAATTAATGAGTGGCAAAATGAAAAGTAAACAAATTATACAAATTAAAAATAAAGAAACTAGCATACCTTTTCTATACAACTAAATGTTATTCGAGGATAGAAATGAAGGCCAAATGGCATATATTTGAACAATCTAGTATTTTGCTAAATGCAAAACAAAATTAAAACACAGTTTTTTCCTCTTATTTTAGCGCAATACTCCGATCCTTTATTCGGAATCGTAAGGAGTATATTTTAAACTTCTATTTTCTTGGGCTTTGCTTTTGAACTGTTTTCCCTCCCTCTAAGGTTTTGCTATTAAGAACCAAATGTCGATTCGCTCCTTCATCGCACCCTCAAGTGTAAGAGATAAGCCTCTCTACTGAAAGAGCAGTGTTTTAATTGTCGCGCTCTAGTGAAACTACACCTTCCAAAACTGGAAACCTACCAGGACCCGTGTAAGAGATAAGGAGATGTCTTAACAGGCAAGCAGCTTTAAAATTCCGTTACTGGGCAGAATAGAACCACCTTAAGCCGAACAAGGAAGTAGCAAGGGATCTCACTGTCACCATGGTAGCATTCAGGCCGAAACAAAAGACTCCGGAAATTGAGAATTGATAAAGCCATCTGCAAGTTCTGCACAGCTATTAGTGGATTGAAACCACAAATTGTCGATCTGTGGTGAGCTCTGGACCCATTAAACTTGACCGCGATTTTTAAGTCATGAAGAACTGGGTGATCTGCAGAAACAATTTTACGATTAGAAAATATTGGACTTAAAGCATTTGATTGTTAAAAATTCATGAAAGTTTGATAGTAGTTATTAAAATGTGAAACACGATTGTAAAGTGGGGCTTCATCACAGAAGATTTTGGTATGTTTAACTGCAGTAGTTTAACTTCGTAGACATACAGAAACAATTGCTTGAGGAAAAGTATTTGAAGTGTTTCAGAGACAAATTGCACTTTTAATTAAGTTTTCACATAATAGATATTTTCAAACAAAAATGAATTTGTGTTGAATTTGAATAAGTTTTCCAGCTGCTCCATCTAGTGATTTTGAGGCTGTCTCACTCAAAGTTGCCACGTTCAATGGAAAAGATATACTCCCTGTTTAGTTAATTTCACATCGGGATTCTGTCCTGGTGGTATAGTGGTAACCATATTTGCCTTCTAAACCCAAGATCGCGGGTTCAAATCCGGTCAGGATCGATGGATTTTTTCGGGCGTAAAAATCTTAAGTATGGCCTCCTTCGGAAGAGAAGTAAAGCCATGGGTCCCGTGACGTACATTTACGGCACGAAAAAGAACCTCAAGCCTGAAAGAAGAGACCTCTGAGCAAAATTTGTCGGCCGTTTCACGCCCTGAATTGAATGGGACACTGATGACCTGAGATGTTAAAGAGCGTCCATAAATAAAGCAAATCAACAATTCACATCTTGAACTTCTGTATAGAACCTGTGTCCCGAACATGTTTTGGAACAATTTTCTTCAAGTTTCATACAAATGAATAGGTTACGTGTATTGCTAGACGAGTGAAAACAATTCTTGTTCTGCAACCTGATCATGCGCACGTTGACTATTATTATTATTATTATTATTATTATTATTATTATTATTATTATTTTGCGTAATCAGCAAACATGGAGTGGCCAATCACAAAAATATTTGTGTTTAATAGAAGAAATTAAAGCGAGAAAATGTATTTGAAATTCTCAAAATAGGAATTCCAGAAACAGGAACGCAAACAAAGATTCTTGGAGTGAAATTGTTTCTGTCCTCATAGTTCAGGTTGGAGAAATGGAAAAAAGATACACAACGTAAAATCCCAGTACGACAAAGAATTAAGGAAAATAAATAAATCAAAAACTTCAGGATCAGGCAAGAACGAGACATGAATTTCTTTTCAGTGTAAACGCCTTGTCCACAACCTCCATTTTGCTTTTTTGCTCTCATTATTTCAACAATAACAGCACAAACTGCAACTGCACAGAGCAAGAAAGTTTCCTCCATGTTGAAACTGATTTGGAATAATGTCCTACACAAAAGTTCCCGAGGTAAACCCGGCTTTACGTTGACTTGAATCAGGTAATTGTGCGAATGTGCTTGACCAAGACAGTTGGTTAAAGAAATCTTCAAATGTTTGGTAGCTTTAGGCTCTTTCAGGATGCCTCTTCTTAACAAACAATAAGTCACATTCTCAAATTTTCCTTAATCTGACTTTGAAGTAAAAATCACTTTACACTGCGATCCTAATTGAAACATATTGGGAAAATTAGTTGGTAGCAGCTTCCAAGAGATCATAACTGAGTAGAATCGAATATTTATTTTCACACAGGGAATTCACAAAGGGTCTCAGGAAGAGCAATGAACTCTTGTATTTATATCAGCTGTTTTAAATCCTGAAAAAGCCCTTTCTCCCTACCAGAACTTCTTTGACTTGAACACCGTGTGCTAATGGAGCAAACCTGTAAGGAATAAATGTGAACTACTTCTGTTTTTGTTTGTTTGTTTTAGCGCCTGTTTTTACTACAGAGGCACCACAGGCTGATGACACATGAAATGAAATGATAAATTGGGAAAGGGTTTTTTAAAGGAAGGAAACGTTCCAGGCCTAAGTTTAGGGTACCTCCCCGGCATTTGCCAGTTATGAGGACTGAGGGAAACTTGGAAAAAACCCCCAGTCAGGTGCGATTCGAACCCCATATCTCCCGCTCACAAGTCCGCGCCTTAACGACCTCGGCTACCACTTCTGTTAGAATTACGACACAAACAATGAAAATCCTCACTTTCGAACAAACGCAATTGCACCAACTTTGCTTACCTACGAATTTAATCACCCTTGGCTTGCCTTCTGCCTCACCAATCGAATTTGTGCAGGTGCTTGTGTCGCATGTTTCGAAGTGACATTTGTCTTTAGTGACTGCTAATGATCAGGTGTAAGTAAATGACCTATAACTCAACTTTAGTGCGGAATTGTTTGCTAGAACTCGAGGGTTTTCCTTGTTAGTATTCAGCGAAATCCACCGAGAAATCCACCGAAGATTATAAAACCATATATTATTATTCATGGAATAATAAAAACTTCTAAAAAGCATAAAACTCATAAAAAGCACCCAGAATGCAATATAAAAAAGTTCACACTAAAAACCGTAAATCTGAACACTAAAACCACACGATATTTCGAATAAACTCTCAGTACGTGACCAAGAGCCAAGCTCGAAATATCGTGTGGTTTTAGTGTTCAGTTTTACGGTTTTTAGTATGAACTTTTTATATTGCATCCTGAGTGCTTTTCATGAGTTATATATATGAAAAATAAAAATAAAGTAACACTATTAACAATGTAACAAATTAACAGTATTAATAAAACCTTATTTATTTTTATTATTACTGTTAATTTATATATATATATATATATATATATATTCATTTCCATAAGAAATAGAGATCAGCAGGTTCAACCAACCAACTTTAGTAACGGACCCCGGAAGTAGCCTGGTTCAGATTGTATGTGTAGTCCTCCTTTGCAATTAACACACAGCAGCAGTGAATTAAAACAAAGGTTTCGCGTGCTATTTGCACCGCCTCTCCATCAAAGGAAAGGACAACCCGCATTATAGTTAGCCACGCTTGGTTCCGTGCTACGCAAAGAACTGGTTTCTGCCGCTGAGGTTTATAGCAGCAGGAATGGGATGGAACCCTCCGGACCGGGCCGGACGATTTACATTTCCGTCTACTTCACGATCAGGGTCAATGGCACCGCAGTGACACTGCTCTTATTCGGCCGAGCTTCCGCCACTTGATAACAAGTAGCTTTTGTCTGAGGTCGTGTTTTTCATAACAGCAGTCTTCTGGAATGAATCAGACATACCTGCAGGTACTAGCAACCTTCCTTTGGAATCAACTTTCAATCTAAATAGGGAGAAAGGCATTAGTTATGTGTTGTATTTGCTATTTTATCTTTTCTTTTTATTATCTTTGTTTTTAATTTTCACAATAAACTACAGTATACAGGTTTCCATTATTCCGCTAGGCTTGGTCAACCTAAATTGTTTACATATAGATATTAATTGGACTATGTAGTGTTATATTTATAAGTGCAGCCATTTTATAACAATAGTAATAATAATATCACCCTTTTCACTTACTAACTGTTCTTAAATTCACACATTTTTATTTCGAAAGTAGCATAACCTTGTAGCATAACTAGAATGTAGGTCTGGACCGCTGCAAATAATTCCAGTTTGATCAGATTGCTTAAAATATTTCCTCCCATGCCAAAGAGTATAAGAAGAGTTTGCAGTAAGCAACGCAACACTAAATCGATTTTTCCCAATTTATTACACCAATATTAAAAAATCTCCTTTTAAATATTCTATTTCTTATAATACTTTTATATCATCATTCAATTGATAAAGTAATAACTAATTTATTTTCAAGACTTGATCCCTCCTCCCCTATTATTTCCAACCAGAAGAACGATTTGCAGTATTTTTAAGCATTTACACAAGACTGTAAGAATTTTCTTTCTGGGGACCATTCCGATAGGTCGGTTCAAGCCGGTACCGCGGTAAACGGGATTCAGAAAGTCCGCAGCTATGATTGTCGCGTTAAGTCATCACTGTAAACAATTAAAAGGTCCATTTACTCATCGTTATGAAGCAAGAAGATGCTGGAACTGCCTCCCTTCATTTTCCATATATTTTTGGCATCGGTTTATAAAATTAACCACTACCCTCCGCATTTCCTTCTGAGAAATAGAGGAAAATGTTATTCATTTAATGTGTGTGAATATTTCTTGTATAATTTTTCCTTTAATGCCCTTCAGAGGTGCAGCGTGTTAAATAGGGGAACCTAGAGGGCCATAACTGTGTTGTTAGTGATGGCTCCATCGTCGAATTGTATGCAAGGAAACATGGGCTGTATGTGCCGTTGCAGAGTCCTATTGCAAAGTCGCAAACCTTCCCTCACAGCTAATTCAGAAAATGGGTTGCAAAATATTCATATACCTATCACTATTCCTACTTTTATTTATTCTGTATGATCTTTTGATCATACAGGGGGTTCCTCGTGAAGCAAGGTACATTTTTCTGAATTCCAGTATCAGTTGCTTTGAGAATTAACATACCCACTTAGGCAGACCGAAGATTCGTCCATAAAGAAAATTAGATTACGGTTTACTTCGCCATCATGCACACTATATAAATCCATTGACAAAATTTAATGCTAGCTTCAGGGTCACCCGGTTTAAGTTCTTGCACTACAGTAATTTTACAGGGATTTAACTTGAGTTATGGAACAGAGGAATAAGAAATTCCAGTTTGCTGAGAAAGCCTTGAAGTGATTTTTTTTAAGGAAACTTTCCAAAGCATGTCTAGTGTATCTAATGTTTCATCTGTGAATACTATACGTGTACTCTTTTTATCAAGAGTACTTCCCGTTTCACGAAATTTATTTATAATCTGTGAATCGAACTTAGACTTGAAGTTGAATATCGGGGTATCTTTTTTGAAATAATCTCCCTGCAACACGAGCCGATTCTGAACGCATATACGAATATTCTTTGAGGAATAGAATACCTAAATTGAGCCTCACTTACGTAATCAATACACTGTAGTACAGTCTAATGAATACGTAATGCGCTGTCACACAGCACACAAGAACACGTTTGTACGTTCCTAGAGTTAAACTCATAATGACCTCCTCTCCGGCTCCCCGGCGGCTTTCAAGCGTGGAACAGACTAGAACTACCGAGCTCCGTCAACTGCGGCAAAATGCAAGTGGAGGGTCCCGAAAAGAAAAAATCACTCAGTATAAAGATTATTAATACATTACCATTGAAAATATCTGAAGAACTAATAACTACCCCTGTACATTAATATAGAAAAAATCTTACGTTTATGAATCTTTTCTTTTTATTTGTCAATTTCCTCATTATTGGTGCAATTCATGGGAGAGTGCTCACGTTTTTTTCAGAGCTTAGTCAGACAAGAATAATTACCGTTATGAATTATGTATTAAAAGGATTTTTTTCTATAGTTATTCCACTCTAGACTTGGAAAAGCGTGTATATTTCAATGTGGGAGGTAACTGTAGTCGGAACGATTAACACTTTCCAGTATAACATTCCGGTTTCCTTAATGGATGTCACTGTGTTCGATAGTAACGGTTTTCCTTTACCGGTTAGGCTGAACATTCAGGACAGATTCTGATTTCCTCTGAATGTAAACTCTAGTTGAGCGGTCACTGTTTTAGGCTATAGGAGAAACAAGACTTGTATTCATATGCAAGCTGCGACGTTCAGTGTGGCAGTATTGAAGATGATCATGTAGAACACTAGCCTATCAAACAATGTAAAGATTTCATTGATCGTGCCTTTATTCAGGACTCTTGTATTACCAAAATAATAATTCAATTATTATTTTAGTTAACTTTCAAAAAACTTTAAAAAAGTGAACTCTCTAGGGTTTTGATTGAATAGGAGATTAATTTGAAAGCATCATACTCAACTTTAACTAAGATTTTTGTAATTAGAATCTGGTAAGAAAAATGAAGTAGTAAATTCGAGCTAGTGAGTGTTATGGGCTTTTTCATACTCGCCTAAGCCAAGGGTTCTGATGTGAGGTAACTTTGCTTGGATTTTGAATCAAGATTTGTTCCTTTAACAAGGTCCTACATATTATTATAGGTGCTGGACAAGAGATTTTAAACCTATTTTTATATTCTCAGTTCTTTAAGTATGAGTTTTGAAGTATAATTTTTATTTATGCAAAATTAAGGACATGGTTACTCAGTACAAGAGATAACTGAACACACCTAGTTAATTCCTGAATGCAGACTTAATAAAAAGTTATCAAAGTCAGAAGCATTTCATATATTAAGGAAATTAAAACAAAATAAAAACAATTTATAAGGGAAAAACTTTTAATTCCATAATAAAATTGACCACTCTTTGCAACTTCGTATTGCTTAGCAATTCAATTATAATTATTCCCCAATTTTATTATATGACGGTGTTTCTAAAAGTATCATATAATTAGTAAACACTTCAATGATGTACCAAATGTTAGAGCTTTCCTTTTGTTATTTTGATTTTTAGAAAGTATAATTGGTGCTGAAGAATGGATTATTTGCAGGATCAAAACTTGATGTGAATTAGATAGCTAACTTGCCTACAAACCAAAGATGGCCATGTTTGTGATTACGTGTATGATAGGGAGCAAATCAATATTTATGCTATTGGAGTTTCCAAGTGAAAGACAACATATTTAAGAAATGAGAAAGAGAAATGATGCCTATAATATTAATAATAGCTTACAGAGATAATTCACATGTATTTAGTTTATTTATTTTAAATTATAATCTAGATCTGTAGCGGCAACAAGCGCCCCAATTCCACATGGCAGCGAGCAGTAATCAACAATGACAAAAGAATAACATTCACGGAACTGTCCGAGAATATTAAAAAAAATAAGAAGAATTTAAATAAATATAAATTCCTTATTTTAATTTGTTAATTTCATTTACCAAAAGGATTCAATAAATGCTCCTAAACCAATAAATATGCTGTTAGTACTGTATATGTTTAAAAAATTCAAATAGTTAAATTCTATACATTCAAACTGGTTTATTTTTACTACTAAGGTACCAGAAAAAAAGCAAACAGGAAACAATAACTCTTCCAGCTGCTCTCAATTTATTCATTTATAAAGATTATTTAAAGTACAAATTTTATTCCTAAACGTATGACGTTTAGTTGATCACCCTTTGCTGACTATACTCAACCTCCTTCCCCCCATTCTCCTTGGCACAAGAAACAAAAACATCCGTACGAGCGAAGTCACTTGTGTGTGCGAAATTCTTTGACGCTACTGATCTAGCAAAACATATTGTTTTAACTTTATTTTTTCTTATTTTAAATAGCAAATGCCAGTATAAAATGCTATAGAAATTAAAAGGAGCTGAGGAAGAACAAGAGTTCTGGACGGGTATTGAAAATAATTCTCGACATGGTTGAATGACCTGTGTTAAAAGGCGACAAGCGCATGTAGTTAATTTCAGGAGTGTCTAAAAGTATATGCAACACAACTATGGAAGCGAGATAGATTAAAAAAAAAAAAAAGCATCGAGCAGTTAGATACTGCCGCACCTCAGCACACTCCCAGGTTTTCAGCAGAAACGACGTGTACTTAATTAACTCTTGCTGTTGAGCGTATCTGCAAAATAATTATGATATCCATATACATGACAAATAACGAAGATATTGTTCGTTTTATGACCTAAACTTAGGTCTGGAACGCTTCCTTCCTTTAAAAAAAGAACCTTTTCCCAATTTACCATTTCATGCATCATCATTGCCCACCGCCTGTGGTGCCTCGGAAGCTAATTAATCAAAAAAAAAGAAAAAATATGTGTATGCTGATTATTGCTTTCCACATGGATATTTTTTTTTATTTCAATGCACTTATTTGGGCATAAAACAAGAAAATTATAAATTTAAAAACGACTTAAAATAAAAACACATCAACTAAATCTGTTTGAGTTACTGAATTAATTAAAAGCACTTTCAGTCCATTACAATAACAAACAGGTTCCAGGGAAACAGCTTATTTGCGCCATCATTAATTTATTTCATTCATCTCTACATACTAATTCAGTATTCAGTCCAGTTTACAGACATTGCGAGAAAACTAATGTAACCAAAGCGACAAGAAATAAAACATTAAAAAATTACTTACCTCAAAGTATCCTTATGAAACCGCAATATTCTCTAAGGTGACACTGTATAATTTCTGTTTAGATGCTATAATGTGTCGGTTAAATTATACTTTTGAAACGCATGCAGTTGTTAAAAATCTATGGGTGGTAAAAATTTGCAGAAATCAATATATAAAGGTCTTTAAAAATCACATATTTTAACGGAAAGAAAGTTGAATTCATTTGACCAGTGAGATATAAAATTCACATTCGGTAAACGGCATTTGTTTATATTTAACATCGCCGAAGAAGTTAAGAGGCGCTAGGAGCGTGTAGAGCTTATCGACAGAATCGACCTCGCCGTCATCCGTGCTAATAGCAACAGGGAAGAGATGCAGAGTGAAATATAGACTTGCTTACTGTTCTCTGCTGTCACTGTCTACATCATCAATCTTTATTACTGTCTTTTCTCCTTTCTTAACTCGGTTTTCGCTATCTTGCCAGATTTTCATCTTCATTCTCCCCTTAACTTTTGTCTACAACGGAAGCACCTTCAGTCTGTTAAAATCTGAATCCCCATTCGAGCATATGCTACAACGACCAAATGCATTTTAATTGTATATCCAAATACTGGCAGATAGAGTGCTATATAAAAGTACACTAAAACATTATATAGCAGTTTTCACAATAACAATCGTAAAAAAAAAAAAAAAAAAAAAAAAAAAAGTAAACATCATTATAAACCATACTATTATACCACGCTGAAACAAATATTGAGCTTTAATTAACAGAAAGCTCTTACAGATGAAAAGAGATTGATGCGTTAAATTATAATTAAGCTCACTAGCAATGAAAATATCAGAAAACAAATAATGGTCGACCAAAAGGCCAGTATATCTCAAACAGATGGGCTGCCAGCTAAATCTCGCCCCTAGAACACCGGAAGTAAAGCGATGTACCTCTTGAATCCCACTGTAATATACAACACACAGTTTCATTTGTTCCCTGATAAACTTCTTTCGTTCACCAAGCGAATTAAGTAATATATAAATATATAAGACGTTTCAAACAGTTCCTAAATCAAATGGTTTATACCATATTCTTTACTAAAGTACTTAGAACAATTCTTGTTCTGGCGACTAAAATAAGAAGATGTAATAAAAGTTACTATTTCACTTACATGGCGTCATCACAAACTCAATCGATGAAATGAAACAATATTTTGAATTTTAAACAACCTCAGCCCGATATCGCAGTGAAATTATCATAAGATATAAGTAATACCACAAGAAGGTCTGAGATACTTAACCTTTTCCAGCCACCTTGCAACAGATGAACGTTGATTGTCAGTAATGTCAAAAGGGAAGAGTCAAATATGGGTTTGGGATTATTTATTGAATAAAATACGAATAAAAGTCATATATATTTGACATTCCAGTACGCATTATTAACAATTGTATAAAATGTTCACCTATTCAGGAACCGTGAGAATGAAATAGACGAAAGTCCACTATTACAGTCGCTGTCCTTAGATTTACTAATACCAACTGAGAAAAACAAATCAGAGAAAAGATTATATCATTCTGAACGGCGTGTTTATTAATATTTATTGTTGCTTAGGTAGGTATTGTTACGTAATTTATAAAATGATTTTAGACTGTTTGGCTGATTACGCAAAAACAATTGCTTCAGTGAATATACATTAAAATTAGTTAAATTACAATTACTGAAAACACAAAAGCGGTCAGTGACGCGTGTTCTGGAATTATATAGTACAAGTATAGTTGGCTACACTGACCACAAAACAAATGCAAGTCGCGTGAACTGATTTGATAAAATCTTTCCTTCGATAATTTCACTACGATATCCAGCTGTGATCGGTAAAATTTCAGAATTTTGTTTTGTTTCATTGGTCAAAGTGAAATAATTGTTAAAATTTATCAATTCCCTTTACCGCGCGCAGTGCATTTGTCTTCTGGTCCCTGTGGCAAACTCTATACCCCCACTATAATTCCTGAGCATTATACAGATTAATCAAGAAACACATTCGGCAACAGTGCATAAAGTGTGAAATTCTGCTTTCACATTTTCATCCACCGAGTGGCCGGTGCGCGAGGTCGTTAAGGCGCGGACTCGTGAGCGGGAGGTCTGGAGTTCGAATCCCACCAGGACCATCCTTCCTGACAGGTATTTTCTAGGTTTTCCTTAGTCCTCAACTGGCAAATGCCGGGGAGGTATCCTAAAAAGGCCTGGAACGTTTCCTTCCTTAAAAAAATCCTTTCCCAATATATCATTTCATTTCAAGTATCGTCAGTGTTCATCGCCTGTGATGCCTCAGTAGTAAAAACGGGCGTTAAGCACCATTAAAAAAAAGTTTTTCATCTACTAACATTTCGTATGTATCCAATGAAATTGCAATCTCTTCATTCAAATTTGATAACTTTGTTTTAAATAGTTGCATATTTAACTAACTGAGTGTGTATTGGCTCAACATTTGTTTTTGTGTATTCAGGCAAAAATCCTAAAATTGTTTTGTAAATTATGTACAATACCACTCTGAACAAAATAAATTTTAATAAACGCGTTTTTCAGAATGGTAAAATGTTATCTTTGCTTTGTTTTTCTCAGTTGGTATTAGTGAAAGGTAGCGACTGTAATAGTAGACTTTCGTCTATTTCAGTCTCACGGTTTCTGAATAAGTAGATATTCATAAATAATATAAATTTTATACAATTTTAAATGTTCTATGCACAAATTTCAATATACATATATATTAACAGTAATTATAAAAGCAGAAAAGGATAAAACACTAAGAAAAAGTCACACTTGAGATCGCTATATTTCGAACTACTAGAGTTCTTCTATGGCAAGAAGACAAGTGAAGGTGATAAAAGTAAATATTGAGTATCGAAGGTAACGTTATGCATGGAAACAGATGAAACTAGAAATGAGTGTGAAAAAAAAATTAACACGTAAGATTTAAACCAGGTGGTATACACGCTTTATGTAAAAATATAACTGCCATTTCTCTATCTCTGAGTAAACTTTCAGAGCTATGTATAGTAACGCATCAATAAGTGTTAAATTAAAAGCATCATCAAAATCCTTACAGTGAGATAAGGCATGTTGGGCAACCGGCAAGGGAGACTCGGTTTTAACAGAACGTGTATGACTGTTCATACGTAGCGAAACAACAGTAGAAGTTAAACCAATATAAAATGCTTTGCAAGATAACATATATACGACGTTCTTGGAAGAACAAGTAGCAAATGAAAAAATGTAATACCAAACTAGCCGAGCATATTGTGGTGGTAGTTAGGAACGACGGCACTTAATTTGGCACCCAGCATTCTACGACGTCGGCGTCTCATAATTCCGCTATAAGGGTTTTTTCATATGTGCCCCTAGGAGTGATTTTATTTTAATCTGAGTACCGTCAAATTTTAACATGTTTAGTTTGCTGCAGAAAATTAATTAAACAGTCTGTGCCCTCAGGGAGGTCAAGAAGGGTCATGTGAGCTGTCGACAGTAAAAAAATTCCAATTAAAGCACCACAATACACATGACTCCCGGCAACAATGAGCACAGTACAACAAAATCAATGCTCCTGAAAAAAAAAAACTCGATGCCATTAAATATACATTACCATAATAAACACTGCTTTTAATTTTGTGCACTTTAGAAGGGAACATGATTTTAGCTCAAACACTGATATCCATTAGTCAGTGAATGATTTAAATGACGGCAGCACTTATTTCTATCAGAATAATTAGGCTCAGTTACGCATGCTTTGGTATTTAGCACGGCTTATGCATCATGCAAATCGCATGTTTTTGAAACAGGCTGACTTTATGTCTCACTCTTATAGCATTCTGAGGGGCACTAACAGTTAAATAGCCAAAAGTGGGCGTATAACAATGGACTAACAGAAAATAAGAGGCCAAAATCCTATCAAATTTAAGCAGAAAAACCTAGCAACTAATTTATTGGTAATTTTCCGGGCTTTTTTTTTTTTTGATTGATTGATTTATGGACGCTCTTTAACATGTCAGGTCATCAGCGTCCCATTCAACTCAGGGCCTGAAACGGCCGACAAGTTTTGCTCAGAGGCCTCTCTTTTTCGTGCCGTAAATGTACGACACGGGACCCACGGCTTTACTTCCCTTCCGAAGGAAGCCATACTTAGGGTTTTTACGCCCGAAAAAAAAATCCATCGCTCCTGGCAGGGTTCGAACCCGCGATCTTGGGTTTAGAAGGCAATTATGGTAACCACTACACCACCAGGACCGAGACTTTCCGGGCTTACCAACAGTTCAAATTCTTCTACTGTACTTCTCAAATCTGGTGCAAATATTATAAAAAAAAAACTGACAACTACTAATCACTTCAGTGCGTAAAATGCGTAAGGATCTGACATTTTCGAAGGCCCACAAGAATCTGTCGCAATAAGGCAATTAATTATTAAATTATTATATAATTATGTACTTACTCTAAATAAAGAAGTCAATTTTGAGGATATCGACCGTAATTTTCCATGTATTTTTGGTACCTGATGATGCAATTAAGCATTCCCTACTATTATAAACTGAAGTGCTTTGTGCATGCATTATCGGCAGTGGGGTCCTGCATGACATTCAGAAGAAGTTGAAGGAATATTAAGAAGAATATGAGTAAATAAACACACAAATACATTTAAAATTCATTTAAATCATATTATTTTTTATTTACAGCCCGAGGTGTTCTCTTACATATTCTAAATTGTATCTTTGTATTGTTGAATTTGCTGATGGTAGTCTTATTTGAACCTCTATAAATTCATCTACCTCTATAATTTCGTTCGATTTTCGTTTAGGCGTTGGAAAATCTAAACTTTCCTTAGTTTTGATAGCATCCCTGCCTTCTTTCATTACTTTTGTTACCAAACTTATATGCAAACCAGTAGCCATATAGCAAAACCACCTCAATAAGTAATATTTATTGTATGACGGTCAATATATTTCATAACTATTAAATCCTTTCTAACACAATACACAAATTCATGAGTATGACCACGCTGAGGACGGCGCGAAAGAATTAAAATAATTAAAAAGTTCATAAATAAGTTACTTAATGTTAATAATCAATACACGATTATATCGAACGGACCACAGTGCTTGAAATGTGAACTATACTCTTGTAACGGATAGCTCGTGTTACGTGAATACGCATACAGTGCACAAAACTTAGAAAATGATCTTGTTCTTGGTAATAAGGTGTTCATAAAATTACTTCCATTTTCATTTAGCGGGCGCAATACAAGAGGTGTTCTAAAAGTTCTCGGCCTGATTCAGAGATGTCGTGAAGATAGCAAAATTACTATAATAGTTGTTAAGCCCCGTCCTTTAGATGGCACGCTGTAAAGTTTCAGACGCGTAAGTGTGTTCACTTGTTTGTGACGATCGTGTAAACAAACTAGTGTTAATATTTTATACAAAATGGATAAACTACATTACGAACTGTGATAAAGTACTTCGTGTTGAAGAGTTTAACCCGAATAGAAATACAAAGGCAACTAGATTCCACATTAAAGAAATTTTCCCTTCGTTTACGACAGTTAAAAATACATTGTTGAATTTTAGCGTGGTCCTACATCCATTCAAGATGACGAGCGGTCAGGGCGTCCCAAAACTGCAAAGACGAACGCGACTGTGATAAAAATTTACAATGTCATACTCAGTGATCGCCAATTGGGTAAGCGAATTGGCTGACATTGCAATGACCTAGACAGGCCATGTCCACTACATTTTACACGAGGTTTTACGTAAGAGAAAGCTTTCCGCTTGATGGATATCGCGTTTGTTAACAATGAATCAAAAACATTCGAATGAACATTACGCAACAGTGTTTTTATAATATTTGTTTTAAACGCAATTACAGTGAGTTTCTCCGACGTTTCATAACAGTAGCTGAAGCATGGATTCATCACTACATTCCAGAGACGAAGTCCAAACAATGGGTGGCAACAGGTGAAAGTGCACCAAAGAAAGCAAAAACTGTTTCAGCTGCAGGAAAAAATATGGCTATGGTTTTGTGATGCGGTGTTCGTAGATGGCAGAGCCATCACCGAGGAGTATTACGTTTCACTACTGGACCAACTGAAGGATGCTATTCAGGCTGAACGTCTAAACCTTGCGAAAAAGAAAGTTCTCTTTCATCACGATAACACGTCTGGGACTGTTGCTGCAAGTGCTTTCACATCGCCATATTCGTGGAGTTGGCTTACAGCGATTACTTTTTGTTCCCAAACCTGAGGGTAGACGAAGATTCACATCAAATTATGAGGTTGAATCTAAGAGAGAAGATTATTTTTCACAGTTGGACAAATCTTATTTTACTGGGAATTTTAAAAAGTTGGGACTTCGTTAGGCTAAATGTATTGATTTACAAGGGACTATGATGAAAAATAAACAAAAAAAAATCTTAAATCTTGCATTTTCTTGTCTGGCCGAAAACTTCATAGCAAAGCCATGTTTACACAGCTGTATAGCTGATTCAGTACTCTTTGAACAGTAGTAGAGTGAAGGTCACACAATTATTACTCGCTGAGCTGCATGTTTTCAAAATGTGTGCTGCAATCGAAAACGTCACCACATGTTTGACCCATCACTCGACAATATTAAAAATAATAATAATAATAATAATAATAATAATAATAATAATAATAATAATAATAAATAAACATTCTGACAGACCTGCAGAAACTGATCAAAAATTTGAGAAAGAGGGCATAGCTCTTAGAAAAATTCCAGTCTTCATATTATCCAATCTTTAATCACAGGTATTATTGCAATAAAAAGATAATTGTTTTGGTTGCCCAATGCCTCACTGTTACACGAAGACCTAGGACGCCATTACTACCAAAATCATTGTTTTTTATGTATGGATAAAAAGGGTATAAAATCAAAAATGGGACGCTTATCTTGAAGCAATTTCTATAATTTAAAACCTAAATTATACACTTTTGAGTACCTTGCTTTGAATTAACATATTAGCGAGCGGTAGCCAACTCAAAAGTTTATATTTGGTACTTGTTCTTGACACAAAGTGTACGTGCCATATGAACATATCTTTGTTCTTTGTTGTTCCCCAGGGGCACGGGGCGCTACTGCATCCTGAGACCCCCGGTTAATAACACGGTTCACCTGCTAGAATACGGGACAGACAGGAAAAAGGAAGCGAAAGGAAAAGTAATAGCTTCGCAACAGGAGGTCTTCATAGCGAAGAGCAAGACAAAGAACTTGGTGGAAAACCAGGCACAGCCAGAGAGTGGACATTCCTTTTTCGTGTGAATGACATTCTGTTTGAAAATAAGAAGAAAAAAATAGATAACTGGAAAAGGTTTATCGTTACAAAAAGTTCTGCAGGTGCTACTGAAAATCATCGCTAGATTTGAGTTAGAAAGTGCATTGGCATTGCCGCCATGTGACAACTCCTCTGGAGAGGAAACAAGAAAATAAATGAAAAAATAATATAAACCAAGAAATAAACCTTGACAAACATCTGTATAGAAAATTTATATATCGTAAAAAAATTCAGGCATGTTTGCACAGAGCACATTAAACGTTTTATTAGATTTAAAAAAAATAATTAGCTAAAGGCAATATTACAGCAACATCTTAAGAGATAACATTTAAACTGGTACTAATTAACTGAGTATTTACTGCCCTTTCGATACCCCACTTAGCTAGACCACTGGGCCACCACAAATATACACTTAACGCGCACTGGAGAGGCGTGGATATTTTATAGGCTGAGACATATGAAATTAATGGAAATTTTACTATACACTAAATATATCATGAAAATGATTCTGTAACGTTATCATAAATGTTTCATGTTGAAGACTACGGCATTCTGGCTATAATAATCAAAGTGATTATTAAATTATTTACGCTATTAAAAATTATGTTCCATTACTCATCCTTAAATATGTTTATGTGGGTAAAAGCTCACTGAACATTTTACCATCCTTTTGTATACAATTTTAGTAGGATACTGTGCCGTTACGCTGCGCTCGACAATTACGTGGCGATAGTAGGAAAGCAGTTATAAATGGAGAGTTACCAACCTATCGTCCGCCCAAAATACAATAAAAGAAATTTAAGAATGAGAGTAATGAATGATAAATGGTATTTACTATTTAAATAATTATATATTTCCACATTATCACAATACAACAAAAATAGTTAAATAATATATTTTAAAATGATATGATCAAATTCTACAAAATCCAAGAATAAGGTAGACACACTCGACTGAGCTGAGCTCAAAACTAGCCCGCACATTAAAACTACATGAAAGACCCCGTTCATTTCTCCCGGACGCCGCCACGGGTGGCCGAGGTCGTTAAGGTGCGGACTCGCGAGTGGGAGGTCTGGGGTTCGAAGCTCACTAGGACCGTTCTCCCTGACTCAGGTTTTTTCCAGGTTTTCCTCACTCCTCATAAATGGCAAATGTCGGCTAGAATTGAGCCTGGAACGTTTCCTTTCTTTAAAAAACATACTTTCCCAATATATCATCATCTCATGTATCATCAGTGTCCACCGCCTGTGGTGCCTCAGCAGTAAAAACGGACGTTACACACTATTATTATCTCTCCCTTACAGTGACTTGAAAAATCGCTATCACGCATGCGCAGGTCAGGTTGAGCCTTCGACGAATTGGCTAAGTCACAGACATTGCGATATTTCAAATAGGAAAAATTCAATAAAAATTAACACAATACGAACGAACAAATTTTGAGTAGACTCAGTCTTTTCTAGACTCTTCGCCCCTGAAACTTTATTTTACCCTTCATATATAAATCCCCTTTAAAATGATAGACAAACCAAAGAAGACTTGTCTTGTCAACTACCTAGTCTCAAATACCTTTGTATCATTTTAATTTTAGTTTTGTGCGTCTTGCCAATTGCTCCAATTTTGCATATAATTCCTTTGCATCTTCTATCTGTGTACAAAATTTGAAAATGGGGTTTCGATATGAAGCGTGATTTGTATTGATGGCGAACAAAGTCGGAACTTAAGTAATTTTCTCGGGTTTTTACCTATTAGCTTTTGGTGAAAATCTGCCTGCATTTGGAGCCTAATGCTTGATTAAATTTGTCCCGGTCACGGAAGAGAGAAACAGTGCAGCTTGACCTGCGAATCACAATCGTGTTCTTTCATCTCGTCCCATGGCATAACACGATGATAGTATGATTTCAGTATAAAATGAGTTGTAAGTAACCTAATCTAATATTTACAATTATTCCGGAATACAGTGCAGCTAGTTGTGGGTGATTTATAAGTACACAAAGGGACATAAAAGGAAGATTGATTCAAAATGGACAAATGGACAAACAATTAATTGCATTATCAGAAAGCTAATACTCCAAGCAAATTAGTTACTGCGCTTTGCATATGCATAAACATACCGTCGACTGCTCAGAAGCAGCCATTTTCAATCAGCTGTTGCTTTTTGCTTGTTTTTATTTTTGAATGGCTAATATGTACGCGTCTTTCATTGTGGACGCCTACACACTTCTAAGTTAACGTTTTACGTCTCATTTTATTATATTTGCGTTTAATTTTCATTGTGGGGCCTATAACGAAGCGTCCGAGACCATTTGGCTCGTGTTCTTTCAGTAAATAAATTAAACACTCGAGTAGAAAATGTTTGTCAAGATGAAGATAAGCTTGCACCATTCTGCTTAGTTATGGCTACTTTTACAAAACGTGTACCTCGTAAAAACAAGAACATTCTTACAGTGATGTCAATGATAAATTAAAAAATAGACATACCTTAGACGGATGCCAGTGGTGCTTTAATGAAATCACCCGCATGTATTCGGCGCAGAGAGAAAGAGAGAGAAAGAGCACGGATATGACTCAATGGATTCCAGTCTTTCTTTCTTTCTTTTTAGCATGACGGGACCTTGATGGGCAAACACTGTCCCGTATTAACAAAGCAAACAAAAGGTCTCTTTTTGTAGTGCTAATGTGAAGTAGGGAATATAAGAACCAAAAGGACACACACACAGAGTGAGTGCATAACCCTCTTATGGTTGAACATCGGTCCCCACAAAACCGCCTCCTCTGCTCGCAACTGTTTGCTGTGGTACCTGAGCTCTGAAAGCCGCCAGTAAAAGGAGTTTTTGGTACGAAACGAACAAGTAGCTTTAGGCAACAGGAATCTGAAAGTCAAAGGCTGAAAACTAACATCAACGTAAAGCTTTCCTCAGAGGACAGGAATCGGACCTGCGTCATGTGCGAGGCGCACAGGGAGATAAAAAAAAATGACAAACGGACCCTGCGTATAGCATTGATTTTCTATTACAGCATGTTTAAAACAAGACCAAATTCACATCACTTGTTTCTCTTGCTCAGAGATGTTAAAACTCTTTAATATAAGTCATTCGAACATTAATCACAGTTTTATACATTAGCAATTTTAAATTGTTAAAATATGCATTCCCGAGTAGTAAAGTTTTAAACTTTATACTTGGCCTACCCTGTTAGTGATACCATTATTGAAAATTACATAATATTTTGTTGTTTTAAACGCCTTGTATTTATATTGGGAAGCAGGGATTTGCGTATAATTTTCTTGCAGAGTTTAAACTTGGACACTGCCGCGCAAATCGTTCAAAAGGTTATGAAAACATAAGAAGAAAGCACTTTCGAATGCATAGTTCACAATTTCGAACTTGAGTAGTGTTTAACGCCCGTTTTTAGCACTGAGGCACCGCAGGCGGTGTACATTGACGATACATGAGATGAAATGATAAATGTAAAGATGTAAATATATGGGTAAAGGGTAAATATGGAACAAAGCAAATATCACTTTCAATTAATAAACACTTGCAATATAATCTACCATAATTAAGAATTGTTTAGATTGAAATAATAATAATTAAACGCAATATAATTGTGTTTATTTAAGTGAATTTAATGGATATAAAAGAGCAACGTTTTTTGTTCAGTGTATGCACTAACCTTATTATTTGAAATAATGTTTAATACTTAAAGGCAGTGATCTTTATTTGAATGCTAATCTAAACTAAGTAAAAATGTCTATTGAAGGGATTTTAGACGACAAGTTAATTGAATTATACAGAAATGTTTAATCTTTAAATACTATTTTGAGTTTAATGAACCATCAGCGAATAAAAGTATGAAACTGAAGCATTAGCTTGTTCAACTATTCATGCCAGCTGGCTCAATTGACAAATGAACGAAAGAAAGGAATCGGAAGGTGAGAAGATGATAAAAGCAAGGCAAGTACTGGAGCGTGTCTTGGTAACGATGCACAAAGAATAACTAGAGTTATTCCCATCTGTTGATTCACAACTATAAACACGAAATCTCATGAGAGGCTCAGGAAAGCAGCAGACTTATCGATCAGCGCGCCATCTACATTGGCAATGTTCCGGAAGTTACAAAACTTTATTTTCGATTTCCTATGCATTACAACCCTCCTGTTGGCGCCCAATGTAAAATGTGACTAAAAAAGTACGCAGGGAGATGGGGATGAAATTGGTACAGGGAAGGGATCTCAGGCCGAATGTTTCATTTCGCTTAGCGAGCTCTTTTAATTTTTCATGTTCGTCCGTTGCCTCTCTTTTTATCATAAAATGTGTGCCGTAGGGATTACAAAAAAAAAAAAAAAAAAAATAGAAAGAAAGAAAGAAAGTGAAAAGGAAAAAAAGCTGCAACCAAGTCGACTTACATTTCGGTGATTACACCCGACTTTGGCAGGCATTTAGCTGGTTTTCGTGCAGTTTGCACTCGCTGCCTAGTGTAACGACACGTTTTGCATGCACTGGTTCAAGAGGCAACTAACCTCCAGGGTAGCCACCTTTTCAATACACCACCTCACAGGAATAGCCGTGATCCATTACTCTGGCTTATGATAGAGAAGCACATTAGCTCCTTCTTGTGCGCTAATATCCAAAGATGCCTTCCATGCGTTGCCTGAATAACATCGGTCTTGAAAGAACTGTAGTTGGTACTATGTATGCACTTCATACATTCGCCATGTAGGTAGGGCTCTAAGTTTCCGGGCCTAATCATTTTCTAGTTATGATAAAAACAAAACTATATTTCACTTTTCAATATAGTTACCCTGTATTGCAATACACTTCTCACATCCTTGAATTAATTTTTCAATTTCTCCCTCAAAAATAGATAAAATGGGCATAAACAGCATCCATCACTTCTTCGTCACACTTAAATTCCTTCCTCGAAAGTCCATCTTGAGTTCTGAGAAGACGAAATAAGCTTAAGATAAATTAGTGCATCTGTTGCTAATGCGTATAAAGCCACTCAGCAGTAGCATCTTCATCTACATAAAATTACTGATGTAACTAAAATAAAATCTGTGGAGGCGCTGAAACAAAATATCCAGGCGGCAGTTTACAATTTTCGGGAGAATGAATTGAAACAAGCGTCCCAAAGGATTCAGGCACATTTCAAAGCGAAGGCCAGGCACTTCTTGTTTCCACTATGATGACGAGTACAATATTAATTATTGTTGACTACTATTAAATTACGAAAGAAAAAGTTCGGCCGCACGACATAATCCCCCTGGTAAGGTGGCAAGGCCTTTATGCAGTTAACTTCCAGTCCGAAGATCAATTTCCGATTGCGTAAAGGAATGAAATCCTGTATAAATTTACTTATGTGGTATTCTGGGACTGCTGATCATTTTTTTGAATAGTCTTGCCATACGGGATAAATATTATCACTAAAATAACGTCGTTTAATAACTCTTATCTCCTGATGGACAAGTTATGGAAATTTCAGAAAACATGCTACTGTCATTCTGTTGAGCACAAGTAAAAAATAGAATAGCCACATTACTGTGCTTTCAGACAGCCATATAGCTTCAAAGGTTCTTTAAGCTGATACAGTCAAATCAAAAATGGCCTGGGACGAAATCTGACAGTACTGGCACAATAAATTCGTGAAACTGACGAGAGTAACAAGACACGGTGGTTCGTAGCAGCGAAAAAGCAGATGACTTGACTAAAGAAGAATCTATGGGTCTTTTTATATGTTCTGAACCTGATTTGGATTGTCTATGAATATGAGCAAGGGGCAATGCAGAAAAGGCTCGTGGGAAACAAAGGTGGCCGGTATTTAAAGTCAATCATTAAGAATGTTGTAAAAGGCAGGTCTTGAGACATTTTTAATTTTTGGATAGTGTTTAACGCCCGTTTTTACTACTGAGGAAGCACAGGCGGTGACACTGATATGTGGGAGCGTTCCAGGCCTAAGTTTAGGGTACCTCCCCGACATTTGCCATTTTGAGAACTGAGAAAACCTGGGGAAGGGGGAAAAAAAAAAAACCCAGTCAGGGAAGACGATCTCCCAGATCTCCCGCTCACGAGTCCGCGTCTTAGCGACCTCTGCCACCCGTGGCGATACAAAGCTATGTAGAGTAATAAAAATTAAGAACGGTCATCTTCTATCTGTGTGTTTAGTGTTTTATTGTCATAAGTGATTGCTTCTTTAAGCCATTTATAAAAGATAAATTCACGTTACACTAACCTACAAATTTCAATTTTGTGATTATTGCCTGAACCAAATAAAGTGAATTAATATGAAATCACTGTGCTAAATCCGTAAATATTTTATTTTATTGCTACAACATAAAGCTCTTTAGCAAATTCGCCCTAACGAAATAATCCAATTTCGTGTGATTATATTAAAAAAATCCAACAAACTATTCTGAATACAACAACTATTAAACAAAACAGAGAAAGCGTGTTGAAAAGGGCTGTAAAATTTTCATAGTCTACAAATATTAGTTATAATTTTATATTATATGCAATTGCACTCATATATTCGTAAATTTCTATCATCCTTTACAATTTTACATCATTTAATTCTGTCAATATTGTTAACTTTGTACGGTGAATCATTAATGTTACTATAATATCCACAATTTCACTTAAATTCTTTTGCAAGTGCACTTCTGCAATCTCCGCATTTTTCTTCTGCCTTTCCTCTTATGTAAGATTTCAAATTTTTTCGCTTAGAAATTTGGTTATGAATTTTGCATAGGCTTTCCTTGTTATATTCTTTTTGTAGCCATCGTAGATTCAAATGAACTATCAAACATGAGTTTTTCCCTGACTGAAATTATTCTTGTTTATTCCCGTCCCTGCCTCAACAGGCAGGACATTAGACCGCCATAACCCCCCCCTTTCCCGGCCGTATCCCAGATATGAAAAATCCGTTTATGGATAATATAATTCTGCAGACTGGGCCTGAAAAATAAACATTTTCTAGTCATCATACCAGAAATTATAGTCAGATAATTCAAATGCAAAATATAATGATAGAATATGTTAAATGTGCAAGGCTAAGAGTTGTGCAAAGAATTCTTGCAAACAAGGGTATGTATGAAGTTACTCTGTCCATTGCAACTCTATAACTTTTGCTAACACCAAGTACTTATTTACTGCATTCGCATCGCATTAAGTTTCGTTTCATCTCTAGCGCAGGAATCTGGCCATGTAGCACATGGCCTATAGCAAACTTTGAAGACAGAATGAATGTTTTGCCAACCGCTGGGCTTTTAACCCTAGAATTATGAAATTTTAACAACCTCAGAAATAAATACATGCGCCATCTCGAGAGGTTTGCATCGCCTGCGGGCCTTAACGTGCTCTTTGATACATCTTCTAGGAATAAACATTCATTATCCTGACCCTCAGATGGAGCAACATTAAGATCTTGTACACAGATATTCAGAAGTAATGTATTTTCGCCACGCAATCTGCTGCTTTTAAAACGTTTTTGCAGATATACTGGCTAGTATTTAATAAACAGTTACAGATAGCTAATAGCTTGCTGTTGCCACCTAATTGAACTATAACGACAGATAGTTTTATTAGAATGCATATTTTTCGATCAGAAACTGCAGTTGCGAAATTCAATTGGTTTATATCTTGAAGGCTGGAGTACTGAAATACTACAGATCATATTTTTACTGTTTACAAAAGACACTTGTTGTAATGTATATACACACACTTTCACAGTAGATATCTATTTAATATATTTCAAAGTTGGACCAAAAAACTACAGTAATGTGTAGTATGATGTTCTGTAAACAGATGTGGCTCACATGCATTATGATAGTGTTGCTACGTGACAGGTAAATCAACAATGAACAAATGAAGCCAAGATTATCGTATGATGTTCTGTAAACAGATGTGACTCACATTACATTATGTTGCTGCAACAAAATGGAGCCAAAATTATCGTTTGCACAGTGGAAAGCAATTTTGAAGTATCCAAAGTACTGGATAGGACGAAGAGGTCTGATTGAGTTTCCACCGTGTTCTACGGATCTAACTCTTCTACCTATGGGGAACTCCTAAGGATGTTGTATGGAAAACCAGCTACATTGGCAGCACTTCGGGAAGAAATTGAAACTGCATGTGCTGCAATCGCTGAGGACACTTTCGCAAACGTTGCTCAATCAGTAGTTCAACGTACTCAGAAGTGTATCGAGGCCGATGGTGGGCATTTTGAGCAATTGTTGCAACTGTAAAAGTCTAAGATGATTAGGGCTCATCATTTTCTGTTTGTGTGAATTTAGCTACGTTTGACACCGACCGGCTATTGGCCAAGCCCTCGAACGAAGGCTGTGTGTAATACCTTCTGCATATGATTTTTTTTTTTTTTTTTTTTTTTTTGCCACTTTACAGACTTAGAATTGCGTGTAGCTTACCTACTGTGCCATTATTTTCTTTTTTGAAATTATTCTTACAAATGTAAAAGTTCATTTACAATAATAATATTAAAGTTGTTGCATACGAAAGCAATATTTTACTTATTCATTCGTACAGATATGTTTGAGAAATATTTTAAGTGTAAAATTACATTTCTTTAAATTGATACAAATTCCTTACAAAAGCTATTTTGTTAATCTTTTCCGCCGATTTCTTAATACATGTTGTTTTACCATATTTGTGCTTAAACACATGCGCACGAGGTCGCACACACACCATTAACAAGCCTTACGGAAGACAGGTGGGGCACACACTGGTGTATCTCTCCTTATTGTATGATATTTGTTTTAAAAGCATCACCTTGTAAAGAACATTGTATAATCAAATTTCAAAACGGTGTGTTGTTTTATAATCAATAAGCTTATTCATGTATTTATTTCTTATTTTAATAAGAAAACAAGCGCAGATTGCGAAAGACAGAACTACAATATAAGTCAATTTTAACAGTTTGAGAGTATTCTTGCGTTAAATTCATAGGTTTATGTGTACACATGTTTATAAGGTAATACGCTAATTAATATTATAATTGAATTACACACAGTTTATTAATATATTATCTTACAGTTATGGTCTTGGTATTTACTACTTCTTCTCTTCTCATTTGGTGCCACAGCCCCGAGTGAGCCTTGGCTTGCCGCAGCAACCTCTACATCCTCTATCTCCGTCTTACGAGTTCATGGATAGAGGGCAGTATTGCAGGGAGACATATGATCGTTCATGAGACTGTGTGGATCCCGTTCCAGAACTCCTTAACTTAGAAAAATACCTAAGTAGGTACCGGGAATCGAACATGAGCCTTCCGGCCAGCAATCAGCAACGCTAACCACTAGACTAAGGAGGTGGTCGGTATTAATCAACTCCAAACACAAAAGACACTTTCTTCCTCAATTTAGATAACATTTGACGGGTATCTATAAATTCACTGGTTTTCAAACTATTTTAAAAAGACATAGAAATTCTATCTACATACAATTTTAAACCATACTGTCCGGGCAACGCCTTGTAGCTGGTAGCATTGACGAGTGAGCGCAATAGAACCAGGAACGCTAAGCTGTAGACTGAATGAATAGCCTTAAAAAATGCATTAAGGCAAGAGCCTTCTACTAATACAAGGGATAAATATTTGAGCTCTCGTTCGGTTGTTCTTAGCCTTTGCTTGTTTTTCACTTAAACCATTTAACATAATTACCTGTCTAATTATATACACACAACTCCTACCTATACAATGCACACTATATTTTCAGTTTTAGTCTATTATAACATTTAGTACACCTGTATCATATTTACAGCAATTTCAACATCATGTGTTTCTACCTCAAGCTCTTTTAATCCTTTTCTGCTACTTTCTTGAAGCCCATCGCGTCTATGGTCTTCCTACGTTCTGTTCTAGAGTCCCATATCGTTGTCCTTTGGAATAATTCTATTGATACAAAACTCGATGCATTAGCCTAGAAATTTCCAGAACTATCGAGAGTTAATTTCTAATTTTAGAGAGAGTGCAACGCGCTCATTACTGAAAGCTTCGTAAGACTCCGCTAGATGGTATACTGAAAACTATTGCATCATCGATATTGAATTTTTTATTTATATATGAAAGCTGTTCAAACAATAATATAGGATACATAATTTAAGTAATTCTGTTAACAACTTAACAAAGTTCCAACTTGTCTTAAGACATTCATTACCTATTCAAATTTCATTAAAATGCTATTTAATTTAGTTTTAGATTTTATACACACTGATTGAAAGTCATAATAGTTTTCAGTTACTATGAAACATAATAAAACAAATCAAAATATTCAAATAATAGTGGCTCCCTGATCTTCGGCTGGTCCAGGAGGCCCCTGATATAGCACTAATGCCCAAGGCAGAGATTATGCTTTTCCGAGTCCATAAGAAGGTCTCGCTATCTCAATTGATTGCAAAAAATCCGATATAATATATCTACAAACCTACAATCTTGAGTTGGTAGTTGAGTGGCTAACCTACTCAGTCTTATTTCACCTAAACATCCTGGTTATTTGGTGCTTAGGGATCATCTACAAAAGTCCATTTGAAAATGAATACTAAATAGTATCAGCTACTCTATTTCTCCTTCTACTAATCAAACCTTCTTCGTGTATTTTTTCCCTTAATCTTTCTAGGTATTTTGTCTTATTAATATTTTCCAACTTTATTTTATTTAATTGTATCGTATTTTTATTGTTATCCCAACCTTTCTCCCATTTTTCTCACACATTTAATCGTATATTGCCAATTTTTCTTAAATCTCTCAATTTCACCACACCTGTTCTTGCTTATGCCAGTCCAATTCTTCCAAATTTATCACATATAACCGATATTTTTCTCTTCCCAATTCCGTTTTTAGCATTAGTGAACTTTTTTTACCTCAAAGTACTAAACATACTTGATCTTTCAATGTCTTTAATTAATTCTCTCTCTTACTTCTTTCCAAAATCCCTTAACATTACATGATGTAAGACTCCATATACCTCCCATTATAATTGCTTTTAAAGTTTCCTGCAATCTGGCTGCCCAACAGTTCTTCCAACCCTTCTCTCCTGCATAATTAAGCATTCTCTAATCATATTATTCCTGGCTTAGTGTTAGTATCCTGTGACAGTACTTAAGGACATCAGGAAGGAAGCCAGTCCTGGAGGTCTAGTGGTAACCATATTTGCCTCGTAGATCCAAGATCGCGGGCTCAATCCCGGCCAGGTTCCAAGGATTTTTTCGTGTAAAAATCCTAAGTGTGGCTTCCTTTGGAAGGAAGTAAAGCTATCATAGATTTACGGCACGTAAAAGAACCTCAAGTACGAAAGAAGAGGCCTCTGAGCAAAATTTATCGGCCGTTTCACGCATTGAAATGAATGGGACTCAATGACCAGAGCTGTTAAAGAGCGCCTGTAAATAAATCTAATAATAATAATAATAATAATAATAATAATAATAATAATAATAATAATAATGATGATGATGATGATGCCAGGAAATGATTTAATTAAGAATAAACTGTTTCATAATCTTCATGCATATAAAAAAAGGCGAAAGTAATGTATGCAGCGTTTAACGTTAATAGTCGAGTTTATTTCAAAGACCTACCAGAGTGTTACAGTCAATTCGCACATCATATCGGAGGGGGAGCCATATTCATGATCCGTTAAGCACTGTGCTACATTAGCATGCCCGTTCCCTTCTGTTGTGTTAAATGCATCAAGATTGTTTGTGCAGATGGGTACCAATTCCGGTTGGCTGCATTTTAATTATTTCAACTGTAAACAGTAGTCAAATGTTTAATTACTCTTAGCGTTAGCAAAAGGTGTTGTTTGAAAATGAGCTTTTCGTAAATGGTCTAATCATCGTAGAACTTTGAAGTTATTACTCAATAATGCAAATGAGGCAAACTTTCCATTTCAGCTAAAGATTTAAAAGAAATTTTATTTTTCAACTATTTACATAACGAATAACGAATAAATTTAATATAAATATAATTAGGATTTTGATGCACATTTATAGAAATTTGATTCTTAATGCAAAACACAGGAGTTTTGACAAATGTCTGCACAAGTTTTTTTTAATGGTGTTTAACGCCCGTTTTTACTACTGAGGCGTCATTGATGATACTTAAGATAAAATGGTACATTGCCAAAGGATTATATTTTAAGGAAGGAAACGTCCCAGGCCTACGTCCTGCACAAGGTAAGGATATAATCTTCCATTATTGTACATTTACTTAATCAAGAACGTGTACCAATCAAAGAAGACTCTCAGTTTATACTTTAAAATTTTTGTAGCTTTTATAAGTCCATAAACGATCAAAAGAAAAAACCGTTTGCTATGGAGCAAGAAAAATGTTTTTAAAACATCGATCACCGGCGTACAACACCACGCAGGTAGAAAGTTTCCTAGAAAATTGAGAATATAAAAACTGTAATACACCTAGAAAGACGGCGAAGACGTCTGATATATTTATAATTAAAATTCCCTTTATGTTTCGCAAAACAAAATTCGGAATGTAATGAACCAGCTCTTACATACAAATATATTTTAATATTTTAAAATGATAGAACAGATTTAAAATCCTGCCACTAGTTCATGTGCGATAATCGATCAACCGATATATGGCCTGATAAGCGAAATAACCGTTAAGAAGTTGGAGAAATCAATTTTAAAAACAAACTTATAAGTTTAAAATGTTAGTTTTAGATTAGGTGCGAAACGAATTACTTAAACCAAACACAAGGAAATGCCTAATGTCATTTAACCTAACCAAAGAATTTTCATATTACAAGGCTCTCCGTTTAAATTAAACCTAACCTAGGAGTTACATTTTAAGATTGTTGTGATTACAGGCATCTAAAATAGGTTTAAGTGGAGGAGCTGCATTAGAGGATTTCATGGCTTGTAACATTACTGGTGTCGGACCCCTTTTCTGGCGGGTAAATTAGCGAATCTCTTCATCAAGGTATAATTTTAACTCTAGTGCCGAGTGGGATTCATTTCTTACTGATGTCTATGGAGTTGTTATTAGTGAAGGTGCTATACATTCAATTGTTTGCTTGAAGGACCGCAAATATAAGCGAGAGTGATTTTCAAAATAGTTATCCATCTGGGTTCATGGATAAAAGTTATTTACTAATGAAGTAGTAGGTAGTCTATTTTGAACACACAGCAATAAACTAAGCTGCAAGATACGTCCCCTTATTCCACGCCAACTTCAAGTACCACATTATCGCAATGCAGGCATACGTATTTACTGTTTTCTCTGTTATTCTAAATCTAAAGGATACGAACGAGCGCTCGGCGAGATCGATACGTTTGCAGCGCTAACGTGATTTAAACATTCGGAGTACTGTGACAGATTCTTTGTCGCCTCCATCCTCTTCTGGCACGCTTCGTGCTATCACGGATCATTGTTTACGTTGACAAGCATTACGGCACATATCTGTTGACATATTGATTGATGAGAGTTCATATATATCGAGACAGGAGGAAACTCACCCAACGCAGGCGACTGAGGTCTCGAATCTCGCTGAGTCTTCTGCAGATGAACATTTGTTCCCACCATAGGACAAGGTGACATCCTTTCAGCTCAGGAAATTCGTAAGGTAAACTGTGATTCATAACAACTATAATAATATCTCACATTTTCATGCAGTGTTCACCGCTGACTCAAGTACTAAAACACAACCTTCTATAACAAAATTAGCAAGATAATTTACCTCCAAGTACGCCCTCGTTTCGCCTCACAGTCAGAGATGGTATACACAGTGGAAACCATTTCACCTTCAGTGGACGAGCGATACTCGGTATAACTGGAGTTAACGTCCGCTGAAGAAGGCTATTGAGCTTGCTCAGTCGTTTTCAAGCAAACTGTTTGTTGCATTTCCGTAGAAAGGGCATGTTTAACTTTCTACTCTGCATTTTTATTTGCGTTTAGTAGGGCACCATAGGCGGTGGACGCTGATGATACATAAGGTGAAATGATAAATTGGGAGAAAATTTGTTTTAAGGAAGGAAGGAAGGCCTAAGTTTAGGGTACCTCTCCGGCATTTGCCATTTATGAGGACTGAGGAAACCTATAAAAAAACCCAGTCAGGGAGGACGGTCCTGGTTGGATTCGAACCCGGACCTCCCGCTCACGAGCCTTAATGACCTCGGCCACCAGTGGCGGTCTTCTCTGTATTTGTGTATTGTAGAGTATACTGAGAGTAAGAATATTAATTTATTATTCATGTGCAAAAGAAACCGTTCAGCAACTGTTGTATAGAATGTTGTGCTAAATTTCCTGGGCTAGAAGTGCAATTTTCAGATTGGTGAACAAAGTTCAAACCCAACAAATTTTCATTGAAAAAAACAGAACCCCCCCCCCCCCAATAAAATGGATTTTACCAGAGGAGAAGCTTGACGAAGTAGACCATCGGTTAGAAACTTCTCCACGAAAGTCTGTTAACACAATTCAGCAAGTTGGTGTATCTATGGGCAGTGCGTATAAAGCCACTAAGCTGGAACAGAATGCATTTATATTTCTGTGAACTTACTTTTGTCGAAACTCATTTGTCAGATACTTTAAACAGCCTTCGGGCAGATGTGGTTTCAGGCCTAAGTCCTGCACAAGATAAGGATACAATCTTCCATAACTGTGCATTTGCTTAATCAAAAACGTGTAACAAGCAAATATTAGGGCATTCAGGAGGCAGCAGTGAAGTAGAAAAGGCAGTAGTGAAGGAAGTTAAGAATTCGAAGTCAGGCTGTAAGAGGGCTCAAGAGTTGTCTAATAGTCAGAGGAAAAGTGATAGCTAGAACTCAGGTCTCCGTGGACAGTCCGACATATAATGAGAAAATATCACATAACAAATAAATAGTGAGATACAGAAAATGTCGTGTGTTCTTCTGTGTTGCTAGTGTTCTAAACTTTCTCGTCCCGCTGGCCTTTACAGTTACAAAACACGCAGTATAGCAAACCCTGAGAATTTATTACCCACAGTAATAAAAGAATCCTCCTCCCAAAGTCAAGAACATCGAGAGCTCCAAGAACATCTGCCGTACACACCGAATACAGCACCCATCCACATACTATTTCCGCTTCAGCCTTTAACGGTTATATGCAGACCCAGAAGTTCGTGGCTACGTCAGAGCACGGTACAGCTTCCGTATCACGAAGTTTCAGTGGCCTTAACCTACTTCGCCTTTCCAAACTCATTTGTGACCTAAATATTATTCGTAGTCTTAGAAATAGTTATCAGATTTTTGAGCTGAAACAATACCGATATTCACTGCTCACTCTCTGGTTTAACTATAAGATATTGAGCTTAGAAACGGGTCTATGAAATATAATTATTAACAATGTCAAACTTGAATATTATACAGCTGTAGTTGGCATTTCATTCCAAGTCTCCACTCGACACTGAGGTCGGAGTTCCATCGCTGATATCGACGAATCAATGGAAGATATTGGTTGGAAATCCATCCCACTCTTTGATCAGCGTTTTTTTACCTGGGATTTTGAGCATATTCTGTTTCCCAATTCAATAACTTGTAGCTCTGAGAATTGCAATCACTTGAGTCAATTTTGTGACTCAATAGGGCCATATGCAGGAACCATCCAAATTCCTTCAAGAGACACTGGTTTAGAGACTTCATAACTGGCTTCTAACATTAGCATTCAAATTGATTCCTTAAGGAACAAAGACCAGCTGGCACCATGCAAGATATCACCGAAGTACGACGTGCAACTAAAAGACTCTCACTAGCTGATGTACATACATAAATTGGATCTTTTTGGAGCACAAATTTTTTCGCTTGTCATAAACCTCGCTTGCATCTTTGCACTGTGTTCTATTACTGCTTAACATTGAGCGTGTAAAAAGTGTTGTGTTTCGTCTCAAAGCTTAAATTTGAAGCCCTCCTTGAGTATTCCAATAGTGAATTCCTCATCTACAGAGCCAGCTTCATTTGGCGTTGGCATTACTCTGAATTCTGGCCTTGAGAGCATTGAGGTAGACTCATGTTGAGTGAAAAAAAAAATTGTCTTATTTAATACCAAAAAATTACTTGTAAATGTGTCATTATTAAATAACACTTAGAAATAAGTTCGAAGTTTTCCAAGCATTTATGATTACACCAGATACACTACTGGAAAATAAAACACGCAACATAGCACAACTATCACAGTAACCTCTTTATATTAAAATCAATGAAGGGGTCTATCTCTACTCCCTATGCACATGGGCGTTTTTGGCTACATGATTACAAGGAAACGGCGTCTATGGGACAGTTAGTACATTTTGAACTATAATAGTATGTATAACGAGGATATGAATAAAATTAAATAGACTACAAAAATTAATGACTGGGGCAATAAACGCAGTCTCCGTTTTTCTAAACTCCATTTTACATTATCACACTAATTTTGGACAATATAATATCACCGATTATTACCAAACAGGGGTTATAACCGAATCTCAGAAACACACTTTTTATGATACAGCAGAACTTTCAGGCTCCTTTCTGAGGAAGAGAATCAACCTCCCCAGCGAAAGCGGTGTCCTATAAATTTAACATCCCCTCCACTATTCCATTCAGTTCCTTATAACTACCATATAAAAGTTTCACTTTGAAAGGCATTAATTTTAATATCTCGACATGTTTACGCCAAAGTCCATTATTTCAAGAATCTGCTTTCTTGCAATTATAGTTTGGGTAGTAAACCAGTCCTCAGCGAGTTCCTGTTTGGAAGAACAGGCTAATTAACATGGGTAGTGCATCCATTTTGATTTCCTATCCCAGCTACTATATGAAAGGCAGACTACGAGTGAATGGCGAAGAAACTTGGCACATAGGCTGTGGATGTTTTTCTATGGTTGATTCTAAATACAAAGAATGGAAGACTTTTCAAGTGCTATATTACTAATTTTCAAATTCAGGATGAATAATTTACGCACGAATCAAATTTCTTATGCACTTAAATGTATCATTAATTTGTGTTGCAACTGAATGAAGCATTAAATCAATTTTACGTAGATTACAGCTGATATCACGTCTTAACAACGAGCACTTAAAAAGCTAAATCTCTTTCAAATCTTTCCCATATAACCCAACCATAGTAAATTAATTTGCTAAAAAATACAGCCCCAATTTGGAGTAAAACAACAGTAAAATAGGTTAAAAACCTAAATGTTTTTTTTTCAATCACGACTTTACTGCAAGACAGTGAAAGGATAAATGTAAAGAAAAGTATAAATATAACAAATAATTAATTAGTTATCAAGATAACTTGCTCTCATCTCACAAAATGAGTCAAACTCCCAATTTACAAACTTTCAAAGGTCAAAAAAGAATGTTATGGGTAGATCTAAGTTAAGGATATCGTCGCAGAGTTATAGTCAGAAAATAGCCAAGAGCAACGGCAACCCCCGGAGTTAAAACTTAGTAACTTATCCCAAAGACGAGAACCGATTGTTAGTGCTATGTGCCGACAAGTAGAGCGACAAGGATAAGGAGTAGGAACCGTGGCGCTACCTTACAGTAATAAAAATAAGATAAGGGAGGCAAGAGCAAGAGCGCACACAAACATAGCCCAGTGGCTAATACGCTTATGCCGCTATGCTGTTAAATCGGATAGAACTTCTAAAAAAGTTGAAAAAGATAATTATACTATCATTTTTGTGCACGTTCGTGGTAAGAGGATTGCGTTGTGAATATCACACGAGGGTTATTTGAAAAGAGTTCAGAATAAAGCATGATGAAATGTTGACCGTGTTTTTAAACAGGTCTCCCTTAACGCTAATGTACTTTTCCCATTTCAGGTTCCTCACATCTGCAAAATACTCCCCAACAACTGCTCTAAGTTTCTATTCTATCCCATTAAGTAATTTTTGAAGCTTTGAAAAGAGATGGGTGTCTGATGGAGTCAAATTAGTGTAATAAATCAGAGTAATCAATAAATAAATCACCGCCACTCACACCACGCCATTTACACCTGTGGGGCGACACACCAATGCGATAATATCCCAGAAAAAAACCATGAAACATTATTAAAAGGGAACACATTCGAAGTGCGAAATGTACACAAAACCAGGTGTATTAACACGAATTCGGTTGAGGAAAGAAGAATATTTTGTTTATAAAAATACAGAAATCATATAATCCAAGTTTAGTAAATAAATATACATTCTGCTAAAATGTGTAGACATGAGTGCTTTTTGAACATCCTGTAGACAGTTCCAGGTTGTTTATTTAGGTAACATATAAGTAGATTATACACAATTACCTATATTGCTCTTTCGCTGTCTGAAATTCGGAAAATAATTATTAACCGTGTTATTTTCCAGCGTTGCTGTAAAATTTTTAATTTACAACTACTGTTAATACGGTTAGAATAATGAACTACTGCATACAAATGAAACAACAATACTCTCTTCCTAAAAGATTTAAAGTCATTCATATGACACATAATGTTAAGTGTTATATAAACACTAACATTTCACAAGTTCCTAATACAAAATGAGCAAAACCGCTATCATTAAATAAAATTTGTTGACTGTTTCTATCTGCACTTTTAGCTTAAATGTGTAAGTTAAGGTTAACATTTCCAATATTAAAGTCTAATTTTAGATATAATATCTTGTAGTCACAAAATATATTTGGCTTCACTTTTCATAATAATATTTGGGGGGGGGGGTTGCACTAGTTTTCCATTAGATTATCCGGCATTAAAGTACTAAATCGAGTAATTGTTTACTGCGAAGAGTTTTTGCTACCCATGCTATGAGCTGTACAGAAGTCACCTAAAATTACCCATTTGTCCTAAGAGAAATGTTACAGTGAAATACCCTTAACCTCAGTGTTATTCTTTCGTATTTAAGCGGTGTCTACAAGTCGATTCCTCATCGTTCGGACCAATTGCGCGTTTTATTTCAAATAAAAATCATAGTATTTTGAATTCTTTTTGACCCCTCGCTCATACAGGATATGAAAATTCTTTAGTCTTGACATTTAGTATTTTAAGAGTGGAAACGAATGATCTCAGACGCTTCAATATAGCCCTGTAGGTATCGATATGAATCAACATCTTAGCTACGTTGCGATATGACGTGTATTCACAGCCAGTTATATCTAACCACGTTACGCACTGTCATTCAGATATTCTTGGAAGTGATAAGCGTTTTAAGAACTACAGTAGATAGGTTTTAGACGATTACACTCTTGAACTTTAAATGATGGCTTGTAAATAATTGATTAGTGGTTAAATAGTGATCATCCACAAACAAGTTGGTAACTTTGGAGTTTACATCTGCAGCCCCACAATGAAGCTTTCGGGATCACTTGTTCCTATTTTTCAGATCCCTTTCTATTCGTAAATGTGTACATATTTTTCAACAACCTGTATATCCATTAAATATCACATATCATCTGAAACATTTTTGTCCTATTAACTCTCAGCGAGTTGTAAATTCGGTTTTGCGGAAGGACAGTATAAACATCATTTGTACGCAGGAGAGGGCGTATTTACCCTGAGTGAGGCGTCGGCGATGAACGAGGCGCTTCAGTTCGGATTACAGAATCGCCCCTCGTTTGGCTTGTGTATGGTTTTTTACCTAAGGAAATTGATGGAAAGTTATGCAATAGAACAGCCCATAAAATCCCTTCCGGGCACAGGCCTCTGAAGATATAGAGTTGATTCAATGCTCCATGCGTTTTCGAGCGTTTGTATAACTTATATATTCTTCGTTTTAATATATAAATTATTGAGCAAACTAACATCAGAATTATAGTGGATACAACGTCGAAGCATATGATTTATCTACACAGATCGAACCTCTACATAACCCCATTACCGTTTTAACGTGTTATGGGTCTTCATAGCTCCTTTTATTAATTTTGTGAGATTCGCTTTTATGTTAAGGCCAAGTTTAGCATTCATAAAGCGAAACTTTGAGGACGAAACGCTCCATGACCAGTATATTTAATACGGTGCCTAGTTACTTTTTGGACATTTAAAGCTCAATTTTTTATTCTTGATTAACTTGCGGTCCTTTATTCTGGTTCGATGTTGTTGTTCAGAGTTACAAGTTCGACTTTCACATCGATCATAGCATTAAGATCAAACTACTAGTAACAGAAGAGACATGTAGCTTAAAGTGAATAGGGAATTTCATTCTATTTATATGTACTTACATATATGAAAAAGTATCGGATATATTGCTAGGGTATCTGATATATCTGGTAGTAACCGCTGTAAAAGCAAACAGCTCAGGTTGAATCCCGTTGGGTCAAGTTCCCCTACGTGGAGTATTCCCTTTTGCTTAAAAGATGAATGTTTAACTTTAAATTCCGATGTACTTGCGTTTCATTTGCGTCACCATTAACTAGTACATCCCATTCTCGCCTAAAAGACTTTTCCAGCTAGCATAGGATGCTAAACAACTACCCCACCTCCCAAAAATATTTTATCATTTAATGACACTAAACACAGATAAAAAGACAGGTGTCACGTGATCTAGTGGTTATCATGCTTGCTTCGTAGACCGAAGGTCGCGGGTTCAAACACTACCAGGGCCGATTGATTTTATTTACAGTTTGACCTAATTTGAAAGGTAAATGTAGCCATTGTCCCATGTCGTAGGGTATGGCCTCTTACCAAACCTATTGAAATATTCATGCTTTTATTTAAATGGGATGCTAATGATAAGAGATATCGTTTTATAAACCATATAAAAATAATAAAAGACGAATCTCCATATTATGGGATAAGAAACATGTTCCCCAGCTAAAAGATAAAATGAATCCGAGAAAATAGAACCAACCTGTGAAAATAGCGGAAATGCGCGTGGTGACAATAGTGAAAAAGGCGCTCAGATAGAGGCACAGTTGTTTACATATAGCTCGTATTGTACAAGCACACGCATCACAAATCTACCTTCAATTGTTCCTCTAACCTAAACTAACCTTAACTTTTAAACCCCGCTGAAGAGTTACGACTGAACGCTGGGCATACTGGATTGAGATACGACAGATGGTACCAAACATGTATAAATCCATCACTAAAATAATCTAATCATGCTCTGGAAACTGCTTGGGTAGCCTAGCATATATAAGCTTTACACAATTTAAAAGCTCTGCAGTTAGTACGCTTTAAAACCAGCAAGTTGGTCCTGGTGGTCTAGTGTTATTGTTTATTTGTTTACGGACGCTCTATTAACATCTCAGGTCATCAGCGTCCCATTCAATTCGGGGCGTGAAACAGTCGTTCAGTTTTGCTCAGAGGCCTCTTCTTTCAAATTTGATGTTCTTTTACGTGGCGTAAATGTACGACATGGGACCCACGGCTTTACTTCCCTTCCGAAGGAAGCCATACCTAGGATTTTTAGTTTAGGAGGTGGTCTAGTGGCTTACCTCAAAAACGCGGGCTCAATCCCGGTCAGGTTCGATGCATTTTTTTTTTTTCGGGAGTAAAATTCTTAAGTATGACTTTCTTCGGAAGGAAAGCAAAGTCGTGGGTCTAGTGTGGTAGATTTACGGCACGTAAAAGTATTTCAACCCTGAAAGAAGAGATATCTGAGCAAAATTTATCCGCCAAAATTTATGGGACACTTATGACCTGAGATGTTAAAGAGCGTCCGTAAAAAAAAAGTAATAATAATAATAATAATAATAATAATAATAATAATAATAATAATAATAAACCAGCAAACGATCTCTTTCTGACTCTTCCGTCCAGGTGAGTGAACCAATCCTACCTTCCATAACCACAGATTCAATTTCAGAACTGACATGTGTTTTGGACTTTTCTGTGATTAAAACTACCATTAACAACTTCAGACAGTTTCGGTCGAGCGTTAAACTTAAAAGAAAAGTAACGACTTAGGAAGGAAAGAAGAAAGGGAGAGGAGAAAGGAACGTCTTATTCAACTCGCTCTGTGCGACTTAACCTCCCCCCAATGACAGTGCTCCATTGCGCGCAACTTTTCATGAACGCTCAGGTTCTCGCTTAAGATGAAAGCGCAGGTGTCGTTTTCATGGACAACCGCGGTAATTTAAGCCCGCTTTGGCAAGTCATGCATGTATGACTCTCCTTTCAGAACTATACTGCACACAGATCGTTGTCAGTTTGGGGGATCTTATCAGTATTGTGTGACTGCAGCACCTCCGGCGTCAGAAATATGCAGTATTCATTTCCTCATGCAAACCTCTTACAAATGCGCTAAATAACACATGTTGCAGATTTTGTCTTGTTGCGTGACCCAGATAACTTTGCGATGAGGTTTCATTCAAACAGGACGCTAT
Source organism: Metallyticus violacea (assembly GCA_030762175.1). Taxonomy (NCBI): domain Eukaryota; kingdom Metazoa; phylum Arthropoda; class Insecta; order Mantodea; family Metallyticidae; genus Metallyticus; species Metallyticus violacea. The sequence goes on along the minus strand of CM060838.1, from coordinate 19,751,123 downwards.
ATGCATGTTGTAAACACGTACGCATATGACGCCTTGGAGTTTTGCACACGCAAGAAAACATTCGAGTGTCCCCTTCTTGTAACTTGAGAGCCGCTGCATAGAAGTCTATCACTGAGTATCTTCATATTTCCTGCTCTGCAAACAGAAGGAGTGTAAAGAAAGTTGCTTTACGAGAATATTTTGAAAAGGTTTAAAATGCTACTAATAAACTTCTTTGAACACCTGTGCATTCTGGTGGCTGATCAAGGTCTCGGGAACTGCTGACAATCTTTATTTATCATAATTTTAAGTATTCAGAAAAAAAAATGCGATTTAGTTTATGAAATTTGCTCTGCATTTCGTGCGCTATGTCGTTTAGTAATGCATCTCGGATAGATTTGTGATAGTACAAGCCAAAATACTGTAATTATATGCATTTTCTTCCGAAACTATTCCTGCCTACTCTAAATGAGCTACACAGAAGAATAAATGTCGCTAATCACAGGGACGAATGCCAATATGCTGACACAGCTATTACAGCCCACCCCCACTGAAATGTAAATATAATATGTTGCAAACCTAATTATTACAATATTTTATGTATTGTGATTAATAATTTAAAAACCATGTAAGTATATATGTATAATACGACATAATTTTAACATGCGAATTGTGCAAAGAGAAATTCTCTGGTGTTTTTCCTTTACAGTAGCTTGGAAATGTTTTAATGTTGTGCAACATTAAAACTATCGATAACAATTTTGGATAGCTCCGTTATTTTAAATAAAAGCCATTTTAAAGTAACAGTACTCCAGAAGCCGATCTAGAAATTTAAAATAGAGGTTTGTGCACGCTTGCCTCGGCTAAGCAAAAACATTGTTAACTTATTTCTATATTTTTTTATTTTATTGGACGATATAATAAACAAAAAATTATACAGTACATGCTCCAGGTAAATGTTTAAATCATACATCGTTATATAAATACAAAAGGAAAGCTATCATAGACGATCATCAAATCGAAGCATCCGAAAAAGTATAAACCTAAGGATATTCTACGGAACTTGTCGATTTATATGTGCTAAAGGTTGATGACACGGACATTAAGGCGAATAGCGGACTCATCACATGCTTGCGTAACGGATGTCATTTTAGTAACACTGGGGCAATGGACTGTTGAATGTCCTTTCCTGGTGGAAACGTTTTCTTTTTTAAACGGTAACTCTGATGAAGTTGTCAACACAGCATTTTACATTTCCAGAAGGAATATGACTGAAGGTATTTACACTATCTGCTTCTGCAGCGAAAAAGAAACCTCTCAGCTCTAGAACACCTGCAAACAGTGAGACAATGAGTCATGCAATGGAAAAGAATACCAGAAATCTCGCTTGGTTTCATTACTTAGCACTGTAACGATAACAGGGATTTAGACGTCCATCCGTAAAAAATGGCAGTGGTACAAGATTTGAATGTTCGTGTAACATTCTGTGATAATTTTCTTAACTTAATGACTGATGAAGCGTATTTACTTTTAAATGGCACAGCTAACATTTTCATTTTTGGTCTTAACTCAAATTACGAGATGTTTCATTTAAGTACTCGTCGCATCCCATGTGTAAATGCCTTGTATGGAATAGTCAATTGGGCTTGCGGTCACCCTGGACAACTACATAGAGATGTTAAGAATCTTCTTGGCTCCAGAATCACATTTTAGAGAAATCTATTGTACTTGAGTGTGGTTCCAGCAATTTGAGATAACAGCTCACATTGCCAGAGCATCAGTGACAGTGGCTACTTAAGCGTAGTTTGTGGGAAAAAATGATTGACTCAAATGGAAAGCTATAGAGAACTTTTGTTTGTTTGTTTTTTCAATAATAATCTAAGGATAACAAACACCTTTTCTCCACAAAAATGTAGTCATAATCATACATGACCAGAAAATAATAGACTATTTATTATATAGTAAGTTGTTGCGAATGAAAAACTTTGAAGGCATATACAAGAAATCTTCGATGAGCTAAAGCAGATATTTATTTTCTGTTAATAAGTTCAAATTACGAAAGAGATACGTTAGAAAAAATGTTTAAATACCTTTAAAGTACAGAGACCTCGCCGCAAAGGAAATTTGGTAGCGATTTTGGGCCAAAAATCGATTTTTAGTTTTATACTCCTTGTTAATTTTGTTTGTTTACCGACGCTCTTTAACATCAGGACATCAGCGCTCCATTTAATTCAGGACGTGAAACGGCCGACAAATTTTGCTCAGAGGCTTCTTCTTTCAGGCTTGAGGTTCTTTTTACATGCCATAAATCTATGACGCGGGACCCATGGCTTCACTTTCTTTCCCTACTTAAGTACGCCGGAAAAAAAAATCCTTCGACCCTGACCGTGTTTGAACCCGCGATTTTGGTTTTACGAGGCGATTATGGTTACCCTACCAGGACCTACTTTTGTTTTATGTATGATAATCATAAGTTTGCAGATTATGCCTATGCATAGCTTTTGTGTGTTGGCGGCATTTAAATGGACATTTAAATTTTGCGGCCTGGCTGCCATACCCACTTTTCCATCGCTTTCATATTTTGGAACAAAAAATCATTTTTAGTTTCATGCATAATATGATAAAAAACACATTTTATCATTTTGGTCACTTGCCGTAACTTCATATTTTTAACTTTGTGTGCACTTTTTTCAAAAAAAAAAAATATGTAAGATAAAGAGAAATTGATACTGTTATTGGAAAGGGGGGGAGGATTAAGTCGCGCAGAATAAGTTGAATAAGTACTTCCTTTCTCCTCCTCCTCTCTTCTTTCCTTCGTTACTTTTCTTTTCAGTTTAACGCTCGACTGAAACTGTCTGAGGTTGTTAATGTTAGTTTTAATCATAAGAATGTCCAAAATACATGTCAATTCTAAAACTGAATCTACAGTTTTGAAAGATAGAATTATTTCGTTCACCTGGACGAAAGTGTTGGAAAGAGATCGTTTTGCATATGGTTGATACTAAAAGCATGATAATATATGTAAATATTTTAAAAAAACAAACGTTTGCCTTAAATTGCATATTACATACATATTAAGCAACAAGCTTCTAGACTGCTTTTAATATCTAAGGATGTTGAGATTAATAGTTTACGGAAAAATGTACCTAACGCAGCAAAATGTTTAAAATTAATATTTCTTCTGGTGTATTAAAATAATAATTAAATAATAACAACTAAGGTTAGCCAAAATTTAAAAACGGTTTATAATTTGGAAACGATTGTTTAATAGGTGGTAAAGTTTTTATTGGCACAGACAGTATAGTTTTTCAGAAAATTCAACTTGTATACTGTTGAAGTTCAGAGCGAAAAAAGTCGTTATCTGCACTAAGTGCCTTTAAAACTAATCTACAGTTATAATTAAGTAACTATAGTACAGGCCTCTGTAAAACAAACGAAATAAGCATAGCGATACAAAAAGGAGTTAGCTATCTTTCAGTTAATATGAAAAGGATTGGATGTTATTTGGTAATATTGTCAGTGACGAGATAGCCCATAAATACATTCCTCCTTTAAAAATATACATTTTACCCTCAACCCGCCTCTTTGGTTGAAATTATAAATAACTGTGTAGACTACAATTGTTTATAGTTTTAGTATTTTGATCCACTTATAATGCCATTTCATTGCTGTGATTTTTTTATTTTTAAACTTTCTTCGATTATATATAACGCATTCTATTGTTTATCTCTATTTTGTACATGGTGCGCTAATTCAGGAAGATTTGCAAAAATACATAGTTTTAATAATTATCATCATCAGGTAAAATTTAATTCGTTTTAGGAATTATCATCGGGTAAATTTTTAAAATATTGATTTACAAATCCTAATGCATAATATTCAGTAACAAGCAACATTTGTTATTACAATGAATGAATGAATAGTGTTTAACGCCCGTTTTTGCTACAGAGGCACCACAGGCGGTGGACACTGATGATACATGAGATGAAATGATATATTGGGAAAAGATTTATTTTTAAGGAAGGAAACGTTCCAGGCCCAAGTTTAAGGTACCTCACCGGCATTTGCCATTTATGAGGACTGAGGAAAAACCTATCAGGGAGGACGGTCCTGGCGGTATTCGAACCCCAGAACTCCCGCTCACGAGTTCGCGTCTTAACCACCTCGGGCACTCGTGGCGATTTTTGTTATTACAAGTTTATCATTACTCTCCCAAAGCTTCGCTTTTTATATTTGATAAAAATATCCAAAATTTTAATTTTGTTATTTAATAGACCTGAAAGTTTGAGCTATTGTGTAATTTTATGCGCTACATGTATTATTATTTTCAGAAAACGAATAATTATTTAATAGTAATTACTAATATCTATTTAAGAAGTATTAATATAAAATTAACAGTTTTTTTTCTGAATTATACATCAACAAGTAACCTTTATTTATTAAGATTTTCCTTTTGTTGTCCTCTTTTTGTGCCATTTATAATAATATATAAAAAAATTCGAACGTGCTAATTTGTATTCTATTAAAGTTTATAACAAATGTATTATTGGTTTTGTGCAATGGTTTACTTCAACATCGTAGCATATTGACAACAGGATTCAGTTGTGTGCACCTAAATGAGCTAACTTAGATCAAGGAGAAATCACATCATTAATAAAAAGCAACAAAGCCTTGCGGCTTCTACATGGGAAGCAAATTTTCTACGTGTTGACCCACCTAGGTTGAACAAATATGAAATACTGACATTTTCGAAAGCACAACAATTTCTGTTCCTTGCTCTTGTGATTCCAGAATTTCCGCAATATAATTGTCATTCATAACGCCAATATTGACCCATGGTGATAAAATTATAGAGATATTCATGTATGATCACGCATGACCTAGAAAGATAATAAATGAAGAGACTTCATACCCATAATATTTACACTAATTGCTGCATTCACATCTCAACTTTGTCACGGTGGATACCCGACAACTCTGGTGCTATCTTCTTCCTGTTTAAATTAATTAGCACTTTAATGAGACGGCATTGTGATGAATAAAGCTTGCAGAGCAAGTTCCCCCATTCCTTTCCCTTCCCCCTGCCTCTTGGACATAGTTACCGCTTCCCCGGGGAAAATATTAATTCCTTTAAATAGGACTTGCTCACCGGTCCCGCTTCAAAGCTTTGGTCTGCGGGGACAGAAGCCAGATACGAGCTGAATTATTGTCCACAGAGATGTAGAACGAGAGAGAGTTGCTAAAATATTATCATCGGGCCAAGATTATAAGGTCACAAGAGTCTTAAACTACAAGAAAAATAGTTTAAATGAATAAAAATGCTTCAGTGAAGGAAAAATACACGTGCCAGAGAGCCAGCCAGATGGAAACGTAATTAAAATGACTAGTATATAGACCACAGCCTATATAAAAGGGATAATTGTGTTTAAAATCTACCATTTTGGATGTTTTTTATACTAAAAACAAAAAGGGAGCAAAAAAATATACATGTTGTTTTCCCCCCCCCCCTCCAGTGATTCCTTCTCAAGAATTGTGCTTACCAAACAGAAAAAACAATAGAAATACACACTTAGAAATAACAAATATATTCTTAACAAATGTGTAACACTAAAACTACGCTCCCTTTCTAACCTAACCTAGTCCAGAAACTCACTTTTTAGATTTAAAGAAAAAAAAATAAAACAATAAACACATCAAGCTAGAAAAAATACCGTACAAAACAATAAGAAACTTACAAATGACTTCTACTTCCTGAAAACAAACAAACAAAAACAAAATAACATCTAAACTTCATCAAACCAATTTCCCCTTCGCTATTGGCTTCGGAATTAAAATCAGCTAATCATTAACTAATATACGATTCCAAATTGCATCAATTATCTGCTATCCAAAGATTAGTTTTAAAACATTATTGTCGAGAAAAGTTTTGAAAATCAGGAAATGCAAATAGAACTTTTCAGAGGTTATTATTATTTGTTTCCCTCCTATGAGGAAGGCAAACTTGGAATGAGTTGAAGTGGGCATGTAATGAAAATTATTTTAAAAATAATTCCATATTTTCAGAGAGCTGTTAGCTAATATTGCATATCCCTTCAAAAGTTTTTGTTGGCGAATATAAACAATTTGCTTATATCTAATACCTAAAGAAAGGTTAATATTAAATTTTATTTAATTACTACATATTCTATCAGACATTTTAATTACTATATCTTTGTTTTTAGGTTATATTATTTGCATTTGAGTTAACATTGTATCTTTTGTAGGTACACATTGATATTTTATTAGATCATTGCAGAATGAACAATAAAATAAGCATTTATATTAGAAGCATTTATTATTCCTTTAAGTCTAGTTCTTTCTGGTCAAAATCAGCAAGGTATACATACCCAGCCAGCTACGTATAAAATAAATATTTACAGTTGGCTACGTACTTAATGCAACACCGTTGAAATATATCCATGCAATTAAAACAACAAAACAAAAAAGTGTTTAAACAACTTCAGTAACTCTATCAAACTCAACGCACCATTCTTGAGTGTTTGAATTATAAATTATACAAGCTAATATCTTTTGTCTAAATTAAATAATTTAAGATGTATTAAAATACCAGGCTCCGAAACTAATAACTGAATGCCATTAAGACCAATTAATTTCATTGAGTAACATGAATATCTGTCCCAAAAAAGCTGCAGTGTTAAGAATTTTTACTAATTCGTTGATTAAATATGGAATTCTTGTTTATTTTATATATTTTAACCACAAGGATTTAAGGTAAATTAATAGGTGACTAAGTAATGGTAAAACCTTCCTGAAACACCGACATTTGTTTTGTTACAGATTCTAGAAACAAACATGCTGATGACCTGTGATGTTAAAGAGCGTCCGTAAATAAACAAATAGAAACAAACATACCGATATTTTCATTAACCTTCCTAGATCTAGAGTGCAATTAGCTGCCCTTTCTGCCATAAAAGGTCGTTATACAAAATTCGCAAGGTTACAATTCACAGACACTAATCAACATATACATGTTGAGACAATTGACAATTATGCATATGATTTCACAATAAAGTACTAAATTGTACTCTTGTTTCTTCAAATAAGCAAATCATTTTGTTCGGAGTAAATATCGGAAATCCGGCGAAATGTCATTATGCTTGCCAATGTTATTATTGGTTTCGTTTTGTTTACCCCTAATTTTCACTGAATATGTAAGAAGCTACTGGCTAGATAGAACAAAAAGTTTACTTCCTTTCGAGATATAACAAGATCTCACGAGCAAAGTGCTTCAATAAAATATTTAATTTGCAAAAATATATTTGATTACATCATTAAAATACCCTAAGAAATGCTGGCACAAACCGAATATTTACCGAAGCGACTGTATTTTCTAGATGTTAATAAATAACAAAAGAGCATTTACCCAATAAACAAACATAAAAAATAATCTATTAGCAGTTGACGAGTTGGTCTAAAAACGAGAGAGGGAGAAAACAGGTAATAAGTGAGATTAATTCTTTAACAATCAGAAGATAAATTATATTCCTTTAAGACTTTTAAGTCATTACTGTAATGGACCAGATGTGTACGTCTATGAACAACATAACCTCAATGTAGCACTTATCTATTTGGAATTTCTTTCTGCCGTTGTTAACATAAAACATCTTTATACATTGAAAAGTTGTGCAGACGTTTCTTACCTTTTCCCGCCGACTTTTCTTTTTCGATTGTAGAAACGTCAAGAGTAAAAAAATTTCAGTTCAGTCAGTAGTTGCGGTTGACACTGCAAACACTTCCGTTACACACATAAACACTTCACTTATATGTTTGTCTTTCGCCTTAATTCCAAGACTTAGAATGCACTTGCCCTTCCTGTTTAGACAAAAGTAACAACACTCAAAAAACAGTTATAATGTATACTGAAAAAGACAAGTTGTTATCAGTGCTTTGTTTAATTTTACACAGAAAGACAGCAATTTAATCCGCTTAAGATATGTTTCCCGCGACAGATCGACGTAAGGGAGTATGAAAATAACAGACGACAACGACGGCACACGAAGAGGACGAGAAGACTCGGAACCCGCACGGAACCGTCAGCCCGCCTAACCGGCTAACACGGCGGACATTGACTTTCTGACTTGTTCACCAGCGAGATGTAGAGAGACCGCGCGCGCGAGTCGGCAATAGGAGAGCCCTCTGCTGGAAGACTGGGGCACCAAATCGGGCCGCTCCACCACACGGCAAGTCTCAAGGACTCGTAATACCTGAGGACGGATGTACTTTTAACATCTCTTACCTTCTTTTGTGGCTCTTTTGGGCGCTGTATACTTCTCTGCTTTTTGGCTATCCCTGGCACCAAAACAATACATCGGCTATTATGTTTCAGAGCCACAGATGCGTAATGCGTTTTAAAATATATAGCTCAAGTTCACTGCAGTCACCGTTGGTCCATCCTTTCTTTAAATAAACAGTTCTGCTGTTTTATTACCATGTTTACATGTCGGAATCAAATCGATTTGAATATACTTTCCGATTTGAAATCGCGCATGTAAACAGAGGTTCAAAAGTCAAGCTGGATCCTAGTATAAACTACAATTGGAATGGAATTCAAAGTGTATTTAAATCGATTGAGTCCGACAAGTAAACGTAGTATTTGCGTTGTAGAGAGCGATTTCACAGCAGCGCCACATCAAGGAATAAAAATTTAATTAAATAATTGAGTTTTTAAACTTAAGAAACACAATTAATTATAACGATGATCCCTTAATCAAAAAGAAAATGCTCACAAAGCCTTTATGTACAAGTGCATTCCGTGGTGCAGATCTTAGCATATTGAAAACACTGCGAAAATGCGAGAACATCTCTATTTTCCATATAAAAGTTCTTCTCTCTTAATTTTCGATTTTAAATCGACTGTTATTATTATTATTATTATTATTATTATTATTATTATTATTATTATTATTATTATTATTATTATTATTTGTATATTTCGCTTTGGTGTTCCCCAGCAGTGCTGGGCAGGTACCCAAGCTTAGGCTAGGAACGTTTCCTTCCTTAAAAGTTTCCTTTCGCAACTTATCATTTCATCTCATGTATCACCAGTGTCCACCGCCTTTGATGCCTCAGCAGTAAAAATGGGTATTAATCATAACTCAATAAAATACATTAAGCAGTATCCTTTAAATTCTTCTAAAAAAATATCTCCCTTGTTTTTATGTATTTCACATGACTCATAAAGCCTGTGTGCCCTATGTAAATCAGTTAATACCACTCCAGCTTCTGAACTGTAATCCTGACATCGGCTGAATGCTAGAAGGAAGTTGCACTCCCTTATTTTTCCTTACAAAGAAGTCTTGATGTTTCAAATTTTATATTTAATACTTGTGTTCTTTTGTGTTATTTTAAGTATATGATATGGGAATAGGAAGGTGATATGTAAAATGCTTTAACAGAAACTGAATTTCAAATAAACCTTTCTATTAGCAATGCTAATAACTTACATTATTTGAAGTCTTATAATATCAGATAATATTTGAAATTTGATAAAAATAAACATCAAAATACAAATATAAATATACTGTAATAACACAAATATAATTTAATGTAATTATTCTTTTTGTGTTTATGAAAGTATGAATTACAATTATTTATTATATATTCTGATACAATATATTATGTATAAATTTCAGAGATGTCAGGAAGGCATAAAGTCAGGTCAGACAGGCATGAAAAAACATTATTAATAAATTAATAAATTCATTAAGAAATAATTTTGAGGATTATGTAACCATATATTGACACTCAATATATGGTTACATAAATTACTCAATATATGGTTCTCCTAACAGTATTTTTAAAATAATTTTGGAATAAACTTTCAGGAAAATTTAGAAATAAATATGTTTAACCTTTAGAGAGAACTGACAAAAATAGCATAGTTAGCCACAAGTTCAGCACTAAACATTTAATAAACATACTATTTGTAAGCCATGTCTTTCATGATCATTGAAATCATCTAATTTTTTTTCTATCGGAAAGTAAGATGAACAATTGCAGCTCGCACTCTCATATATTTTACCAGAGTTTTACTAAAAAAATGTACTATAAGTGTCAGGTGGTCACACGTGAATTGCTCAGATAACAGATCAGTTTTTGTTCAAATATTATAACTATTTCTTCATCTCCAGCAAATGCTTGTTTCTTTTTATATCAAGAGTTTAATTCGTGTTTCATTAACCGAAAAATCTGAATATTAAATAATCACGTTTTTCACACATAGTCACTTGTTTCTGATCCAAGTTAGGGAGTTCATTGAATGGAACTGTAGAGAAAAATTATACAAAACACGACTCAAAAAAAAGCAAGCAATGGAAGGTTGGATTGGATTGCTTTGGACAGAGAAGCCTGCTTCGATAAATGTATGTGACAACTTCCTTGGTCTAGTGGTTAGCGTTGGCTGATTGCTGGCCGAGAAACTCGGGTTCGATTCCCGACACCTGCTTAGTGTTACTAAGTTAGTGAGGTCTAAAACGGGGCTCACCCAGTCTCGTGACAACAATTGGGGAGCTCCCTCATGTAGAAAGTGCGTTCTTCGATCTCAAAGCCGCGGTTGTCGGCAGGCTATCACATGCGCTCCTGCAATGCTGCCCTCTATCAATGAAGTCGTAAGACGGAGGTAGAGGAAGCAGAAGTCGCTGCGGCAGGCCAAGTCTGTAGCGCCAAATGAGAAGAATAATATGAATATTTTGAAAAACCTTTCAAGCATTACAAACATTCTATATATATATATATATATATATATATATATATATGTGTGTGTGTGTGTGTGTGTGTGTGTGTGTGTGTGTGTGTGTGTGTGTGTGTGTGTGTAAAACACATTTAACACTAACTTCATAAGAAAGTATAATTGTCTTCCGTTATACATATTTATCGCGTCATATTGGCGTTAGGGTGTTATCAGAGATGAAATGATATCTATAAAGCATGCAAAAGTTAAATACATATAAGATAGAAACTTAATATAAAAAGAGAATGGAGAAATATAGCCTGTGCTATTTTGGTGCATTCGCATTCGAAAAGTCCCGGATCCAAATCTCTTGGAGCCGGCATCTTGGACTTGGGTTTTTACGTGATTTTTCCTTGTCGCTTAGGCGAATGCTGGAATGAACCTTTACTTTCTATGAATTTTCCACTCTATCATTTCATTCCATTATTTCTGATACAGAATCGAAAGTGCCAGAGCTAGGTGGGCTGGGCGCGGTGTTCTATCTGGAAATAGGTCAGGGTCCCTGTCTTAGTCCACTCAGTTACTGCCCGTGAATCCTGGACGTCCCTCGTCTCCCTTATTCACTCCTTCCTCCCGGAAGGGTCATAGACACGATCTTGAGCAATGCTGAAGTACCGAAGTATTAAATTTGTATTAAATATACGTTTAATACTTATTTTTTATCACTGACATCAGCAATAGCAGCTCTCGGGTATGTCCAGCTCCTAATTCGGGTCATTCCATCCTGTAATGACATATCCACTATATTTTCATTTTATTGTTGATTGGTAGTCTTTCTGGAGTCATCTCTTCTAAATATTATTATGCGAGTATGATCCATCCTGAATAGTTCATTTATTTATATTAAATAAGTTCGCTTCTGGTCCTAATTCTTTCATTCTCTTCTGAACATCTATTACATCTATGTACTTTATTTTTTTATAATTTCAATAGTCTTCTTCTGATTGGGGCTACAGAACAGCCACGGCAACCTCTGTTTCCACCGCCTCCGTCTTTACAACTTGATAGTGGGCAGTATTGCAAGGGAGCATGTAATCATCATGCTGGCAATCCGCAGTATTCTATGTCGCAGCACCATCTCTCTATCCGGCAGCTTCCCAATTGTCCTCATTAGGCTGTGTGGACCCCATTCCAGACCTCCCTAAGATAGAAAAACTCCTAAGCAGGTACCGGGAATCGAACCCCTGGCCTCCCGATCAGCATTTAGCAACGTTAACAAATAATCGAAGGAGGTGGTCATAATTTCAATATTGGCTACTGCCAATACTTTTTCATAACCTATTTTCCAGTTCTCTGCTTAAATAAAAAATATTTATCCAAAATCTTTTAAGCAACCCGTAGCAGAAAGATTTTATTGGTTTTATTTTTATTTAACGGTTTTGGTCATTAGCGTCTCGTTCAATTCAGGGCGTGAAACGACCGATAAATTTTGCTCAGAGACTTTTTTTTCACGTTTGAGATTATTTTACATGCCGTAAATGTATGACAAGAAACTAACAGCTTTACTTCCCTTCTGAAGGAAGCCATACTTAGGACTTTATGTCTTTTTATAAAAGACGATAAATTTGCAATAGACAAAGATTATACGTACACAAGTGAAAGTAGAATTAAATATTCAATACATATTAAGGACCTAGGCCACCCTTGGCGGTACGGACAGATAAGAATAGAATAATAAAATCAATGTAATAATATCTTGGTCTGCAGGAAGATACAAAGGGAAAAATCCAATAAATTGATTTAATAAAACTGGGGTAAATGAAAGAAAATGAAAACATTTAGAACAATTCTGAACCAGTGTCGCAAGTGCAGCAGTTGCTCGAGTTTAAGATGCGTTACTGTATAGAATTTTCTATGTTGATGCCCAGTCCACACTTCGTGTTAAATGCTATAGACACCACCAACGTTTTGGGCTGCAGAGGTGAAAAGAGGAATCAGAGGAATTAGCCTTGGTTCATTTTAGTATTGCAAATAATAAAAATGTATGGAAGAAGGTTACAACAAGGCTAGAGGATACCATCAGGCAGGAAATCGAGGCATAATGTAATACGAAAGTTTCCTTGAGTCTATCGAATGAAATTAAACTAACCTAGGATAAAGAAATATATATGCTCGTTTTAGGGAGAAAGGCGAGATCAGGAACAGCCTGGCTTAGATTGGTAGGTTCAAAAAAATAACGAATAGTTCTGGTAGGAAAACCTGTCATTTTCTGGAGGGGATGAGGAATGGGTGCATATCATGGCAGAGTGTATCCACTGGGAACACCTGAGAAAAACGCTGCTACCTGAGAACTTTTTAAGGCAAATAGAGGTCAATTGCCATGCTGAGATCTGTTTGCGAACCACACTAATTGGTTGAATGTGGACATTTTCCTAGTCAAAGTGCGCGAAGCTAAGAGCAATTTATTTTCTGATTAGAATGCGATAACTAGTGTAACTATACATAATGTTTTATATTTTTCCATTCATATAGCGTAAATTCCCATTTTAGTGTTTGTTTGTTTATTTATTTATTACTAATAATATTGTTTTATTTGTATTATTATTTGTTCCTCTTTCTAATTGTGTATCATATTTAAGCATGTACGGTCCCATACATAAAATATATTTGTAAAGTGTACATAGAATTTTATAACAATAAAGATACACCTGCTACTACTACTACTACTACTACTACTACTACTACTACTACTACTACTTCTACTACTACTACTACTATTACTACTACTACTATTACTACTACTATTACTACTACTACTATTACTACTACTACTACTTCTATTACTACTACTACTACTACTACTACTACTACTACTTCTACTACTACTACTACTACTATTACTACTACTACTATTACTACTACTATTACTACTACTATTACTACTACTACTACTACTACTACTTCTATTACTACTACTACTATTACTACTATTACTATTACTAATACTATTACTACTACTATTACTACTACTACTACTACTACTATTACTACTACTACTATTACTACTACTACTACTACTACTATTACTACTACTATTACTACTACTACTACTACTACTTCTACTACTACTACTACTACTACTACTGCTGCTGCTGCTGCTGCTGCTGCTGCTGCTACTACTACTACTACTACTGATACTTTCTAAACAGAAATATGAAAGCACATTTAAAAAAACTGAGAACACATGCAAAGAAAAAGAAAGAAAAGCGTGCAGTTCGGTCGAAAGTACTTCTTATAAAAAATGTTAAATGATGTTACATAAAAATACACTTTCATGACAAAAAGTATAAATACATTTAAGTAGCAGTTTCTAATAATAATCACCAACATAAACTTGCAAACATTAAGTTTAAGAACATCCTTTTGGACGAGATGAGTGTACCGGAAACCCCTTTCGTGACGCAATGACTACGAGGTCAATACTTGTAGCCCACACCATAATATAAAATACGATGGCACATGCCCCCGACCTTGCTGTTATTAATCACTCGGTTAATTCAATACAATGTAGTTAGACAAATACTTAAACGTTAAACAATTAAATTTAGATACTGTAGATGTGAAGTGATACCACATAATGTATTGTATTAATACACGATAGCATGATGTCAATAGTATTGAGCTCTAACCAATGTGGAATCGATATACTCCCTATCGGAATTCAGTTTTGCCTATATATAGAATTCCTTTCATGCTTATGTGGTCAATACTAGTGAATTGTATCGGTTATAGTGATCTAATGGTGCTTCGTAGACCCAAGGTCGCGGGTTCAAATCTGATGGATTTTTAGGGTGTAAAAATCCTAAGCATGGCTTTTTTCGGATGCGAGATAAAATCGTCAGTCTCGTGTTGTATATTAACGGCATACAAAAGAACTTCAAGCTTGAAAGAAGCGGCCTCTGAACAACATCTTTCGACCGTTTCACATTCTGAAACTGAATGGGATGCTAATGACGAAAGACGTTAAAGAGCGTCCTTAAATAAATATCATAAAAACTGGTGGATGCAACATATACGAGGAACAATAATAATGTAGGCTTATAAACAATATACCAAATAGCTTTATAAGTGAATAAATGTAAAAGGAAACCAGGTCTGCGATACCCAAGAAGTTTTCACTCTTGAACTGTTGATAAATAAATTAGGCGATTGTACTTTCTACTATTTTATTTTAAGACAACATTTATGATCATTTCTTCATTCAAAGAACTTACTGTCAGCTGAGCTTACGTCCATTTCATCTCCAGCTTTTGGTGAACAAGCTTACCCTACAAAAATAAGCTTTTATTGTACACCGCACCTTCAGTCACCTCTCATCTATGTGGACAGCTGTCATATAGTATATATAGAAATAAAATTTCTTTCCGTTTGTCTTTTTTCTAATGGTATTCTACATAAGTGTCAAGTCTAAGCCCTTCATTTTTGTAGGCAGTTCGTGTCGTATGGGGTGCATGTCATGGATTTGCAGGCGGAAGCAGAAGTGATATATACTGACTTTGCAGGGGAGCGGGTATCGCATTAAAGTTAATACTCAAACGCTACACAAGAGGTAATGTACTGTATATCCGCACGATCGAAACTCCAGAGCGTTGAACTCTTGCACTGGCTCAAATTGCAGACTCCCCAATATCTCTTTATTTGCAATACACGTGGTTAATGTTACTCATTCCATATTACATTTTAATTATTAATTGTTACTGTATAAATTAGGAATAGACCACTATGCGGGCCCGTGGTCGTTAAGGTGCAGACTCGTGAGAGGGAGGTCTGGGGTTCGAATCCCGCCAGAACCATCCTCCCTGACTGAGGTTTTTTCAGGTTTTTCTCAGTCCTCATAAATGGCAAATGCCGGGGAGGTACCCTAAACTTAGGCCTGGAATGTTTCCTTCCTTAAAAAAAAATCGTTTCCCAATATCATTTCATCTCATGTATCATCAATGTCCACCGTCTATGGTGTCTTAATAGTAAAAACGGTATTATGTTTATTAAATTTTTAGCTATAAAATTCATCATAGGCAGGTATTAGTCCTATTTATTATTTATTTTAATTCCAATAGTTTCTAGAAATATTCAAAGACGACAAAGAAGTTTGACTCCCCTCTAGCTGTTACCAAAATAAATTCTGAACAGCTTAGTCTGGACACCTTGCATTATACTTTCTTTCGTTTGCTATGATCTCTACCTACGAATTGTGAGATAATCTCAGAATATAAAATGTAATGGTGGAAGAAATTAAAAAGTTAAAATCACTGAACAGATGTCCTGGGTGGCAGATAATGCTAAGGGATTTATAATTTCTATAGGTGACGATTCTAGAAGAAGAGAATTTAACATCTCAGATGACGAAGGATGAAGCGTGAGATGAACATTAGTGGGAAAAACATAAAACTTGTATTATATTGATTCGCTTAATTTTCACATACAGTACCGTGATGCTCAAGAATATAGGAGTTCAAAAATATCATACATTATTAATGAACACTAAAATATTGCTGGGATAAAAACCAAAGAACAGGAAGAAAAAATGTAAATAGAAAATCAAGTGACAAGTTGGACTCTCACGTTTACGATAATGCCAGTTCTTACATCTCAGCCGTAGTTTAGCGACAACTTCTCCAACATACTTGCATAGCGGGTTGGCCTAACAACCGAGCTGTTAACTGCATTTATACATTTTTTACTCTGAAAGGAACATTACTAATTTTATTATTATTATTATTATTATTATTATTGTTGTTGTTGTTGTTGTTTTTGTTGTAATCAATTTCATTGTTTTATAACGTCCTAAATAATAAACGTAGACTGGAATAAAGTTATTTAAAAAAAACGCAGGCTGGTATATACCGTTTGATGTTGATGCATGTACTGCAAATACAGCGATATTATTTGAGTTACGGGCCACCTGAGCGCGGTTACTTATTGGGGATATATAGCCGCCGCAACCGGAAATAGGTAGATACAGTCACCGCGCGTAAAATTGGTATTTTTATTTTACTATTTATATTATTACTGATATCTGAAACTGATAATAACAGGCATTGATGTGTGTTATAAGAGATGTTAGAAATGTACCCCTCAGCGGCAATACATTTCCGGGATCTGAATATAATTTTCTGTATTTCGCCTAACTTTTCTTCCGCAAGAACACGATCGTTCAGAACATATTTCTTGTCATCTAGAGATCCTTAATTTCTTTACTTTTATCAGTTGGCGAACAGTTTCTCTATCTGAAACACGATTTCCTGTTAAGTCTTAACACTTCTTTGCAAGAATCGTTCATTAAAGACTATAAATAAGAACGCTATCACAGAATTTACACACAATGAAAACACCGAGTAACATACGAATTCACAATTACTCGCTGAGAAAAACTAACTATAAGTTGCTATCTGCACGTGCATTGACAACTAGCTGACTTCTCCAAACACAAGTCTCGCTCTATCGGCCCTTAACTCAAATAACCTCATTGTATTTTAAGTAGATGTTTTCTTTTGGTTGTGAATACTAACTTGCAGCTTTTGTATATTTTGTGAGTGTGGTTTTTACTTTATTATTATATATTTATTTGTAATACACATAGAAAAGCACAGAGCGACCCAATTAATATAAACCAATTTACGGTGTTTTACCTATAGGTGAGAGAGGAACTCGTTGCCGCCTGCGGGTATCGTAGAGTGGCGCTAACTCAACCATTCTACAGTTTTTTATTTAACTATTTTAAAACGTTTTACTTGCCAACTTTAAGATAGGTAGTAATGAAACTGGTCATCATCGTTGTTCATACATTTTGACATCTCTTGAAAAACTCATCACTCGCCATTGTTCAGGCTGAGAACGATTGCTATTTCCTGACCGATTATTTTGTTTTAATTCTTCCAAATTATGTGGATTTGTCTGGTATATGGTGTTTTTTTAATTTGTCGTAAGAGGTTAGGTCGAGACCGAGGGGAGGAAAATCCTTCCTAATAACTCTGTCATTCTGAAACATTCTCTTAATTTTTCTCATCAAAATATTCGCTGTGTGAGGTGTGGCGGAGTCTTGTTTGAAAAAAAAGGTGAAATCACGCTCCCTGTAGGTTAATTCTGAAAAAAAAAAATGAAGCAAAATTGTTTTGTGGAGCCATCATCGGTTACTCTGAAAAAAATGGCCCTATAACTTTTTCTCCGCCCATGGCGCATCACACACAAATGTTTTCGTCATGGAGGGTTACTTCATGAATGATATCAAATTTCTCGAAGCACCAATAACGATTTATTTCCAAATTTATTATAAATATTATGCATTGTATATGACCTGCATCTTTTACATCTCGTAATATTACTTCAATTTTTTTAACTTGACGACTCACTTAGTTAATACACGTGAATCCCAAACAAACATATCGAGCATTAGAAAAAATATTCTAAGCCATAATCCACCTCACGATTGAATAAGCGTTTGTCTCAGCTTCAGCGTCATCATTTGATATGAATCCTCGTTCATCCAACAATCTCTTCAGATATGGGAACAAAATGTAATCGCTAGGAGTCAAATCTGGTGAATATGGGGGATGTGGAAGCACTTGGAAGTGAAGGTCATGTTGTTTTGTAGCAACACTCCCAGTCGTGTGTGAAGGTACATTATCGTGATGAAAGAGAGCTTGCTTTTTCGCAAGATGTAGACATTTAGCCTGAATAGCATCCTTCAGTTGGTCCAATAGTGAACCGTAATACTCCCCTGTGATGGTTTTGCCCTTCTGTAGGTAGTCTACGAACACCACACTAGGAGAATCCCAAAAACCGTAGCCATGTCTCAGGATAATTACATTACTTCCGATTAACGCTTTAAACGCTAAAGTTTAAATTTTATTTATAGTTTTCTTCTCTATGTGTATGGTTTGGTGCTCAAGTCCTGTATTGTGTCGTTGTGTTGCATAGACGTGTGAAGATAAAAAATGTCAAATTACAAGTATTCGAAAGCTTCTTTAATAAATTTCTGGCTAGTGGTAAGAATTAGATGTTTTCTTTGCTACGGTAGTAGGTAGGTAAGCAATTTTTAAGAAATATGAAATAATAGACCTTTTCTTCTTTGAAGTCATAAAAGGTTGGGCTATAATTCGAACTTCAAATTAAAGAAAAATTAAATTAATTAAAAAGTTTCTTTCCAAATCATGCTTACAAGAACCATCCATTCTTTCAGATTTCACACGAGAGGAAATCTCACATTAAGCAGCATGTAGATGGCGCAGAACACACAGGAAAAGCTAAAGAAAAGAAATTATCGAAACAAAGTCTACTGACTCAAACTTCCGCGAATATGACAACTGATGATTTCAATTCAGGTCTTTACAAGGCATTGGAAGCAGCTAATATTCCATGGGACAGGCTGCAAAATCAAGAATTCCGTAATTTTTGGCATAGTACTGCCAAAAACCTCTGCCACATGAGTCCGCACTCAGGAAGACAAATTTGGATATTGAGTATCAGAAAACATTGCTGAAATTAGGAAGGACACAGGGTATAACTATTTGGGTAATGTCGACGAGACAAAGGATACCTTAAACAGATGTATTGCAAATATAACAGTTGGTAAACTCGGTGTCACGCCTTCGCATCAACATCTTATACTAATCAGAGAGCTCCTAAAGTCATTATCTTCATTGTAATCAAGTTTACGGTTGTTATTTCCTGATGGTGTTGAAGAGAGTACAACTGCACAGACGCTGCTTCCTCGTGATCCCAGCCTAACCTTATACACGTCACTGTTAGCCCATGCCTTTCACTGGATCTCAGAAACCATAAGGAATGAATTTCCTCAAGCAATACCCTGATCTCCGATATAAGGAAAAATTTCTGCAAAGCCCCATCCCGCATTGGATTCTTCAAGGAAAAACTTCCAGAAACTCCTCCCCCTCAACTATTTTAACAGCTGGATAGATGCAGCTCTATATTATGTGGAATATTGGGATGACATCACTGCTATGGTAAAAGAACTTCCTGCTGAGAGTACATCTTGTGTTTTATCTGTAAAGGAACTGTTAAAAAATCCCACATTAGAGAGACCTTGTTTACGTTGAGGCAAATTTTTCATTCTTGCCCTCAACAGTGCGAATCTGGAACGCAAAGGGAGCCCTTTGTCGGATCAGGTGTTAGTGATGCAAGAAGTTGAAGTAAAAATTAATGCGCTAAGGGAGAAGTTAGAAATAAAGTACGGTGCCATTGGGAGAAAGTAATGAAAAAAAATCACGGATACTGTAATGATCCGTGTGGGAGAGAAATTCGAGAAATTCCAGAAGTGGGTATGAAAAATGTAACAAAATATAAGCTTGCTGCTATAACCTCTGTGTCAGCGGTAACGATATTTTCAGCCTTTAAAATGATTTTAACTGACAAAAGACATAACTATTGGAAATCTTGATAATATATTGTGCTGGAAATTATGAAAACAATTAGCATGTGGTGCCTATAGTCACACTCACAATAATGTAAAAGCATTTACTTTCCTACTAATTAAAATAGTAGTACTTAATTTAATCATTTTGTGGCCCATTTAAGATGCCAAAAAATATAAATATTTTCCTGCCTAAAATTAAAAAACGGTGTCTAATTAAATTGTTTTGTAGTCTATTTTAGATGACAAAAATATAAATATTTTCTTGCCAAAAATTAAAAAATTGTGCCTAATTAAATCATTTTGATGCCAAAAATGTAATCATTTTATTCCCTAAAATAAAATACGGTGCCTAATTAAATATTTTGCAGCCTATTTTAGATGCCAAATATATAAATATTTTCTTGCCTAAAATTAAAAAAAAAAACGGTGCTTAATTAAATCATTTTGTAAAATCATAAATGTATCTTTTTTTTTCAGCTGACTTTTAGCTCTTCCGGTTTGTTTATGCATCAGCATTTATACCCATAATTAGTCTCCATAGTATTTCGTGCTATTGTAACCATTTTTCTCATGTCCATACACTGAAGTTGTTCTTTATTTTAAAGTTTCCTGTCTTCCAAAGTCTATTTTTACTCCAAAATAAAAAATTTTTTTTACAAAAATTTATTCAAAAAAATAGTTACCACCATCCTGTAGAGAACATTTTTTATGTAATGAGAAGACTTGAGTGACTCCGTTTGAAAGCTTTTTTCTTGGTGTACAAGAATCAGACAATAACTGCATAAGTGAAAACAAATAGAGGGATAAAAGTAGTTGAATTAACTTTGAAACAAAATCCAGGAAATTTCTATAATTTTTTAGTTTTTCATGGATTCCTACTGCTTTAGGTAGTCTAATAAAATATGTAGCAATATATAGCAATTTTGTTTCTTGAAAAAGTAAAATAACACCAGAAAAAATAAACAGAACTGCATACCGTGAACAAAATGCTTACGGGTGGTCACTTGCGGGTTAAGTTTCATTTTTGCAGCCAGTTATTTCCTGAGGTCACATTTCTTATGGACTTCCCAGATATTATCTTTAATTGTAATTTTTTGTGTATTTTATGACATGTCTATTTCAGTAAATTAGTTTGCTAGGTTCTTTATATTACTTAGGACCGAGATATTGGATTCTAAATTGCTCCAGGTATCTTATTCCAAATCTTCAGATGAACAATGTTTAAGGAATGAGATTGGCTTGTTACGTGTAAAGTCCTAAAGACGGGTATAGTCTTTAACTGCAAGTAGAAACAAGCGGCGTGCTGAAGAAATGACAACGCTGGTCAATAAATATAATCAAGAAAAGATAGTGCGGTGATTAGTGGTGGAAAGGGAGATGGCCGAAGCAAATGTAATTGAGAAAAGAAAGGAAGAGAAATGGGCGGGATTTGGGGAGATAATGGGGAGCAAGAGAGACCCAAGAATAAGAGTAGAGTAAGAAAACAGTGGAGAAGGAGAGTTAGTGTAAAAGAATGGAGTAAAAACTGGAGACGGATGTCTGACATAGAAAAGGAAATAAAACAGAAAAGAAACAATGAATGGGGAAAAGAAGAGCACATCACAAGTACAAAGAGAGGACGGAAATGAACAATATAAGGAAGCAGGGCGACCGCCACAAAAGAAAAGTGATGAAGGTTTCTGGGACAAGATGGCAAATGAGAGAGAGCCTCTTCACTGCATTACTTCAAAGCGATTGGTGAAGGACGGTACATGCAAATTTAAATCGTTTCCTTTTCGGAAAAGACTCTGGGGAATCAAATTGTGTTGTCCTATTTTCCGCGTGATTTCTCCAAGTTCCTTGCCTTGCTTTTTCTTCTTTTTAGCTCCTTCTTCTTTCCTAGATTCTTTTGCCTGCTTTTGTTTTGTATGTACGTACAGTGTTCAGTTATTCTTATCTTATTTCATTACTTATTTACTTTATTCATTCTTGAGAATGTTTTCATTTTTATAATTATTTTACAATTACATTTATTTATTGAAATGCTAAGACAAAACAAATACAAGAGGTCTTCACTTATTCGCCCCTGGCCATTCTTAGATGTAGTACTCATAAATACAATTTGTGTATTACATAAGTTTCTTGACTTAATTTTAAACCAAATATGATGATTCTTATTTCAACCCCCGAATTAATACAAAAATAAAAAATATCATCATTCAAGTACCCCCTGTCTAACATTTATGATCCTTGCTAACTCTGTTTAATAGTCTCCTATTGGAATTCCAGTCACCACTTTGGGTAGTTCCTTCGCATCATAGAGTGCTTTTCCTTATTTATTTTCCTCGTTATTGCACTTTTTAAACTCGTACTCTGTTCCGATTTTTATTGAGATCATCAATAACTAAGTAATTAATAAAATTTACATATTCCACCGTATCTCAAAACAGGATTTGCTGATCAATTATATAACCCTGAGTACCAAAAATCTTAAAACTAATTTAACAAATCAACAAACACGTTCTTAACTACCCACGACCACTTATTTTGAACTCTATATATATAATCCCCTAAATTCCTCATTTGAAATAGATGCCCATAATATTACCTCAAAATAGAAAAGATCAAAATGGTTACATATATAAAATCATACTGCCTAATAATCAAATAGAATACAACTTAGTTATTTAAATTCTATTTCTTATTTCTCTCTACTGACCTTCTTCGTTTCGTCTTTACCTTCCATAAAATGGCTCTAATTTTGATAGCTGAGAATAAATAAATATAAATGTAAATTATTTTACTTTTTGCCATTTATTTACACGCTCCATAATTATTTTACTTTCGTCTAACTGTTCTAAATATTCCTGTTTTTGTATATTTATACTTCTATACCAAATTACCCTCTTCTATGACTATTCTGATTTATTCATCCCTTGTTCATACGTTCTTTTGCTTTATTTCTCATAATTTATTCGTTTCAATATTTTCCTATTTGTTCAGTTCTTTATTCTTTCTTTTTTGCATATTACTTTCATCGTTTCTATTACGTTTAAAATATAGTCTTTACGTTGGTCATTTTAATGTTTTTTCCCAAATTCTATTTCATGTTTACTTGCAATTTAAGGGACACTAAGAGTGAATTTTCAAATTTCTGCATTTTTGTATGGGTTTTTCTGAAACTTTTACTATGTTTGCATTATTGTTAAGTTAACAGGTATACCAAATTTCATTCAAATTAAATAAATATTTTGCGAACTATAAATTATTCCTTACGCAAATATGATGCATAAACAAAACTCACGCGGCTCATGAGTTGAAATTAGTTGACATTTTTTTCAATTTTAGCTTTAAACTCCATATGAAAATTGTATAGAAAGATAATTTAAAAAATTTAATGAGTAATGATAATTTTTAAATTTATAAGGAATTTTGACCTTTAAAATTATTCATTTTAATAGAGTTCTTTTTAATTATTATTTATGTATCCTGTTTTTATTATTTTTTTTTTGTTTCTTTTTCCTCTATAGAATGTTACAATCGACACTGGTGCACACTGTGGTAAATTTTAATTAAATTTAAACAAAAACAGTGATGCGTGGGACATTTAGAATGTGTGAAAATGAAGTTTTGAAAAAAATCGCTGTTTTATAAAAACATATCCTGGGATAGTGTGAGTTAAAAGGATGTGCAGAGCTCTTTAAGTGGCTGTATAACCGGAAGGGATCCATTTGATGCAAAAATAAATAAATAAATAAATAAATAAATAAATTTAAAAAAATAGTTTTTGCCCGATTTTGGCAAAAAAAAAAAAAACTCACTCCCATCATCCCTTAAAGTAGTTTCGATAACCTCGAGTTTTTAATTTTTGTCTTTTTTATTTATTTATTGAGCCATGGGTAATAAGCGTCGAACGGCTATAGACTGACTGACTGACTGACTATAAAATACCTTATAAAGTATGCAGTTATGTCTCAAGAGTACAGCTTCAAGCTGTAGCCTGAGGAATATTATGAACATAACGAAACAAAAAGAAACACTAGCATGTTTATGTTTGTGTGTGAACGGAATTTTGCGTTACTTTCATCTGATGAGCATACGTACAAAAATTGTCACCCCTTTTTTTGGCGAAAGTTTATGCCTCATTCTTGCGGCTACTGAATTTGTGTCAGTTGTCTAAATGCCATTCCGATAATAAAACATTATATAACAGGAATAAAACGAAAGTAACATAAGCAAAACTTTCATGTTTCGCTCATATCCTGTATGGTCTTCATTTCAAAAACAAACCCCACGAGAGAGATGGGGCACTCAACTCCGGATAATATCCTGTCGCTGTGTTCCATATGGTGCGTCATCAACATTTGTCTCTGGGTTCGGACGTGTCAAGGCGGAACTTGAGTGTCAAACTGGAGCTGTCATAGTGACATCTGTTGGTAATGTAACGCGAACACAATACATTTACAGATCCGCTTATATAAGATATTTTGCAGACCTGAAGTTTTGGAAGCAAAAAAATGGGGGCCAAGGATCGTTTAATCTTCGTAAAATTTCCCATTTGTAGATCTAACTCTTTTTGTTTTCTAGACATTGTTGTTGTTATGGAGGAATATTTCAGGCTAGCAATGAAATCCTTCACCTGTCTAATACTCCAATGACATTGCATGTAAATCACCTAGCATTTTAATTTTGCAGAATCCAGCTGTATGAGTAATGTGTATCATGTAGCAACTGCACCTGAGACCTCACTGTCAACTGCATTTGTGGGCATCGTTTTAGAAAAGTGCTATCAAGTCCATAACAGTTTAATCCGATTTATGTTATTACCAATGTATTGTCTCAGTCAAAAACGGAATCGCATAAAAGTGAATTTGACTTTGTGGCTAATGCTTTTAACAACAATGACATGAAGTGGTATATTACTGGATGTAATGCAACAATTAATATGATATTCTGAATACTAGCCTTTCGTGGTAATAAAATCCAATATTGAATCTAGAACAAATAATTTATTAAAATTAAGACGATGATAAGAAAAATAAATGGGGAGCATTTATTTAGAATTTTAAAAGTATATTATAAATCCATTAACAAATTATAACTCAACAATACAAAGACAGTATCAGCAAACATTTTAATTCTATTCAGTATATGCACAAAAGTCGCCATTTTTTACCAAATATAAAAATTAGTAAAATATTTCTTCGTTAATCTATTTATAATTTTACCAACATATCGGAAAAGGCAAATGCTGTGTGTATATATATATATATGTATATATATGAAAAATAAAAATAAAAAACACTATTAACAATGTAACAAATTAACAGTAATAATAAAAGTAGATAAGGATAAAACACTGATAAAAGGTCACACTTGAAATTGCTATATTTCGAACTACTGCGAGTTCTTCAATGGCAAGAAGCTAGACAAGTGAAAGACTTTCACTTTCACTTTCACTTGTCTAGCTTCTTGCCATTGAAGAACTCGCAGTAGTTCGAAATATAGCAATTTCAAGAGTGACTTTTTCTCAGTGTTTTATCTTTATCTACTTTTATTATTACTATTATATATATATATATATATATATATATATATAATTCTACCAACTAAATATTATTTAGAAAACTTGGTTCAATGTTTTTGAGCTTAAAAGAATGGAATATATGAGGTATAAATATCTCTTCTCTACACATGTTCTTAAAAGTTTATACAAATAATATGCAATAAACTTCTGTCTGCAAAAAAGAAATATTAAAAATAAAATAAAGCTTTGTTGTTCAATTGCAATCTTGGATGTTTCGTTGGTTAAAATAAAAAGAACAACACTCCACGCGTAGAACAGATTTAAAAGTAAAATAAGAAAGGAAAAAAAAAAAAAACCGTCAAACAAAATTATCTGGCTAAAGTACGAAACACCAAGAGCCATTGAGTTTTATATTGCAATTACACATAATTCATTCAACTGTTATTACATATTCTAATTCA
The DNA here is from genome assembly GCA_030762175.1 of Metallyticus violacea. NCBI lineage: Eukaryota > Metazoa > Arthropoda > Insecta > Mantodea > Metallyticidae > Metallyticus > Metallyticus violacea. The sequence goes on along the minus strand of CM060838.1, from coordinate 19,725,015 downwards.
GCACATACATTGCCTCCTTAGTTCAACATTCGGAATGCAGCACAAATCCCCGGAAAATTCCTAACTAAATACAGTGAATGTTTCAACATTCCTTCCACACACATGTATTATAATTACTGAATTCCATGCTATCGTGTAAATTCACTTCCGTGCAGGTCTTTAGTTACGTCATAGCATTATAATAACTATAAGGTGCAGTTAAAAAGAGAGTAATAGTAAGCAATATTAGCAAACTTAAGAAATAAACCGTTACTATATTAAAATTGGAGGTAAATTAAAATAAATAGTAACAGAAACTAAAAACGGAGCGAGTTCAGAAGCTCTTCCGTGTTATATTGCAGATTTATTATTATTATTATTATTATTATTATTATTATTATTATTATTATTATTATTATTATTATTATTATTATTATTTAAAGTAGTAGTAATAGTAGTATTGTTTCATGATATGTGGCCGAGGTAGTTAAATTGCGGACTCATGAGCGGGAGGTCTGGGAATGGAATCCCGCCAGGACCGTTCTCCCTGATTGAGGTTTTTTTCCAGGTTTTCCTCAGTCCTCATAAATGGCAAATGCCGGGGAGGTACCCTAAACTTAGGCCTGGAACGTTTCCTTCCTTAAAAATAAATCCTTTCCCAATATATCATTTCATTCAGTGTCCATCGCCTGTGGTGCCTCTGTAGCAAAAACGGGTGTTAAACATCATTCATTTATGATAGTCATATTATCGCCATACAATTTTAATCATTAGTTTATTTATATCGCCATTGATTAATGTCGTAACCAGGATTGTTCTAGAAACTGTACATTTTTGTTTTTACGCGATTTGAAGTTATATTCCTCTTAACCGCCTCCTGATGACCAGCTCTAGAATTGCCGATCTGTGTCGGCGCCTCGAGTTAGCAGGCTTTCGCCGCAAGAAATCTTGCCCCAGCAATTTGGTCCAAACAGAACTCAAACCTATGCTCCTCGCTTTTACAGCTAGTTGCGGATGTGTCTGTCCAAAGTGGCGCATTTATTGTCTATAGACAATGGAACAGATTGTAGGAATAAGTTTTCTCGGCAAGTTTTCTATTAGTGTAGATATATAATTTTATTGTTAATACCAACAATTTATTGTAGGTAAACAGGTCAGGTGAAAGAAATCAATGCAATTAAAATATTCCAAAATTCAAATTTCAAAGCACATAACAAGAAGGATTAAAAGTACCAGATACATTACTGGTTTTCGTTTCACAGGAGCTGTTTCTAATTAAGGGAATTAAATAAGTTTAATGGAGAAAGTAAAAAAGTATAAAATTCTGTTAACAAAGAAGACACAGAGAGTGAAAAATAAAGGACATTTTTATTTGCATTAAGAAGCTTACCGCATGTTAAAGCACTGAACATTTAATTGGGAATTCATCTGTAAACAAGAAATTTATTCTGAAGGGCCACATCTACAGAGGTAATTACTGAGTTTCCTATAATGTTCAACATTCTTAGCTTCAAACAGTGCTAATGAAGCGAAAAGTAAACAATAAATAAGTACATAAACATGTTGCAGAACTAAGAAAATATTAACAATGCTTGCACACAACTCAATTCTGTTCTACATGTCACAGGGCCAGACCAGAGCATTTGTCTAAGCAGATCTTACGTCATAGGATACCAGATGCTGGAGGACAGCTACGTCAGTGCTACATTTTTAATTTCCGGATGTACTGCAGCGTTCCTCTGCATTGCCACGTCTTTCTTCATAGTTTTACTTAGGTTTATTTCGTATCCTGACTGGATTCCTTCCTTGCTGTTTTCTAGATTGATGACAAAACAAGGCACATTTGCTGGAAGTTAGCCACTGGTAGGATTAAGGTAGATTATGTTTTGTTTTGTTTTTTTCTAGCTTTCCATTGTTAAAGCAGAAATAAATGACTGCCAATGCCAGTTACAGCAGCAAATGATTCATGCAACAAACAATGACTTCAACATAATTCATTGTACCTTTTCTTTCCAGATAAAAATGCAATTATTACTCATTACATTTACAGAATTAACATGAATTCAGGAAAAACACTAGGTAAATGCTCTACATTTTCTTCTGCTTTTCTCTTTCTCTATAATATTGTTTGTTTTTGTTTCTTTTTGGCCTTGACTAATCCACACCCAATTACATTTTTCTGGTTTATTCCCAGCATTATATTCTTACTTATACATTTCTTATCTTTTTACTTGCATTCTTTATATTACCTATCACTTGAAATGATCCTACGGCCCACCCCCACTGAAATATAAATAAATAAATATGTGTGTGTAAGCCCAATTATTATATTTTGTGCATTTTAAGTAGTACTGTAAATATTATGTACGAGTAGGTGTATCATGAGATATAACATATCGTAAAAAGAGAACATTCTCTGGTGCAACTCTCTACGGTAGAACAGCCAGAAATGGGGCAAAACCAAGGAGACAATAATTTGTTATACAAAAGAAAGAGACTAGTGAGAAATAGACCGCTGGTTTTTTTTTTTTTTTTTTTTTTTTTTTTTTTTTTTTTTTTTTTTTTAAAGAATAGGATGGTAGTCTTTGCGCCAGTGAAGAAGTGAATGGTTTCTGCCCTATTTGAAACATCAGAACCATAAAATAAATTAGTAAGTTAGCCCTAGAGATAAGTTATCCCATACCTCTGTGCTTCATGTTATGTTATGAAGGAATGCTGAAAACTGCATTAAGAATCACATTCTTTGACGGAAATGCAGAAATGTCAACGATATGACCCTGCAGGTCCTCTCTTTGGGCATTACCAAGTGCTTTCTTAGGCTGTATCATTACATGAATGAGACACGGAGCTGCTCGTATGGACAGTTTGTCAGAAACCTGGCAATGTGAAAGCCATGGTGATTCTCTTGCATGACTGTGACGTCTTGCCCTCAAGACTGAGCATCAATGCGCAGATTTGCCGCTCATTTTTGGAACTCAATCTGCGATCAACTTAGAAAAGAGCTGCGGTACTTTCTCCAAAATCCATTCATCGTTTTGTATGAAATGCTCTGAACGTTGCGACTATGGAGGATAATTTTTGGCTTTCATGATTAGAAATTCAAGGAGCCTCTTGGCTAGGTACCCAGTGACCCAGGTATTCAGGAATAACGCGTTAAGCTGTAAAATCAGGGTTGTATAATTTTTTTCTGGATTTGCAGGGTTTTCATAATGTAAGGTTTTCTCTTTTAGGTAATTTTAGTGATGTTTTAAGGTGATTTTGAGGGCATTGTGTAATGCATCAAAAGTTAACTTGTTATGGCAATGAAATGTATGGTTACACATTTTAATATATTTTATTATTCTATTTTTGGGGTATGAAGACAAGTTGCTTGTAGCTTATTTATTTATGATTCCTTTGCCCAAGACCTAATGTAACCTGATAGTAAAACGAACCAGATTTATAAGCCCATTACATGTTACACCAAGGTCTACTATGCTACTATTTTTGAACAACGTTTTTAATAAGTTGTATTTAAAGGGTAGTTTGTCAAACTACCTCGGCAGAACATCAACGGGAGGATGTTGTAAGAAAAAGAAAAATATTGAAAAGTAGAACAAATGTAACAAAAGTGATAATAGAGTAAAGATCACAAGGCGTAGCAAAACCAAAAGAACTAATAAAAATATGAAACACAATATTTTCTGTGCATGGTACACTCCATTCTACCACAGAATAGCAGCACAACCAAAGAATGTTTTTTCTTGGGTTAAAGAAGTTGAAATGATGATCTTACAAGGCGTGTAGCTTAGGACAGAATACATATATTTAATTTTTTTTTTTGTATCCCCAGTGAATTTTTTAAATTTCCTTCATAAAGCCAAACGCTTATCATCACGCTTGTGCATACTCCTAATGCTTCATGATAAATTAGCAAACTTTATTCCTTCTGCTTAGAGAAGAAAATAAAATGCTAAAGATGTACTAGTATAATGCTCCGTAACGGGTGTGTGTTTTGTTGTCTGCTCCTAAGAACTGGTTATAGTTTAATCATTAAGGTTCCACTACATTATAGGTATCTCTGTTCCATAAATTTATACAGACATCTATTGCCTCTCAGTTTCGGAGATACATTACTATTGCCACAGAGTGCGAAATGAATGCACGCACTTGCACGTGTACTGCACGGCGCGCAATCACTCGTGTGTAGAAGGAAAGGGTGGAGGGATCTGCCTCCGTGGACTTGTAAATGAGGCTGCTATCACTAGCAAATTACGGTGGGAAGTCGAGGGGAGATGTTGTAGGGGGGCTTGGCCCCGAGACAAGCAATTAGTAAGGCGAGCACCCTGCACCCCACAATGACAGTCACCCTCACAAATAACACAAACACAAGACACATTTGCTAAAGCGACTGATATATTTATGAACCTCACAACAACGAATATCATACACGCTATAGAAGCCGTAGGGTGTGATATAAACGGGCTCTCTGTTTCACAAAGGATACCTGAAGTTTAGAAAGAGAAAAGAATAAATAGGCGTTTTTGTTTTTAATTCCAGGTCACACAAACTCACAGGCGGGAGACATTGGGTTATTTGGAATATTTTAGCTTCCTTACTCCATTAAAGTAGTAAATAAATAAGCAAAATCTATAACGATATTAAATAAGCCTGCTTTATTTTGTGTCAAAGTAACCTTTAGGGGCAAGTACCCTTTATCTTACCACATCCAATACATGCTAACAATCCCAAAATGGGGGAATTAACTCAAACCCCTATTTTTCTATTGTCGTGGCTATAGGAAAACTGCTTATCACGGGTTCAATTATCAAAAGGACGTGTTACTGGATGGCGTTTCTTGCAGAATTTTCCCTTATCGTGAAAAGTCAAATGCGGTTCAACTTTAAACGTCCACAGCTTCCATGCTCATTTACTCTGTTATGAATTCGTGCCACTTTTCTCGAAGACCTGTGGTAGTCGATATGAAATATTAATTATGATGACAACGGCGATAACTGTGACAATAATAATGATCATCTGATAGCTACAGTGAGACAGTGCTTAAGAACTGCCACCCTCATATTTAATTACAGTAATTATAGCAAGTAGTTTTATGTAATTTCCTTATTATAGTCATGGGGTGTAATGTCATTTTACTTCCTGTACAAGTGTTGAGATATTGTGTGTAAAATGTTATTTTTCCGCAAGAGTGCAGAAAGTTACCCCAGTCATAAAATCTGACCTGAAAATTTCTGTTGCCTATGGATGACCAGGTAGACCAATATTTTATGGAGAGAATTTCTAAAGGAGAATCCTTGATACGTCAGGGTGGTCGCCATAGTTAGTACGAAAGTGGCACATGTTCTCCAGATATATATACTCACATTTTATTAGTATTCTTTACAAACAATTTTCTGTTATTTACTCGCTGTCAATAAATTTCTCTCTAAAAATGCTATTATTATTTTGGAATAGACGTACTATTTATTACCAAAGAACGTAAAAATTTTATTTTCCACATTAGTTAGTATTTTAAAGAGGTAAAATAAGATCTATTACTCTCTGACTCCCTCTCGTATTAAACTGACTAGTAATGTCTTTATCAAAGCTATCTGTTATATTTAGTATTAAATAAATATAAGATTCTTTCATTTATTTGAAATGTCCATAGCCCTAAAATGAAAGCAACAGGCTAGTCATCTTTAGGAGACGAAATATAGGAATTTTACTCTGGTTTGGCCATTTGTTAGCAATTTTATATGTACCATTAGTAATAATTAGAGGATGGATATTAAGGTGCACCACCTTTCCAAAAATAAAAAATCTGTTTTCACATAGATAATCCACATTATGTGTTTTTGGGCATTGAAATATAGCACACTTTCGTGGATTTTTCATGAGTATGTCATCTTTTCCCCTGCATGATGTTTCAGCATCTTTTTTCTCATAAAAACTTTGTTAAAAAAAATTATCACCAGCAATAAACTCAACTTTTTTAGAAAATCGGACAGAAAAATTCTTGAGTCTAAAATTCCATTAGTTCATTTTGTAAAGCCGAACAAATACTTTAAAAATACATATTTACTATCGTTGTAGCCCCAGTAGATCCCGTGATAAAATAGAAACTCTTCCGAGAGAATACAGTAAAGTAAATGACATCATTGCTACCTGAGGAACATTCTTATAAAGACCCCGAGAAGTGTTGGGCTCCACCTACCACAATTCCTCATTAAAACCAGTGAGAGTACTTGAAATAAGATGCGCAGTTTTCTTGTGCAAAATCTTCGGCAAACTCAAATGCTTCATGCATCCTGTAGATTTAACGAAAGCAGCAGCAATTAAACATGCACAATGACAAAACCTTGAGTTAGAACTTTCAGCACTTCAATGCTATAAGTATTTGGCTTATGTGATTATAAGTTTGGAAGAAAAGGGTGATGAATGTGCCAAACTGAAATTTGAATTTTGTATGTGAAAACCTTTGCAACTTTGACTGAGTTTTTGTGCCTTACAAGATGTACGACTCTGGTTTCTGTTGATACTGAGCAGAGTTTCTCCAAAATAAAAAATCTGCTGAGTTCAAAGTTTCAAGGACTTACATTCGAACGTATGTTGTGCGTAATCCAGTGTAATAGCTTGGCAAAAACCCATAAGGCTACTTGAGTTATTTACTGGTTTAGAGCTGGGCTGCCGTTGGGAGTAAGTCTATTTAACTTACATAAGCTGTTTTCATGACATTTCAAACACATATATTTTTTTACGCTACTTTAGAATCTCCCTCCCCTCCTTTTGAACATAATTTTTACCTTAATTCCCTTATTTTTTAATAAAAGTTGAATGATTGAAAAGCATAACAGCCATAATTATCAAGTCATGAAATATCGTCAACAAAGTAACGTACATCATGGATATCTTCCATGTTTTATGATCCACAACCCTTAACTCTGATCACGGTTAAAACATTTGAAGACTGTTTTTACAAAAAGGTTACAAAAATCCATCATCCTATACCATTTTATCACCTTAGCAAAAATATTTTCAGCAGCGGTAAACCAATTTTCTATTTCATTCCTGTTCAGACATTTTAACCCATTCTCGCTAATGATTTTTCAGCGATGAAGAATATTCAATCAACATATGGTTAAGCAATAATAGTTCATACATAATATTTGTTCAGCATTTTATGAAAACATCCGCGTAAACAAAGAGAAAAAATATATCTGAAGAGAGTACACAATTTGGCAAAATATTAATAAAAAAGTTACCGGTTAAAGAAAACAAGAGTGAGTTCTATTTTAATAATACAGTTCTAATTCAATAGCTAATAAAGGCTTCATAAGGTATGTATGGTTGTCACAGCTAAAACCAGTGTATTTGTGACAATGTTGCACCATCATTTGATTAGAATGGGTAATGAGTCAGTTTCATGAACAAAGCAAAGTTCGTTTACTGTATTAAAGTACATTTAGAAAGCTATATTATTTGTGTTTATTTTACTTTTTGCAATTCAATAAACACAAGGTAGGAAATTGCTTTGCAACACAACGGAAATATTCTCAAAAGCACTTTGGAAGTATCTATTTATAGATATAATTACCGGATGAAATACACTAGGATATTGTACATTCAGTCCTACCTACTAATGCTCAACACTGGGTGAGTCGATATAACTTGCGCATCCTACCTGCTCTCAAGACCGATACTAAAGCTACTTACGCGTTCACCAGCCCACGGAAGCGTTTTCAATTTCCGACTTGTGTTAGAACAAACGAGTGCATAAAGTTCAATCTGTCAGGATGATTTCCTTGCGAGAGCGTTCTGGTTTTTCTTTAGTTACTTCACTAAGAAACCGTATGAAATCAGGCGATAAAGCTTTGGATTCGTATTCGGGAAGTCCCTCTTTCGAATCCCGTGAGGCAGGCCATCCTAATCTTGGGGTTTTTTCGTGGTTTTCCATTTTCCCTTGAATGCTGGGCTGGATCTTTCATTTCCATAACTTTTCCTCCCTCCCGTTTCGTAACATTTCATTCCGTTTGTTCTGTTACGGGGTCGAAAGTGCCAGGGCGAGGAGGGGTATTGCTTTGTGACTTTTATTTTGGAAAGGTTTCTGCCCCTGCATCTGATATGAAAGCGACCTTCTGAAGAGCTTGAACTCCCTGGAGGGATGTTTTATATGGAAAAGAATTTAAAGACTTAAGACTAAAGGAGTTCCCTGATGAAGGCTAGTGTCACGATGACCGAAAGCTTGAAGGACGACAAGATTTTCACGTTGCTGATATCCCGTGAAACCTTCATTAATAATCAACACCGAGAAAGCTTCAAATCCTCAATGTCAAAGATCTCATCTACGCCCGTGCCTCACAGCTTGTGGATCCTGGCCGCCCAGTACCTCCCTCGCCTCATCCCTTCCTGCTAGAGGAGCCGTGGGCACAAAATATCCCCTTCCGACCCTAACAATCAATCCAATGTCATCTGAGCAACTGAAGAAGTCTAAACCTCTTACCCAAAGTGACATAACTAGATGTCTTGAGCTTACAAAGATGGCTGGTCTTCATGCGGTTGACAACCGACATTAACTACCATTGGGCTATCAAGCACCAATCAGGAATAGAAGGCGATACTCCCATGTGACCCGTCAGTTATGCAGATGAACCGGAAAATACGGAGGTGTTAATTATCAGTCTCAATTAAACATGGAAGTGATTGATAGAGTCATAAAGGAAGCTACTTATCAAGGAAATTATGGTTTTGTTGTTTAATTTTGGGCAATGGGAGTGGAAGGATTTTAATAGGTATCTCAGGGTACGTAAGGGGTATGCGGTAAACATCTTGTAAAGTACGAGGCTTTTGGTACACCTTATGAGTTCCTGCTCAAGGCTCTCCCTTCTTCGTCGCTGCCACCACGAATTCTCCCGGTTCAGCTCCTTGCTGGTGCTGATGACGAAGGAAGATGTAAGTTAGAATACTTACATTAAAGTTGATCACTCGCAGTTACTTTATTTAACATTCACATAAAAAAGTTATGATTCTAAACAACCACTGCGTTACACTTTTAAGTCAGCTGTGTCTTTCAACACAGTTATATCCTATTATGCTTGTCCTGAATCACTGAGGGTGCTTCCACTTATTAATATCCCATACTTAATCAACGGAACATGGTCGATGCACACTATTTCACACTGCTATCATGTACAATATCGAAGAAATGCAATTAGAATGTCTCGTGGACTTCCTGATGAACATCTATTGCTATTTTCTCAAACTGTCCAAGAACTGGCACGCATTACCGGGGACTCGCTGTCTTATCAAAAGTTCAGTTGTTGGTCATTGGTTATTGGTCACTTATGGGCTGTCATTATTCTTTCTCCAAAGTTCTCTGGCCTAAATTTACGCAACACATACAGTAAGACGCGTTTATATGACCTTGAGAGACTAGGGTTCGAACTATTACAAAAGATAACCGTTCCTCCCTTCTTCGTCTTTGGAAAGTTTCCATTCGGGGTTTTTACGGTCCTTACCTGGCAAAGAGGCCATAAATCCATTGAGTTGTCATTCAATCTCGCTCCCCTCGACATTTCTAAATGCACAAACATTTTATTTTACGCTTTCTCTTCCCAGGAAAATATAAGTTAGCTACTGATGGTTAATTCGAATATGTGACGCCTTCCAGAAATATGAGATAATTTACTTATTTATATTACATTTAAATACCATCAGCTGTGATTACTATTTGTTTCTCGATAATGATATTTTGGCCTCACAGATGATAGCAAACGTCCATTATTATCAACCACATGAAGACACAGTCTGCTTCAACGCCACGGGTGGCCGAGGTCGTTAAGGAGCGGACTCGTGAGCGGGAGGTCAGGGATTTGAATCCCACCAGGACAGTCCTCCCTGACTGAGGGTTTTTCCAGGTTTTCCTCAGTCCTCATAACTGGCAAATGCCGGGGAGGTACCCTAAACTTAGGGCCTGGAACGTTTCCTTCCTTAAAAAAAATACTTTCCTAATATATCATTTCATCTCGTGTATTACCAGTGTTCACCGCCTGTGATGCATCAGTAGTAAAAATGGATGTTAAACACCATTAAAAAAACAGCCTTCTTCGTAAGCTAAAGGTGTCTACGATATCGAACAACAGTAACTATAAGAATCATCAAGTTACTTTCCCCACTATCCTTGTGAGATAAGACTCCTAGTTGCCGAGCTAACAGCATCAACAAATATTCAGAGCTGCTTAGAATCCAGTTTATTTGCTCAAAGGCTAATTGTTTGTGCTCCCTAGTGAAAGCATCTCCGGAAGAAAAAGATAGGTGAAAGAGACTTCGAGCCTCCCCGAGCTCTGTGGCATGGACTAGATTTGATAGGGTTCTTAACATTGTTTCCAAATAGAACATGCCGATAACCGCGGAGAGCCCCTCTAAGGAATGCAATGCCATCAGAAGGACTGTTTCTATACCAGGTGCAGGGGCAAAAACGTTTTCAAAGTGCAAGCAACCGTCACACCGCACCAGCCCGCCTCGCTCTCGTACTTTCGACCCTGTAAAACAACCAACAGAATAAAATTACATGAAATGGGAGAGCATAAAATTCGTGGAAAGAAATATTCACTCCAGTATTCGCCTAAGCCACCAAGGAAAACCACGAAAACTCAAGAAAAGGTGGCCATTTTAAGGGATTTTAATCCGGGAACTCCCGAATCAAGTGTTATTATCTAAGTCACCCCGCTCGGTCACGCAGAACATTCTAAAAAATAGGAAACCAATTTTAAAATAAAGTAGCTATATAGAGGATAATGAAGCATTTGCGCAAAGTGTTTGTGCAAATACCTTCCTTGTATTGTAGTACATAGCAGACATTCACCTGAAACACCTACAAATGACAACACTCACCACGTTTCGATCCATTACATGAGACCCTCGCAAATAAACAACACCTGTAGCCATAGCAACCAGCTCCAAACGAAGCAGACACGTTGGAGGAGGGGGAAATGAACATCTCCTGTATTATCAGTATATTCCTCGATAAGGATATTTCTCAGACATTTCATTTGAAAACTATATACATGTTGTTGCAGCATATGGGTAGGTAAAATATAGGATGCTTTAGGTGAGATTAAGATGAAGTTGTAACAATACGTTTAACAAACAAGCAGGAATGCTCATTCCGATTCAGCGATGTAATCAAAAGTTATAAAATAAAATTTAAAAAAAATAGAAGGGAATGCGTTTGCGTTTTAACATACGTGCAATTTGCAATTATTATGTAGTAACATTTTTATCTTTAATGTGTAACATTAACATTGCTCTTAAATTGTGGTTTTTTCTGCTTGAAATATTTTGATTTGAAAACGATATCCTGTTGCTTTAATGAATGTATAAAATTACTTAAAAATAATTAATAAAACGAATATTTATGAAATGAAGGCAACTCAAGCTAGCAAGACTCTCTCTAAATGCCTTTGATAATGATAATATGATGTTAAAGTGGTAAATACAGTTGGAAAGTAATTTATTAAAAGTTTCCATTTAGATATGGTTTGAGTCTCGCGAAAAATAGTTGCAGTAAATCAAGTTATTGGTTGTTTTCTAATTAGAGTTAGTTTTCAGTGATGTGTATGTATTTTAGTTGGGGCAGGAGCTACCAATATAACTCACGAACGAATCCAAATGTTTTATTGCGCGAATACTTCCCCACTTGTGTCTTCCAAACTATTTCACCGCGCTTTGATTACTGTTTGGGAGGGTGCGAGATTCCATTTCATCCCATTACTGTGATATCCTTCTCGACTCTCAACTAGATATCAAACAATAAGTCGAGAAGCAAAAGAGAAAACTACTCGAAACAAAAACCCCAAGCGTCACAAAGCAAGCCGCACCATGCAGATGCGGGCATCCCTTTCACACACGTGTAAAGAGGGGGCGGAAATGTGAGGGAGGGGGGATTTTAATGACTAGGATTCCATCATCAGCCATTCCATTCCTCTCCAGTGGGATATCTTACAGAGAATATGCTGCAAGCAATAATGCAATGGAAACTGATCTACTTAGATTTCCTTTAAGACAGAATATCAAACAGAAAACATCAGTGCTAATGAAAACCAAATAAAAACTGGAAATACAAGTTGATGTATATTTATAATAATTCTGTATGTATTTACTCATGTCTGATTTGAATATCAAGTATTGGCACGTCATATTTACGACTGTTTACTGTCAATCTATAGCACCTGTGTCATAATCATAGCAAAAACTGATACACGGACTTCAAGAGAAACTTTTAGTTTAGATGTAACACTCATTGTTATAGCAAGATGGAGTACTTATTCATTAAATCAATGTTTTAAACGCTTCTATCTTTCTTACAAATTATTATTTTATCTTTCAGGAAAATGTTTAAACATTCACGTTCAATTTTATAGACGAAATGATCCGAGTGGGCTCATCAAAGATAACTTTTATGCATGAATACATCTTTTATGATGGAATGTTGAATATAAGGTGTAAGAATGAAGAAGTGTCCATTGCTTATATACCCGCTCCCATTTGCGCTGCATGTGCCTCGGCGCTGTGAACTTTCTCTCGTCATTCAAGCTTCGCTCGTGAATTTTTTATAATTTAAATTGTTCATTGCTAAATGTTGATCAACTGAGATTATAGCCCAGTTTGATATATCACGCGAACGTTTTATCGCTTTGCATTATCGAGTTACACTGCCTCGGCTGCCGCGCGACTCGCCAATTTGCGCATCCATTTCCCTCTCCTGCGTATCGCTAGATGAGAACGCAAAGTTACGTTACTTACATTGGTCTTTCCTTTGTTGATCATAATTTACTTATTTTGGAATAGGTCACCTAGTTTTGAAATTAAAACTGCAATAAAACTGGTCTGAAAATATATGAGTCCATTTTCTGGGACGCATTCTAGTATTAGACCGAACTTAGAGACTTGTTAATGTCAAAACTGCATGAATTGCACCCGATAGGGAAAAAAATTATTTTTACACAAACTATCTTAAAGAAAATCTGGTCCATGTGCATAGTGATGTTTATGCACATAAACATGATCAAGTCCTATAACAGGTCAAAGGCCTAGAAGCGTTTAATTGAATCATTGTTCCCCTATTCCCCTCTCCAAGCGTTAGGTATAAAAGGCAGACACTATATTCGCTAGTATTACAGTTTGGCATATGTGGCCATCAAGACAAAAGTAATATCCTCAAGAGAGAGGATATTAGGCGCAAATCTGGTAGCGGAAGACCGAGGAAATCAATTCGACAGCAAGATGGATGTTGCAGGCAGCAAGACGCTTTCCGTTCCACAATGATTATATCTGAGACTAGACACTCCGCTTCCTGTATAACGGTTCACAAAAGACTCCGTGATGCAGCAATTGTGCCGAATATGAATAACCATAAAATTTGTGTTAATTTAGAGCTGTAAGCTGGTCATGTATCATTTTGCCACGTGTATTATGAGAATTTCCAAGACAAGGTGATATATTTTCTGATGAGTTTGAAATTGTACCTTAGAGCCGGTGCAGGTATATCGACAATTACAATCTTCAAAGTATGTCATTGGTCCATTCATTCCATTCATTATCCTGAGGAGTCTAGAGGAGTATGGGCATTTGACATGGGACATAAAATATTTATATAAATAAATAAACATAAAACAAAGCCTGAAATGAAGTCAAATAAAATTTAAAGTTTGAAAATATATACACATCATACATTTTCGTAAAAATAGATAATATTAATAAGTTAATAGATAGATTAATAGATATTAATAGATAATTTTCGTAAAAAAATAGATAATATTAATAAGTTAATAACGATATGTTGTAGTGTTTTCATGTTCTAAAGTGTGGATGCTATTGAAATTATACTAATAACATTTCATTAGAGATTTTCACGATAAACTTAATTAGGAAACAGTGTCTTTAATGAAAGCAGGTGTTTTGGTTAAAAGTACTGCTAGTCCAGCATCAGAGAAATGATAGAATAAAGTACTTGCGATTTGTTTTTAACCGCCTTATATGTTGCTATAACCAATTTAATAACGGTAAATATATAAATGAATTAAGCATTGGCTTTTTGTAAAAATTACACAAATGTATAATCTGGTACTAGTTTCATTGTTATCACTTCCGGTTCTCGCCTGTGAGATGTGTGCAAGTAGAGACACGTTCAGTTCTGCCACATTAAAATGGAATGTGACGCGCGATGAACAATACGAAATCATCTCAACAATTCTTCAGTCGAGGCCTATGTAATATTTCAGAAGGCTTATGCAGACTTTTTTTCCTCTCTATAGCACAGCGCGTAGATGGTTTAAAATGTTTAAAGAGGAGAGATAATCAGTTCCAAAGGACGGTGCATCCGACATGACTGTCTAACCTCTCTAATGGAAGAAAGCATTAATACCGCCGCTGTCATTGCGAGAGAGGATCGCCGAATATTGGGTGCCACACGTTGGTAACTGAAAAGTTGCATATGAGACGTGTTTGTGCCCGGTAGGTTTCAAGACTGCTGAGTCCCGAACAAAAGAATGTTCCTGCAGGTGTGGATGCAATTGAAGATGACGAGTTTCTTCCAAAGGTAATCGCTGCTGATGAAACTTGACTACTCATTTCGATTCTAAAAGCAAAAAGCAAAGCTCTGTGTTTCAATCTCATCATCAAGAACACCCCCCCCCCCAAAAAAGCAAAACTCTCGTTTTTCGCTATTCATGGCATAGTTTACCAGCATGTATTCGCTATTCATCGCATAGTTTAACTGGGCAATGCAACAGAGATGTCCTGAAAACTCTGCAAGGCCATATTACACACAAAAAGCCACATTGCCAGGCAACAAGCTGGATGCTACACCATGATAATGCACGGCCGCACACCGCAAATGTTTGATTATCTCACAAAAATCAATGTGAAGTGTGTCACTCATCACCCTATAGTGTAGATTTAGCCCTATGTAACTTTTTCCTTTCCTCCAAATCGAAGAAACATCTTCATGGGAAGCATTTTCCGCGGTGATGAAGGCTGCGGAGTCGATTCTGTCAAAAAATGGTTTCCTACATGTCTTTGAAGACTGGCAGAAACACTGAGATAGGTGCATTGCATCCAACGGGGGCTACATTGAGAAAGATCATTAAAATTATGAGGATGAATAAAAGCAATGTATGGCAATATACATTGAACAACTCTTGTATGATGTTATTAGTACGAATATTATAGACAAAGTTGAAATATTTTTCTGTGTGTAATGGGGTCTGCTTTGTTTTCTATTTCTACATGAATTACCATCAAACAGGGTGTGTATGTAATTTTAAACGTTTTTTTAAATTAATTATGGAAATATTTGAGGACAGAATTGAATTGAAAAAATATTCGTGAGTACACAAGCCGATCATTTTTAATATCACAGTTATTCTAACCTGAAACAAACCACTAACGTAGTCTCTCATGTGTAACAATTGCAAGAAGGAGGCGCGTGACAAACCTCTTTAGGGTAGAGTTCGATAGAGCAATACGAACGGCCATAAAACGACATTTACTGTTCTCCCTTCCTTCGGCATGCATTATTTATCCTCCACCATCTAGGTTCCAGCAATTCCTTTAATGTGATTTTTAGAGTGCCGCCTGCACCGGTTACTATTGGCCACTACGATGTTCGCTTGAATCGAAATCGAGTTTATCGAGCTTTGCACGCACATAAAAATGGAACAGACTTTTCTATAGGTCCAATTCCTGGGATTGCTCGCCTAAACTTCTTTGCAGCAATATTTACCAATACAAGTAATTTGGCCACATGTGGAATCTGCAATTAGTAGATTACAGGATGGGCAATGAGTATGCGTGTTCATTGGTACAGACCTCTCGCGTCATTATCCTGGATTACAGTTAAGCCCTGCTAGTGCAATAGGGATTATCACAGACGAATCCAGGATTTCCGCGGCTCAGTGGTAGTGTCATATGTTTATGCAGCGACACTCGATGCGGTATCCAGGAATTTTGTTAACTGGGGAAAACATTTAATTTGCTAGCCCCTACATGCTGTTTTTATGTAAATCATAATAGTATTTCACAGTTACCCAACTACAAATTTGCAATGTAAGCAGAAATGCTTAACATGGGAAACGGGAAAAGGCATACGCCTACCCGAGATAAAGTTTTAATTAAAACCATCTTGATGAATTATAATATCAGTCACTCTTCCCCACCAGTGCAGGCAGTGAATTGTTTACTTAATTGTTGCACATTAATCGGTGAGAATTAAAACGCGTTAAGTAAATTTTAGGTCAACTGAGTTATATGTACAGTGATTTTTAGTTTTTAAAAGAACCCCTGTCTATTGATGATGAAAATAACTATCTACAACAGGTGTAAGGAGTAAAAAAAAAAAATCATTTTTTGAGTTGGCGAAGAACGAAGGTATCTCTTGCATCTAGTTCTCTTCAATTCCACCAACAGCTGTGTACACGACCTAAACCTGCGACTTGGTTTTGCAGCCTTAAACAATGCTACAAAGTAGAAAGGTTCCTATTATAATAACAAGCTGACCTTGAAAATCATGATAATATCTAAATTGTGTACCATTAAGTACGCTTATTAGTGCAAAAGTTGAAATTTAAAATACTGTTTCCAAACATAACAATACCGATCTGATGCTTTCATTTATAATTGAAAGGAGCCAAGTAGAAAACATTTATTGTTCTTACTATAGTCAAATTAAATCTATGAATTATAATTATGCTAATTAATTATTGCAGAAGTTGCAATTTAAGTTTACATTAGTGAAAATAGAAATAAAGTAATATAAAATATTAATTTACTGGATGCTTTCATGTACAGTAAGGTTGTTTGAATTACGGGCTGCCTGAGCACGGCTGCTGAAATGGTCCTTACAGCCCACCCCGACTGAAATATAAATGTAATATATCGTATGTTGTTGCAAACCTAATTATCATGTTTTATGTATTCTAATTAGTAGTGCAGTTATTATGTATATATATATATATATATATATATATATTGGCACAATATTATGTCGAATCGCGTACTTATATACAGTATTGAACTCCTCTCCCAGTCCTGTTGAGTATGCATCAACAAAATAACAGAATTCACCCACAGAAATTATCATGAAGCATGGGCAACAACACCGAAACCATCTTTAACCAATCGACGAGCCCGCTCCAAAATTGGCATCACAACGTGGCGCGACAACAAACCGCTTCTTAATTGGTGCCCAACCTGGGGCACTTAGTTGGAGCCCATTAAACCGCTTCACTGTTTACTGGAGAAGGGCAGCCACCGCACTTAAAAACAGTATTTTTGTTTCGGTATTAATACTTTTACTGAAAGTATAAAATTGTATTTAAAATTATTATAATAAATACTAACCTGTGTTATAAGAAATGTTGGAAATTGTGCCCCTCAACGGCAATACATTGCCGGCATTTCCTGTATTTCATGTAACTGTTCTTCCATAAGAACGTGCCCGTTCGGAACACTTTGTCATAGAGAAATACTTTCTCTCTCTGTTAACTTTTTAACAAGTTGACAAACAGTTTCTCTACCTGAACCACTTCTCTGTAAGAATCTGTTTTACATATAACTCATATAAACTGTAGAATTGAAAGGAACTGAGTACAATATGTTTATTTTTCTAACTTCAGTAAAATAAAACATGAACACCAATGTTTAATTGTTACACTTAATGACTCATTCTTCTTCAATACTCTCAAAAACAAAGCATATCTAATCTTTTAAATTTAATTTTTAAAAACTTGTTTTTTAATTTACCGGAAGAGACACCATTTATTTAGTTTCTTTCACGACTTGCCTATTCATATATTAATGTTATTAAATTTTCCTTTTATAACTTTTTTGCTTTGCATCCTGTTTGTTTTTTGTTTTTCTCACTCCATCCGTACTCTTATTTCTTCAAGCCCACTCCTCATCTCGAACGGCTCTTTTTACTTTTGTTACTCCGGTTTTTATCTTCCTTTCATTTTAGAGACAAATAAATCGAAGACAATTGACAGCATCTGAAATACCTGCTGTCGTCACCTGTTTCTCCAGGCTCGCTATGTCTATTTCTCAATCTGTTAACGTCCGTCTTTTCTTTCGATGTGCAGATATTTTTTGTTTGTTTATTTTCAATGTTCCATTGCAGGAATATGTTCTTTATTCAGCAACTTGATTGCTTTTCTCTGTTCTAAATCATATCGCAATACACAAATTGTTAAGCCCTTTTATTTGCATTACCATTAAAAATGCGGTCAGGGGAGAAAATATATTCTCTCTCTCTGCTTGTTCCATGATACGATTTATTAATACCATTATTTATCTTGGAAGTGATAACTTTATTTCTGAAGATATACTGTCTATTTTTATTTTTGATGTTACTAACATTTATTTGATGAAAACATTAACTAACTAAAATACTCGTCTGATGATTAATATATGCACCGTTCTTTAATAATATTTTGATATATACGTATAACAATTTTAATCTTTTAATTTACAACTTGGGAACCTCACATTCTTCTATAAAACGTTTCCTTAAATGTAACTCTTGTTAAGCTTTTTTTTTATTTTCTTATACATTCAGTGTTTATTGAATTGCGCCCACCTCTCCAAAAAGATATGCACTGTTCCCGCAGATTGTCGCAACCTGTCTACCTCAATAGGTAACGTGGTGAGTATGAACACAAGGTTATATTTTAGTGAAACAGCTCGAATGAAAATGAAAGGTAGTAAGGATTTAACGCCAGTAACCCAGACAGCGACACTGGTCGGGACTTGCGGTTACACTCAGTATCATCCTTGGGCGAGGTCACGTCTCCTTTCACGAACGGCAGCGGAGAAAACCGAACGCCTCTACCGAAACTTCTCAGTGTTGGTTGAATTGCGGATGTCATCCTGCCTGTTCTATTTTTCGTTTATTGGAATTCGCAATTAATCCATATATACAACACACTATCCTCGGGTAAATCCTATAAACCCGTGGACTCAGTGGTTTGTTGCGACTCGCTACGGCCTGACGGCCTGAGCTCGCCTCCTTTCCCTAAATATAAATTGACAGCGGATTGTGTGATATGTTAGCGGGTATATCTTTGTAATGGTGGCAAATCTTCTTTAATCCAGCAGGAAAAAAATAGTTGGACCATGAGAAAGCGAACCCACTATGTTCCCTTTATTGGCACGAAGCACCAACAGTCTGAGCTAACACAATGTTGTGCTGGTTAGGCTGATTATCCAGCTATATTTGTTGAAGTCAAATTACCTTTGGCTAAGGACGCTGCCCTTCGCTGCCGTTCGTGAAAGGAGGCGGGATCTGGCCCAAGGGTGATGCTGAGTATAAGCAAAAGTCTGGTCTGGTGCTTCGTTCCAGTGTAGTGAAGGTGCAGAACTACAAGAGTCTACGGGGTGTGCGCCGAGTACAACGATTCGTAAAGGCTAAACGTGCCATCATTGACCAGAAATTAAATTGATTTATTTATGGACGCTCTTTAACATCTCAGGTCATCAGCGGCCTAGAAATTAAAGAACCTATACAACTGTAAATGCACAGCACCCATATCCTATTCGACAAAAATGCACTTGCGTGCATGAAGTTCCACAGCAGACGTCATTTTTCATTCCTCCTTGCGAAGCGTAACCAAGATATTTAAGTTTCTTACATAAATCGCGGGTAAATAAACAAAGGGAACTAGCTAAATCCAGTAAGGCCATACATATTTATATAGTTGAATAGGGAATTAGGCTACTAAACTACTATAAATACTTAATTACGACCGAAGGTGAATGTCGACATTTCTTAATTGTCAAGCCTGCAAGTTGCTACTTTTGTCTCCTCTTTGCAAAAGAAACGCGGCTCTTATCATTTGCCATTTTGCGCCAATAACTGCTAAAGAATGTCGAAATCTCTAACAATATAGGCGATGTATCTGTGAATTAGACTCACTAGTAGTAGGTGAGGAAATTTCTGTAACCTCTGAACAGCCAATAAAAGCTGCAAAAGAATAATTTACTTACAGAAATAATTGGAACCTGCGTACTAATATGTCAACACTACGATATTTCGCCAGGTCCGACAGATTCCTTTCTGACAAAAAAGAAGCAAATACAAGCCCCGATACAATAGTATATAACACATCTCTTTTTCGGTCATTCGCATCTGAAATACCCTGGTGTGTAACGAATAATACGACAGTAATCCTAAAAGGATTTGTAGTCCCCTTGAACTGATGAAGATGCTCTCTCGTTAATTGTATTTTACTGCGAGGAGAAAGAAAAGCCTGTAACAACTTAGGATGAAATTCCGACCCTGTCAAAATGATAAGCTTGCATTGAAAGCGAAAAGAGATGCACTGGCAAAACTACCTTGCCCGGAAAACTACTGAAAAGATTGAAAGTTTTCCAACATGAAATGCACTCACCAATTAGCATATATATATATATCTTAAAACCGTAAGGAAAAACGTGACAAAACTACTTAAGAATTGAGGTAGAGTTAGGATGGTCCGCAGGTTAATAACCATTTGAAAATAGTTTGAGAAACGTTGTCATACTGCAACATGTGCAAAAGATTCAACGATTTGGATACTGCTGCACGCTTCGATAATGAGCTGTTTTAAAAACATTGCCCTTAACATACAATTAAATAAGTTTCAACAATTAAACGTAGATCTTAAAGTCTAATAGCAACAATTTTATTTAAAAATTCGTGCATTTCCGCCTTTAGGCTGTTCTTAATAAAAGCTTTTCAACAATTAAACATAGATCTTAAAAATTCGTGCATTTCCGTTTTCAGGCTTTTCTTAATAAAGGCCAAATTACTTTTCCATGCAGTCAACTTTAAAGGTTTCTACCGCCATGGCTCAGTTGCGAATACTGAAAGATAGTGAGTGCCCAATTAAGTGCACGCCTAGTGACATTAGGCGGGGGGAAGCGAGGGGATAGGATCACAATTGTTCATATATTCGCATCACCGCCTGTTCCTCTAACCTAAGTTTATAAACTGCTGCGACTGGAGAATGAGCAGGGCAGAGCAATTTTAGGACTGGATAGTACCAAAAGGCGCTGTATAATCCTATAGTTAAATGCATTATTAAAATGACCACAATGTCAAAGGTCAATTCTTGAGGGGCCTAGCAAATATTCTGAAAATGGACAATTTCCTTTCCCGGATGTTCACAGATATCCCCCAAACATTTGGCCAATGGGCGCATATATCCTGGACGACCATTTTCTGCTACGCTCACATGCTAGCAAGCTGCTTGTCAATTGCCAAGCCCAAAATCGATTTCCGGTCGGACATGTCTGGAGTAGGTATTCCGGAGTTTTCCGTTACCACGAAAAGATGAACACGATACAACTTTGGATGGTAAGAACCCCCGGACACATTTGCGTTTTCATTTTTCCCTTCTATTCATCGTTTCGAAAGATCTTGGCAGTGGGCGAAACGTTAAACCTTAACAAACAAAAGAAAACATTGAACATTTTCAGAGGGATTAACGTCAAAGCAAATAAAGAATAAAAATAATGAAAACAAGGCACAATCTTAACGTACAAGCTGCAATTCAAATAACGAACACGGGACATTATACAAAATGAATTGCTCCCTTCGTGTCCAAAGGACGAGTAAGGTGATGTAATTAATCCACAGAACCAAACCGCAGATGGCGTGAGTCACGGGAGTATGCAATTGGAGGGGTGTGGTATCCATGGTGAAAGAGTGCAATCGGGAAATTCAAAGTGCACCCTAAGGAAAAGCGATTTCTCAGGGGTGTGGTCACGGCCGGAGAAACAGAAGGGTCAATCCCGAGTTTGCATTCATTATTATTATTAGCATTCTGCTGGTACTTCACAGCATCATACCCTCATGCTGAATTCCATGGCACTGGCCATTCTAAACGGAGACATGGCATCTTCTCTTTGAATCAACAAATATTATCTGTCATTGAAGTGAGCAGGGTATTAAGTCTTTTCTGATTTCAAATATCTTGTTCTACAATTACAATGAGCTTATTATTCATACTCATTTAAAATGGCATTGTTATTTCCTTCTATACACACAATTGTTTGTTTATTTCAAGTTATCACATTCTATTTTCACATATAATTTTTGGTCATCTCTCAATGCACAATCCACAAATATCCTTCATATTCTTAACACTTGCAATGCCAAAGCTCAACAATAAAGTGGTGAGTTGCCCAGCTACAGCATTTCAACTTTGTGTTTTCCACCAATTTGAGCACACTGTCACAAAAGTAATTCTGTTAACCCTCTGAACCTCAAGAGATTATTTTTCTGCTTATTTCAACATACTGACCCAACTGTTAATGTAAAATTGGCTCCAACCCTTGTAGCACTTACTTGCTCATTATTGATCAGTTATTTTGTTTCATTATGAAGAAAAGTATCTGTACGTTAAATAATTTCTCATCAACCTCTTGTTTTGTATTCTTCTTTGCTGTCTGTCAGTCATGTTTTAGTGCTTAAAGTGTCACAGAAACAAGAAGTATTAATCTAAATGACCCCAATGACTTACTGAAAGCCTTGGGAATATAATGTTAGTGCAATTAGCTGTCAAGTGTCTGTTTCTATTGAAAAGATTCACTGCAGATTTTCGGTATATTTTTTGCAAATCTTCCTGCATGCTCTTAACAGTACTAAATTTTATATTTCTTGCAGAAGTATCTCAAGTCACTTCCTTTTAAGATTCCAAGGAACAGTTCTTACAAAGTTTCCAATTATTTTCAGTGGAAGAACTAGAAGAATTTTTGCTGATTTCACGAAAAAGCCTGATTGTGCAATATAAAACTGTTTTTCTTTCCCTTGTTGTAGTATGAAAGTAACAGCAATATTTCCTGTAATGTAAGCACTCATAACTGCAATACATACATGTTTATTAGAAATAAAATAAGAAACACTACAATATTATACAAATGATAAAAAAAATAATAATAAAAAATAAAATATTGCAGGTAGAAGAATTTTTAGACATCCAGTGGCCAGTGTCTCTCAAGATACATTGTGCCCAATGTGTTAATCAAGTTCTCATATCCATATTACAAAAGTGTATTAACTTCCTTCAATATTTTATTTTAAATACATTTTTCAGGCTCTTGAACCTGCTTTCAAAATATTATTTCTTTTGCATTCATTATTCCCAGTTCCTGGGCAATAATCAGGATATGTGCTCCAAAACAATTTTGGAAAAATAACTATTTATGGACAGTTTAGTGTTAGATGTATTAAACATGTATAGTTAACAATACACAGTACCATGTCACTTTGTCATGTTTCTCATTTCCTTCCCTCTTGAAAAGGGGACTAGCTAAAGTCTTTGATAAAAATGCTTTGTCTTTACTGAATTTTATAATAAACAATGTAAATGTGCAGCTTCTTTATTTGGTTGGGCGTTCATTAAGATTAATGATAATCTTACATCTTTCTTACAAATCTCCTTTGATGCTTTATTTCACCTCAAAAACTGATTGCATATCACTTCATGTTCAGCCAATCTATCTGGCCTCAACACTTTATTTTTGAATTGTGATTCATTATTGATTATGAAGTCAGCATTTTTATTTGTATTTTCAATATAGTAGAGTGTCAATTATGCAAACTACTGGAACCAGCTACAGATGACATTGGATTGTTTGGATAACCAAACTAAAGGTTTTTGTAAAGTGTGCCTTTGCGCATGCATTTCCTACTTGTCTTATACATTCCTCTCTGCCTTCCTTATTCTATTCACCAGCTAATGACTGGAAAATTCTACATGCTATGACATAAACATTCTGATAGGCAGTTAAGCTCCCACTTTACTTCCACATAAATTCATCTCTGGGATGGGCATTCTTTTGACCTTCTATTCAAAATTGTTAGACCTGGAGGCTGCTCCAAAGAGTAAGCTCTTTGAATATATCTTAAAAGTTTTATTTTAATGTTAGTAAAATGTATGTAGCTATATTGGCATAATGCTCTTAATGGGTATGGAACATGCATTTGCAAGTCCATGAATAAAACTTAATTGTCATTTTGGACAGCATTCAAACTCTTTTATCTGTTGTTTAAGAGGAAGATTTTATTAAATGCATGTGCCCTTGCAATGTTGTATCAAATATATTCAATTTATTGTGTTTTATTTGGATAATATGTTGAGAGCTTGTACCTTTTTGCAAAAGATATTACTGATTTACACAATGTAACTTTATTATTCCCAAGGTCAAATTTATTTCAAGTGTATATCATATTTACAATTATTACTCTTTCATAAACCATGTTGGTATTTTGCACCACTCTGACATTAATAAGAATGAGCCAAATCTTGATAATTGAGTTACAATACTGTCATAAGTAGCAAAAGAAATGTTGCCATTAAAAAGCGCATCTGCTTTCCTCATATATTTTCTTTTTTTCCAGTCATTCTATCAATCCTTGTGGTCTGGTAGTATCAGTGTTTCACACCCTTAATTGAATGGAATAATAATGACCAAAGATGTTACAGAACATCCTTAGATATAACAATAAGAATCACACTCATCAAACCAATCTTGTAGACAAATTTGAATACAATTTGACTTTTTTTTTTTTTTTTTTTTTTTTTTTTGAGATTTCGTTAAGACAGCATCCTCTACTTTATCTACAAATTTAAATTTTGATATTTTGTATCTACCGTTAATACATTATAATTGTGTTTATCAAAGACCACATGCCTTATAGTGAATGTAGCATGCTCCACAAAACAGGCACTTTAGCACAGAACAGAATACACCATTATATAACCCTTCAACTTGTTTCTGAAATTTAAAAATTGTTTATGTTTACTGGTGGACAATGAGCAGTTACACATGACACAGATGAGGAACAAACTCACTTGAACCCAATAAACCATTTGCAGAAATGAGAGCTTGATACCCTAGCCTGTTAAGCTATGTGATGGTATTCATCATGCTTACTTATGTAAGACGATTGACAGTAACAGGAACTTACAGAGTGGGAGTAGCCCAAGATAACCCTTGAGACTCACATTTGGGAAGTCCTTGGTTCAATACCCACTGGGCCAGCCATCCTGGCCTTGTTTTTTCATAGTTTGCCCTGGTCATTTAGGTGATTGCAGGATGGATATTTACATTCCACAATTTTTCCTCTCTCCCTTTCATATCATTTCATTCTGTTGGTTATGTTACATGGTCGACGTTTCACCACAGGTGAGGTGGGCTGATGTTGTGTGATGATGGCTTATACTTTGGAAAGGTTTCTGTCCCAGCATCTGGAATGGGAGTGACTTTCTGAGGGGCTCACATAACTCATGTCGGGGTATCCACAGTGTTGGGAAACATAATAAGTGCCTCTATGTGCATCCACACCGCAGTCACCACACCATAGATCCTGGCTACATTTTCCCCCCACCTCATCCCTTCCTCCTGCAGATGCCCACATTGGGGACATAGGCACAAAGGGCAAGCCATGAACAAGGCTTAAGTACCAAAAGTATCCTTCTCCACCCCAAACATCATTCAAACAATGAACTTGCATTGGTAATTTCCAGCAAGGATATAAGCACATGGGTTTAAATAAAGTCTTGCAATCTATTAAGTGGGTTCGAATATTATTTGACATTTTGGTTGACTGTGTTTAGATAATGAATATTCTACTGTATTTTACCTTTAACATAACCATACTTAACTATGTAGGCCTGATGAAACAAAATCATAAAAGGAAATTATAGAAAAATGGAGAACAAGTTCTTGAAATGCTTTTTTCTATATGTCTTGCAATCTACAGTGCCAAAAAGGAGAAATGAAGAAAATTAAACTGGATGCATGTTAAGGTATTAATAAACAAGCTTAGGAAAATACTTTTTTATTTTACTGCTTTTCTGTGAAAAAAAATTTTAAACAGCAGCTATCAATCCCAGCATTTTTAGACATAAAATCTCTTACATGTATTACAGTTACAAAATGTTTTTCAAAATAAACAACAATGACATAAAAGTTATCATTATCTAACATACTTCATAATATACAATATTAAAGTTTTTTTCAGCAAGCATTTTTTACGTTGATTTGTACATGGCACTGCAACACATTTAGCTCATGAACATTTAATTAATTTAAATATATTAATTTCATTAATTTGAACACATGGTCCTTGCAAGATATTTCTATGGATTTGGTATTTTGTTGGATAGATGTTTGCTCTCTAAAACAAATATTTGCCACCAACAACAGTGCAGGTAAGAGTCATCATGTGTTCTGCACCATTTATATCACAAGGTACATAAACTGATAGCTTAATTAATGCACAGGTTACCATTCTCATGTAAACTTGATAAACTATTCTACTTTTCACATTGCTGTATATATTTAATTCTTTGCTTTGGAAAGAACTGGTGCTGCCATTTGTATTGAGCACAATATAATGCTCTCTAAAAAGAATGTAAACACAAGCAAAAAAGCTAACTTTATTCTGTAATTATTGTATAGAGTAAATTAAAAAAAAAATTTGCAAAGAATTTATGAATAGAAACAGGTTGATAAATTGGCATGTCAAGAATAGAAACAAATGGTTTTGGATGATGTGTGTATATATATTGTTTAACATCTATTTTCACTAGCAATGCATCATAGGCAGTAGATACTTGAATGAACCGATTAACAAATGAATGAATTTTATTTCAACAAATAACAATACAATTTAATTTACATTCCCCCCCCCTACCTTTATAATTCATAATTTCATAATTTATATCAATTAAAAAATTATACATTTTCAACACATTGTTCTTTAGTTTTGCTTATTTAACTGATTACTGAACCCTTGTCTTCAGCTCATCAGCAGTTTCCTCTGGAACAGTGGACACTGGATAATAATACAAGTGCCACATTGTTGTTGTGCAGCATAATAGTACAGTTCACACCATTACTTCAGAATTATGTTAACTTGTGATACACAAAATGAATAATTTCCCAATTTATTTATTTTTTTTTTTTGGTAGTGTATTGGTTAGCAAAATTGATCTTCCCTCCAAACTTAATTGCTCTATATTCTTCACATATGTGCACTTTCTATCTCTCCCCATTGCCTTGGAGCTAAGACTGGCATCTCCTTAGGGAGGAAGAAAGCAAGTGTCTTTGAGCAGGCAAGTATTACTTCCTTTCTTTTTTTTTTTAATATGCCTTTGGCTATATCTTGCTAAGACACTGGAGCCTTCATTTTTATTGCACAATTCCACTTGGTTAAATACATTTAGAAATACATTATTTTACTTCTTTCAGTGAGAATTGCAACATACCCTGTGGTAGATGGTATTGCTTTATATTCTCCAGATACACCCATTGGTATGTACCAGTAAAACAGCTCTAAAC
This sequence comes from Metallyticus violacea, assembly GCA_030762175.1. Lineage (NCBI taxonomy): Eukaryota > Metazoa > Arthropoda > Insecta > Mantodea > Metallyticidae > Metallyticus > Metallyticus violacea. The sequence goes on along the minus strand of CM060838.1, from coordinate 19,697,670 downwards.
AATTGAAGTTTCATTCCAATTTGTGTCAATAACCATACTTGCCTTGTAGACCCAAGATCGAGAGTTCAATCCTGGCCAGGGTCGATGGATTTTTTTTCACGCATAAAAATCTAAGTATGCCTTCCTTTAGAAGGAAAGTAAAACCATGGGTCCTGTGTTGTAGATTTACAGCACGAAAAATAACCTGAAGTTTGAAAGCAGAGGACTCTGAGCAAAATTTATCAGCTGTTTCATGCTAAGAATTGAATGGGATGCTGATGATCTGATATGTTAAAGAGTATCCTTAAACAACACAAATCAAATTCCAATTTATATTGTTAAAAGAGGATTTTGAATTACACGATTGTTTGATTTGTAATTTTGATGCATGTACTATCATTTAGTATTGCAGCTACTGGTTATATTGCTCCATTTATCAATTTGGAACCATTGTTGAGGTACTGAGTGAGTAAATTACTCCATTTAGGTTCTTTAGACTCGGGCAGTCTTTATTAAGTTGTGAATTTTATTTGTCTTGTAAAATCTGTTAATGGAGCTTAATCATGATCATCTGAAATCCACCAGTTTCTCATTGCTTGTTCAGCTGCACATGCAAATCAGCAATGGTAGGGGGTGAGGAAAGAAGCAGTGTATAATACATCATTCCCTGGCAGGAAGTCAGGATTGTTTGTCTGTGCAGATGATGAACAAATATGGCAGCAATACCAAACTTGTCAAAAGTGGATGAACATGCTGTAATTCAATACATGAATGTCAGTTCAGTGAAATTCATCATCACATAAATGCTGTATGTAATGAGAAATGTGTACCAAAGACAAAAGTGAAGGACTGAGCATGCCTCTTTTGAACAGGACATCAACAAATGGCTGACCTTCCAATCCCTAAAGAGAAGAAAGTGTTTCAAATAAAGCATTTGTTTGCATTAGGTTTTGTACATGCTGCATGAAAAGATATGGAACAGAAATGGGTTTAAGTGTACAACATGAGAAGGATGGTGACAACTTGCTCCTGCTTATAGTGACCCAATAGTCCTGACTTATCACTTTGTGGAACTGGTTCACACAGTAACCAAATCCATCTTTTTGGACAGAGTCTGAAACTTGGTGAAGCAGTAGGATGCTTGTTAGAATGCCAAAGGTGATTTCTTCTCCTAAGAAACCTCATTTTTATTCCTTAAATACTATTGCTTCTTTCTGTGTTTAGTTGTGATTCATTGTATTGGTTTATATTAATAAATGGACCCAGAGGTTTCAGTTGATCATGCCTCTTACAAGAAAACAAATAAGTAATGTGTTTGAACTTAACAAAGTATGTAGTTAACTATTATCAGGAATTGAACTATACAGTATTTAAAACTGTAAACATATAAATACAGCTTTTCTGACCCCTTCCTAGAGGGACTTCCAACTCCCAACATTCCTTATTTTTCTTGTCAAAGAGCACACATACATCACCAAAACACATTAAAATAAGTCTATAAAACTATTCCTTGTCATAATGGAAATTTCTAGCTAGTAAATATTCTTATACAATTTAATTTCTCACTTGTTTTCAAAAATTGCAAGACCATACTAGTGAGCTGACAAGTATAACTTTTCAAATACAATGTTAAATAATTTGAAATGCAGATAAAAGTTTCAAGCACTGTAACTTAAATGTTCTATATTTACACCCAGAGAATCACGTAATTAAAGCTTACTAGCCAAATTCAGCATTAAGTACATTAGTTCTTTAAAATTAAGTTTTCATATAGTTAACAATTTATTTTCAAATCCACCGAAATTTTCCTTAAATATGGCAATTCTTTTCTTAAATGAGTCTACTCTCTTTCCAATGACTGAAACTTTTAACTAAGATCCAAGATTTCAAAATATTCATTCCTGATAATCAATATATAATCATGGTATACAACGAATATTTAGTATTCTCACAGATATCTTTCAATTTAACTCTTTAGATTTCATTAGAAAAAATTTGATCTACCAACAAAGAAAGAAAAGAAACATAACCCAAGAAATTCTTATCCCATTAATCTGGACCAAATATAAATGCTATTCAATAAGTTTTAAATAAAGCTACTTGGGCGCTTGCTTAAAATGAACATACATTAATGCAAACAGAAAGAATAAAGGAAAACTTATACCATCTGTGCCTCAGTCTCAAGTTGCCATAACCAGCATTTCAATATCATCTCCAGCATGAACTTATTATCAGGTAAACTATAAGATGATTTTTTCTTCTTTGAATTTCCTGAAATTAAAGAGAGATAAAATCTTATAACTCATCAAAAAAACATCTTAATAATTAAGCATTCGTGTTAACAAAGGTGTTAAGACACAGAACTACTGCATTAATACTTTTACTCATTTGCAAATCAAATGGGTTACAAGAATACAAGTTTAATCAAATATCACATTTCCTTTATTTGCAAACATTAACCTATAAATGCTCATTTAATAGATAAATAGATCATTTAATTAATATCAATTTATAAACATACCACTGTGTATTTTGGCATACTTTTTCATTATTGCTGTACTAAAGGACATATTCTAAATTGCACATCCATAGTTACCATGCCTAGTAATACTGCACTGGTATTATTATTATTATTATTATTATTATTATTATTATTATTATTATTATTATTATTATTATATTTTTCCACTTTCTTTACTTAGTGAATTTCCATATATATTTCACAAAACTTCTCACTTTATTTGGAGTATATTTTATGTGATTTAAAATGCCTTTAACACAACACTTCCTTATGTAATTAAAATACTTGGAATATTTTAATTACATTGTATATATTTTGATACTGCAACTATGAATGATCCAAAGGGAAAATATTACCATAAAATATTCTTAATTAGTTGGTAAGTTGATTTAATACTCTTATGCTCCATTTACCATTGAATTATACAGAACATGTTTCACAGGCCCTTGCTATGAGTCGCTGTGGGCAAGGATTCATAAAACATGTTCTGTGGAATGTTTGGTATAATTTAATGATAAGAGGAGCATAAGAATATTAATCAACTCACCAGCTAATTAAGAATACATTAGTTGCTTCACTGTATTAGTTCCAACACAAAATTAGTCCTAAATTTAATACTGCCATAAAAGTAAAATATCTGAAAAACTACATATTGCAATTTTTACATCAATTTATGAAACCTGTGTATTATTGTTCTTATTATCATTATCATCATCTGGTATGTTATACATGTTGTTTATTGTTTCTAGGATGAAAAAATTTACAATGCTTGAAATTCTTGAATCAAGATTATTCGAACATTTACTAACATGAATGTAGTATGTGATGACTAGAAACAATCCATCTTTTCCCATGCCACCTAAGAACTGGGTGTATTTATTGGGGTGCTGTATATGAATGACTAAGTGCTTCTTTGCAAAAGAAGAATGTTTTGGGAGGCAGATGAACATACTCATAACATCCCTATATCAAAAAGCATAAGAAAGAACAAATTTGAGATACACTTTTTATATTTATATGTTGAATGTAAATTGTTACAGTTACTTACTTGGAGATAAATTTGAAAAAAGGTATGTTTATTGATAACTAAGCTAAATGATAGTTTTTGCAAATATGCATCAGTGAAAAGTCAAATATCAAGTGATAGACCTATAATACTGTGGTGCTTTTGCCATCACGGAAACAAAGCATGGGATGCATGTGTGAACTCAGGTTATTGTATACAACTTGATTTATACCAAGGATGATCTACAGGCTCTAACTGGACTTTCCCTGGGTAAGTTATTTGTCATGCATCTAATACAGAATAACCAACTTCATTTCCCTGGAATAGTTTTTCCTTGTTTTTTATACTTTTTTCTCTTATAAACTGCTGCTGTTGTTGTCTCAACACAATCTGAGAGGAACAGGTACTGTAAGAGAGAACTGTTTACAAAAATGCCCACTAGCTTCATCATTCAACATGAAAAATGTCACCAGAGGTACAACCATTCAGTGTATGACAATAGAAACAAGGAAATTACTGTCAAATAGAACGAGAATGATGCAATTACAGTTACTGAAATGAGCTGCATTCATTCTGTGTTTAATGTGAAAAAGTATTCTATTGCTTTAAAGAGGAGGTAACTGTTCAACAATATATATATATATGGGCAGAGTAGATAAATTGCATAAGAACATAATGATACACAGCAATGGAATCTGGTATTCTTGCTGTGTCCTGATTGCTGGATATTTGCCATTATCCTTTTTCTAAGGTAATAAGTTCACCTTTATGTCTCGGTCTACTGAAATCAATGAACATACGAAATAAAATTGTAAGTGTGGCTCATAAATCTGCAGGCAACATTGTTGTTGTGAAGTAACCATGTCACACACGTGCTACGTGCTAAAATAAAACAATGAAGAGTTGTATGATCCCTCTTGCAAAACTCCTTTGCATGAAAAATGCTTTGCAGAGTTCCAAACTCTTAAGACATCTTCTAGAAGGAATGATGTTTCCTCATATACATTGGGTTCTGTATATAAATATGTTCCCGCACAAACTGAATGTATTAGATTCGACCATTGGATTGCTAATGATCACTTCAAAATTGAGTCTTTAAGTAATAAAATAAATTATGTGTCTTATTGTTGGTTAACTTGAACATATCTAAAACATATCTTAAAAAACATCAGAAAAAATAATTAGTTAAAACAATATTTATTGAACCAAAAATAAATAATAGTTTTGACTACCAATATTTTTGAATTGTGTGATCATCTTATTGCCTATCTCAGAATTTACCCAGAATGTTACTGTTTTAATTTTTGATTTCTTTTTAATAGATAAAGGAAAAATATTAACTAGTTCTGAATCAACTACCTGTATACTATGACTGCTGAAGACTTCTAAATCATGTACATTATTTAGAAATCTTCAACAGTCTGAACAAGTAACATGTTCTAACATTCAATTACAGAAACAGAGAATTTTGTTATGATCTAAGGGCTTTAATTCATAGATCACAGTAATTATATTGGGCTTTAATTATAGCAGTTTCATTGCTGCCTTGAGGTTCCAAATGAAATTTCTGTCTGCTGAGCTACACATTTCAAATATTTCTGGGGACTATGTTCAAAAGAACCTTTTGTTTCATCATGTTTTTCTTTTGCACATAATATTTTCCATTATTTTCCAGTAAGTCACAGCACCTGTTTCATTAAACTTCTGTACTACTTGAATATTGTACTTACGAAGCTGTTGACAATGGAGTGGCAATATAACCTCAACTTAGGTATTAATTTTTTACACTAAACTCCATTCACTTACACAAAAGTAAGACGCATTTCAGGAGAATCTCTCCCATCTTCAGTTGCTCACTGAACCGCCATTACTCGAAACTATGGCTGGACAAACGGATATTCTTGTGGTGGCCTCTGTTGGTTGAAGTAGGAAGTTGCTGAGCTCATCCATGAAGATGGGAGAGATTCTCCCAAAACGCATTTTACTTTTGTGTAAGAGAATGGAGTTTAGTGTAAAAAATGAATACCTAAGTTGAGGTTCTGTACTACTTTTAATATTTTTTTCATGCTGGAACATGGCTCACAAGAAATTTATACCTAAATTCTTGTCTTGTTTTGTCACATGACTTTTTGTACCTGATGTACGCCTTGAATATAAATATACAACAAAGCAATGATTATTTTACTATTGCACAACACCACCTCACTATTTAATGAAATCTCACTCTTCACTGTACGATGCAACTGCCCAACTCTGTCAAAATCATGCTTGCACTTATTGGAAACAAAAATGGTGCTATGTGTGGCACATGTGAAATCTCAATGATTGGAGGGGTGTAGGTCTGCTGGTTAGCCATCTAAGTTGCAGGACTTTTAAAATGCTTTACTCTACAAGGAATGCCAGTAGGAATTGTCAGATGTTGATCTAACTTCAAGCTCCAATTAAATGCAAACGTCTTTGACTTTTAACCTGCAAAGTAGTACTTCCACATGACAATGCATATTTGCACACATCTCTAAAGACTTAACATTTTCTCAGAAAGTTCAAGTGGGAGATTTTTTGTCATTTCCCAGATGTTGCATAGAGTGATTTCTAGAGTGATTTACCTCCAAAAAAATGAGCCACCTTTGTGACCAGCAATTGAAATTGATGAAGAGAAATCTAAAGTAAACAAATTGCTGTGTAAACAGAATATGACATGGTATGAAAAATCTTGTACAATGATACTGAAAAAGTTTGGACAAAGATATATATGCTGTAATAAAATGTATAAAAGAAAAATACCACAAATAAAGAAACTTACTTTTTGGAAGACTCCCATATTTGCATATTCTTATTTTGTACAGGAATTTCTAGAAATAATTTGTAATTTCTTGGAACAGTTAAAAAAGTTAATTGATTTGTCAATGTCATTATATTGCTGAAATTGCATACCTTTATTAGACACCTTTGTATGTGAAAATTTTAATATATGAAATAATAAGTGCTTAACTATTGTACTTACAGGTTGTAAGTGGAGTTTAGTGTAAAAAATGAATACCTAAGTTTAGGATAATAAGTGCTTATTTTGTAATTTGGTATTATGATGTACATACATAACTTTATAATAATCAATGAAATTAATAAATCACTACTACTATTGCTGCTATACTAATAGGCGCTAATCACTACATTTTAAACAGCAAAATAACTGTACCATCTTTTTTAACTATTATTACATTCATTTAACTCAGCAGATTCTCAAATGCTTCTATGATCATGGAACTTGACTCTTACCTTAATTTTATTGAGGCTAATGGTACTTTCTTGGATTAGAAAATCTGCTGATCTTTAAACAAGAGCATTCAAGTTACAACCCCAGGAGTACCTCAAAATCTACTGGCTAAATATCAGCAGCCTAACCTGCTTTAGTGATATTGATTATTAATCTTAGAACCTTAATGTCATGAAACAAGCTCTTGATAAATATACAGAAAACTCTCCTACAAAAGGAGCATAGAGATATGGTTTTTTATTTTTATTTCCTTTTTATATTCAAGCTCAGAACCTGGAATACATTTATAAAGATTGCTGGTAAGTCTATCTTATACCTTTTATAATTTCCTTCTATAAATTGTTTTTTAATGCAACAGGCTTATACACTTATTACAAAAATAACATTTTTTTTTTTAAATTTTACCTACCTATCAAAAAGTTTTAAACATAAACTATTTGTGTCAAGCTGGTAACCATGGTCACTAAGGAAGAAGCTGGTCTAAATCAAAATGTTTCAGGTAACAAAGTGAACCACAATGTATTTGTTGTTAATAGGCAAATGATACTGATCTGTGGAGTTCTATCATTTTGCTAGTGTTAACTGTGGTGCATCTGGTCAACAGGACTGAATGAGCTTTCGACCTGGATTGTGGCGGTGGTGATGATTATGATGGCAATGATGAAAGTCTATGATACTATTACCTGTGCCACCCGTGACCTATGCCCAACTACTGCTAAATTAAAATTAAAATGTAAATTGGAACTTGCACGGTGAAGCTAATCATATTAATTGATATCATTGTATGATTCAGTTGAAGTACACACTCTTAAAGCTTCACTTACTTTTCATAAATGTATGGAACTGATTTTGAGAACATTTAGTTCCCATCTTTAACCAGGCTAAGGTTCAACTGTCGGAAACTGTTCTCGGAACCGGTTCCATACATTTATGAAAAGTAAGTGAAAATTTAATAGTGTGTAGTTCAACTGAATCATACAATGATATCAATTACTGATAAATGTTACTCAAATAGCAGTACCAGGGCAATCAATATCAGTGTCAACAGCATTAATGAAATTGCTAAAGGAACAAATTATTCTGATTGTTCCAAAATTGTGAATAGGGAATTTGAGTTTTAAAAATATCTCAAAATGTACAAAATGTTTACCTGTAGTTCTCTGCAAAGCCAGACTGCAAATTAAGTTTTATTTGGCCTCTTTAGGTTGCTTTGCAATCACCCTAAAAGACAAAAGAAAGACTGATTGTGATTTCAAGCATATTTCTAATTGTTACTCAGTAGTAATATCCATCAATGTGTAAGATTACACTATTTTGTCTTCAACATACACTTTAAAATTAGGGTATATCTTATATAATAAAAATGTGTCTTACAACAAAGTTACAGTCATTGCAATGTTCTGCACAGTTATATGCATTTCCTTTAATCCTCTCTATGGTTATTATTCTGTAATTAGATGTTTTTATATAAAGTAAGAAATACATGCAATACTATAGTTTATAATTATGAATAAGTTATACAATTCTCATGTTTCCTGAAATTTACATGATAATTATTCATTTATTATTTTACTGAGAAATAACCAGAATGCTATAAATAAAAGCAACAACATTGTCTATACAGTGGCACATTTTCTAGGGAATCTAGGGGAACCAAAGATGGACTAATGTTGTAGATTTACAAACTGGATGTTTCATTATATTTCTACTAAACTTATTTTCTTTAAAATTAACCTGGTTTTTGGATCCCCTTAACAATTTTTTCATTAGATTTGCTTCACTAACACCTGAAAATCACTGTTCACTATGATGATACATTAAGTGCTTTTCACCCCTATGTCAGACATGGATATTTGGAATGCAGACAAGATATGATTATGCATTCACAATGAAACAATATGCTTCAGGAAAGCCTGTAGGTGTTTGTGAAAAAAGCAATGTAAATAGAAAAGAAATTACATAAATATGTACAAAAAATTATATGTGATAGAAAAAAATCAAAACCAGTTTTGTAATCTCATATTGATGGTGTCCAATTACTGTGTTTGGTGAAAATTTCTTGTTGACCATGTAACAACAGATCCATCATTTAAAGAGTTATTTTTTCTTTGGGGGGGTGGGGTCGTGCTTTGTATTTACTCATCTGGCAACATTCAATTGCTGATTGGTTGATCAGCTTCATTAACACAATGGATGCAATTCTAATGTAAAACAACAATACAATGGGTAGCCAACAATGAAGTTAACCTTTAAAGTATCTATTAATCAAAATACTAGCTATTGAACTATTATTTTATAAAATATTTATTAAGTTTTCTTTGTCCAATGCTAGCCCTTTGTTTCATGAACTAGAGGGCAGTCAACCATGGCACAGTGGTACTGTAGTAGGCTGTGGCTAGAATGCCCTTTGGGTGCTGCTACATTATCCCTATGGGGTTTTGTGTAATGAGGCCTCATATAGATGGATGTTAGATTTATTAATACTATAATGTAAGTTAAGTGTGTTAATTTGTTAAATATTCATAAATATTTACTATAAAATTGGTAAATAGTGGTTTGCTTAGTTTCTGTTTGTATATATTTATGAATATTGTATGTAGTCGAACTTGAGTCTTCCGGAAATTCCAGTGAATAGTCACTGATAAGCCGAAGACCAAGGTACAATGGATAGTAAATTGAAAATTAATAACTTTTTATGCAGAGATCTTTTTGGTAAATAAATTCAAATTCAAGATTATTGAGATGGCAAGCTATTATGAGCAGTACATAACATTAAATTTTGCATGAAACTTTGTAAATCTTTTACCAAACTTATGAGATGATGAAAGAAGGTTATGCAGATAACTGTTTAAGCTGTAATTAATGCTATGAGTGGTATATGTGATAAAGTTAAAAGTGGTTGGAACTCCATAGATGATGACCTGTGTTTAGATGCCCATCAACAGCTATTGATGTTCAGGCAGCCAGAATTAATAAGATCATCCATGTAAATCAACACATGAATATTCAACAAATTGCTGAAGAGTATAACATTTCTGTGAGATTGTGTCATGAAATCCTGACAGAAAAGCTTGGTATGCATCATCGTGCAGCAAAGTTTGTCATGTTGTCACAAGAACAGAACCACAACACATCACAATCCATCAGGAGTTCTTGGATCATGTTAATGATGCAACTTTTAGGAACAGACTAATTATTGGTGACGAAACATAAGTCTATAGCTACAATGTTAAGATTAAAGTCTAATTATCACAATGGATTGAAAAAATCTTCACCAAGGTCCAAAAAAGCTAGTTATGTCAGGTAAAATGTCAAAGTGCTGATGATAGTTTTCATCAATATTCAAGGTATTATTCATCATGAATTTCTGCCACAGTGTGAAACTATGAATTCCTGCATTACCACAATGTCTTCAGACATCTCTGAGAAAACATGCGAAGGAAGAAGCCTAGACTGTGGATTCAGGATCCTGCAATATAATAATTAATCAGCACATTCATCATTGCTTGTATGCAACTTCTGCATGAGAAACAAACTGACCATTCTTCACCATCCTCCATATGCTCCTGGCTTAGCACCTGCAGACATTTTTTTATTTCCAACTGAAATTCACAATGAAAGGATGAAGATTTGACTCAATTGAGATAAAATAAAATTTGCAGATACATTTTGAACAATCTTGAAAAACACGCTTGGAAAATTTCTATTAATGAAGGGAGAGATTACTTCTTCTAGGAAGACAAAGCTAAATAAGATGCATGTAAGCCCAAATTTTAAAAAATTAAAAGCTTAGTTATTTTTTTAACTGACCTCATTCTTCCAGAATATAATTGCTGTATCTAACCAAATTTTTATACAAACCCATGATGCCTGGTTTGAATATACCTCAATTTTGATTTTTCCTATCTTACAGACCATGACACAAATGTTTAAAAGTTAATCAGAAACACTGCTTACAATACACAAAATAAAACAAAGAATAACATTTGCATTACTACTAATACATTATTAAAATAAAGACACTAGCTCTAATGTAATGATGAAAATGCTAATTACCTTTACTGGTTATGTTTTGTACTTATGAACTGTTGTAAGGAAAACGGGCTGCTTATCTTCATATCACATTCGTAAAATAATGTATAAAAACTGTTCTGTATAAATAATATACTGTTTCATTAGTAACTGAACCTATGCACAACTGCATCTTTCAGTTTCTCTTTGGTTGGAAAAATCACTAATATTTCTCTTATAAATTTCAAGAAAACTTTACTGTGCTGCTCCATTACATTTTTCCTTTTCTTCTTCTTGTTTCTCCTCTTTACATGCTTCACTTTCAGGACTTGTTCCATCAATATTACAAACTAGGCTCAGTGGTGAAGTGCTGTAATCCATAATTCTATCGGTATCCAGCTTTTCAGCTGCACGAACTTGTCTCATGCGCAATTTATTTTTTTCTCTCCTTCTTTCAGCTTCATGTTCATTTTCTAATGCCCTATACTGTCTCATGCGTAATCGGTTTTTTTCTCTACGTCTATCAGCTTCCTCTTCATTTTCTAATGCACGAACCTGTCGCATCCGCAATTTATTCCTCTCTCTTCGCCTTTCTAGTTCCTCCTTCTCTGTAGTAGGGGAAGGAGACACATGAGCATCCCATTTTAGTTTACGTTTTTTAGGCATTATGCAGCTGAAGCTGAAAGAAAAAAAATCATGTAAGTAATTAACTGAATTATAGTTCTCTCTCTTGTTCCTCCTAAAAACCTTTACCATTGCCTAGTTAATATTTTAATTCTACATGTCCAAAATGCACTACCGAATTTATGGACATTCTAAAACAGAACATGCAATGCTTCTTATAATGATTCTGCTTTCTTTTACAAATGCATTCATTTATAAGGAAACTTTATTGGAAGGAGTTTATGATGAAGCTTTATATAGCAAACAAAATATTAACCACTTCAACAGTGTTGCATCTATGTCAACCATTGTCCTGCACAAATTACTCATTTTATAATAAGTTAAACAAGTTGGGAAGAACCAAACCATTAATATACGTAACACTCTATTTTACTCTTTTTTTCTTTCTTGCTCACACACATTCATACAAACATTCACGCACTCTCTCTATCCCCCCCATGTTTCTGTGAGAATTACCTGGAGGCTGTCCATTAAGCTTTAAACAAAATTACAAGGAAGGAATTCTACCAGTTTTAGTATACGGAGCTACAGTATAGAATAAAGCCCTTGATAGAGAAATGTTATAGAACCAAATTCACCAGAGTCCAAAGAAATACCAAAATAACAAAAGCATATCATAAAGCCTTTGGTAAAGCACTTTGTATAATCACAGCTCTAACTCCTAACACTATTAAAGTAGAGGAGATAGCAAAATTGTCAAATATGCAATACACAAAGAATGAACAAATGAGACATGGCAATATGAAAGTAAAATACTGATTTCATTCAGCAGACTCGGCTCAAAAATCAACCAAGTCAAGAGAAAACATAAAATACAAATATACACCAATAACAGTAAGAGTAAACAAAGAGTGGGCTCAAGAACTGTCATATGAAAATGAAGTAACACAACAGCTCAGACTAAATAAAAAATGCTGAAATAATCAAACAAGGCTGATAGCAATTTAAAGCCCTAGAATATAGAGAAGCAATTAATTCAAAAGAATGAACCATGTCAATATATACAGATAGCTGTAGCACATTAGAACCATTTAAAAAACTAGAAGAAGCACACAGAACTCATCAAATATGGAGATAGGTGGCTACAATGGGAAAAGAGAGCTGGAAAGTGGAATTTAACCATGTTAAAGTGCATGTATCAGGTGATAAGCTAGCAGATCAGCTTGCAAAACAGGCAACGGTAAGATAGGATCTCAAGAGGATCCCCTAAAGTATCATAATAAGTGAAACAAAACAATTGGAATAAACCTAAGAAAGATGTGATTACTAAAAATCTTTTTCCACTCACTGAGATATGCTCAAGTTGAAATTAAGTGCAACTTCTACTTTAACATCCATATTAAGAGGACACGACAAGACCATAGTGTACTTACATAGATTTAAAATCATAAGCAATCTAACGTGTCCTTGTGAAACAGGTCACTGAAAATATTCTCCAAATTGTTTACCATGTCAGTAAGATGCTGCTATTTCACTTTGAGCAGAATAAAGCATTTGGTTTCTATGCCTGGGGTTTTTAAAATGCTTAGAGAAAATTAAAATAATGCAACTTGACCTTACTGCAATGCAAGTGTTAGCAACTCCACAAAGATGGCAGCATAGTGTAATAAAGAAGTTAAACTTCTGTAAAACAAATACTGGGCTTACCAAGAGCCTCGCCAAATGGTGTTGTTCAAATAGAACTAGGAAGAATAGGTAGTAAAAGGAAAATTATACAGTATTGAAATACTGATTTAGAATTAGAAATTCAGATGAACATAGTGTTTTATATCAATGTTTGGTAGGTGAGCAATGTCTTAATCAATATGCTACTTGGCTTAACAAGGTATAGGAAAGCCTAGATAAAATTTGTGGAGAACCAGGGGATCATTAGGAAGGGCTTTCTGGAAAGAAATTAGGTCAAGAACCAAAAACATTGAAAGGTAACAAATATTTGCTAGTTTTAATTTCAAAACATAATTGAAGGTATATAGAGAAATGGAGTTTGAAACGGGGAAAATTATGTTGAAATGTGTGATAAAGCAGCAAGAGAAGGCTTTGCATCAGCAAGAATAGAAGTTGTGAAATTGAAGGGTTTAAGAGAAAGGGACAAATGTCCATTGTGTAGCCAGAACGACAACTAGCATATATTATTAGAAGGTGAGGAAACTAAGTTTCTTACGGAGAAACTGGGAATGCAGAGATGGTCCAATCTACCAAAACAAATTACAGGGAAAAAGATTGAATGTTAAATCAAGAAAAGATATGTGGAAATTTGCATTTATTTAAGTAAAGCTGAGAGCAAAATAGTTTAATACAGCTACTTAGGGTAGTGAAGTATAGCGAGTTATAATTTGCTAAATATATGGGTTATTAAATTTTGCTGAATCTAGTGCCTTCTGGATTTGCTGAAGACACTGTTCCCATTTGTTATATTTTTAATTGCTTTTATGTTAATTTTATTACAAATATTTTATAGTCTGTAGGGGTATATTTGCAATAAATTTCTCAACTTTAATAGAATACCACAACTCAACTTTTTTGAATATTCCAGTAGGAAACTGCTGATGAGCCACAGACAAGGGTTCAGGAATTAGTTAAATAAGTAAAATTAAAGGAAAATGTATTGAAAAGATATAATTTCTAAAGAGATGTAATTTAGAAAGTTATAAAATTAGCTACAAAGGTAAGGAGGAAAAAAATGTAAATTTAATTGCAATGTTATTTGTTTAAATTCATTCGTTCGTTTGATCATTCATTCATTCATAAAGAAGTTACCATACTACAACTGAAATTTGATATGCCAAATGATGTGATATATAGGCTGTTAAAGAACTACACCACAATTATTTCACAGCTTATAGAGGAATCATAGACAAGCAATTTTAAATAGGAAATACATGGTCTGCCTGTTTAAAGTTTAGCATTAGCAATTGCGGAGCATATTTCTTTGATGCAGTCAGTATGATACTGCATCCGATAAAGGCAGATCATTGTTATTGATTTCAAAACTTGATTACTTTTACACCTTATGTATGATAATACTTAATAAAATAAATTTAAAAGTAAACAAATAAATAAAATACTCTGCATGAACCTGCAATCTTTAAAAAAAAAGTCTTGTCACTGAGATCCATTAGGCCACACAGTCAAGTGCACAGTTCTCTCCCTAGATTGCCTACATTATTACACAATAAATCAGTTAAATGTTTCATTGGTTAGTCCTGGATTTTAGAGATTTATAGTGCTAGATCTTGAAAATGCTGATGAGCTAATGAACATTAGGATTGCTTGCTCACAAAGCAGGCTTGAGGACATTCTAAGGCAAAATTTTACCACTTTAAACATTATCAGCATTTAATTTCCACTTGTTTATCACTATTTAACTATTGTTATTTTTTCTTTATGGACCATATATTCCCCATGTCCAATTGTTTATCTAAGACTCGTGAAATTATTGCATTGTAGTTTATTAACACCCAGAACATTAATAATCTCTTCTGAGAAGGATATTTAGAACACTTTTTATGGTTTCACTTACATGAGATTTACTCATATAAGAAAGAACTAAACATATGGGAAAGGATTCATATATATATAAAAAAAAAAACATGAGCATAACCTTATGAGTTTTGACATCCTGGAAGCAGACAGCACTTTATTTAAGTTTATCACTAGATCACCAGAGTCAACCCAGATACCTACCTAAGAATGATCCAACAGTCATTTAACAGCTGATGATTAGGAAAAAAGTTCTAAGAAACATATGTCCTGAGAAATCTCATGTTAAGTGAAGCCATAAAGAGTGTTCTAAATATCATACTCAGAAGCGATTATTAATGGATGTTTCGCTGTGTTTGATTCCAAATTGAATAGTTAAACCCAATATATTGTTTGTGTCACGTGAAGTAGAGCTAATGATCTGAATCTTTATGACTACTATGTGCAACAGCAATACAGCTGTTATTAATCCACTATGTCAATTTCCAAAAGGTTCACCAAATTAAAGTATAATTGCAAAGTATTCTTACCTCCTATCTGCAGTAAAGGATAGTAATGATAGTCCCTGGTGCCATTCTCCAAAATGTGTCATCATGGCCATTGGTAGTGAGCAAAGCACTCATTGGTTTGATTCTGAAATGCATAAAATCTTGTGGGTAAGACTCATTGGTTACAAATCTAGCTTTGATGTTATGAAAAATAACATGAGTTCCAAATGTGATTAAAATTAGACAGCCTTCTTGAAACCTGTACTATTCTCACTATTTACAAAGTATCAGTATCAATCAATACTCTTGATTATGAACTCGGCAAATTTTCTACTTTATTAATGCAGCATTTTTAATTAATATCTTCTAAAGTACCATAATTAGAGTAGTTACAAGAAACAGCTCTCCAATTTGCAAGCTCCTAAATAGCTAAGAGCATGTAATGCGCTCACCTCTACATCTGATCCCATTAATTAAAATGGCCCTTCTTTACATTATTACAGGTGATTCTGAAAAGTTTGGTAACAGTACCTCAGCTCCATATTTATTTAAAATCATGTTCAACAGCAATAAAATGAATTCATTTTGAAATAGATATTTCTGGATGTGCTATTACATTAATTCTAGCATGCAAAATTCACTTTTCAACAATATGGTCAAAATCATATTGCACCTATAACAATAATCATAACAACAAACTACTTAGCAAAATTATGTCATCTGTTAAATATACAATTACAGAGCTGGCAAAATTATTAGACTAAAGCTCTGAAAACCTATTTAATTTATATTTACACATGAGCTATGAAATATATACATATGAGAAGCAGAAAAGATCAATACTTTGTATGCATTCCTTTGTGAGAAATTAACATTATGACTCTGTTAGGCATGCCTCCAACCAGTATTTTGCACTTTTTCTTCTAATGTTCTCATCATGGTGTCAGATGTTCATAAGTGTCTCAATTAGTTGGACTTAAGTTGTAATGTTGGTTTTCTTGGCTTTGTGACATGGTGCACTAATGTGCAGTATGGCTATGCTATTCACTTGCTTGGAGAAGCTTATTTATATCAGATGTGTTGCATTTTACAGTCTGATGTTCAAAACGGAATACATAGTTATGATTAAATGTTTAATTAAAGAAGTACATTCACCCAGTGATATTAAACAACGTCTTGCTATGTATATGGGGAAGCTTTCCATATTCCACTGTGAAGAATGATAAGCCAGTGTATTTTCTGACATAAGAAAATATCTCCCTTGAGGAGGAAGTTCTAAGTGACAGGCATCTGAAGACAAAAATATCTGCAAGGTTGCAGGCTTTTTAAAACAACTGCATTTGGAATGCTGTCATAGTTTTTGAACTTTTGACAAGGTAATGAGAGGGTAGTATTTGGAATCTATCATTACATGGGACAAAACAATGGTACTCTATCATGGCCATCTTTCAAAAAGGGAATCAATGGATTGGCAGAAGAACAATGAAGCAAACCCCCCCCCCCCCTTAAGAAAGGCCAAGATCACAGTCCACAAAGATTTGAGTGACAACTTTTTGGGGCTGCAAAGTAATTCTATAATTAGCTTCAAAGGAAAGGAACAACATGATAAATAGGATGTATTATGATGAGTCACTGCTTCAATTGCAGAGTGCCATCAAGGAAATGATACATGGAATGTGGAGTGAAGGAGTCTGCTGCACAATGCACTGTTCAGTCAGCTGCTGTTGCCAAGGTTGCTGTGAATGTGGCTTCCAAAAACTGGATCAGTCATTGTACAGTCCAGACTTTGCTCCCAACTACTATTATCTGTTTTTAAACTGACTTCAATGCAAAGATTCACTAAAGACGATGAATTAATGAATGCTGTTTCCCAGCATTTTGCAGACCAAGATCGATCCCGCATGAGCATTGTGGATGCAACTAGCAATACATGGGCCCCACATATAATTTAATTGCATGATACTATGAAACTACAATACTGTTTCTGCTAGCAATGCAAACTTCAAAATATGGCAAGGTGATAAAAATGTATAAAGAAGTGAATTATACATTTTAGGTTCAAATTTTAATTGCTATTGTAGGTTTATAGTTTATCCTGCCCATCTGTTTCTGCTAGCAATGCAAACTTCAAAATATGGCAAGGTGATAAAAATGTATAAAGAAGTGAATTATACATTTTAGGTTCAAATTTTAATTGCTATTGTAGGTTTATAGTTTATCCTGCCCATCTGTCTCCTTTTTGCCCCACCAAGTTATTCTCTAACTGTTTTTCTTCTTTGTGCTCTTATTTACGTCTTTTAATTCTATAATGCCAATTGTATAATAATGATTTTATATTAGTGTAATTATTAGCGCATGACTACTAACTTCCCAAATTGATCCCTGTCAATTGCACCTATTGCAGGTTATGCTACCTGTCCAACTAAAATTTAGCCTCCTTAAGCTTCCTATTTTATTTCTTTTTCCTTTCCAACCGTGTTTGGTTAGATGTTGCCCAATAGTCGCTTAAAAGCTGCATACTTACAGCAAAAGTTTTAAAATATCTTCAACTAGGCATTTACTTTTCACAATATAAACAATTCCTATAAACAAGATGGCTGCTCCCCGGGTCCCCACTCCAGTTCAATCCATTGCTGTCGATAACAGAAACGGATCGATTCTCTGGTTGCACTGAGCCAAGACCAGAGTATTATCGTTTGCATCACCAAACATGTGGTTCTGTTTTGAATGAACGTGATTTGTTTGTGTACATGTGTTCGTTTCATGCAGCAATTAAATAGACACATCAGGAACAAGGATATAAACTTGGAAAATGGTGCTTTACTTTACTAGTAATGGTAATGCTTGTGCTTTAGTTGTGGATTAATTTACTGAAAGTAACACTAACATGCTTTGAACGTATGCTGTATTCTAAATTCGTTG
This sequence comes from Metallyticus violacea, assembly GCA_030762175.1. Lineage (NCBI taxonomy): Eukaryota > Metazoa > Arthropoda > Insecta > Mantodea > Metallyticidae > Metallyticus > Metallyticus violacea. The sequence continues at coordinate 19,679,305 of CM060838.1, read as the reverse complement.
TTATTATATAGTTATCCAAGTTGGGTTATTTAATCCTTCGCCGTGCCGTAATGCCTAATTTTCTGTTTTTCAGTTGTTTCACCACCGGTGACGCTATTCATGGGAATAGATAAATACGAAAGTGAGTGGAAGAGCAACAGTATTAGGTTAGGTTCATCAGTATATTCCGGCGTTCACACGCTCTGTAATTTGCTAGTGAACTTTTGTAACACTACTTAATGGAGCTGCTTAGCAGACTTACGTGAGCAGATTCCAAGTCTAAACATTTTGAATAGAGATAACTTTTCATTGGGAAGCTGCCCACCTAATACTCAGCTATTCATACCTTTGAATCTACAGCATTAGGCATTTAATTACATTATTGTAAATAGTGTATATAGGTTTTATTCATGATTTGCTTTGTGTGTTACAGATGAAGATCTGATTAAATGGGGATGGCCAGAAGATGTTTGGTTTCATGTTGATAAAGTTTCCTCTGCACATGTATACCTAAGGCTCCAGCCAGTAAGATTAACTATTTAGAGGTATCTAGCTATAAGTTAGGGATGCACCAGACATTTGTTGAATTCATTTTCAATTTGAGAATAAATTAAAAAAGCAAAATTAGTGCCATACTTTTTTCATTGTGGCACTTAACAAATTGCCAGTGGTTCTTGGCAAGACATATTTAATTCAGATAATAAAATGGAGGGATAGTTGCAGATAAGATTATGTTTACTATTGTAACTGTAATGCAGAATTTTTCCTCCCTCCTCACACCAAATGTATAATGATCACTCTTTTCTATTTGTGCAGGGAAGCGGCAAAGAAAAAAAATTATACTATATAACAGTTTTAATAATGTGTTTGCAAAACACTTTCCCTTAAGACTTGGTGGTTAAAATAGATGTATATAATTACTTCAATAATATTTTTTCAGCCACTATAAAATTTCATTGATATTAGTTCATTTAGTATATAAACTAAGGAAAATAAAAAATTAAAAACAAAAGGGGGGCAAATAAATCACAGTAACTAAAGAAAGTTCCTAATAATTATTTACTGCAATGGAAAATAAAAAAAAAAAAATACATTTACAAACAATAAGAAGGTGCATCCCCAAAATTTCTGCCATTTTAATGAAAAAATATGTTTAGTACATCATAGTTCCAGTTTTTTAAGATTTCCATTTTATCCGTTATCACAGTTAACCAGACCTGTATTATATATGTACACATAAAAGCACATATTTCTTTACACTTTTAATTTTGAGTAGCATATGCTTCTTCACAATCAAAAAATATATTTAAATTGTTGTTTTTAATGTGTGTACTACAACAATAGAAAGCTACAAGTATTTACTTTGCACCTGGTGCCCAAGTTGCTCCCCATGATTCACCTTTTTGATTCATTGCAGCAACAAAATTCCATTCTCACTCAACCTGTTAAGGGACTTAAAATCTGTACTATATTCATAATTAAACTTTTAAGACTGAGTAGAAAATTGGAACTTGTGCTGATTAGTAAGACTGAAGTCCCAGAAGTGGAGTCGTACATTGCAGTTTGTCTGAGTTTACTTTCCATTCCCATGTCCAATTCAACATTACTAGCTGTGGCAGATCAATTACGTTTCTTTGAGGATGGATCAAAGTATGTTTGAATTCAGTAAAATAGGAGAAATTAAACTTCCAGCCATGATCTTGAATTTTTCCCATATGACTTGATTCATAATGCATGTCTTGTTTGAAAAAAAGCATATTTCATACAAATTAACCTAAATAGTGTGGTTAAATATGAAACCAAGGTCAAAAGTACTTGGTTTCAAGTCACCTATGAGGATAAAACCTTTGCAGAGGATAATCTTAAGAAATCTGCAGGGTATTATAAACTCTGATGGAGAGATTTGCAGTTGTAGTTGGATGGGCATGATAGATCAAATGGTAAGCCAAAGATCTGTAGTTGAGTTCTAGTTATATCCCCAAATTGTCCTATCAGAATCTAATTCCAAGCCTAATATACCACTCGTAGAAAAAAAAATGACATTCATAGGGGAAAAAAAGATTTCGTTCAACAGTAGATAATCCTCATGATCCATTTCATACAAATATATCTAAATATAAAGGTCACTACACTCAATTTCAATACTCGATTATTAAGAATCAGATTGTTTGCCACAGCTTTTCAGAAAAAGCTTCTTTGTGTTATATACAATGCTCCATCCTCTGGAACCATTTTCAAAAACCACTTGTTTTCTGTACTGCACCATTTTCTCCTCATAGGCTGCGACTGCTTTTGTGCTCTTTAAAAATGTCAATTTTGTTGGTATTGTGAGCACAAGCATTTCATAGTGCAATAAAATGCCCCTTAGCTCAATTCTTGGCCAACATTCATAGAGTTTATCGAACACCTTAGAAAGGTAAACTTCAGCATACTAAAATTGTTAATTGGAACATTGCACAGTGAAGCTAATCATATATTAAGGTCATTGAGTCAAACTAACACTCTTTTGCTCCATTTACTTGTTAAAATATGTTGGACGGGTTTCACAAACCCTTTGTTCTCATTGTCAGCCCGTAGTCAACTGGAGGATAAATCCACCAGAGCAGATTACACATTCCCACAACATAATGGTTTATCCTCCAGTCGACTAGGGGCTGATGATGTGAACAAAGGGTTCGTAAAACAAGTCCTACATATTTAAAAAGTAAGATGGAGCAAAAGAGTGTTATTTTGACTCAGTCACATAGCGATCTTAATTCAGCATACTACTCTGCTGTAGCTTTTCTGATTTTCTAGAAAACAGTCACCAGAAAAGCTGTGACCGTTCTTGACTGGTAAAGAGAAAGTGAAATCATTTTCACAGCTGACTGATCATCAGAGAAGACTAGCAGATCCAAATTTCATCTCCTGTGATGTCAGACTCCTCATTGTTGAAACTTTGAAGCATTTTTGGGCTCCATTTTGTCCTACAGCGCTTCTGTCATTTGCTTGGGCAGATACTGTAAAAAAAATTTTTTTTTCACTTATAGGTGAAAATTAAGAATAGTAGAAATACTTTGCAAAGATCCTTAGAACCAAATCCAAAATCTTGTAACTCAAACTTAGACTTTCTCTGATTATTTGTTCCACATGTAAAATGTTTTGTTCAGTTGCTAAAGGTTTGATTAACTTAATGTAACTTAAGGTGGGCAGGAGAAGAGGAGCAAGTAGAGTAGTGGGGATACAAATGCCTGGAAGGAGAGCATCTATGCACAAATCTTATCTTGAGTCTGGTTTCAAGCAATAGCTGCTGCACTTGCAGATTCGACTGCTTCTCTTCCAATTCCTCATTGTTCATTGACCACCCCATCATCTTCACCTGAAAAGTCCACTGTTGAATCACTGCTGTCATCTCCAAACAAATTACTATTTCCTGCCCTGCATCAAGCAAACTGCTGTACGTAATTGAATCTGTCGTCTTAACACTCTTCATGCTTCACTAACCTTAAAAATATACGGAACCGGTTTCAAACATATGTTATCCCCATCTCCATCTTTTAATCCTATGGCTCACAAACATGCAAGTTTTAATAGTCTGATATGCAGAATGATCAATTTGCCAATCAGTAAAGAAGAATATAACATGGAATATATGAAAATTAAAGAAATAGCAATTTTAAATGGTTTTAATGAAGATTTAATGCATAATAAGATTAAAAAATTCCAGAAGAAGAAAAGAATTAAAAACTGCACTACATTATTAACAGTTAAAGAAAAAATGTCCTTTAAAAATTCACATATAACCCAACAGTGATGTATAAATTTCAAAAAATATTTAAAGATGTTAATATAAAATTGGCTCCCACTAATAGGTTTAGTCTAAACAACGTTTTGAAAGACAATACTACAGATAATACTCCAAAGGAGAAAAAAGCAGGAATTTACAAGATTTCATGTGCTGAATGTGATAAGATCTACATAGGAAAAACCAAGAGGAATGTGGGGATACATCTTAAAAAACATATGAGGAATTTAAAATACGAACAAATAGAAAAATCAGTGGTGGCATATCACTTTTGGACCGAAAATCATGATATAAAGAAAAAAGTTGAATTATTGAGAGCTGTACAGGGACCAGTAGAATTGGATATTTGGGAAAAGATTTACATCTACAAACATAAGGATCATTTGATGAATTTTGACATTCCGAAAGAAGAAAATATAAATTTTAAGCTCATAAAAGCTTCACCAGAGCGGAACATTGCTTCTGATACTATGCAATAACAACCTTTCACACCAGTTGTCCACGGCCGAAGATGGGGATAACATATCTTTGAAACCAGTTCCATATATTTTTAAGGTTAGTGAAGCATGAAGTGTGTTAAGATGACAGATTCAATTCACATGAGCTTCACTGTGTTAGTTCCATATGAAAATTTTTTTAAAGATTTACAATTTTTAAAAAATTTTGATTGCTGTACGTAGTGCCTCTTTAACAAATTTCACAAGCCTACATCCTTTTTGCCAATCTTACACAGTAATATTAGCAAACACCTGATCTTCTAATTTAATTATGTGAGATTTTTTTTCTGTAACCCAATTTTTCATGGTAACCCAAATAAATTCTATTGGGTTCATATCAAAACATTAAGGTGGGAGGCATAAAACAGTATTGTCATGTGCATGAAGAATGCAGTCTATTAAGTGGGGTGTTTAAGTTTCATGTAGTAAATATCTGGATTAAGAAAACAGGGAATTTGATAGCATTTTTGCAACCAGTCTGTGAATGATGTCATCAGTGCAAGTATACAGAGTAGCATGTGATATATGAATATATATATATATATATATATATATATATATATATATATATATATTAATAAAAAAAATTTTATATGGCATGAAGAAATGGAAGCACTGCTGTCAATGTTTAGTTTCCTTAATTATTCTTTAATTACTTTTCATGTTTAAAGTGACAAAGCTATCAATGCAAACACATGTGCATACACATACATAAGCACACAATTAAATAATATACAATATATTAAAATAGTACAATGGCTTATAGTAAGTTGTATGACTATGGCACAAAACTCTGAAACTTAAATTATGCAGTGTCAACATTAACGCTTCCTTTGCATAATTCTCCCCTGCCGGAAAAGAAAATGGATTAGCCTTTCTACTGCACATCTTCCTTGAGCTGCCACCTCAAGTTAATCGGCCTGTACCAAAGCAGTGGAATACTGTTGCACATGAAGAAGAAATATCTCCAAAAGCTTGGTATAGACATTCAAGTGACTAGTCCATTAAAGTCATTTTAAAAATAGTCGCATAAAAATATTCTCTTTCAATCTCCATTGTTTAACTCCACAAACTTTGGAATTTAACTGTGCAAACAGTAATGATTAGAAATATTTATTATTGTTATGCCAATAATCTGCAAGAATGGGTTATTTCTGCTGCACAATTCTAGCCCAGGGACATCCTTGTGTTTCACAAATTATCTAGTGATCCTTATTATTATGCTATCACAATGCATGCCCAGTTGTTGTACCTTATATAGCTTTTTCATTATAGAAATTGTCACGCATACACAAAAACTGAATAATTACAAAGCATTCACACATTGTTAATAAGAGAAGCTTTGAGAAAATGAGATACACCACTAATGTTTAAAATATTTTAATAAAAAAACAATATTTTATCACTTATCAAAACTATGCGTTTCAAGATTCGACTGCACAAATTCAGTGGGATGTGGAGGGATGATAAACAATCATTTTGAGATAGGCAACCTATGGTCCGTGGACTCAAATTTCCTTTCAGTGGAGTAAATATGAGATGGCAACCACTGATTCAGCCTCCACTTTGTTTCACGATCAAGATAGACAAACAGTTAGCCTAAGATCGCTATTGCTCCATAGTGCAATGCCTAGGCCTACTGAGCGGAAATAATCACAAAATTAACGACAAGGTCATTATTTTGACGAATGCATTACTTTTTTTTCCCCCGCTGTTTTGCAAAAGACTGGATTTTGGTTTCTGTTGCTTATGATCATTTCTACAATTCTAATTTAGTAATTTTATAAAATATGGCGCTGCATCAATGTGATTTAACCTAAACTGAGGTATTAATTTTTTACACTAAACTCCACTTGCTTACATAAAAGTAAGATGCGTTTCAGGAGTATCTCTCCCATCTTCAGTTGCTCACTGAACCGCTATTACTGAAACAGAGATTCAGAGATTCTCCCGAAACACGTCTTACTTTTATGTAAGTAAGTGGAGTTTAGTGTAAAAAATGAATACCTAAGTTTAGGTTATATTACCACTCCATTGTCAACAACTTCATAAGTACAATATTTATATCAATGTGATGGTAAAGATTTTTTTTATTTATTTATGTCAGCAGTGTGTAGTGGGCTTGCAAATATTTGAAAAGAGAAATGAAACAAATGGAAACTTACAATTAATAAAAACAATTTACTCACTTCTGAAGGGTAAAAGATGGAAATATGATGATGCAATAAAATGGCAGCAAGTTTAAGTTCAGCAAGATTTTAAAAAAAATGCCAAATGTTCACACTGAACCTATGCTGACTCAACAAGGGCAATCCCATATGTGGCTCCTGTGGTTGAGCACATGACCATCTCTGGTGCAAGTAAGTGGCTTCGTCAAAACAGCACTGAGGAAAAAATGTTGGATTTTCAACATGATCAATTACCCAGTTTCAAAACTGTAACCATGGACTAAAGTCTGCTGGTTCCAAGATCTGCATCTTCAGAAGGTGAAATAGTTTGAGCTGTTCCTTCTGCAGACTTGCCAAACACTACTGTTGTTTGTATCATGGCACGTGTAATTCCAGGAGTATTTATTGGAGGATGAGCCTGGAGTCAATCAGGAACTTTTTGTTCAAAGCTTGGAATGCATCTGGTTGATTTGCACCAGCATCCAGTTCTCATAGAATCTGATGGATAGACTGAAAGTGCTACAATAGGGATATTATCTATCTGGATATCTTTGCTGATAAAAATGCGCAGCTACATATTGCATGTCCTCTAGCGTTACCATACATTAAATGCATATCAACACGTCTGAAAATGAATAACCATTCCTGTTTTACTGCATGACCTGCTTGAATAGTATTGAAAATGTATGGGTGGTCAACAGCTCATACATGGCAAGCATAGAAAGTAGTTAAAAGGGAAACTAGTTTGCATTTGCAAAACTTTGCTTATCTCTAATCTGTTTCTTCCAAAATTAAGACCTTGGTGATCCATCACTACCAATACTGCATGCAGAGTACTTTTAACACTTATTAGGATAGCGTTAAAGTTTCTTGTTACTTTGACTGTTTTTTTTTTCTCTCTTTTTCTTCATAGGTTTTCCTATTTTGTAAATGAAAAATTAGTAGAAAGTTGTAGCAGTATTTAATATCAATACATCAATTCATGTTATAAACTATTTTATCTAATGTGATTAAGCAGTTAAGACCAAATGTGTTTTCAGTAGGCCATAAAGGAATAAATTGAAATTATGGGAACTTAATAAAATTAAAATAAAAAATACAAATAAGGTATGGGGCGTGAATCACTGCTGTCTACTTAGAAGTCATACACTTTGCCAACTGAGCTAAATAGACAACAAGGAATTTATTAATTGATATCATTGTATGATTCAGTTGAACTACACACTTTTAAAGCTTCACTTACTTTTCATAAATGTATGGAACCGGTTTCGAGAACATTTTGTTCCCTCTTCAGCCAGGCTAAAGTTCAACTGTCGGATCATTCGTTAAGCTGTGGGAATGTATATTCTGCTCTGGTGGCAGTGTAATAAACTTGTAGTTTATGTTTTCATCCCCGACAATGTCGAAGTTCATTATGCTGTCTTTGTATTTGTAGATGTAGATTTTCTCCCAGGTTGCTAATTCCATAGGTCCTTGTACTGATTTTAATAATTTTGCTTTATTTATTATGTCGTGATTTTGTGTCCAAAAATGATGTGCTACTGCTGATTTCTCTATTTGCTTGTACTTTATGTTCCTGAAATGTTCCTTTAACCGTGTGCGTATGTTTCTCTTTGTTTTTCCAATGTAGATTTTTTCACGTTCTGCACAGTTTATTTTGTAAATACCTGATTTTTCTTCTTGTGTAATACTGTCATTAGCATTATCTATCAGTAAATTTTTAACATTAAATCTATTTATCGGTGCCAACCTGATATTAAAATCTTGAAGAATATTCTGAAATTTTTTTGTGGCCCATGGATGATAAGTGAATTTTTTAAAAATTAGTTTATCTTTTTTGCTGAAAGTGTTGTGGTTTCTTTGATATGTTTTTGTCTCTTGAATTTCTGCACCTTTTTATGTACTAGTTGTTTTTTAAAGTCATTTTTAACTGTTGTTTCTTCTATTTGTTTGTATTCTTTAAAATATTCTTCTTTGCTAATTTGTAGGTTAACTAGCCGGTGTGTTAAACTGTTAATTACTGCATGCTTGTGTGCTGTGGGGTTAAAACTGTCAGCTTTGATGTGATTTATCTGCATGTGTATTCTTTCTGTATATTCCAAATTTAAGTTTTTCTTGGCATTTCATTATTTTAATATCCAAGAATGGCAGCATGTTATCTGTTTCTATTTTGTATGTAAATGATATGTTTTTATCTTGAATATTTAGAAGTTTTAAGGCACCACAGCACCCCACAGCACACAAACATGCAGTAATTAACAGTTTAACACACCGGCTAGTTAACCTACAAATTAGCAAAGAAGAATATTTTAAAGAATACAAACAAATAGAAGAAACAACAGTTAAAAATGACTTTAAAAAACAACTAGTACATAAAAAGGTGCAGAAATTCAAGAGACAAAAACATATCAAAGAAACCACAACACTTTCAGCAACAAAAGATAAACTAATTTTTAAAAAATTCACATATCATCCATGGGCCACAAAAAATTTCAGAATATTCTTAAAGATTTTAATATCAGGTTGACACCGATTAATAGATTTAATGTTAAAAATTTACTGATAGATAATGCTAATGACAGTATTCCACAAGAAGAAAAATCAGGTATTTACAAAATAAACTGTGCAGAACATGAAAAAATCTACATTGGAAAAACAAAGAGAAACATAGGCACATGGTTAAAGGAACATTTCAGGAACATAAAGTACAAGCAAATAGAGAAATCAGCAGTAGCACATCATTTTTGGACACAAAATCACGACATAATAAATAAAGCAAAATTATTAAAATCAGTACAAGGACCTACAGAATTAGCAACCTGGGAGAAAATCTACATCTACAAATACAAAGACAGCATAATGAACTTCGACATCGTCGGGGATGAAAACATAAACTACAAGTTTATTACACCGCCACCAGAGCAGAATATACATTCCCACAGCTTAACGAATGATCCGACAGTTGAACTTTAGCCTGGATGAAGATGGGAACAAAATGTTCTCGAAACCGGTTCCATACATTTATGAAAAGTAAGTGAAGCTTTAAGAGTGTGTAGTTCAACTGAATCATACAATGATATCAATTAATATGATTGGCTTCTCTGTGCAAGTTCCAATTTACATTTAAGTAACAAGGAATTTTCTTATGATCTGCTTGCATAGTCGTAAATTCTTTTCAGTGGCATACAAATCTTTACCAGAAGCAAATTGTTAGCAAAACACTGATGCCTATATCATTGAAAATTAATAAACACTGACTGTGAATCCAAAGTTTCTTCACTAAGGGGGCATAAACAAACATTTTGATAATAAAAATGAGGCATGCATCATTTTAATTTAATGTATCACTATCATCCAAGCCATGAATTACACATTATCTTTGAATTTTGAGCCTGTGGACCATAAGTTCCCCATTTCAAAATCCTTTTCTATGATCCCTCTGCAATCCTTCAAATTTGCAGTCAAATTCTGAAAAATCCTGTTGCTTAGGGTCAGACAATAGATGATATACCTTCTGCTGTACTGGAAGATGCAGCACAGCTGGTGAAGGCCAACAGCATCCAAGGAAGCAAAATGAATGAAATTGATGTTGTATATACCATGTGGTCAAATTTAAAGAAAACAGATGGAATGGAAGTTGGTCAAGTTGGCTTTTACAAGGATAAGGAGGTAAGAAACAAAATAAAATTTCAGTAAAACTAGCATGATAATACCACCTTTTTGTATTCATGCTTTTAGTTAGGCATCATTAAAACATTTTTTGTAGACCTTAAAAAAACTTTGAGGATAGTAATTTTGTTGTGATGGCATGCAGGTTCGCAAGATAAGGGTAGCCAAAAAGTGTAATGAAATTGTTAACCGTCTGAGTAAAACAAAGAGAGAAGAGCAACCAGACTTGCGAGCTGAGCGAGAAAAAAGAGACAGGGAAGAAAGAGAAGGTAAAAAGAGGCTGATGAGAGAACAACGAGAACGAGAAAAGGAAGAAGTAAGAAGAAAGAAAGAGGAGGCAGAATTAAAGTAAGAACCACATGTTTTAATGCATTATGCAATAAAGAAGAATGTTCCAATTGAATTTTGTTTTTTATATTTAAACAAATACACTTACATAGAAGTGAAAGTAAGTTAAGTTCATGTCAATATTCAAAACATTCAATTTGGAATATTTCAATGCAAATATTTTCTAAACATGCATTATCAAGACCATGCTAAATTGTGGTTACAGAAAATTTGTATTTTGAAAAATTTAAATGAATATTTTTTTTTTCTGTGCATTTTACATGAACTTCAAATTAAATCTAATAAATATTTAAAACTCTAGACACTAATTTAAATTTATATGAAAATGTTTAATTATGAATAATAGAAATGTATAAATATATCTGTTTATAGGTTAGCATTCTCAAGAAATTGGCAGAGACTACATGCTTTTGACTGCATTCACCTGTTGCACTTATTAAGAAGTGCTTATTTTGTTGTGCTGAAAATTTATAAATTCTATTTCTGAAAGCACTGGAAGTCTGCTATGCTTATTTATAATACCAAGATTAGTAATTAAGGGATTCAAACTTTATCCATAAAACCTAAATCATTTGTGCTTCATTCATGCTTGAAACTATCCATATATTTCATGTGTGGTTAAAACTAGGTTTAACAACTCTTTAAGACTTACATTGTATCTCACATTGCATACAATGTAAAATTAATGGGTAAACCATTGTACTTGCTGTGTACACTTAATAAACCAACTGGTTCAAAAGGCCATATCCTTGTGTATATTCCTGCATTTTGAATATGCAAAAATGATATGATAAATGTATATCATTATTTAATTTTGTTAATTTTTCTCCATTTTGTGAACTCTTGTGATCTTACACATTTGCATTCATTCTGTACAACTAGTCCAAGTGCAAAAATTATGAACTATTTGATAAAAATTGCTTTATTTCATAATTTCAAAGCATTCTGAAACAGAATTATATAGGTACTGTATACAACATATAAGTCTTTTTCACAGATTCGAAACCCTAGCTCTTCTTTCCACAGCATGAGTATATCATGTGTTATGCAATGTGACAAACAGCAAGTCTTCGCTCAACAATTGACCACATTCATGTTAGCATCAAGAGGAAGGCAATTCAGTAGCATGTACCCTTATTAGAATTTCTTCAATTGCAGAGAATATTGAACCCACAAACCATTAATTCCCTATCTCATTAATGTTTGTCTTTGATCTCACTGCCATATTTGAAATTTGTGCTGTTGAATTCTGAAATAACCTCTGTGTATGTGCGTGTGCATGAGAGAGAAACATTTTAAGGACGGCCGACAGTGTTGCCACTAGTCCAGATGGTGACCGTGAGCATAGCAGAAATAGCAACAGAAAAGCTGATGTTATGTTCATAAGTGATGGGGGGTACACATAGCATTTTTCTCAAATGAATAAAACAACTAAAATATAAAGGTTATATAAAAACTTGAATGTTTATTTGCTAACATGCAGTTACTTCAATAATACTGTACCAATGAAGAGATTCATACCTTCAAATATTGTGCTGTTACTTTAATAGGAAAATACCACAGATCTGCAAGACGTTGTTACTATTATTGCTGCTAATTTTCATCATCATCATCATCATCAGAGCAGAACATCCCATGAATATCACGAGCTGTTCATCTCGTTCCTCCAAAAGTCTTCATTTTCCCATGTGGCAAATAGCATCTTCAGATTTTCAGCTTGTATTATTGTCAGTGCCTCTTCTGCAAATTGAGTGACAGATATTGCAGTGGTCTATTGTTATGCACTACATATCCCATTATTTGAGCCCAGATCAACTCTACTGCATTGAAATGGCAATGATAAGGAGGCAGCCTAATTATTTTATGACTATTTCTTGTGCAGCAATATCATTTATCATATAATTTTGAAATCGTGGTTTTTGTTCGTTATTACAAATTCCAATAATTCATATTTTTTAAAAATAATTTATTTCGCATGTTGTGGCAAGTAAGCTATTTCAACATTACATTTTTTATGCCATTGTTGAAATTTTTCTAAAACAACCAAGTGGTATTTAGCATATGTATAATAATCATTAATGGGCTTTGCAAATTAAGTGATAGTTGTTCCTCGAACCATCTCAGGAAAATAGCATGGTTTATTTCTTCATGGTAGTCTGTTTTCTTTAATTTGAACAGGGAACAACAGTTGGGAATAAGCCCAAACGAATTTCTGGCATGAGCATATTCTGCCACCTTTACCTAATGGCACCCTCATTGTTGATTCCAAAGTATCATCTATCCATCTTTTGTAAATTGTGGGTTAGCAATCACCCAAGTCTCATCCAGCAAACAGTATTCTAAAATTCAGGTGATTTATTTCACATAGAAACCTACAGTGCCTTGCACATATGTCAAGTTTTTCTAGTAAATGTTACTGAGCCATTCATCTTTTTGTAGCAAAGCCCATAATTTCAAGCATGTCCTTTCATTGGGATACCTCTCCCAAAAAATTTTTGTTCACTCTTTCACTATACTTTCTTTTGTCTTTTTCATTCATTTCATTTTCTGTAGACATGGTTAAATAATTAGATAACACACATACATATCAACATGTAACTGCATAAATTTTATAACCACCAAAGTTAACAAATTTGAATGTATCCAACTGAAATACAACAGTAAAGAATGTACAAAGAACAACACTTGATTGATGCACCCCAGTCACTGGAACAGAAGTGTGTAATGCATTAAGCAATCCCTGTTTACATATGAGGGTAGGTCCATAATTATTTTCTAGGTATGATAAAGACAAAAAACTATATTTCACATTTCAACACAGTTATCCTTTATTGCAATACACTTCTCACATTTTTGAATTAACATTTCAATCCCCCCCCCACCCCCCAAATAGTCACAAGTCTTGTCTGCAAAATGGGCATAAACAGCATTCATCACTTCGCCACACTTCAATTTCCTACCTCAAAGGTCCTTCTTGAATTTTGAGAAGAGGAAATAGTCACTGGCAACTAGATCTGGACTGTAGGATGGATGGTGAACCTCCTTGAAGCCACATTTCTTATCAGCTTCCTTTGCAACAAGAGCTGTGTGCACAAGTGCATTGGCGTGAAGAGGGTGCACACCACCACTCAGCTTTCCTCGCCTTTTCTCTTTGATGGAAGCATATAGCCTGTGCAGTAGGCCAGCATAGTACACCCCATTTACTATGGTGTTCCTCTCCTTAAAGTCAATGAAGAGTATTCCTTCACAGTCCCAAAAGATTGTGGTCATGGTTTTCTTGGTTCACAAAGTGATCTTGGCCTTTAGAGGCTCGCCAGATTTACGCCACTGCGTTGATTCTCTATTGGACAAGGAATCATAATAGAGGCCACAGTTTCATCTCCCGTAACAATGGTTTGCAGAACTTCTCGCTCCATTAATGTCTGATAAAGATGAGTCGTTGCTGCTTTTGAACTGAGGAAAAAGTCCAGGCACCCATCTTATTCGTGTTTAAATATTCATGAATAATTCAAAGGACTGTTGTTTTAGAAAGGCTCAATCTTGCTGCTATTTCTGTAATTTTAAGCTGCCGTCTCTTCCATAAGTTCTCCTTCCACAAGAGCAATGTTTTCAGGATTGAGCACCTCCTAGGGTTGACCTGCACACTCTTCGTCTTCAATGCTTTCTCGACCCATTCGAAAAAGTTTGGCCCATTCTTTTATGGTAGAATATGAGAGGAATGCTTCACCAAATACACCCTCCAATCACTGTTTAATTTCATTTGGAGTAAGTCCTTCTTTTGTGAAGAACTTAATAATAGCTCAATACTCCATTTTGAGCATGTTACAAATTTCTACACATAGCTTTCTTTATGCAACTATATCTGAACAGCTGAACGGTATTTACAGCTGCAATTATTTACTTAACAGATAAGGTACAACACCAGATAGGGGTTTTGTGAAGGCAATAATCATTATGGGCAAGGCCAGAATCTTATGGAGCTACCCTCGTATAATTCTTGTATCATCCAACAAACAAAAAGGCACCCATGTTAATCGCAGATTGTAACTAGGCAGTGCATGAATTGCAACTTGGTTGCCACGGAGAAACATCTTGCTTTCGATTGGTGCATTTCTTGGTTGCTAAGAGACAACAGTGATATGGTTGTTACTTTTTTCAATGAATTCCAATGGAAAACATTGATCACAAATTCTGGTTGCTCAGAAAATGGGTTAGGTATTTTTGGATAAACATAGTTTGAGAGTGAGTGGAAAGGCTTCTCTCTGCTGAGAAGCTGAAGATGAGGCCTCCTCATTTGCAATAATATATGTAAGAGTGAGGCTATGACCATCACGATTTAGCCAAAGACTCTGGCTGGCCCCATGGTTAATTTTTAAGCACACAAATGAAATGAATTTAATAACATGATTGTATTGATGCATTAATTAACAATAAAATTTAATTCATACTCCTGCATTTACATGGATTAATTCCATTAGTAAATTATTGTACTAATTGTAATTAATATTTTTCCAGGAGCTATAGCACATTAATGAAACCAGAAAATATGACAACAAATGCATATCAAGATGGAAATGATTCTGATGACTTCATGTAAGAGTAGTGTGGTAGCCTCTAAGTGACAGTTGCTCATTTAATCTCCCATTATTGTTTGTGAATATGAACAAAGTGTTTATGTGATTGAAGAATTAACTGCATCAGTTATTCAGCATAATTGGACAGATTGAAAATATAAACCAGAAACAGGGCAAATATGATTGACAGTTTCAAAGCTACAACATCCTTGGAGAGAAATGCATTTAAATTATTATAACCTGTATAATATTGCTGAATAAACAAAATTTTGTTTGAGATCCTGTTATTTGTTCCCTTACCCCCATTATTTCAAATAATTTAATGTCACTTATCAGCACTAAGACCAACAAGTGGGCAGGAAGATGGTCTATATTCTTTGAAAACATATTTACTTACCACAGTGAATATATTCTTAACACTCTTAAAAGGAAATGCAAACTAATGAAATATATTAAAACATTCTATGTTCGTTACCCGTCTTGTGAATTTTTGCTATTGTTAGGTTAGGTTATTGATTTATTTTATATCATCTACATTTGGGATAATTGTGCATGTTTTTAAAATATCATTGACTGATTTAATATATTCCTTTATTGGGTCAGACAGAACTTGTGCAAATCTTGCATTCTCAAAATATATCGTTTATTTACTATCATTATTCTATTCCTTTATTAGCCTTTGTATAAATTACATATTTTTCATTTATAAAAGGTTAAGATTCATTGCACACATGTTTTAAGGCCTAAGGTGTAATTCTATAATAAAACAGAAGATTAAGTGGTAGAATTTGAAGTGCTACTAATTAAGGGGCTAAACATAAACAAAAAGAGACAGAAATAGATCTGAGAAACATAACACATTATTTATGAGGGAATCACTCAAATTTCACCAGATCTGAGAAAGTTTTAAAAAATATAAACATCAGAAAAACAGAAAACAAAACATACTATAAAATCATTAAATGAAAAAACTGTAATTTATACAAAAGCTGATAAAGGGAATAGAATAATGATAGTGGATAAAGAATATATTACAAGAATGCATGATTTGCTAAAAAGCAAAGAATTTGTACAGGTTCAGGCAGACCCAATAAAGGAATGTATTAAATCAATCAATGATGCTCTGAAAGTATACACAATTATTTCAAAAGTACACAGTAGAAAATAAAACAATAACCTAACCATAGCAAAAACGTACAGTTCGGCAAAAATTCACAAGACAGCTAATGGCATGGAACACATCATTAATAACATCATCACACTTTTGTACTGTTAATAAATGGCTAGTCAATAGATTCAGAATATTACCAAAATTTCAAAGCTGGAATATAAATAAAATATTTGAGTTAATAAAAAAAATTAAAGATGTAAAATTATAACCAACTCGCACCTTAGTAATTTATGATATAGAATATCTGTTTCCAAGTATACCTAAATATAATCTTATAATTTATTTCCACAAATAGCTACGAACAACCAAAATTAATGATGCACACATAAAGGAATAAGTAAAACTCACTGAAACTTGAATAAATCAATCCTATTTTTCATTCAATGGCAAATTCTATGAACAAGAATCAGGATTTACTATGGGCAGCCCTTTATCTCCATTTCTGCTAACCTCTTTATGAGGAGATTTGAAACATACATTAATACAGCATTCTCACACATATTTAAAACCAGGTACAGATATTTTGATGATATATTTGTATAGTTAATAAAAAACTCTTAGGTTTATGAGGCAAGTATGGTGCTAGACCAACAGGACTGATTTCAGAAAAATATAAGATAACTTTTAAAAATATTCACATCACCCATGGACATCAATATCACCCATGGACTATGCACAAATTTCAAAATAATCTCAGATTAATGCCCAAAACCAAATTTAATATTAAAAATCTCCTGAATGGCAAAATTAATGCAAGTATTATACTAAAAAAATTAATAAACTGTGCAGAATGCAAAATGTTATCAGGAAAACAAAAAGTAACATAGGCATACAATTAAAAGAACACTTCGGCAACATTAAATACAAACAAATAGAGATATCAGCTATGGTACCTCATTTTTTGACAGAAAAGCCTGACATATTAAAAAAATCAAATTATTAAAGTCTGTACAGAGATGATATGTGGGAGAAAATATATATACAGTGACATATTAATGAGCACTTCCGAGGACAAAAACGTCAACTTTATCATCATTCCTCCACCAGAGCAAAAGATGCATTTCAAAGAAATACTGAATCATCCAGCAGTCGACAATTAGCTGAGGATGCAGAGACAGCCTGCGCAACATGTTTTAGATATAAACGAGAAAGTGAAGCCACAAAAATGTGCAGTTTGACTCAGTCATACAATTAACTAATCGTAACATGTGCTGTTAGGTAATGACTTTTAGTGGAAAATATTTTGGATTTTTTGTTAAAACTGGTTTTAACTATAAGGAACTTATTTTAATTAGTAAATACTAGTTTTAATGTCTAATGATAAAAAAAATTAGATAAGTGGTACATGTAAATAAGGTTAGCAATTATTGCTCTTGTTTTCTCTCTGTGCTCTCTCTCTCTCTTAATTGTTACATGATTGGTGATTTATGTATATATTCTTGGAATCATAATGTTATTTTTGGTATTAATCTTATTAATCCCTTATTGGATGTGTTGTTTTTGTTTAACAATTCAGAAAATGTGTATATTGTGTTCAAGCAGTTGATAAAATGGCTGATGAACCTGGCAGTTGAGAAAAAGAGTGGAAAGAACAGTTTATTCAAGTGTTAATCAATAAAAACCAACATCTATATTAATGATAATTTATAATGTACCTCTTCATCTTCTCAGAGTATTCCCCATCAGTCTCTATACATTTGGTCAGCCTTTGGAAGCAAGACCTGAAAGCACTGGTACCAGTACTGTCTAGGTGATGCTAAGCTGCTCTTTATATGCAACTGCAGTGTTTTCCAGGCTTGAAAATTATTTTCCCCCAAAAAGAACAGAAGTCACAGTGCCAAGTCAGGGCTGTAAGGAGGATGGATGGCAAGCTTCAGCAAGGTACTCTCCAGGAAGTTAAATGTGGCATTGGCAGTTTAGGCTGAGACGTTATTTTGGTGCAACCTGATGCCTGTTAAGTGCAATTGTCACATGACCAGTAATGGAGAAGAACACGACCACTACCCCCCCCCCCCACTCCTTGCAGTCTTAGCCTCCATTGAGGGGTTTTCATCAGGGAAGATCCAAACTGATGATTGGCATTTTGTTTCCAGATTATATTGATAGATTTATGTTTCTTTACCTGTTATCATTTTGGTAATATGGCAAAAGTCCCTATTATTGTATCTTTGGAATATTTTGTGGCGCTATACCACTTGAGCAACCTAGCCTTCACTGCAGTTCTGGAGGAACCAGCAAGCAGAAATTTTATTCATCCTTAAATAATAATGTAAATTATTTTGAGAAACAATATTAAGAAATGCCTCTAAATTGTTATAGATCTCTTGGATATTTTCTTGCAACATCTTCTCCACAGTAGTAATGTTTTCTGCAGTCACTGCTGTCAAAAGTTTTCAATTCTCTGTTTTTAAAAGATGTGTATCCCACGAATCCACTGAAGACTTATGTAACTCTCAAATCAGGTAGCAGCTGGCAAAAGTTATGTTTATTTTTAAACAAAAGTATGGGCTACTGCATGACATGTATTTACACATTACACAGTGTATTCAAGTCGGTCCTGGTGGTGTAGTGGTTACCATACTTGCCTCCTAAACCCAAATCGCGGGTTCGAACCCAGCCAGGACCGATGGATTTTTTCGGGCGTAAAAATCCTAAGTATGGCTTCCTTCGGAAGGGAAGTAAAGCCGTGGGTCCCATGTCATAGATTTGTGGCACGAAAAAGAACCTCAAGCCTGAAAGAGAGGCATCTGAGCAAAATTTGTCGTTTCACGCCCTGAGTTGAATAGGACGCTGATGACCTGAGATGTTAAAGAGCATCCATAAATAAATCAATTAAAAAAAAATCACAGTGTATTCAAGCCTGGAAACTAAATAAATCTTTTATAAATTCAAATGATTAGATCATTATGCCAGTATGAATATTTTGCTACTCTGTTATGAATTTAATTATCAATAGGTAGACAAATACTATTAAGCTGAATAGTAAATTACTGGACTAACACATCATATAGAATTTTCTGACAAATTACAAATACAATTGAAATAGCAGAGTACTATTTATTTTAAAAAAGGAAAACTTTTCAACTATAAACTTAAAATCTTTCTCTTAATTAAAACATTACAATAATTATCAACTATAAATTAATTTATAGCAAATTATTAAACACATTTTCCATTCAAGATTATTATACTGCCTTCATGGTCTAGTGATAACATTTGCAACTACTAATCCAGAGGTTCTGATTTCCAATCCCAATCTGGATAAGGTTTTTTTTTTCCCCCTTACCCTGAGATAGCCGAATAGCTGTAAAGGAGTCTGAGCTCATTTGTGGCATCATTTTAATTCATTTCATTTCATTTATCTCTACAGACTTATGCCTATGTATAGTATTCAGTCCAAAATCTACAGAAGTAGACCTATGCAGTCAAAGCAATAATTTTAAAATTTATTTAAAGCAAAACTTTAAAAATAAGATTATAAAGAAATAAACACCCATTTATTTCATCACGAGAACCAGCATGAAGAACAAGAATGGCATTTGTTTTAATTAAAAGAAAGGTGTTAATGTTGCCATTGTAAGCACCAAATGCCTTCTGATAGTATTTGTATCCATTTTACTATTGCCTTTGAGGATTCTATGCACAAACTAAACCATTATAATATTTAAATAAATTATTAGTTTTTGTAATGTGCTAACACTTAAAAATATTTTGCCTATGGCCAGTGGTAAACAATAAGCAAGGAACTATTAGCTTCATAAAGATATTTTATTTGTCCATACACTTACCATATCATATATATATATACTTAAATATTTGTTTGAATGTAACTAAATGCTGCTAATAACAATAATACCAAGATTTTAGAAGTTAGTTTTATATTTCTTAAGCTCAACCATAATGTGATGTATGTTAGTAAGCTGAGAACGGGCATTAGGTGACAGCAGTTTGTGGAAGCGATGGTAATATTGCACAAGTTGTGTCAGAGCTAACTGCAGTAAGGATGAACCTGTCACCAAACTTGGAAAGGAAGACAACACTTCTCTATTCAATTCCTCAAGTGAGCGTTTCCATCCAGCTGAGAATGACTGTACCAGGGCTAATGCTTTTTCTGTGTGGAATAAGAATACATTTGTAAATACAGCTGAAATGTGTGCATTTTATTTATTAGAAAGTTGCAAGTAAAAATGAAGTAAAATGTTTAATCCATAACAGGTAAACTGATAAAATATATGCTATACAAAGGAAAAACTTATTTTTCTTTTTAGTAACATCACTCTCATATATAACTTATAATTTTTACTTATACATAAGATATAACATGTTACCATTAAAAGTTAAAAATGATCCAAGGCACTTTTTAGGACACCCAGTGTATCAAGAATGCATACAATTTCAAGACAACTATACTAAAGTAAAGCTTGAGTGCATAAATTTGCCTCCATAAGTATGCTTTTTTCACCTTTAACATGGAAATCCATTCCCACAAATGTTAGTGGATGCAGACCACCTAATGCATTTTTAGGTCCTCCTGCAGTAAATGTAAATGCACCAATCTGTTAAATTCAATTCCAAGTCAAAGTTACAGGTAAAAGAAAGAGAAAATATTTTAATCATGGTTTCTTAGTAACATGCTGATATGAATCTTGCTCATACAGTGATTCCATTTTTTTTTCTTTTTCTTTTTTAAGCTTCTCTCAAATTTCATATTTTTATTGCAATATTTTCAATAATTTATATGCAGATTATTAGTTAATTGCACATAAATTTAGGGATACTAATATAAAAATATACTAATAAAATATGTGAACCACATTAAGAGCTTTAAAACTGGCTGAACATTGCTGATGAAACCAACTAAATACAGTGGACAACAACAAAATTATAACATGAATGATATAGCTTTTAATTTCATTTAAGCTCTTGAATATGGAAATATTGTTCAAATTATTCATTTGATTCTTAACTTTAAGTTAGGGCCATTGTTTATAATAGAAATTTGTAAGCAGCATTGTAAATTAAGATGTTTAGGGATGTTTATTATTTCAATAAAATGATATAAAATAGAAAAATCAGCAATGGCTGCATTTTTGGAATAAAAACTATGAGATAGAAAAAAGCATCAAGCTATTCAAACAGTTCAACAACCAAAGAAATTAAATGTATAGGAAAGGATTTACATAAAAAAAAAAATATGAACAAAACCTAATGAATTTTGTCATCCCAGAAGCAGATGGATCTTTATTCAAGTTTATAGGATGAGCACTGAAGTCAACTTACCGACCAACCCAAATTCAACAAATGATCCAACAGTCAATGAACAGCTGAGGATATACGAAACATATCCTGATTAAATCTCCAATAAGTGAAGCCAAAAAGAGTGTTGTTTAAATAGATTGATTCATAGAAATTATTAATGCATGTTTCACTGTGTTAGATTCGGAATTTAAATGAGCTTGGACATTAGCTTTCAAAATGGGCAAATAATGTTGATCTGATCAATGCTAAAACTCTGGCTTTAGGTGAGAAAACACTTTATACAATTATTTGATACTGAAAAGTAATTTCCATTCTGAATGGAGAGAGGACAATGAACTTAAAATTCTACAGGCAAATTAAGAAATTTGGAAATGTCAGGATTTGCATCTAAACAGCTCAGTTGAAAGGCAGATTAATATTCTGAAATTCATAATAAATCTACAAATAAAGTGCAAAATTTCCAAGATGAAAATCAAAGAGCAAAAACGTTAAATATTTCTACCATAGGTATAACTGATTTTCTGTTTCTACAATTAATCCTTGCTAACGTTCAGGCATCACATTTTGTTTTGAAATCTAACTACAAAGTCATTTCTAATGGTACCTTAAAATAATAGCAAACATTGCAGACAAAACTGGTATTTTTAAGTAGGAGGAATTTTCACAGTGAAATATAGTATAACTTTGAAATTTTTTATGAGGAAACCACTCGAATTTCATTAATTTTGTTCCACTTGTGTGATTTCCTCAAAAAAATATTGCAAACTTAAAGCTAGTATTGTTCCAAAATACCTTCCTATTCCGAACTCTCTCCTAAGCTCTTAAAGTGGGTTCTGCATTACAAGTGGAAAATGTTCATAAATAATAAAAATGTAAATCCACAATGCATATTGACATTTACTATAAAATTTGAATGATGAGACAGTAAAATTAATGGACTGCAAGGGAAAAGTGCACTGTATAGTATGAAACACTTACTTTCCTGATGTTTTAACTCTTCTGCTTGACCTTTCTCCACCAAGGCTTCACCCTCTTTAATAAATTGGAGCATTCCACCAAAGTGAGGTGACAGTATTTCTTTAACATATTCATCACTGTTATTGTTTAGCAATTTTCGGAAACGTTCTGCCTCTGTTGAATTATCTCTTGTTCGCTCCTATGGAATGAATGCATTTATTTGTTTCAGTAATACCTTTACATAAACAAATTTACAATTTCTTTAACTTACCTAATTAGAATTTTATAGAGTTTAATTCAAAGAATATTTGAAGGTCACTTCATTGATAAATTTTACAACTTATTTAAATTTTTTAACATATTGTCTGCTGCTCCCTTGTTCTCAGCTCATCAATTCTTGAACTTTAGCTAACTAGAATTTTATACAATTTAATACAAAGTATTTTAAGTTTCACTTCATTGATAAATTGTACAACTTAGTGTATTATTGGAAGCTACCCAACTTGAAGCCATTTAATATAATGAAGTTGTTTTTACCAACAGACAAATATTAAAGAGAATTATTAATTTACTACATACTAAGTAAACAGGAATTAGCATTCCATGGGCACTGTGAGCTCTTCTAATAAAGTAAATTATTTAGAGTTATTTTATTCATGGCTCAAAATGAGACACTAATAAAAAAGCATTTACAGTCATCTTTAGCTATCAAATGAAAAACACAAGGTACACAAAATGACTACATAGAAGTTCTGAATGATGTTCTAAATGAAAAAATCAAGTACAAAATAAACAATACTCACATCCAATTTGCATTTTAATTAATACTAACTTTATTTCCATTCAAGCTGATGTGATATTAAATGTGAATTGTAAGAACCAAATGAACATAATACCATATTGTATGAATAAGGGAATACAGGAGATTTGTGGGCTTTTATGATGCTTCTAAGAATAAAGTATCTGGAGGACTTTTAGAACCATACATAATTGCAAAATCGATGAAAAGAAAATTGTATATCAGAACTATGATGGCTTCTCTGTAATCGCAGAAAAAGAAGTTCAGAAGTTAGTCAGAGGTCTGTTCAAATGCTATTTTCATTCACTGCTATGCACACCAGTTTAACCATGTATTTCTATATGGCTGTAAATCTATTAAACAGTTTTCTTTACTTGTCCGTGACTGGATGACTTTTCAGTTTCTTTAGGAAGTCATCTAAGGGAACAGTTCTGCTGACAGAATAGGTTTTCAAATTTCTGTATCCCAATACCAAAGATGAAATTTCCATTCAACGGTAGTTATGACAATTATTAAACACTTATCAGAATTATACAGTATTTTTGATGAAATAATTAATGATAAAAGTTTGGTGTGGAATGACAAGTCTATAAATGTGCAATACGACTGGAAAGGAATGGTTTTTGTATACCTGTTCTGTGCCTTTAAAACTTGTTTTTATTGATCCTCTCTTCAATATCCTGCAGTCATCAGCAGTTAATACTGCAGCCTGACACAAGGACACATACATTGCCATCAGAAATATAGAAAACTTGAGAAAAGACAGTTTTACTTATAGGTATATTGAAAAAAATGTGAATGAAAACTAGGTGTATGATACTTCAATAAAGAACAACCTGAGGCAGCTAACACTGGGAGTGATAGATAACCAGGCTGTTCAAATGAAATGTATATTTGAAGAACTTTCTCCTCTGAAATTAGTGAAAACAAGTTTAAAGACTACACCATAAAATTTCCTCACAATAAACTGGATAACTTAGCAAAACAGTATTAGTTCTTTAGTCCAGACCAGCTGCAAAATGAAATGCATAACACATGAAGATGAATCAAAGCATTTAAGTTCCCAACAATTGCCAAAAAATTTATAGCAAATGGTTATGATTCCATCTATCAGGAAGTGATGAAATTATTCCAGTTAGTGCTGACAATACCCACATCTATAGCCAATAATGAAAGAAGTATGACTACTTAGAACAGGATCAAAACTTACCTTAGAAACATTGAGAACAATGATCATCTGACATGTTTAAGTACTTCGGCATTGAAAAGATACTTTTAGGCAAGTTTTCATGGGATTCAGCATTTCAAGAGAAGGTTGTGCAAGTTATGTATTATATTTATTTTTTTAAAAATATATTAACTTATTTCAAACATTTCTGACCAAATAATTAAATAAAATGCACAGTCACTTGACAGTTATATCAAAACTTCATGTTTTGCTTACATTTTCCAAATCTACAGTTGAAATCCTCCACTTCTCTGGAAAGTATTGTAGCATTCCATTTCAAAAGCTTAGCCATGCCATTGCTGTGATCTAAGATTGAAATCGAAAAATCTATGCATAACAATGTTACCAATATGGTTACCGAGGTAGTTAAGGCATAGACTCATGAGCAGGTCTGGGATTGAATTCCAGTCAGAACTGTCCCTGACATGTATATAATCAACTACTTGTTGTCTAAACACTCTTATGGTTCACACTATTTTTGAAAACGACGGGACCGGTTTCGGAGCGACATCCACTCCAAAACCGGTCCCGTCGTTTTCAAAAATAGTGTGAAGCATAAGAGTGTTTAGACGACAAGTAGTTGATTATATACATTTCAAAAGCTTCACTGTGTTTAGTTCCAATTAGAATTTCCAAATTTGTGTAATTTCGATAGTTCTTAAAAATTTTTAAAAAAAATGTCCCTGACATGTTTTTTCTAGGTTTTCTTCAGCCCTCATAAATAGCAAATGCCAAGAACGTACCCTAAATCTAGGCCTGGAACACTTCCTTCCTTAAAAAGAAAACCTTTCTCAATTTATCATTTCATATTATATATCATCAGTGTCCACCACATATGGTGCTACAGTAGTAAAATGGTAGTTAAATATTAGTTAAGAAAGAAAAGGCTTCTTTTTGGATCAAACATATATAAGAAATACAGTAACAATATTTAAGTGAATTACCTGAACCATCAGAAAGGAGCTTAAGTCTACATTATTATTATTATTATTATTATTATTATTATTATTGTTGTTGTTGTTGTTGTCAAACAACATTCATTAACAAAGAAAGTCAGTCATCTCCTTTTGCTATCTTGAGGCACAAAGTCATTTCATTAATGTCAATTGAAACAAATGAGCCAAATTGTCATATTTTAAAGGAAATTATATTTTTTCTGCCCAAATAATACAAATAAAATAGAAAAAGTTTTGAGCATCATCAATCTAAAAAATACTTAAAGGTATTATTCTAATTCTGGATGATATATAATTTGGGTGACTTGTAGGAAGCTAAATACTATTTTATAAGCTTACCATCAAAATGCTTAATACCATATCATAATTATTAATAAGAAAAATAAGCTGTTCTTTGCGGTCTGGGAATATTGCAGCCATGCGCAAAATAAAACATTCCACTTCATCCTGTAGTTGGGCTAGCAATCTATTCACTAACTCGGATGGAAAACTCTCACTGATGCCAACTAAAGCTGCACTAAATTCTGCATATCGCCTGGTTATCTGTTGAATATAGAATGTTCACAATGAAGTTAACAGATCTCAAAAATACTATTAAATATGAGGGTCACTAGATAAGTATTCAGATATGGAACATTGGCCATCTCTGGGGAAAACATTGCTGCTGGGTCAAAATAGTTCAGCCATTGGTGTTGCCATGGTAGTAGGCAGAGTTCTGTTTCATTATTCGTTTTCCTGCATTTTATGTTTTAAGTCTGGAAAGTATGAACATTCTTGCATATGCAATGGAGATTCAGAAAGAGCATTAGAGGCAATGAACTTGTACTATTTCAAATGTGGCTTAAATGAAATGCAGTCACTTGAGAGTTTGAGGGGGGTATTTGGGGACTTTTCTCCTTCACATGCTACTATGTTCCACTGGTTTGGAAAATTAAAGAGGGGACAGGAATCTCTTTAAGATGAAGGGACCAACAACAATAGTGACTGAGAAGAAATAAGCTCTGTGGAAACAATTGCCAGGGATGATCCAAGACTAACCTATAAGGGCATTGAGTTGGCATTAGCAATTAGTTTGTTGAGTGTTTCAACGATCCTTCATGAGCACCTGTGTGTAAAAAAATGTCCTTAAGATGGGTGCCCCATAATTAGTCTGAAGAAGAGAAAGTTCACAGGATGGAAGGGTGCCAAGATATGCTGTAAAGATTTAACTATAGAAAGTCTTGCTGTGTTTCAGATATTGTTCTGGTTGATGAAACATTGATTTTTTAATCCAGAAACAAAATGCCAGTCCTCCATTTGAGTTTTCCTTGATGACCAACCACCCATTAAATGAAGAGGCCAAGTAGTGTGGAAAAGAAAATGATTCTCTCTTTCTTCTCCACAAGCAGTCGCATGGCAACCATTGTGCTGGAAAATCAGGGAACTGTTACTACAAAATAGTGTACAGAAGTTGCCTTCCAAAAACGTTTCAGAAAATCCAAGAACAGAGTTCAAAGACAGAACTAAGGGATATTTTGTTGCACCATGACAAACCACACCACTAATGTAACAATGGAGTTTCTGCAAGGAACTGAGGTAAAACTAATGACTCATTCCTCTTATTGTCCTGACTTGGCACCATGTGATTTCTTTCTGTTCCCTACTATGAAGAACCAACATCGAGGTCACAGATTTTCTAGCCCCAAAGAAGTTGTTGCAGCATACTAGGAGAAGCTATCTACACTCCAAAAACTGAATGGCATGGATGCTTCCAGAAGTGCCTCCAGTGGATGGAATGCTGCATACAGTGCCAAGGGGAACACTTTCAAAAACTGGAATAAATAAAATGTTTATATGCTTATTCATTATTTGTTGTCACAATACTGATCTAGTGACCCCTAGTACTATATGAAATCTATAATGTGGTTATATGGAATTATACTTACATAGTGGGGACCCATTTCTTTGTTAAACTTTATTGGATCACACTCTTTTATGCTCTGAATGTTTAACTTAAAAATGTATTCAAATCTGTAACAGAAGAATTTTAATTTGAAATAATCTCCGAGTGAAGCATTTCATGAATTCACAGATTTGTTACATTCTGTTCAAGGTAATCAATTCTCTTAAGAATATTTAAGGCTCAGCAAGACTCTTTTTTCAAAATTACTTAAAAGTGTAAAATTAAAAGAAAGTTCATGGTTGTTATTAACTATAATCACTAATACTGATGTAATTACATAATTTTTTAAGCATTTAATATCCTATCTGCCGTGTCTTTTGACACAACAAATGAAATGATGCCACAAAAAATTACAGAACCTTAACCAAGCTATATATCCTTACCAGCTAACTTGCACCCACAAGTTCACAAGACATGCTAGCACCTGTCATTGCAATATTTACATCAGTGACTACCATCTATAGCCAAAGAAAATGGAGGTGGAACATTATAATTCATTCAGCACTAAACAGTTATCACTAGAACAAAATAAACAGAACTACTGTATTTCATGATCAATTATGATTTTTAGCTGTTATTCAGCTTCTCTCTTCAACTATGGCACAGAATAATTGATAAGAATTCTGATTTCCTGTCATTCATAAATAAAAAAAATGGCAATTTATGAAACAGAGTTTCAATGTAACCCAAATTTTATCATCTACTGATAAAATGCAGAACATTAGTGTAAATCAGATAAGTGGGGCAGCATTTAAGAGCATCATATTTAATAGTAAAAAGTATATAAAATAAAATCACTATTCCGCCATGATAAATGATTCTAAGCACCAAAAATTTAGCCTAGTATTTTCCATTAGTTAGTCTAATTAGGTTTAACAATATGGTTAACAATCAACCTATTAGAAAAAAATGTTTGGCCTTCTAACACCTAGTAGCATTGGTAAGAAGATGATAATTTTATTACAGACCACAGACTCCACATTTGAGTTAAGTCATTGTCTAAAAAATACATTAATAACAAAATACATTGCTTAACCAAACAATTTCACAAAAGAGGCAAATTTATCTCATATAACAATAGGATATTTTCATTTATACTATAAACAATTACATTCAACTATACTTTATATACATATTTACAATTCATTTATCCTATACATACATTTATCTATCCAGAAATTTTTCAATTCTGTTTGAAACTTTTTTTTCCTCTTTGATTTTTAATTGTTACTGGCAGTTTATTATATAAAACTTTACCAATCATTTTTGGATCTCTTTCAATAGTTTTTTATTTATATTTAGACGATAATAATTGTTCTGAGTTGGAGTGCTATAGTTGTGGCAGTCCTTGTTTAGGATTCTGTCTTGTTCCTTGTTAACAGCAAATAGAACTTACCTTATACACATATAATGATATTATAGTTAACATTTTAGATTCCATAATGTCTACCTTAAATATACATCTCAAACAACTTTTTTGAAGAATCAGTAATCTATTCATATTTACTTCACATGTACTTCCCCAGACCTCAAATGCATAACAAAAATACAGATAGATTAAACCATAATACACTAACTTTAGACTATCTGAATTTAATATTGTGATAATTTCCTTAATAAGTATATATAAGATCTGCATTATGCTTCCGAAGATAATGATAAAGATAATTAAGTTCAATCCATGGTAAATGAAGGAATAAATATTCTTTGGATATATTCTTACAAGATAATTTAACACTACGCAATCATCTGCTTAGAATTCCCATATTTCCAATGGCAACAGTTTCAAGACTTATCTTTAAAATTTAGCACACTTTACTTCTCTTCAAGTGCTGTACTTTAAAACACTTTATTTGTTCTTAAAATATCCTATACTTAATCACAAAAGATAAAAATGTCATACCTGGGCCATATAATTGCCTGAAGCTTGTCCCAGTACTGATCAAGAGCAGGTACTGCACGTCTGTGACACATGAGCTGATATCGCAAAATAAGATGAATGCAGAGAAACAGAGCAATGGCATCATAACAATCTTGTACAAATGTTTCTAAATTTTTCTGAAAAACAGTATTAAAACAGTTCCATCATAATCTTTATATACTCTTTCATTAACAAAGTTAATGGTTCATTTTTGTTTTTTTCAAACACATATTAAGTATTATTATTCAGATTTTGCATATACTTGTTTATGTGATACATGTTCTCATATTAACAGACTATGGACAGGAATTTTTTCTCCCTCACTGTTTATAAGATGGTGGTGGTTGCCGATGTCTAGCATATTGAAGTTCTTCCATTTGCCATTAGATGGCAATAGCATACTCCATTTGCAATCATGCACCCAAAAATTGGTGGACTAAGTACATTACACTAGATAATGGTAAAGATAGAGATGAGAGTAGAGTGAAGATAAAGCAATGGCAAAATAAGTGGCTGGGGAAACCACAGATCAGAACTCGTGCCCAGATACGCTTCACTCACCACACTTACAGCTCGGATTGAACCTGGGTCACATTGGTGAGGGGCTAGCAATCTAACCCAGCCACAGTAATGCCTATTTATAAGGCTGGAAGACTAAGTGTTAAGACTACCTTTCATTAATCCAGGTGACAAAAAATGCAAGCTAAAAGCGTTAGGTAACAAGGCCCATGAAGAATTTGAACCTGTGCACTTTAAATTATTTGGCTTAAAGTCAAAATATTAATAGACATTAAAATATTAAGTTTTTAATTCTTTCAAAAAGATTTCTTTTACACATTCATTTGTTACTTAAAACAATGTGATAATTTTTATCAACAAGGTTCAAAGTACATATTTATAGCCACATTTATGAGGGTAAAGGAGACAATAAACTCTTACTCAAAGTGTGAAATGGCTCATAAAAGTTAAAAATCTGATTCTCAAACATTTTTATAGGTTTATTTACTTTAGGTTTTACCTTTACATTTCAAAATTTACAATTATCATTTTTCAAACTTGTAAAATCAACAGTGGCAAAATATCATGAAAAATATTTGGATCAGACACTTTTTAAAAATTATAATTTTGTGATAACATACCACCATTACCACCATATAGCTAGGGATGCAAAATAAATGGTTGGAGAGAGTTAATGTAGTGATAGTCCAGCCAAAAATATACATGGGGTAGAGATTTGGATGACATTTGAGGGTTGAATAACTGCCAATTTGATTTGCAGAAGTTTCCTTAAATTGATTTTGGTAGAGGTTTTTCAAACGTGGTGTGAGGATCAAGAGAGAGTGGCAAACCTAACAAAATTAATGAATGTAATCAAAGAAATAAAAGTATTCCCAAAAATTTATGCTTAGCAATTATTCACTATATTTATAAGGGCAAAGATAACAAGACCCAAGTAATTAGAGAGGAATTGCTCTATTGTTGAACTTTGGAGACATTTTTACAGGCTGAAAGAATTCAGAAATGATTGGAATATAATGATATTATCACCTTTCCTGGCTGGTTTCAGAAAGGTAAGAACTGTAGATAATGTTTTAATTATCAAAACATTGATAGATAAATGCCTAGAAGAAAATGAGATGGATCATATGCTTAGTTTGTTGACCTGGAGAAAGCATATGACAAAGTTATAGAAAATGCTCTATGGAACTGAGGAAAGGATCAAGTAATGAAATTATTTTGACTTTGGAGAATCTATATCAACAGAATATCTTTTGTGTAAGATGTGAGATAGGAAAAATGTAAAGGGAAGTAAACCAAGGAAAGAGTCTCAGACAAGGATGTAAATTAAGTCTTGTTCTGTTTAATTGGTTTACTGATGTTTTGGAATATGTTAATCAGGCAAATATTCACCAATCAGTGATTAACGTGAAAATCTCAGGTTTATTATATGCAGATGATTTATAAGTTAGATAACTTTTGATTATTGGAATGACTCATGTTTTACAGGAAATCAAAAAATATTGCAGGGATTGGGCTTAAGTATGAATCACAATAAGACTAAAATTATATTTGAAAATGGGAATAAACTAAAAAGAAATAAGAAACTTGTGTATTTATGACAAAGATATCCAGGTAGTTAGGGAATTTACTTACTTAGGAGTCATGTTGAGCCAGATAGGAGGCTAGGAAGTACATAAAAAGATGGCATTAGTTAAAGGAAGATTGGCTATGTGGTGAGAAAATTAATCTCCTGCAATATATGTAAATAGTTCGAGATATTCTACAATGCTTTGGTAAAGTTCCATTGGATATATGGCATATAAATTTGGGAGATAAGAGGATGGATAGGTAAGAATGGATTTATTATTGAAATCTTTCTGTAAGACAATATAAGGTATATAATGCATTCAAATTCAGGGGTGTTATTGAAGTTAGGTAAAGTTGGAGTGGAGGGGTCAATAATAGAAAGAACATTGAAATACCAATACAGATTTTACAGTCATCATATAATCATATGTTCAGATGTTGCAGAATGAAATTGTAAAACCTTAGATTTTCAAATGAATGCTGACCTCTATATTTGCCAATTTGGAAAAAAAAATTGTATAATGGTAGTGAAGAACTTTAATTGAAAGCAATGACTATCATGAATTTCAGGTATTGACATTTCACTAATGTTAGAAGATATAGAGGATTGGCTGAACAGTGGTGCAGATGATCAATCCATGTTACCTCATCAAAAATGAAGAGCAAATTGGTAAATATGTAAAATAATATATAGACACTGATGGTGAATTTGATGATGCACCAATCTCAAATAAAAATAAATTAAATAACATTTGGAAAGTGTCAATAAAATTACTGAAAAACATATTATGTACATTTCTGCATATTATAATCCTATGGGGCATCTGTATAAACTGATGCAAAGATGATTTGGGTCAAACCACAAAAGAATAGATTCACCAAATAAAGGGAAAACATTAGTACAGTAACTTGTTTGTAACAATTACAGCAGTATCAAAATAAAAATTATTGATATCAAAGTTTTTCATAAAATTCGTTCTGTTATACTCTGTTAATTCTGAACTTTGGCCAATCTAGACAGCCCTAAACCTGAATTTGTCCACATTAATAAGCTTTTACTATACATAGGTTTATAAATCAAAGAATGTGCTAAAAATGATGAAAGTATATCTATCTGAAAAATATAACAATCTTACCACAAGCAAGCTCAGTGTCTTGCCAAGAATTCGATGAAAAAGATCCAAAGCTGCATCTCCCTGTACCATGAAAAATTCTGCCACGAACAGGTATTCTCTACAAGCATTATCTACTAACATATACTGCTCACTTCGGAAAAGGGCTTCAAATGGATACTGAAACACAGTAAAACTACTTAATTTAGTAATGTCTTTCTCTTTATCTCTGCTATAGACAAATTAATGGAAATTAAAATCAATCATCCCTACAGATTTTTAAGTCTTAAAATATTACAATTTAGGTTTATATAATCATTCATCATCATTTACTAACAGGTCTTAGGCATAAATCATGTTCCAGGTCCTGATGAACCATTTGAATTTAGTTATGCTAACACCTACAGATGCCAGAAGGATAGGTGATCAGCCTATCACTTCAAATGTTTAGATTTACATATATATTTATATGCATTTATTACTTATGTTTTAATTTTCACAGAATTAGTTTAGCCTCCCAAAAATTTAACTTTATACGCACATAGCTGATACATTTAATGCATTATGGAGAATATGAGACATGATTTTACAAGAAAACTAATTCAAAAAGAAACAAATGAATTTAAATATTATTAATTACTATATCCAATATTACCAATATTAAAGTGTAAATAACTTTCTTTGATAAAAGGGGGATGGAAAAAATGACTTATTTTTAGCATTTCTGTATCACCTTAATGTAGTTGATATTTACAAAAAAATTTGAAACAGTTCTGCCTTTTTCATGCATGGAATAACCAAAAGTTGTAAGGTACCCAGATGAATCCGTTGAAATAACCATAATCCTGCTGCTAGTGCTGTTTTTAATCTGTGGAAGTAAATTTGAATTGTTGATGCAGGCAATAAATTTGGAAGATTTTTGGACCCTAGCTGTGGTTTATGTTGATGCAAGAGGTTAATCAGAATGATAAAAATTGGAAATAAAATATTTAAATGCTATTTTGGAATTTAATGGCAAAACTAATAGTTTCACACTGCACACATACATATTTTTTCTAATGACGTATGGCAAACATTGGAACTAAAAGTTTTCAATGTTCAAACAATGTTTTGATTTACCTTTTTTGAGGAGGAAGTTAAATTTTGACTGTCAGTGAACTACTGAGGGGATTTATGGGGAGCTATAGAAAGTTTCACCTGTAAGTGATTCAGAAAAAATTCCCAGAAAATTATGAAAAGATATTAACAAACCCTATTTTCGGTTTTCTGAGCAGCTGCATGTGGAACAATTGCAGGAGCCTCCAACTGAGCACTGAGCACATCACCTCGATTTCCAATCGTGAATACTGTACTCTTGTGCTTCAGTGGAGTCTTGTAAAACAGTCCTACATTTCTTGAGGCTCCCGTATCTTCTATTCCCATGAGGTCATCTTTGGTAGCTTGTTCCTCATACCGCAGTTTTGCAAGTCTTGAAGAATATGTCTTGAAGTATGAGTAATAAATCTTACTCATGGTATCTACATATTCTGCGCATGTTTCTTGTGCCAGATTTGGTTCATTTGTCAAAGCAAACTCATAAAAAAATCTGCAAACATAAAAGTGTTAATTAAACCAAAAATGTTTCACATTTTCTGAAATAAAATGTCTTTCTTTTCTTTATATGAACATGAACAAAAATTCTTTGTTCATGAATAAAGTCATAAAAAACCATAAAGTATATAGGCACATTTTATATGTATTAATTATCTCTCAAACTGATATTAGGGAACATTCATATAACTCTATGGTCAAATTTTTAATCACCCATATTGGTGATCTATAGTGCAGAAGTGCCTCTTGTTAAAATACTAAGCAAATGCCTATAGCTGCAGTAATTGTGCTTTGTGGGAATTTGAAAAGAAGTTAAAAATAGCTTTCCTGCCAAAACTAATTGTTAAAACTCTGCTGTAATCTTGTCAATAAATTTGGTGTTATATCGAACACAGTTGTAAGCTCCAGAAGATAACCTATGATGAGAGGCAAGAATATGGAATATTATTAATAAAATTCCAAATTTTTTATTATGAATGTATTCTTACTTATTATGCACATTAAGAGCAGCAGTATACAGAGAGACAAAGACTTGAGCAGCTAACTTAATACTGTGTAATATAGCTTCAGGATTAACTAGTAGCAATTAATTCATGCTTTCTATGAATAATAAACAAAAATATTTCAAGTTTCAAAGCATATTACAAAACATTCTTAAAACAATTTTCCCTCACGTAAAAAGTTCTACTTATCTGGCCAATCTTTTTCTCCTTTACCTCTGTAACCTTAATGTTTACCTAAACATAAAGGTAGCTACCTTTCATACTTTCATTTACATCCTAATTGATGTTTCCATATTGTAGCATTATTTTGAAGCACTAAAGTAATTATTACAATTCAAGGCGACATAAATCTGCTTGATTGCACAGTTATAATATATTATCAGTGGGTGCAACATTATATATATACATACACATATACATATAAAAATGATAAAAGTATGCAGATATTATTTCATTTTACATAATTTAGCAAATAATATGTACCATTAAAGAAAAAGCATAAGATTAATAATCAATAATATTTTGTTTAATGTCTTTTAATAACATTTAAAAAAATATAATATATTTCATTCCTTAAAACAATACGTACTACACATTCTTATTTTTAGAAAACTTAACTTTCTACTGATTTTGTTATACCAAATTTGTTATTTACTTCACTTATTTCAATTTATGGATACTCTTCAACATCTCAGGTCATTAACACCCCATTCAATTCAGGGTGTGAAACAGCGGATTAATTTTGCTCAAAGTATCCTCCTTTTAGGGTTGAGATTTTTACGTGCCATAAATCTACACTATGAGACTTTCCGAAGACTTACGATGTTTTACACCAGAAAAAAAATCCATCAACTCTGGCCAGAATTGAACCTGCAATCTTTGATCTATGAGGCAAATATGGTTACCACTAGACCACCAGGACTGGCACCAAAATTTGTTATTAAAACAGCCACCAAATAATCTTTTACAACTTCAATGTGAGGCATGTCATATTATTACATGAAGGATTTTTTTAATAGTGTTTGATCATTATTTCATTGTTGAGGCATTAAAGCGGTGCACATTGATGATGAAATGATAAATTGGCAGAGGAGTATTTTTTTAAGGAAGAAAGTGTTACAGGTCTGAAGAAAGTGGTACAGGTCTAAGTTTAGAGTACCTCTCTGACATTTGCCATTTTTGAGGACTGAGAAAAACCTGGAAAAACCCTCAATCAGGGAGAATGGTCTCAGTGGGAATCAAACCCCAGTAACCCATGTAGGTATCCATAAAGTTGATATATATGAGGTTGTTTAGGTGCATACTTGTGAGCAGGAGATCTGGGGTTCAATTCTCACCAGGACTGTTCTCTCTTACCGAGATTTTTTCCAGGTTTTCCTCAGATCTCATAAATGGCAAATGCTGGGGAGGTACCCTAAACTTAAGTCTGGAATGCTTCCTTTAAGAAAAGAACAATCCTTCCCCAGTTTATCATTTCATCTCATGTATAATCAGTGCCCACCACCTGTAATACCTCAGTAGTTAAAACTGGTGTTAAACATTATTCAAAATAATAAATATTTAAAAAAACAAACCTACCTCCTCAAAGCTTTTTTTTTTAAATTCATTATTCACTTTGCTTTTAATCGCATCACCTAATTTTGCAGGTCTTTGAACATTTTACATATTGTCTATTGTTTTCAGATGATTTAAATTAATATTTTGAAGCATTTTAATTATTTTTATATACTTAAAAATGTCCTTGAATGTAACATATATTTGTTTTACACACTGATCATTTTGCAATCATTTTTCAACATCAATGGATGCACTCCTGTACAAATTGTAAGAATCCAATACATTCTTGATGGCATCAGTACATTTTTGCAGTAGTATTTCATTGTTTCCAAACAAGTATCCTGTAGATTGGTACTGTACAGCACATTTAAAATCCCACATTCACAAGCCAGTTACTTAGCGGTGCAACCTCCCCCCCTCATAATCGTCTGGTGCTGTGATCTCATGGCACTACAACAGTTCACATTTTTAAAACTTGGTTGTTACAAACAAAATAAATGAATACAATACTCACCCTTTTTACAGATGATGCTGGAAGTACTGCCCATTTGTATGACACACATTCATCTTCCTAAGAAACTACCATTTAGATTTGTTTATTCTTCTGCACTGATGGACCTATTTCTGTTTAAATATTTTCTATTCATCAAAATGTATATTAATGGCTAATGTTTTAAAATTAATTTCATTTTAAAAATAGTATTAAATTAATAACATTTAAAATTCATTTAAATTTAATTTTATGTTTTATAAAGGATAGTGTTAGCCATTTTTAGGTTTCATCAGATTCAACTACATGACTCCCAATATAAAGAAACGGATAATTGTGTTAAAATATCAGTTAACTAGCAAGGAACAAAATAGTTTAAACTCTAAGAATCTGAGTCCTAGTTATAATATTCTAATGTTCATACAGAAAATTGATTTCTATTAATAATAATTGAAAAATTTATTTAGTGATATGTACCTGCTAATAGTAAATGACAGTTATCACAACTTACTGCATTGCTGGCTAAGTTGGTCCAGCTGGTCTAGCAGTGGTAACCCTACTTATCTCATAGCCCCAATATCGCAGGTTCAATTCTGGCCAAGGTCAATGGCAAGAGATGTGATATGAATGATGAATATTAAATGGGGGGGACTCATCTTATATTCAGGTAAATATGATAAATTCACTTTTTACTGCTAATGTTAAGCCATGCAAAGTGGGGGTTTTTAATTCGTATGGTATACCTAGTCTTGACCGTCATTCTCAAAAACTTTTCTAATAGTCCTCATATGTATTAAAACAAAACTGAATTTTTCATTCTTTCTAACAATAAATTTGCTACTTTTATGCCTAGATGAAACTCACTTGTATTTCAGCATATTATTCTGAGTTACTTGATAATTCGTCATTGGCTTACGAAATTTAGAAATGTGCTCCAAAAGATGTGTTCTAATCTTCGTTACAGCCTTGATCTTCAATTTCTCCAGTATGTCTTTCACATCATTGCAGGATTTTGCTTCTGCAACAATATATGTGTTGATGAGAATTTAGATGAGCAAAGAGTTTACGGCAAGTATTTTCTATAAAACAGATACAATAATTTAAGTTATAGGCACACGCCTGCACACACAGATATATGTTGAAATCTTATACATACCTCTAATATTCTGTTCTTTGACAAATTTTATTTTATGATTTAACATTTCCAAATGTACAAGAAATCTTTTTTCAGTCACAGGAACTTCCGAGATATCACTGAAAGGTAATGCAAGATTCTGTTAGTGATTTAATAATTCAGTTTCATCACAAAAAATATATAAAAAAATTTAAATAATATATTGTTAAAAATGTTATAATTAGAAAATTTAAATAATTGTCAAATTTTTAATAAAGCAAACAAATGTTTCCAAAGTGATTCAGCAAATTACAGTGGTAAATAATAGTTATAAAAAATGATCATTTTCTTATGTTAAGCTTAAATCATAAACAAAGACTGATTAGTTGTCAGTTTATACGTTAAAGTAATGCTTAGAAAAATACCTAGAGTATAAACAAATAGAATAGTGTGTTTAAATGTTAACTGTTATAAAATAAATAACTATCCTATTGTGAGTTATTCCCAAATTAATTTCTTAAAAAAATGTATGAGGTAAGGCGCATTATATGTATTTATTGATAACTAACTCTAATTATAATAATGTTCCTGAAGAAATGTTTATATTTTGGAGGAACATTGCTTCTATGACACTGTGTTACATTACAAGGGTAGACATTTATTCAGTCATGCTCATGAATTTTATTTTGAACACATTTATATTTACTTTTCCTCTGCTCTAGATATTTTTCTCTTTCTTTCCTTTAAGTATACAGGAAAAATAAAGGTCAACAAATTCATTATTCTCTTGAATAAGTGAGAATGAAATTTTACTTCTTCAAAGGTGTTCCATTTATAAACTAAAAACTATGAAAACCACTTAGTTTAAACAATAAATTACAGCTAACATTAATTATGATTCATTATATTTAAAACTGCTAACTTTAGAAATCATTCATACCAAATATCCAGAGCATAAATGGATCCATGCATTAAAGATATATCATGAGTAGACCAAACTGGAAATGCTGATGAAGGAATTCAATGCAAAATTTTTATTAGTCCTTAAGCCTTCAATTTTCCCATTTATTTTTATGGAAAAACTGACCATCAATACAAATTCAGTTTTATACATACATTAAAGCAGCTGTCATTTTCTTCTATGATTCAAGGTTAACTTTATATGTTGTAAAGCATAGTATTGCATGAGAATGAAATAAATGGAACAATCATTTATTGATTTAATTTATTACAGGATTTTTGAAGTCACTTTCCTGTGGATATTTACTGATATTGCTGCTGACCACCACTGGTGCCCAAGTCATTAAAGTGCAAACTCTTGTGCGAGAGGTCTGGAGTTCAAATCCACCAGGACCGTCCTTCCTGACCGAGGTTTTTTCCAGGTACTGGAACGTTTCCTTCCTTTAAAAAAAAAATCCTTTCCCAACATATCATTTCATTTCATCACCAGTGCTCACCATCTGTGGTGCCTCAGTAGTAAAAAAGGGCATTAAACACCATTCAAAAAAAAATGACAGGTGATTTAATTTAGTAATCTGGAGCCTATGGCACCTATTCTTGTACATTTTGTACAATTTTTGGACATTCTGCCTACTTTATGTGGTTCAGTAGTTCATCATGTAAGCCTGCACTTGCCCAGCCTGTCGTACTATACTTGTTAGCTTACATGGGCACCTGCATTCATCTTTCTTTGGAGAGAAGCAATATGTTACTGACCTTATGAGCATCAAGAACTTGGTTGGCTAGTTTGTTGTTGCTCTACAGGTCCCATAATGAGCATAAGCATAATCATTATATAGTATACACCTACCTATATGTTCAGTAATGAATCTTATTAAGATGCTATGCAGGCAATTTAAAAACGAAAAATATAGAAATTATACCAA
Source organism: Metallyticus violacea (assembly GCA_030762175.1). NCBI lineage: Eukaryota > Metazoa > Arthropoda > Insecta > Mantodea > Metallyticidae > Metallyticus > Metallyticus violacea. The sequence continues at coordinate 19,639,713 of CM060838.1, read as the reverse complement.
TTAACCATTAATCAGATACTCTTTTGTTTCATCATGATTACCACTATTCTATTAAGGTAATTTTCTGCCAATAAATGTAGTACATTTAACGTTCCAATTATTACTATTGTTAATACTTACGAAATAAGAGCATCAGAGACTGCAATATCATCTATGAATTGACTCAGTTGTCCCCTGACTGCCTGACGATTCGTCAACTGTTGACTCATTGACACAGATTTTCGTTGTAAGTACAGAATTTCACTGCTGATGCTTCCTAAATCAGACTGAAAACTTAGAAGCATTGATTCCATTCTCTGAAACAACATTTTAAGAGATATTACAAATCTGAAACATAAAAGTTAGAAATACTTATATTAACAGAATACAATGGTGTGTTACGAGATCATAAGCCCTATAAAATACCCACCTCTAAAATGCTATCACAAGCAGCAATTTGATTATGCAAGCTTGCAATATTTTGGCTTTCTTTTATATAGTCTTTAATTGATTTATTTTCCACTTCTTTCAGTTCTTTTTCTATCTGGCGCGAATATTGTCTTAAATCTGTCCCCGTTTTTAAAACTTCCTGTACTACGTCATCGTCCAAATTATTCTGCAGCTGCACATCATCGAGAAAATCGCTTGCAACTTCCATTGTGACACAAAAATTCACAAATAGCTGAATACAGCTCTGGGTGATATTTAATTAACTTTTCTTTCGGCGCCTACAGAACACGAAATGTCAAAAAGTGAGGTTAGAATCGCACACATTCGCAATCCATGATAGAATTCTCATAACATCTATCTAAACCACATATCTTATAGAATGCTTTTCAAACTTTGGATAACGTAAAATACATAACTACATGATTAAGTTAATATGATTATTTCAACACAACACTTTTCTTCACCTAATGTTTCTATCACACTTCCGTTCACTGACATCTGCTGCATTCAACTGACGACTCAAGCAGGCAAAACCACTATATTTATCAGATCCCAATGCAAAATGGCGGCCATGGTTACCCAATTGATTCCACTTTATATACGAAACTTTGAAATTGTTTACAAACAATGATTCTCACATGTAAACGAAATATATAATAATATGAATTATAAACTTTTCCACAGGTAAGCACGACTATTTATAAAATGAAAATGTAATTTCCAAATAACTGAACGCTTTAAAACTAATCCACGTAGTAGCTATAGCAAATATTTATCATCCTCTATTTTAAGGAAAATGATATAGTCTTCCTTGGCAATCATTATAAACAGGAGTACTTGTCTTACCTTGCAAAGAAGTCGAAATATGTTTAATACAAAAGGCTCTTCCCTCTAGCCTGAAAACTTTAATAAAAAATGGCAAAGCCTTTAAATCTACTCTTAGGAAATACCTATGTTTCAACCCATTTTATATTATATACTTTCGATTACAAGCTACTGGCATGATTTCGGTAAATCTGTATTAACTTAATAAAAAAAAAACAAAGAATTAACAAAAGAAAACATCAACATTTATCCTGGATTATAAAACGTTCTTATTGACCTAAAACGGTTAAGAATCCCTGTATTGTATTGTAGGTAAAACGAGCAGTAAGCTGGTGTCAAAGTTGTCTTTATTCGTAGGCCTGCGCATTGTCTTTATAACGTTTTTTGCGTTGAGATTTGTTAGGATAAGCTTTTCAGTTCTGAATAATAATAAGAACGAATTTTCATGCCTTAACAGCAGTGCAGTTGCTTCCTATGCCAATAATGGTAGTAAAACCAAAGCAACAGATATTTTGTACCATTCTTCTTCTAAGCCTGGTTTTTCATAGCCCCATGTGGGCCTTCAGCTTACCGCGACCACCGCTGCATCTTCTACCTCCATCATGTGAATATCATTGGTAAAGTGCAGTATTGCACGTGGGTATGTGATCAGCACACCGCATCCCACCGGTCGCTATATCGCTGCTTATTAGAATGAAGATGGCCACCTCTTCATCAGGCAATTTCCCAATTGTCCTCACGGGGCTGGATGAACCCCGTTCCAGACCTTCCTAACTTAGAAAAAGATACCTAAGCAGGTACCGGGAGTCAAACCGGGGCCTCCGGCCACCAGTTAGCAAAGCTAACCACCCAAGGTAGTCATTTAGTATCATAGATTTGGTAAATATACTAAACTAAGAAACAAATGCGCTCATTCATATAAAAAGGCTGACCATCTGGAGTAAAGTCTTGCATTTGTTCCGTTCATTTTCACTTTCCATACCCAATCGGTCCTGGTGGTATAGTGATAACCATACCTTGCCTCGCAAACCCAAGACTGCGGGTTCAATCTCGACCAGGGTCAATGAATTTTTTTCCCTCTTCCTTCTACTAAACAGGGAGTCAATAATAGAACAGTGTAGAATATAGTATTTTGGCATTCTGTTCGAAATTGTTAAGACCCTGCGCCGTCTTTGAAGGATCCTGCGAACAAGTTACATGTAACTTAAATAATTTTATTGTAATGTTTGAATTGCATTGTACTTTATTGTTGAAATGTTTTCTTTCATTTTAAATGAGCAGAGGTCTTGGATTTTGAAAGCCGAAATGCGAAAATGTTTTATTGTAAACAGTTTTTTATAAATCGTTTATTCAATTGTTAAATATTAGAAATGTTTCGAAGTTATTTTCTAGAAATTATTATCTTTAAATAATAGCGAATACTAAACATTTCAATACGCTATTGTCTGTTATGTTACTATACTTTCCCTCTCCTACGGCATCCTAAATTGGCCAGAAACAACTTTCTAGCCCTATTTTGAGATGTAACTACATTTTTTTTCGGATGCATATTCAATTGTATTGTTGTAGTTCTGAAATATGGTTCTACACAAGTCAGTTATTGCACAGTGCGTAGCGCCAAATATGCAAGTCAACCCTCTATGTATTTACATTAAGTATATTATAAAGAAGTATATAACATTCATCTTAAACCAAATGCAAAAACCTAATATAAGTGAATATTCGTTCTTACAAATATCCACATGGGGTTAGGAGTTAAGACTGTGATTACAAACTGATGGCGAAATGCATTTGATCCATTAAAATGGAAAATCTAGGTTAGGTTTAAGTTTATGATACGTAATCGCAAACTTAGCGGATATTTTAAAACCCTGTTTCTACACTCTCATTGCCCTTGCATCGAAATGAAATAACTAACTTTAAATACGCTTAGCAACTCCTAAATAAAAAAAAATAAACAAATAAAAAAAACTGAACAATATCTGAAATTGAAATTCCGAATCGCCTTGGAGGCGAAAAATGGAAGACGTGCACGACCTAAATTAAAGGTGTACAAAATTGGCACTTTTAATATACATAACAATATCAAATACGCATGAGTTACAGTTAAAAAGCAAAGACAGTCATTGGCACTCGGAAATTCTCAAAATAAATAATAATTTTTTTTAAAAAAACGGGTTTTAAGTAGTTAAGTAAAATTACCCATAAATGGAAAAATTATGATTAACGAATCGGTTTGAGAAAAAAATATAATCAGGATAATACACCTGCTTAAAAAGGATTTTTATTTATGGGAAACTTGAGAGATTATAAGTATAAATGGCTGGCACATTGCCCTACTCTTCAGATTTAGCTCCCTCTGATTTCTATCTGTGCCCAAAGCTAAAGATCAGCACTGGTCTGAACGAAAAGCTTCACGATGTAACTCCAAGTTATTAGAAATACTGGGAAAAACAACACAGAAGATTCACATTTGGCGATTTAAGTTCAAATGTAAACTTATAGCCAAACATTAATACTCTTCGCTTTCCGGATTGAAATGCTGCACTTAACGGGGATGTTACCGAGATCGAATTGAGTTATGTTAAAAAAGTGAAGATCGGTTGTTGAATATGTGGCATGGGGTAGCCTACTTCATTCAGCTTCTGCAGTGATCTCTGTAAGATGGGCGGAAGGGCGTTGTCATTAGGATATTTTCTATAGTTTCATGTGAATATCTTGATCAAAGAAATTGTTTTCGCCACTAGCCGCAGACACCATAACTAACCCATATATTTTGAGGATATACCCAAACCACAACAGTGGGAAATACTATTGAGCTTAACCAACGAAGCTAAAGTAATCTCCTTCTGATAGACACCGAGTCAACCTTTCTGTTGTTCGCTGGGCATCTTATTTGACCAGACCTCATCTTACCCACGACCATTTGAGGAACCAAGTTACTCACAATCTTCTAGATGATCCAGCTGGATGTAGTAACAGAGTTATCCACGTCAAGACACAACCGAAACTATCTGTACCGAGGAATAAAACCCTAACCCGTTGGAATTTTAAGAAAGCGGCTTGGAAGAAATTTACGAATGAATGTAACATGTGTATCACCCCAGAGCTAATATTGTTAAAGCCCCATTTACATTTGCCATCAAGTGCATGCCTCGCGGACAAGTAAATAAATACTTACCTTTTGGACCCGTTAGCTGACCTGCCTGAAAATAAGACGAAACGAAGCAAGGAAATAGGCTGGGCGAACACAGCTTCTGGAGGACTGTATAGAACTAAGAAAAGCTCAGGCTACCTTACAGAAGGAAATTACACTATGCAAGCGGCACTCATTTAGCTCTTTCTTATCTAAACTTGACTGTAGAAAAGATGGAATCAATGCCCATCGCTTCATTTCTAAATTAAATAATGACAGCAATTCAATCAAAGTCCATCATATGAAACGACAAAATCATTGCATGTAAACATGATATTGCTGAGATCTCCTGTCAGTTTTTCATGAAGTGCCCAGATACACTTCCACATTGTAAGAAGAATATACCACTGCCCTGCCTACCCGAGAAAGAAGACAAAATTATGAATCCGGATTTCAACCTCACGGAACTCAAACAAGCACTACACAGCCTGAAAACGGGGAAAAGCAATAGGATTGATGCAGTATTTCTTGAATTCATTAAAAATATTGGAAACAATGCATCAACTGTTCCATTAGATCTGGAAAATGGGTATACCAGATGCTTGAAGAAGGGCTAAAGTAATCCCAATACACAAGAAAGGATGGTACCCCAGTCAAGTTAAGAGTTACAGAACAATTGGCCTCACTTCAGTTCTGCGTAAACTAACAGAGCATGGTCAACCACTGACTACAAGTCTTCCTCGAAACCTATAACGTAATTAGAGACGAAAAAGCCGGCTTCCGAAAACACATGTCAACTAAAACTCAAAGTATAAAGTTCACGTAATGTATTGAAGATGATTTTCATAGGAAAATGTACACATTAGCCCGTTTGTTCATTTCTTGGGAGCCTATGATACAGTCAGCCGATAAATAAATTCATTGATTTAAATATTACTGGGAATATGCTGCGCTGGCTAACCAGCTTCCTCGGTCAGAAGTTTGTGAAGGTAACAAAAGTCCAAATACCGCCAGCCGAAAAGAGACCTTCCACAGGGAGCCGTGCTGAGTTGTACCCTTTTACGCCTAATCACCGAGTTAAAGCGCATCTCGAGAATAGAAGTCCTTTGCTATGCCCACGACATTACAATATGGGCCACTAACAGTAATGTTAAAGCAATTGAGATTGTCCTTAACTTAGCCCTTGATACCTTAAAGCAGTGGTGCCTGGTAAATGACAAGATAGTCGGCAAAGATAAAACTTCAGCGCAAATTTTTACGATCTCCACTAAGAATCATACCATAAACCTTGAATACGATGGATCCGAAATCGCTGTGCTGCCGATAACAAAATAACTCAAGAGTGCTATTGGATAGCAAACTTAACTGGAAACATTTTATAGATTCCATTTCCGCTAAGGCAATTAAGAGAGCCTCGAGTTTGGTCAGTGCTTGGATGGGTGGCCGTCTGAGTGCTGCACATGCTGCTGGCACAAAATTTGTCACATACTTATTCCTGTTTTATAATGAAATCCTACGTCCATTGAGCAGGTAAAGCCGCTCGCGGCTAGGTAGTGCTGACAAAGAACACCCACTTGGGAAAATATTTTCCCAAGAGACTATGCATTCTGAAAAAGGTTAGTAGGGCCTGGAAGCAATTGGATAGCAAACTTAACTGGAAACTTCATATAGATTCGATTTCCACTAAGGCAATTAAGAGACTATGCATTCTAAAAAGGTTAGTAGGGTCTGGATGGGGAGCAACCCAGGATGTCTTGACAAACACGTATAAGTGTTTGTGTCTTATTCGTTCAACAACCGAATATGGAAGCGAGGCTTTCAGTACAGCCAGCGAAACCAAAATAAGAAAGCCCAGTACTGCCCCAAACAACGCTTTGACAATATGTTGTGGCGCCCCAAAATCTACACCAATACCTGTTCTCGAAAGTCAGAGTCAGATTGAACCTCTGGAGTTCCGAAGAGACCAAGCTCTCCTTAAATTCTATGAAAGATGCCACAGAACGGCTGATACATTCTGGAAGCAAAATAGACCGGCTACTTTAAGACTAAAAACCCAGGTTACACCAATAACGCACACCTAAGCACTCTTGACGAAGTATAACATTGATTCAGGGGAGCGCCAATGCCTCCGAAAACCCAAATTGTACTCAGAGAAACAACTGCCACCATTTTCAATTAATATCCCCGGGATTGATAAACCCAAGACAGATATAGTTCCACAAATCATGAAAGCGGCAACACTCGAAATGGTAGCTACATTATATTCTGCACCAAAATGGCTACATGTTTATACGGCTCAGAACGCAGAGGCGCGGGAATTTTCTCATTTCTTAGCAGGGGAACCTTCCCTGTGGGAAGAATGAGAACTAATTTTGACGGCGAAGTAGCAGCCATAAGTAAAGGTAGTCTTCCTGTCTGATTCCACCTCTGCACTCCAAGTATTGTGCTGCCCAGAGCTGCAACAAAAAGACGATTTAATAATTCAATGTAAAGAAAGACGATTGAGACTGCAAGTACTAACTGAGATTCATTTACAATGGGTCCCTGGTCACTGTGACATCAGCGGAAACGAAGAAGCTGACAGATTGGTGAAGGAAGGATACACAATGAATCAACCGTTACCCCTTTCTATCTACGTCATTATATGCAATGTAATTTCAAATAGTATAAAGAAAGTCGTCGCGGAGTCCTGGAGGAGAACAGCAGTTGGTAAAAGATGGGAACCGATTTTATCAAAACCTACCCCAAACAATCTGCCCCACTAAGTCACTGTGGCCACAGGCCCGACTACCTACAAAAACATTTGCACAGAATCGGCGTAGGACTTTCCGATCTGCCCCCTCTGTTCAAAAGAGGAAGGAACGGCTGATCATCTTCTACACTGTGCAGCACTTCAGAGTGACTCAAGAAGGACGAGCATGGATGTACTGGGTGACGCGGCGTCAAATGGCTGACCAGTCAAGAAAGGGCGTTACCTGAAGATGATGATTTGAGGCTTCATCCATATTCACCTATTGTGCCAATCGTTTACGGTTGGAGTAGATAATCCACTTTTCATCAGATTTACAATATGTAAGCGCACTAAAGAACATAATTCCAGCCTGCAACGTTTCTTATGTTCGGTTAATTCATGCAAGGTTCACTTTTGCTGTTTTTAGCGTCACAAAGTTTATTAATTAATATGTAGTAATAAAGTTAATTATTAATTATCTATGCCTTATAGAAGTTTAAATCACAAAACCGCCATTAATTTCGGAACGATCTGAAAAAGTATTCTAAGGTATCAACGTATAATAAGACAGAAAATCTCCTATCCGCTGTTAACATTCTTTTTGTTTTAACAGCAGTTTTTATTACAGGCGGCGGACACTGATGATACAGAGATAAAATTATAAATTAGGGAAGGAATTTTGGAAAAGGTGTTCCAAGCTTGCTTAAGTTTAGAGTAACAAGAAAGACTGGAGAAAGACTTGAGTTTAGGAGGATGGTCCTGTCGAAATTATAGGTCTCAATGCCATGTGATTACCATGGTAACCTATTGCCAAATATTCACGATTCTTGTGCTTTATTTAATTATTTGTTTCATTTAAGGACTCTGATTAGCATATTTGGTCATTAGCTTCCCATTCAATTCAAGGAGTGAAACGACCAATAGATGTTGCCCATGTTTCTTCTTTCAAGTTTGAGGCGGAGTTTTACACTCAAAAAAATCCATCGACTCTGGCCAGGTTTGACTCTGCGACCTAATAGACTGCTAGGACAGATTCGGCGTCTGAAGTATCTGTACACCGTTGCCACGGTAATATGCCGCGCGATACTTGCATGCTTTCTGAATTGTCTGCACATGGTAACCATTGCAACGTGCCGCGCAATATTCACGTGTTTTCTCCGTGTTATGGAAACTTTTCCTGGAACGCCTTTTTTGGGGGGGGGGGCAGAATTCAAGTCGCAACCCACGCTTCCATGAAACTATGTCCAACAACACCATGCCCATTCAAGTCGATGTCGAAATGATTGTTCTATTAAACGCCCCTGCACATCTTTAAGGACACACTATTTGCGTTCCGCAGTGACTTTGCACTTTGCATGCGCCTCCGGACATTCTCTCTTTCTTTCCTTCCCCCCCCCTCGCCTTTTACTCTTTTACATACTTCACCCTCCATTCTCAACCAGTTTCTAGGCTTCATTTAACAATTTTGTCTTTGCATAATAAATCCCTGTCTTTAATTATAATTTTCTTTGGATTTATAAGTTTTTATTTGTTTATAAGAAGCAAAAAAAAAAAAAAAAAAAAAACTACATCGCCCATTTTACCAGCAACAATATAAGTGGTTTCCATTTATGGGCCTTCCTAATAGTGCACTTTCTTTGTTTTATCTGGATGGAAAACAATTGTGTAGTTGCCAACATACATACCGTACGTAAGTTCCAGTTTATCTTGAAATTGTTTGGAATATGAACAATGACAGGTTGCGTCGGGTTTACTAAGCCCTGGGTCCAGGGGTGCAACACAGAGGTCTGTGCCACCCGTGGTATTTTGCATTAGGACGGTACCTTGTAACTCTAAACCGACCCGCCATTCGGCTGCAGACGATTGCGTCGCCCAGGCGCGCTAAGTTCCCTTAGCTTCCAGATTCTCACTGGTGGATAGGTCATACTAGCTTAGACCTACTCGTATTTAAGAGGTGAGTCACCCCAGCATTAAGGTAGCCACCACCCTCCCTACAAACAACGGCGATTCCGGCGCACCGGCCCCCAGGGTACACGCCTTAGGGACTTCCCTGGGACACACCGCCATCGTAGGTCCTCCATTTCCCGTGAGTGACGGGTCCACTGCCAAGCCGAGTCCAACCCAATCCGAACAACTCCCTTCCGGGAGGGGCTCGAATCAAGTCCGGCCCGGCCCCCAGCAGATAGTGTGTTAAACTGTCAAAAAAGTTAACATAAAGGATTGGTATTTGCTTTATATGTATGCTATGAGTCCCAGCCAGCCATCTGCCGACTATAAGAGCGGGGGGGGGGGGAAGAGCAATTCCCGGAGTTACCTATCCGTAATTTTGTTAGATATTCTGATCAGCTTATGAACAACTGCTCCTAAAGTGCAGGGAGTGTACGTATTAAAATGGCTCACTCCACGAGATAACACCATTAATATATACAACAATTCTGTACGACTGTGTTAACATTAGCAGAGAAATTTTTTAATGTTCCGGTTCCAAATAAAATTTCTAACCGAAAACTACGTGATAATGGTATACTCTGTTAGCCTACATAGTAACTAAATTGCTAAAACTGAAAGAGTTTGCTTACAAGAATTACAACAGACTGACGACAAATTCGGGCAAATTTGCAAAATACTGTTGATTTGAGGTGAGGCTGGATTTAATTTGCTCGCATCACAGAAAAACTGCAATTATTTGTGAAAATTCCTTTGTGATATACTACAATAGCAAGCCGAATAAACATCCTTTTATTTTTTAAAACTCTAAATTCAAATACTCGCGATTCTGTTTTTTTTTTTTTTTTTTTTTTTTTTGGTTTATTTATGGACACACTTTAACATCTAAGGTCATCAGCGTCCCATTCAACTCAGGGCGTGAAACAGCCGACAAATTTTGCTCAGAGGCCTCTCTTTCAGGCTTGAGGTTCTTTTTCATGCCGTAAATGTACGACACGGGACCCACGGCTTTACTTCTCTTGTGAAGGAAGCCACACTTAGGATTTTTACGCCCGAAAAAATCCATCGCTCCTGGCCGGGTTCGAACCCGCGATCTTGGGTTTAGAAGGCAAGCATGGTAACCACTACACCACCAGGACCGACTCGCGATTCTGTTACGCTCATGCCGGAGTTAATACATTTTGCAATACAGGCTGTTGGACATAGGGGCGTTCTAAATTTTTTCGGCCTGACCAAGAAAACATAAGATTTAAGATAATTTCCACCCGCCATTTTTAAGATGCTAACCTTGTAAATCAATACCTTTGGTCTAACTTATTATACCCTCAATAAAATAAGGTTTGTCTAACTATGAATAGTAAACGTCTGTTTCAACTTTTAAGCTCATCATTTGATGTGAATCATCGTCCACAAGCATTTATTCAGGTTGGGAATAAAAAGTAATTGTTGGCACCAAATCTAGCGAATCTAGAAGCATTAGGAAGTGAAAGACATGCAGTTTTGCAGCAACAATCAATCCCAACGTGTGTGAAGGTACTTTATTGTTATGAAAGAGAACTTTCTTTTTTTCAAGGTACGGACGTTTATCCTCAATAGCACCCTTGGCCCCGTAGTGCAGTGTAATATTCCCCGGTAAGGCTTTTGCCCTTCTAAAGGTAGTCTATGAGCTCCACACCATGAGAATCCCAGAAAACCGTAGCCATGACTTTTTCTGCAGATGGAACCATTTTTGTTTTCTTTAGTTCACTCTCACTTGTTGCACCCATCAAGCACAAAGCTTTCTCATATCCAAAATGGACACGGCCTATTGAAGTCTTTGCAAAGTCATCTGCTTATTAATACTAGCTGCCACACAGTAAAATATTTAAATTAATTTGCTCTGTGATCCCAAATGTGGAACTGATACATGCAGGCAGCGTTACCTGTGATCTACACACAAGGCATCAGCTACATTTAATCAGTAAAGGTAAACATTATCCAGTATACCTGATAGGAAAGGAAATTAAATCTAAGATTACAGAAAATGTTGTGATTGCAACATATTCTGGCTTACCTGTACATAAACTAACAGTAAATGTTCCAAAAATCTAGACCTTCTCTATGGTAATACTGCACGAGTAGCTTTGCAACTCTAACAGTAATTTCATCGAATATTCAGTATTTAAGCAATAAAACTGACTTAGTGAAGGACGTACAGACTGTATTAAGCCTTTATAATAGAACATGGCTTAAAAGAAAATGAGATATCACTATACATAATTAATGGAAATAAACTATTCATATTTTATTATAGGAAAACTCATAGTGTAGGTGTGGTAATATATCTTAAAAGTATACCACAGAGTAAAATACCTAAATATTGCAATGAAAAGGTATTTTAAATAGCAAGGATAAAATTATTCACTGAACTTGAATGCACATTGCTTTGTGGCATAAAAAGATCTCTAGTTCTGAAAAATGAGATTTCCTCAAAATATATGATTTGCTTAAAATGAATTATGCAAAATAATGCGAAACTTATTCTAGTTTATGACTTCAACATTAATGTTGCTTATAATGAATTCAATGATATATTAAAAATCTGCAATCTAAAGGAAGCAACATTGGCTTTTGCTCTAGTAGTGTCACTATAACTCAAGCTCAACTTTAGATTATATTATCACTAATCTAAATGAAAACAGGAATAAAAATTTAATCAAATTCAAATTTCAAGACGATAGAACCCAAATAACTGATATTGTAAATTGCCAAATGTAGGTATTCAATTAATTCATGACTGTTAGGGATACAAGAGAAACCAGAACAATGGAACTAAGTGAAAAATTATCTTGTGAAAACTGGAATAATGTTTACAATGGACTAAACACTACTAAAAATTAGAATGCATCCTTTAAAATTCTTACCCATTTCCTAAATAGCTCATCCTAAAATTAAAAATCTGTAGTAAAAAAAAAATGGGGGGACACTAATTACTGAATTAATTTTCCGTAAAACAAATTGAGGGATATGAATTTTATCAAAATATGTTGATTATAAGTCGTTATATAATCATTACAAAAATCAATATATAGGCTAGGTATCTTACAAAATAAGACAGTTTTGGGAATTCTGCTTACAAAGCAAAAACAAAATGGAATTTAGTAAATAACCATTACTCAAAGTTGAAGAAACATATTAATTTTATTTAAATCAGAATAGGCAAAAAGCAAGCAATCCCTCAAATATTTTTTATATATTCAAAAAACACTTCCTTAGGATAATATATTATTCTGTTAACAATTGCTCTACTTTACTCGAGGTTTAACAAACAATCTATATTCATGAGACAAATGACAGGGAATTAAATGAGTTCATTAAGAGTTTTAATAATAAAGGGTTCTAGGAATAGGATGGGTTTTTGTGCAATGCGTTAAAAAATGCTGGACATTGCTACTAAATTCTCTAGTTTATTTAATTATTTACTGAATAAATGATGGAATATTTCCAGACTTGTTTAAAATAACTGTAGTTAGGCCCATCATCAAAACATAATGTACGCTAGACCAGTCATATCTATTACATTTACCTCAATATTTAAAGTTATTTTAACTGAAATACCTAATCATTTAAACAGTAATTAGTTTTTAATCCATTGGCAACATGGGTTTAACAAAGGACATTCCACATCCACTGCAGTTAGGGAATTTATTTAGGAACTTTTAAATAAAATGAACCAAGTTTAACAGAAGATCTATTTCTTGATCTGATTAAAGCATTGGACAGTATATCTCATGAACTTTTATTAGATGAATTGGAATAACATGGTCTATAAGGTAAAGTAAATCAATTTCAGCTTGTATAAATTAGATGTCAGAGTAAAGCTGTTACCCAAACTTCACATTTATGAGGTTTCTTACCCTCATGAATCAAAGGATGACTTTTAATCTAGAAGGTCCAGGTAAAGCTCTTCCCAAAAACTTCACATTTATGTGGTTTCTAATCTTTATGTATTAAAAGATGACTACTTAACCCAGATTTCCGAGTAAAGCTCTTTCCACAAACTTCACATTTATATGGTTTCTTATATTCATGAATCAAAAGATGCTTCCTTAAACTGGATGTCTGAGTAAAGCTCTTCTCGCAAACTTCACATTTATGTGGTTTCTTACCCTCATGTATCAAAAGATGATTCCTTAAACTAGATGTCTGAGTAAAGCTCTTCCCACAAACTTCACATTTATGTGGTTTCTTACCCTCATGAATCAAAAGATGAATCTTTAAATAAATTTTCAGAGTAAAGCTCTTTCCACAAACTTCACATTTATGTGGTTTCTTACCCTCATGAATCAAAAGATGATTGCTTAAACTAGATTTCTGAGTAAAGCTCTTTCCACAAATCTCACATTTATGTTTTTTCTCATCCTTATGTGTCACAAGATGAGTCCTTAAACTAGATGGCCAGGTAAAGCTCTTCTCACAAACTTCACATTTATGTGGTTTCTTACCCTCATGCATCAAAAGATGATTGCTTAATCCAGATTTCCCAGTAAAGCTCTTTCCACAAACTTCACATTTACATGGTTTCTTATAATCATGAATCAAAAGATGCTTCCTTAAACTGGATTTCTGAGTAAAGCTCTTCTCGCAAACTTCACATTTATGTGGTTTCTTACCCTCATGTATCAAAAGATGATTCTTTAAACTAGATGTCTGAGTAAAGCTCCTCCCACAAACTTCACATTTATATGGTTTCTTACCCTCATGAACTGAAAGATGAATCTTTAAATAAATTTTCAGAGTAAAGCTCTTTCCACAAACTTCACATTTATGTGGTTTCTTACCCTCATGAATCAAAAGATGATTGCTTAAACTACATTTCTGAGTAAAGCTCTTTCCACAAACCTCACATTTATGTGGTTCCTCATCCTTATGTATCACAAGATGATTCCTTAAACTAGATGACCAGGTAAAGCTCTTCTCACAAACTTCACATTTATGTGGTTTCTTACCCTCATGCATCAAAAGATGATTACGTAACCTATATTTCCGAGTAAAGCTCTTTCCACAAACTTTACATTTATGTGGTTTATCATCCTTATGTGTCAAAAGATGATTCCATAAACTAGATCTGTGAGTAAAGCTCTTCCCACAAACTTCACATTTATGTAGTTTCTCATCCTTGTGTATCAAAAGATGATTCCATAAACTACATTTCTGAGTAATGCTCTCCCCACAAACTTCACATTTTTGTGGTTTCTTACCCTTATGAATCAAAAGGTGATTAATTAACCTAGATTTCCGGGTAAAGCTTTTTCCACAAACTTCACATTTATGTGGTTTCTCATCCTTATGTATCAAAAGATGATTCCTTAAACTAGATGTCTGAGTAAAGCTCTTCTCACAAATTTCACATTTATATGGTTTCTTATACTTATGTATCAAAAGATGACTCCTTAAATTAGATGGCCAGGTAAAGCCCATTCCACAAACTTCACATTTAAGTGGTTTCTTACCCTCATGCATCAAAAGATGATTCCTTAAAATAGGTGTGTAATTGAAGCTCTTCCCACATACTGCACACTTTTGTGCCTTTCTATGGTTTTGTAAAAGACTTTCATTTATAAATTTATTTTTTTGATGTTCATTAATTGATTTGTGGCTTTTTATAAATGAAGTGCTGGTGCAAGTTTTACCATATAATTTACCAGAGAATGTGTGCTTCTTTTTGTTTCCTTTACAATCCTGTGTAGCTTCAATAAAAGAAGTTCTAGATGAGTTTTTCACACATCTGGATATGTTTTGCCCATTTGACCTGAAATTTGAAGAACATGATGACAAAAAAGAGGAAATGTTCTTGTTGTGTACAAAAAAATTAAAAACATGTTAATTTTAGATTCATTATGGGAAATATTAAACTATATCAGATAAATAAAACATTTATTCACATTAGAATACAATTTTTCTCACATGTTGCTACTGATGCTCACTCATGGAGCTTGTAACCCTTATTCTAATGAACCCAAGCCTGAAATTCAGTTCTTTTGATCAATGTAGAAATACAACTAAAGAATTTAAACATTCTGGATCAGTGTCATAGAGAATGAAATTTTCCTACTCTACACACATCATAAGAAAACGATTATCAGTGATCTTCAGTATTTAATTTCAACCATAATCAAAATTGCCGACCATTCTTTATACACAGTATTTTCTATATTTTAAAGGACAAAAAATATACTTTTGTATATGTGAAACTTTAAAGGCAGGGCAGATTACTACTTCTTTTAATATATGCAGGTGCTAAGTGTAACTAAATGGTTCACATGGTATATCAGCTACCAAAACTGGCCTTAGAAATAGGCCTAATAAGTCAATGTTGATGACGATACATGGAACTTCATACAGATACCCAACCATTTTGTCAAAAGTAACAAAGAGTAAATTGCTCCTAGAACCAAATAATGTTCAACTTAATTGGAGCTGTACAGGGTCGTTATTCTGAAATTGCTTGTTCCAAAATCCTCTATGATCACAGCCACCAAACAGATTTGGCAGAATGCAGCAATTCTTTCAGGATGAGTTTAAATGGCCTCAATACTTTTTTTTCCACCTTTCACTTAAATCAATCAGTTGGCTTGAGGGTACATTGCACATTACATTAGTGGAAGGTATCAAGTATAGGGACTCATTAACAAGAAAAGGCTCAATAGTGAAAAATATAACTTCGTTTGCCTGAAACAACAGTTGAAATTCCATCTGCCACTGCATTAAATATTACATAAACAACTAACTCATGAACATTATATTTTTCCAAAAGAGGGATTACTGGATTGCTAGTTGATTATGAACAAATGCAAATTATTCAATATAAGAAATTGTTGATGCATTTAGGACAGAGTGAAAACGTGTCTTTCTAATGCAATTGCTGATGAAGATACAGATATTTTCCATTTCATCTTCTGTTCGATCAGTTTCGTTTTACCCTGTAGTCAGCAAATCTACAAGTAAAAAGGCTCCATGGCAATCAAGTGGGGGGTTGCCAAGTTCGGCCGAGGTGGGGGGAGCATCACTGATCACATGGTACTTCTATGACTTTTATTGGTTTTCTGCAATGGGCAGAGTTCAATCTGACCACTTTTTCTTACATTACTTCAAAATGTGTTGTGCCTCAAATGTTGTGCTAGTTAACATGCAGTTTAATTAGTAAAAACAGAGCAATGACTTACCCTGTATCACTAGCTGGTAAAATTAATTCCTCAACTTTGATCTTCCTCACTAAATCTTGGTCAAACCATTTCTCCTCCTATGACAAATAAGTTTATTTTAATATTAAACCTGCTAACATCATATTAACATGCATGAAGTAATCAATAATATCTCCACATAAACAATTATTATTTTTATCAATTAGCTAACATCTAGATCTTATTCTTTGACTTATCAGTGACTACCCACTGGAATTTCCTGCAGATTTGGGTTTGGCTACATATACATACAATTTTACAAACCAATAATTTCCTTATTTCTAAGCTACTTATTTGCCCCATATTCATCAAATTACAGGTTCACAAACAGAAAAATATCTAAGAATTTACAATACCAAAACTAATTTCTCCCATACCCTTAACCACTTGGACCTTTAAAATAAATCACTAATTTTTACAACTGTGTGTACCCTCAAGTTCCTTCCTTAAACTTCCCAAGTACTATCCTTACTTATTTTAAAATTTCCCAATCTTGTAAATAAATATTGTACTTATGAAGCTGTTGACAATGGAGTGGCAATATAACCTAAACTTAGGTATTCATTTTTTACACTAAACTCCATGCACTTACATAAAACGCGTCTTACTTTTGTGTAAGTGAATGGAGATTAGTGTAAAAAATTGAATACCCAAGTTTAGGTTTCCCAATCTTGTTTATTTTTTTCTACCCTTATTTGTGTCAACATTTTAACTGTCAGTATTATCTTTTTGTAGTTTGTCCTATTTTTATCCCAGATACTGTCCCTGCACTTTTTACTATTTCAAATTTTATTAGAAAATCTGCTTTCCCAATCAAAATATATCCTCCTTAAACATTTTTCCTTTACCATTTTAGAAATAATAACCCTTTATGCACCCATGCAAGACCTATTCCTGCAATTGATCACAATTATCTATACATTTTTCCCATACAATTTCTTTTACATTTATAAAGTATAAAGAACTTTTATCCTCAAAACTAGCCCAAATTTTTTGCTTCTCTATATCTTCTACCCTCTGCGTAACTTCTTTCCAAACTCTACCGACATTACTTTTACCCAGTTGCCATACATTTCCATTCCAATTTTTTCAAACAGATTCCCCACTTCCCCAATCAGACTCTCTCTTCCCAATACATCTTTTGTACTTTATATATTCTTTTAATACATTGTTACTACCCATTTAACATCTGTGTTAATATTTCAAGATCCTCTCCCCTATTATATCTTTCCTTACTATCCTTCCTAGTTCTGCCAAACTTAACCCTCTTGGGAAAACTATTGCTAACCCCAGAACTTCTCCACAAAACATTCTATGTACCACCTCAATTGTGGTCAATCTCTTTGGCACTCTCCAAATTTCTACTGCATACACATCTTTGCCTCAAACACTGCCTCATACGCATTTCATTGGTAATGTGGAAACTTTGAACCAACTTATTCTGGCAGCTTTCATAGCTAATTGACCTTAACTGTGCTCATTTCGACTGCACCTCCCCCATCTTCCATTACTCAAAAATCCTTCTCCCAAATATTTGAATTCTTTCACTACCTACAGAGTCTCCATTTACAAACCATCTCTCATCTTTCTTTAATTATGATCCTTTTTAAAATGCTATTATCTTTTATTTTTTACTGTTAGACCCCATTATGCACACAATCCAGCAATTTCATCAATGGCATTTTGAATTCCTATCATGGGACACATAGTTAACAGTTCTCTTATGTTTTGGCCTTTCAAAACTTGAGCAAATGTGCAAATGCTTTATTGTTTTTCTCAAACATGTTAATTTTTTTTAAGAACTTCTATTTTTATGGTGATCAGTTGTCTTTCAGCATTTTATTTCTTTAACCAAATTACTTAATAAACCTACAGTAATTTTTAGTTTATTTATTGAGTGAATCAAGAAACTGAAACAGGTAGACATGAAGGCAAAGTCAGATTTGAAATTAATATTACATATTAAATTCTGAATAATCTCAATTGCAGAAGCATCGCTTTGTTCAGTTCATTTACTGTGGATGTAAGAACTTCAATAATATATTTTAATGAACTGATATCAGAGTTGCACTTTCCTTTAATCTTTTCCCTGATAAGGGCTTGTGTAGACGTCAAGTCAAAAATGGGCCTGAGTGATATGGAGGTGTATACCATCCAGCAAGCTCTGCAAACAATGATTTTAAACTCCTTATTGTTTTATCACTTCTTTAAAAAATAAACTTAAATAAATTCTATAAAATAGTTCAACCCTCATCTTTATAAGTTGTATTTTGAATTATACTACTCAAAGGGTTACTGAAATAAAAGCACATTTCTGCAATCGCCACAAATCATGTTCGTTTCCTTGCTTGTACTCCTTTTGCAGCATATCACACACTTCTGATTAGGATGCAACTTTATTCTGTATTCTCTTACGGAAATGTTTTACGTCATTTTAAGTGTGGCAAGTTTTTTAGACATTCTACCCCCTTTGTGCACATGCCTTTGAATTTGGAGCTTGCAATTAAGTTGCAAGGAATCAATATGTGAAAATTCAGATATGTCATTGTTTATTGTGGGTTTAGAGCTTTCTAAATTACCATGCAATTGTTTATGGTGAAATCCCAAAAAAATAGTTTTTGAAACATTTTACAGTTTTTCATAAAGAGGGATGTGACTACAATGCTGATCCACTAAATCAACACCACCCTTATGCATACTGTATTCATGCATAATATCAGGCTTGAAAGTTGTCATTTTGGTTTTGGCATCTAATTTTTATGAATTGTTCATCAAAATTTTGGAATTGCAACTAGATAAAGTCATAGCTACCCTTCTATCATGCCAAGCAATGTAGGTCAAAGATGGAAGTTGTTACACATCCATTTCCCCTCTGTTCATTTCTTTTGCCAATCCAATATGATTTCAACATAATGTTCTAATGGCATCCATCATTCTTTTGCATAAAACAATAAATAACTTAGGGAAATTGTACCAGTTGTCTAGATACACAGTCCTACCATAATCAAGCACAGATTCCATGAGGTGCAGGAGCAGATAATCTCAAGTCTTTTTCTCCTGTATTGTCAGTACCTTAGCCAATGTAAATACAGTTATTGCAGACATACCCTGATTTACTTTCACCAAGACCAAAACTTATGCCAAATCTGTTCCATTTGGTTTTCACATATTGCTTCCAACCCAAGCGGTTCTTTCAGAGCATCAAGCTTATCAACAGTGGCCTTTTCAGCATGAATGTAATTTTCTTTGAATTTTAAAATAAGGTAATAAAAAAATGGCCTAATTTTGTGAAATTGATCACTTATATTTTCTGTGCTGTTAAAATGAAGAAATAGCAATAAAGACAAAAGCCTGTTGTTTGACATGCATTTTCTAAAAATAGGGAGTCGATAGCATGTCATCTACAGACCAGAACTGTCTTTTCAAAATACCCATGAGAATAATAATGCCAAGTAGCCTGTAAATCTCATGTTACATTACATCTGACCATTTCGTATCCTACTTTTAAGCCCTAATTTGCCTTTTATTTCAGAAGCTTGAACACTTCCTAAACGACCTAAAGCTGCACCACTAATTGATTCAAGCTGAGAATAACAAGTTTGTAACTTATACCTTTGAAGGAATCCTCACAGCAAAACGATGTTTCACATTGTCAGTTGACAATGTGAACGATATGTTTACAAAACATGTCCTGTTATTTTAATAATTAAAGGAGTGAAACGCTCATGAGTGTTGATTATTTTAACTTTTTAATAAACTAAGAAGTTTGTAATTTTTTCTGAAATTAACCTAGTCTTAGTATTTAGCTGAAACGAAAATACTCTCAAATAAATAAACCCAAACATGTGGTAACAAAGTCTAGTATCAAGTTCCACATTTATCTATCTCAGCAGCTGAAAATTGTATTGCTGTCCTGAGCATAATAAGCTAAGTTATTATGTCATGCAAGCTCAATCATATTTCAACCTCATCTAAAGCCATACACAATGCATGTGTATAAAAACTAACTGTCTTGGTATACAGGAAGAACAATAAGAATGTGTGTATGGGGCTGGTTTGCAAAAGGTCAAACACTTCTCCCCTTACAAGATTTATTACGTACTGTGTACTGGGCTAGCTACAAACAGAGAGCTAGAATTTGTAATGCAAAACAAGAGTGTGGAATCATGGTAGCATTTAAGAGAAAATAGTAGAGAACTCTTTTAGTTCCATAAATCAGAATCAAATTTTCATAAATTATACTGCAAAATTGAAAGTTTTTTTGCATTTATTTTTAAATAAATACAGCATTACTTGTTGTAGTTAGCTCATACTACATTTAATGTCCTATAACTTATATTTTCTTTAAAATATGATAAAAAAATAAGAAAATTGTAAGATAACAAATCATTCAATGTACTCATAACTGCAATATGCCAATGTGTGACATACTCAGATACTACGGTTTGTTCACTCCCTCATATTTGCAGCTTGATTTAAATACCTAGATCTGTTTATTTGATATGCAGAAACAGCCAGGGCTGGGGTTTAAATGGCCACCGGGGAATAGGTTAATGTCTCATTATGCAATGTGAGTGATGGCAAAGTAATAATATAATGAAGAGTGCATCTATCATAGAAATAGAATAATACAAGTAGAACAAAAAGAGAAGTGATCCATTATATAATACTCGGAACTCTAAATTTACAAAATTATGTATGTACAAGATAATTGCAGTGGAGAATTTGTGTTAAGAAAGAATGAATGAATTTTATTTCAACAAGCAACATTACAATTAAATGTACACAAACAAACAGAATATCTAAGAATTTAGCAATACAGTTTACAGATAAAATTACATTTTACAGAACATACAATTACAATTTAATTTACATAACATAATTTACATAAACACACAAAATCTCCAAAAATTCAGCAGCACCAAAACTGAGGCCCTCCCACATCTCAACCACCAGGTAATATGTATGGTAAAGTACATCTAAAATGAATTACTAATTTTCATCACTATCACATAAACACCCAAAATCTCCAAAAATTCAGCAGCACCAAAACTGAGGCCCTCCCATATCTCAACCACCATGTTATATGTATGGTAAAGGACATCTAAAATGAATTACTAATTTTCATCACTACATATGCCCTCAAGCTCCTTCTTTATACTTCTTCTCCAATTATCCCTTACTTTTCCTAAAAAATTCCCCTATCTTATTCATTTTCTCTGTTATATCTAACTGCCACAGGTGGCCGAGGTCGTTAAGGCACGGACTCGTGAGCGGGAGGCCTGGGGTTCAAATCCTGCCAGGACCATCCTCCCTGACAGGTTTATTCAATCTTCATAAATGGTAAATGCCGGGGTAGTACCCTAACTTGCCTGGAACGATTCCTTTCTTAAAAATAAATCCTTTCCCAACATATCATTTCATCTCGTGTATCATTAGTGTCCATCGCCTGTGGTGCCTCTGTAGCAAAAATAGGCATTAAACACTATTGATTTATTGTTATATCTGATAACAATTTTGTTGCCACTATTTCATTTTGTAATCCTTCTTTACAATTTATCCTTAATACCCCTGTACACATCCATGAAAAACTTAATTCTTCCAAATTGGACACAAATGCCTATATATTTCTCCCTTCCCCAATTTATATAAATCTAAGAAACTTTTGTCCTCAGATCTCTTGCCTCTCTATGTTTTCTACCTTCTGTCTCACTTCTTTCCAAAATCCACAAACATTATTTTCACCCAAATGCCATATATCTCCCATTCCAATTTCTTCCAATAGTTGCCCCATTTTCCCAAGCCAACACTCTCTTCCCAATACATCTTTTTGGTATGCAAGACATTCTTTAAGTACATCATTATTGTCTAATTTCAAACATCTATGCTAATATTCTAAGATTCTTTACGCTATTATTCTTATCCTTCCTAATTCTACCATACTTAACCCCCTTGGTGAAAATTTTGGTAGCCCCAGAACCTCTATACAAAACATTCTATGCACTACATCAACCTTTGTCCACCCCTTTGACACTCTCCAAACTTCCATGCATACATCATCTTCGACTTAACCATAGCCTCAGATAGTCTTTCTAACCATTTCATTGATAATTTGGGAATTATACACAAACTTAGCTTCCACAACTAACTTACGTTTTACTTTACACATTTAGACTGGACTTCCCATCTTCCATTTCTCATAAATCTTACCCCCAAATAATCACATTGTTTCACTACCTCTATTGGGTTTCAATTTATAAACTATCTCTCATCTTTTCTTAATTTTGTTCCCCTTTTAAATACTATTATCTTTGATTTATTACTATTTATCTTCAGGCCCCTATTCTGCACAATATCTAATAATTTCATCAATGGTATGTTGTAAACCTATCACAGTTACTGCCCGTTATAATATTATCTGCAAAAAGCACTTCTGGTACTTCTTCTTTCCAATAATTGGGCAATATCTATTTTTTTCCTCAATCCTATCTAGGATATCATCTTTAAGTAAATTAAATAATATCAGGCTCAATTTACATCCCTGTCTCAAGCCCAAATTTTGGACTGTATAGTCTGTGGATCTATTACTTCACATCTAACACAATACTCGCTTCCTTCATATCATTTTTGAAGTTCTATTAATAAATTCAGTAATAACTCCCTTACATTTTAATATGCATCCTTATTTATTGTATCAAATGCCTTCTTAAAATCTGCAAAAAATGTACACCCTACCCTTTTTATTTCTTAAATATTTACTCATTATAGTATGAATTATTATATTATGTATTGTTCTTTTCCCATTTATAATGCCTGCTTGAAATTCTGATAATTTGCCTTCATTTTTGCCCACTCATGCATCCTTCCTGCTAATATATCATTGTATATCTTTACTTAAAATTGATAGCATACTAATTCAGTTACTCAGGTTATTTATACCACCTAACAGAGAAAGTAAATGAATTTGTTTTAAAATGTGCATGCAGAAATATGCGCCAAACAATATGAAAAACAGATAAAGACCAAATGATTAGTTTCATACAAGTGCAGGAGTATGCAAATTTTGCAAAGGGAGCAGTGATTTTATGAAGAGAGCAAAATGGAAAGGAAGAGAAGTAAGGTATGGTAGATTTAAGAGACTTTCAAGCTGATGTTAGAGATGAAGACAGATAGAAATAGAACCCATAATGTTGAAGTTAAAATAATTTCTGGAGGGGCATGGCAGGTGATGGTAGGTTGTAAGGAAATTGTTCAAAGTAGACTTTATCAAACCTGCATATTGGATTAAGTACTTTCAGCAGCTAACTGTTCTAAAACTGCTATGTAGTTTCAAAAAGAACAAAGGGTGTGCATTGGCAGATAGCTATCAGAATTTTTTCAAGTATAGTATAAAGTTAACACATTTTTGACCAAACTTTTGAATTGAATACAGATCAGAAGGATATTCTCAAGAGTTGGCAGGTGATATTAATTCATTCTATTTGTACATTAGATTGAACATTTTTACCTTAAGTAATGCATTAAGCCAAATATCTTATGCAATGCACATATTAAATAGGTATAGATATTTTAAGAATTGTATATTTTTGTTAAGTACATTCTACATAAGCTTATATTTTAGGAAGCTGCGAGTTCTTTATCATCTAAGGTCTTTAAATGGAAAAAGAAAATATTAAAAATAATGCAGTAATTACCCTGCTCCCAGTAAACAAATTTTTAAAGGATTCAAAGTTCTAATATTAATCTTCCATATACATATGAAATGTATATTTTGTTTATAATAATAAACAGCTTTTTAGAAATCATGAAAACTATGTCATTGCTCTAGAATAGCTGGTCTAATTGACTTACAATATTGCAGATTTACTAAAAGCATACACAAAGATATGCTTCAAGCAATACATTTAAAAACATATTGTTATATTATGAAGGAATTCTTGAAAACTAAATTAGGTGTGTGTGCTTTTTTTTTAATCTTCTTTATTTACTGCATGCTCCATTAATATAATAATTAGTAATATTGCATGCAATGGTATAATTTCATTGTTATATGTTATCCTTAATACTATGTTTGAACACTATTTCATTCTTATTCTAACCTAATCATATTTTGAAGATTGCCAAAATTGGTTATATATGCATGCATTTACATTATTTACATTATCATTCTCAGTCACCACATTTTCTGTCCTAATAGTCAATTTGTGTTAATTTGAAAACTAAAAATTTCTGTTAACAAAATTTTTAAACTGTTTATTATATTTTAAAACAAGCTTACTATTGTCTAATGCCCATCGCCTAGTTACTTTTGCTACATCTTTTCGGAATATTTCTCGCCCTTTCCTCAAGATTTTGCAGTACCACAAGATGTGTTCCACCATTTGTATACCCTTCTGACATACATATGATGCGTCTTCTGCTATTTTGAAGCAATTACGGTAGGCTCCAAATTTCCCGTGTCCTGAGAGGATCGCTGTAATATTGGGGCTTAGAAGGATGTTGGTTTTTAGCCTTTTAGCTACAGTTGGAAAATATCATTTTGTAATCACTCCGTTCATTGTCATTTGCCACTCTGTTTCCTATAGTCTCTGACTTTCTTCTCTTAATTCATTCCTCACTTCACATTTTGGGATGAGTTGATAATCCACTGGCAGGTTCTTGGTTTTTGCTGCTTCTTTCGTGAGTTGGTCTGCCATTTCATTCCCTTCATTGCAGATGTGTGCTTTAACCCAAGTAAAATGTATTTCCCAGTGTTCTTGTTGGAGTGATTTTAACTTCTTCCTTATTCTTTCTGTCACAGAGGTTTCTATGTTTTGTAGTCGGTCCTGGTGGTGTAGTGGTTACCATACTTGCCTCCTAAACCCAAGATCGCGGGTTCGAACCCGGCCAGAACCGACGGATTTTTTCGGGCGTAAAAATCCTAAGTATGGCTTCTTTCGGAAGGGAAGTAAAGTCGTGGGTCCCGTGTCGTGCATTTACGGCACGATAAAGAACCTCAAGCCTGAAAGAAGAGGCCTCTGAGCAAAATTTGTCGGCCGTTTCACGCCCTGAGTTGAATGGGACGTTAATGACCTGAGATGTTAAAGAGCGTCCTTAAATAAATAAATCAATCTATGTTTTGTATGGTTGTTAATTAAATCTAATGTAATTCGACTATCCGTGTGGATTGCTCCTGTTAGTTTGTTGAAGGTTGCATTGTCTATATTTTCCAACAGGGCTCTCAATATGGCAAACTGCTTGGCTTGATTATTTGAGAATTTTTGGTGCAGCTTATACTGTAGTTGATGAACTGGCATATTATTAATACACATTATTATTCCTGCCCCCACACCTGCCTTGCTTTTGCTGCCATCAATGTATATCTTCAGAGAGAGATAGAGAGAGAATGTATGTGGTTTTTTTATCTTCTTTATTTACTGCATGCTCCATTACTATAATAATTAGTAATACTACATGCATTGCTATAATTTCATTGTTACATGTTATCCTTAATACTATTTTTGAACAGTTTCATTCTTATTCTAACCTAATCATATTTTGAAGATTGCTAAAATTGGTTATATATGTATGCTTTTACAATATTTACACTATCATTCTCAGTCACCAAATTTTCTATCCTATTAGTCAATTTGTGCTAATTTGAAAACTGTCAAAAATATATTGTTTGTGTGTGTTGAATATGTAATTATTTATATGAACTTTTTTTTTTGATTGATTTATTTATGCTCTTTAACAGCTCAGATCATCAGTGTATTCAACTCAGGGCGTGAAACGGCCGACAAATTTTGCTCAGAGGCCTCTCTTTCAGGCTTGAGGTTCTTTTTCGTGCCGTAAATGTACGACATGGGACCCACGGCTTTGCTTCCCTTCCGAAGGAAGCCATACTTAGGATTTTTACACCCGAAAAAACCCATTGGTCCTGGCCGGGTTCCAACACACGATCTTGGGTTTAGGAGGCAAGTACGGTAACCACTGCACCACCAGGACCGCCTTATTATATAAACTGATGAAGTCAAATGCACATACTATAAATGATTGGTGAACAAAAAAATTGAATCTCATTGCTGTCTAATTTTGGGAGAAAGAACAAAATGCTGAGCAGAAGAGAATAAAAGATTATTGCCATTCCAATCAAGAGATAAAAAGGGTAGAACAACAATGAATAATGCTAGGATTATTAAAACAATGATAAATGTTTAGTATTAAAATGTAGCATGCTGTAGCTGTATTTTTGAGAAAGCTTATGATATAATTATGAGAGAAGTATTATTGTACAAATTGAGAGAGAAAAAGTTAACTGCAGAAATGGTTAAGATACAAGAATTACAGCTTCTGTATCAAATGTGACAAGGGAAAGTCATGCAAAAAATGTGTTAAAATTAAACCTAATCATATTTAGCCTGTTCGTAGATATTATGTGAAGCTTAAAAGATGTCAATGGAGATAATCCAATAAATGGTGATGATTTAAGTGGAACCAATATCAGTTATAGGATTAGAAATTGAAAGCTACTGTAAATAGTGCAGATTGGTGGGGGATTAAATTGTACTTAGGAAGCCATAGAAAATGGAACAACCAATTCTATTAGGATTTATTAAATTCACTTATATATATAACTAAAGGCAGTCAAATACCGAGTTAATCTCTCTTGTTCTCATGAGTGAGAGTGCCTACATGGGAGTGCTGCTACAAGAATCTCATATCTCAGGAGCAGTCTCTCAGTAACGATGCAACTCAAGAATTTCTGCAGCCAGTACATGAGTGATCAAAACAGTACAGTCTTGTACTGTGCATATCATCATACAGGAAGGAAATTTAGATGCAGTAATGAAAAAGTATGAACATTAAAATATTATATTCTTAATTAGTTAGAGAGTCGATTTAATACTCTTATGCTGCACTTATCATTGAATTATACAGAACATGTTTCACAGGCCTTTGTCCACACCATCAGCTATGAGTCAACACAGGCAAAAACCTGTGAAACATGCTCTATATAATTCAAGGTGAGTGGAGCATGAGTATTAAATTGACTCAGTAGTTCATTAAAGAATAAATTAATTGCTTCACTGTATTAGTTCCAACATGAAATTAGTTTAAAACAATGAAAAATTGTTTCTCAATCAACATAGGCAATCTTATTTGTGCCTGGACTTAGCTACTTACAAAAATGAGTCATTCTCGAGAAAAATGTGCTCTCATAAGCTGCTATTGGCAAACCTATCCCCCCTTTCATGCATGCCATGCGGCAGAAAAGTGAGCAAGCAGACCACCGAGATACGAGCAGGATTGAAAACTTTGAGTTGCTTTATATACAACACTAGGACATGCTTCAAGGGCAAATTACTCCCATCATTAGATGTTGACAAACATCTCCCCTTAGTTAATGCCAAAATTTTCTCCAATTTCTTAGCAAAAAAATCATGTACAATATGTATTTCTCTACTGTCATAGAATGTATTTCTATTTTGCCATTTATCTTCTTTAAACATTTTGAACTTATATTCTAATAGAATTTATTAAATATGTTAACACTAGCTCTAAAATATTAAAATATGTTTCCAGGTAAAATGGCTCCCACTAACAGCTATTGACCTGCACCAGGCATCTTCTCAATTTTTCC
Source organism: Metallyticus violacea (assembly GCA_030762175.1). Classification (NCBI taxonomy): domain Eukaryota; kingdom Metazoa; phylum Arthropoda; class Insecta; order Mantodea; family Metallyticidae; genus Metallyticus; species Metallyticus violacea. Next base: position 19,611,799 of record CM060838.1, on the reverse strand, counting down.
TATATTAATATATTTTTTCTAGTTCTGGTTACTCATCAACTGAAATACTGGTGGTTGCAAATGTTTCCTCTAATTTGGTAACTGCAAATTTAGAATGCAATTCTCCAAGCAATTTATCACAGAGTTTTCTCAAGAAATATTTGTGTGATTTCTTTGTTACTAGCAGTGGTAAATAAACATGTTGTTTTCTAATACAAATTTCATATAAGGTATGACACACACCACAGTACACAAATCTTAATGAAAAGTTCATCGAGAGCACAAGCTGCATTTAATCTGTTGCTTCCATGACGCCACTAAACGACTCAATTGCAGTAGTTGCAGCCAATTCTACTGCACAACAAAGACAAACATTTTCTTGAACAAGGCATGCAGGTTTGTTTAATCCTTGGAATGAAAACAATGTATATGGCAGGTACCAAACAAGGGCAAAATTAATTCAACAGCACGAATATAATGTTATATAACCATTTTGGTCATTAGAATGAAATGATAGTTGAAATTCTGGAAAATGATGGAAGCAACTGAAAGCAGCATTTTTATTTAGCACTTATTTTACAAGAATTAAAGTTTCCTGTACATAATCAAAACATTGAAATATCAAAGATTTACAGCCATATATGCATGTGTTAAAAACCTATACAGAATTTTTTGTTGCCAGAAATATACAAAGAACACTTTCTATGAATGATACTGTACCTTTGCAATTGTGTGTTTGGTGCTTACCTTTACATCATAGGAAATTTCCCCATGAGTTTCTGATTGTTGCAACTGAGGTGAACATGTGTGAATATCCTCTGGTTCTTTTTTAATTACTACATTCATCATTTTCTTACTTTTATTTATGAACCTCTAATACTGCAAAAGAAGAAAATATAGCATTATTTGTAATGAAAGTCTAAAATAGGAGCATAAAGCCGAGCAAGAGCAATGGTCACCATAGCAAAATGTGGGGCTGATAATTGGAAATGTGCCTTTTAAAAAAGTTCCAGTTGTCACATTAATATCAAATTAATGAAATGCATGGTTATTTCTGTTTGGATCAATGCAAATATAGGTAAGTCATTAAGAAAGTTACAAATTTATTTGCAATATTATGTTTGATTAGGCAGCTGATGTATGGTTTCTAGAAAGCGGCATTAATTATTCACTTTTGAGCAAATACAAAGCATAACGTAGTTTAGAATGTTTAAAGGGATGTAAATGAATAATGAGTGCTGTATTTGTGGTAAATATGTACCCCTAACATTAAGGAAAGTGTGCTCAATGTGTTTCATAGTCCGTGTTGATCTTATTGCACAAGAGCCTTATAATTTTATTATACTTGATACTTGCGACCACGAACTCCGAACTATCACAAGAAAATCTGCGCTCATTCTCCTGTAATTCATTTTGCTGTAATATTGCGTACACTCACTTTATAGTAAAATTTTAGACTTTATAAATATGTGTACCGCTAAGGAAGTTTGGCTCTTCTAACATGTGACGTGAGAATCACAGTTCCCCCGAAGGACACACCTGCGCATGCAAACCTGATGGATTGAAAGACTTCCATATTTGTTCAGGTTTGAACGTTTTCCCCAATTGACTTTACGCTAAATAATATTGTAAATGTTTTATGGGCACAGCAGGATTCTTTATTGGTAACAGTTCCGAATAATTCGTCCCATACATATGCCACTTTTGCGTGGCAAGAAGTGATAAAAATAAAGTTAAAACATACCTGAAAAAACTCAATTTTGTAATAAGAAACAAACATTGCAGCGTAAAAACAACATAGCCTTTATAGTTATAAATATGTCACTGGAGCACTTGCATTTATTAGTACTGTCGTGCTACAGTCCCATTTTGACCATTCAACAACACTACAGATCACTACTGCACTCTGCCTACGTGATCAGTGTTGGTAACTGCTGAACTCAAGAGCAGGCTAGATTGGTACCACAAACGAGCTAAATTTTACCTCAAGGGGGTTAAATATTTTTTATATTCAACGTACAACAACAATAATAATAATAATAATAATAATAATAATAATAATAATAATAAATCTTAAATCGATAAAATTATTATTATTATTATTATTATTATTATTATTATTATTATTATTATTATTATTATTATTATTATTATTTTGTTGTCTTCAGGGTCCAGCTTCAGACTTTATCGCCACTTTGGTACAATACAAAATTTGCTATCTAGGTTTCCGGAATGGGTATAAAATCAAGTTTTAGATGTCGAGAAGGAAACACTGAAGGCGCGCATCTGTGTTTTCAGTGGTGATATGTATATTCAAAGCCGATTTCCTGGCTTCCACAACAACTTACAATATTTACAATAACACTTCCGTGCATCACTTTCTGGGGGGCCTAACAAATTCTTACATACTTCACTACGGAAACTCTGAGAGTATTGTGTTTTCCCCTTAATTAGAGCTAATCTATGTAGTGCACTATCTTGAACTGTTAATGATTTCACAATTCGTAAAACCGCAAAGGTTTACAACAAACATTTTGCACCAACTGGTTTTTCACGCAGTTTCCTTGTTTTCCTCTGGTCATGCGAAGAGGGGAATAATTGAACTGGCTAATGCTCACTTTTGGCTCTTGGGTAATAACGATCACACTTTGCTTTTAATTTACTTAAAATGTTTCATTAAATTAAACTGGAGAAATTTTATGATTTAAGTACATTATTTTACATTGTTGTAGCGTAATGAATGGCGCCTGCGGATTTGAAAATATTCCTCCTCTCCATTCTTACTCTAACCGTGTTATTCGAAGAAGAATGTAGTAGTCACTATTAATAAATTTCGATGTTACATTAGTTACGGAGCCATACTGTACAGTACGTTAGGAATATTAATTAGTCGATGAATTATATAATACCCTAGATTTTACTCCAGATGCTTCAAAACCCCTGGATTTTATCCCAAAGAGCTAAGATACCCGAAGGAACTTTGTCAAAAGATGGGGGCCAAAGATGAAGCAAAAAAAGGCTAGATCTTGCCCGAAAAGGGCTACATTGGCAACAATGTACGTGCTATTGCAAGATTGGTGACCTAAATTCTTGGAGTACAAGAAACTTGCCTTTATCCGCAGTACAAATTCTTTAGCGGCAGAGCTACAGTCCCGAGCGATAGAGGAGAGAGCCGAACAAAAGTTAAATATTGCATATATTATTTTTTTTTTCTTTCGTTAAAGGTAATCAATAATGTAACCTTATGTGTTGTCCTTCGTAACTTTCTGACTGCAATATGTTGTTCCTTATTACAAAAATGAGTTTTTCATTTTTACCACTCCTACGCTCGCCTCCTTTTCATAAATACAACTGGATAGGAATCGGTAAATCATTGTAATTTTTATCACTGCAATTTCCAATTTGTCTTATTGGAATTCACGATTAATTTATAATACATACAAACACAGACATACACACACACTAACCCTAACGGGAACCTCGGGTAAATCCTAAAAACTGGTGGACCCAGTTTGCTGCGGCTCACTATGGCCTGACGGCCTACATTCGCCTCCTTTTCGTAAATACATGTTACAGGGGCGAGTAAAGCTCTGTAATGGTAGCAAATTTCCAGTAGGAAAAAAAAAATAGCATAAATACCTGAAGATTCGAACCCTTAATTTCACAATTATAGCATGACGCTCTAATCGTCTGGACTATTGTGCTGTTGAGTTTAAGTACCCATATATCTAGCTATATCTTCACTGCCTTCGGCTTTCTCTGCTATCGCTTGGGATGGTTCGGGACTACAGCTCAGCCGCTCGAAAATTTGTACTATTGGTAAGGAAAACTTACAATAAGGCTTACGCAAGGCCAACTATATTTACCAGAACCTAATATGGTATAAAAACGGCGGCCGAAGTGGCCCGATTGTTGCCAATAACAAATATGAAACTTTTACGCAGTATTATGTTTACAAAATGACATTATTCATTATTAGAAAATATTTCGATGGGTTTTAAGAATCTGAAATTGTTTACCAATAACATTTCTCATATGTAAACAAAATAAAATACATAATGAATTATAAACTTCTCTACAGGTAAGCAGAACTACTTATAAAATGCAACTTTCAAATAACTGAATACCTTAAAACCAATCGACATAATGACGATAGCACATATTTACCATCCTCTATTTTATGGTAAGGTAATAGTTATAAAAAGTAGCACCTATCTTCCTTAATCTCACTTGCAAAGAAATTGAAACATATTTAGTACAAAAGTCTCTTTCCTCTAGCCTAAAGCATTCATAAACAATAGTACATCATTTAAATCTGCTCTTAGAAAATACCTACGTAAAAAGGCCTATTATTCTGTAAATGAATATATATTATATTGAGTTAAAACACTGAATAATTTTATACTAATGCGTATTACAAAATTTGTGCGATTGACTGTTTCTGCTTTTCTGGTTCTTGTTGTTTTGGCTGAATTGTTTTAGATGTTGTTAATTTTTAATTTTTATTGTAACTATTTATGCAGATATACATTATATTTTTTTGTAAATGTAGAATGTGTTCGTTCCTACATTCTTACAGAGATAACGGAAAACGTCGGTTTTTTTATAATGAGTCATGCAGAGTATCAAGAACATTTCTGACATAAACAAAACGAAATGTTCAAAAATAATTACAAGACATAAGAAATCTGACTACAAAACTAATTAACGTGAGAAAGGGTTAGAATTGTATATTAATAATTATAAAAGTTTAAGAAGTCGTAGACCCAAATAGATAACTCATGTATAGAGACTGAGAACAGAAAAATAATAAATTACGTCAAAAACTACAGAGGTATATGCAGAAGTAACATCAGATGAGGTTTCTCAGATGAGATGTAGAACGAGACACGTGAATTTATACAGCAAGAATAAAAATGCTTCTTCAGTAAGTAAAATTTAACTGAAAACAGACAACTAAAAACTGTGGAAAAAGCCTGCGAATTCTTTAGAAGAAAATATAAGAAAAGTTTGTCTTAACAACACATGCGGTTGTAATAGTGTAACGTGGACAGCAGAAGCAAGAAATGAGAGAAATATCTGTCATTCAAAGTTTCATATTTGCTATTGGCAGTAGTAAGGCAACTACTGCCTCATTTTTACGTCATTGGGGTCTAGTAAATTTGCTAATACTGTATTTAACCATTTTTATTTATTTACGGATGCTCTTTAACATCTCAGGTCATCAGCGTCTCATTCAATTCAGGGCGTGAAATATACGACAAATTTTGCTCAGAGGCCTCTCTTTCAGGCTTGAGGTTCTTTTTCGTGCCGTAAATGTACGACACGGGACCCACAGCTTTACTTCCCTTCCGAAGGAAGCCATACTTAGGATTTTTACGCCCGAAAAAATCCATAGGTCCTGGCCCGCGATTTTGGGTTTAGGAGGCAAGTATGTTTACCACCACACCACCAGGACTGACGTATTATAACCATGGTTACAACTTACACCGACCGCGTTAGTCGGCAATTCCCTTCTGACACAGATCTCACATTAGTTGGCATGTTAATGTAGACGGTAAGCCAAACACAATCCGATTATTCTGGAGAGTAAGAGAGAGTAGAAATGAGAGCGTGTGTGCATTCGCTGCTAGAGCGCTCTTTGCTCTGTTCTTAGAACTATGTAAACTCTTAATTGATCCTCTTTGTACGGAGCGATCCAATAAACTATGAACCAACTTGGAATGTTTTCTATTGTTGACGGTTAATGTTGGGTTTAAAAAAACCGTCAGACAGCATTGGGTTCTCATCAAAGAAACATTAGATGGCGTCGATAATCGCTTGGAGAATTCCCCTCAATAACCATCTAGACATCCTTTAGCAAATAGGCAGTTTTTACGACTGTGCAAAGAACCAATAAATAGTTAAAACTATTTAAAATCACCGTCACACATGTGAATACAATTTTGCCCCTCCCCCATTTTAGAGAATTGGCCGACAGGCAGTGCGATTTAGCTTTTTCAACAAGACTGTGCCACAGCTCATACAGAAATTATTTCGATGAGAGCAATTGAAAGAGTTTTTTTTTTTTTTTTTTCAAAATACAGAATTTTAGTAAGTATTTGTGGTCACTTGGTTCCCACTTCCTCTTGCGACATTAATTAAAATATATCGTATAAAGACACACCCACATGTCCTGAAGAGTTAAAACAAAATATCCGCCAGGAAATTACTGAAATTGAACTACATAGAGTGATGAATAGTTTTTAAAGAAGTGACAAAATGACAACGACCGTGGCCAGTTTCAGCACCCTCTTTCATGAAATTGGAAGGAAAAGTATTTTAAAAAATTTAAAGAAACTGCTGTTTGGTAGTGTCAGCGCAACTACGGCAGCGCGCGCTGCTCTCGCTATAGGCCAAATATTGCAAAATGGTTCATAATTCATTGGGTCGATCTGTGGTTCATGCTATGAATTAAGTCATTATTAAAACTGAAAATGTTCTGCTGCTATTTATTTTCTCTCAGTTATAAGCATCGAATTTACATAGATATTACACAAATAAATACACACTTTTATACAGCAAAGCAAATTGTTAATATTATTATCCATCTACAAAATTCAGATGAGGTACAAAGATTTATACATACAAGGACAACATTACATTATGAGAAGCTACTCCACTAGCTACTAATCATAAACGATATGCTATACGAAACAACGCTAATGTATTCTAGCCATAACCGTCTAACTGTACTAAAACGTATCAATATTAATATTTTCAATCGTATTAAAATGCACCTTAAAATTATGGGGTCATTGTTAAGTACAACAATTAACTCGCATTATTTTTTTTCTACATATTTATGCGGTGCATTCAAGTTATAACACTTTCGATTTTTTTCTCAGGACTGGAAACATATATAAACATGCCGTTTGTTTTAAAATACGTGGACACTCGCTGTCAATGCGTGACAAAGATAGCAGCACTGTATGGCACACAGAACTTTAGCGGCAGCGGCGAGAGCGAGGACTGTTTTTGATACTTCAAAATGGCGACGTTTTCATTACATGAACAGCGTGTAACCATTTGTTTTCTCCATTTGCGTGGTTTGACACCGCCCGTTGAGTGAGACATGTGGTGATGGTGTCTAATGTGCGTTCATGGGTGCGACAGTTCTAGGAAGGCAGATCGTCATGCGAAACAAACCAAAGCAATCTCAGCCTCGCACAAGCCGGTTTGACGACATAATGCTTACTCATTACGTTCCAAAGAGCACTACGGTGACATCCTACGAAGATGTTTTGAAGAAGTTCCTTCCAGCATTGCGTGAAAAACGGCCGGAAAAGGACGTACGTGTGCTCTTTCACCAAGATAACGCCCCAAAGCATCGGGCGAACGTGACGCAGCAGTTTCTTCATGAAAACAACTTTAACAGCATGTTCCCTACTCACCTTACCTGGCTCCTAGCGACTTTTGACTGTTTCCAACGACGAAAGACACTCTCCGTGGTCACACATTCACTAGCCATGTCGCTATTGCATCAGCGATATTCCAGTGGTCAAAACAGACTCCTACAGAAGCGTTCGCAGCGTGGACATTGTGAAAAATGTGTACGACTGCAAGGGGATTACGTCGAGAAGAGACACAAATTTCATAATTCTCGTGTGATTAGTTAGTGAGAAAAAAATCGGAGGTGTTATACCTTGAATGCACTTCATAAATTATAAAATGCACAAAATTAAACAAAGATTTTATGTATGTGAAAAAAGTAAGAATACATATTCGTGTTATCTCCACAGGCATATGAAGCTTTTATCTTCAATTAATATATTTTTTTCGCACTTTATAAATATTTCAATATTATTTAAAATACTGAAGAAATAAGAAGGATTTGTACAGATTTTTTTTTTTAATTTGAGGAAAATGAAGAAAAATACATTTATTCAGGAATGACAAATTCTAGATTAGAAAGTGAAAAATGGAAAAAGTTTTTAATTGGAAATTTGAAATATTTAGAACATTTAAAATTAAAAGAAAAGGCATTTTAATGGATGATTTAGGTCTTATTACTTTAACAAAGACTAATATCTATTTAAAAGCTAAACGCATTTCTTAGCTTCTGTTTTAAAACATCTTTTCATTTTCAGGAAAAAATAAAATTAAAATTGTTGGCAACATATTAGGTTCCTGAAATACGAACCCTTCGTTTTGCTGAAGATAAAAATGTTACCTATATAAGTTTAAAAATACTACAATACAATTATGACATTAAATATCGCAAGATTGTTCCATGATAAAATTTATAACTTAAACGAAGAAAGTGGGAACTGAATTTCATTTGTATGCTATTTATTTACCAGCGCATATACCACTATATAAACTATTTTGGATTCTTGGTTCTGGATTTCAAGCTTACATTTAAACTTATCAGCTTTATTATTAATAATCTATACAAACAAAACTATTCGTGTTTTAATAGCTTCTGTTCCTGAAGGTAAGCACCTTGTTATTAGTAAAAAAAAAAAAAAAAAAAAAAAAAAAAAAAAAAAAAAAAAAAAAAAAAAACTGTTGCAGTAATCTGTATTTTGTATATTATGTTAAAAAATTAAAGGAAAAACAATTTTATGAAATCTATGGGTAGATTTCAATATGAAACCACAGATTGGGCTGTGTAGTTTTTATTTTTCTGCTGTTTTCGGTTTAACAATTCTATCATTTGTTGACTAAAGTTTAATATCGTAAAGATATTCGGGACTACGCCCGTGCAATGAAACCTAGTAAGTGGAACAAAAACAAACAATGGCGCAATAAACAGGCCACACACCTATCACCACTATTGCCAGAGTAGGATTAATAACAAATCAACGAGCAGTAAAAGAACGCTCTCTCTCAGAACGGTATTGAAATCTCTTTTTTCATTTATTAAAACTTGTTCATAGTTTAGTCAGGAACTATCAAAAGGACAATAACACTTTGCTGTAATGATGCAAGGCTATCATTAATAACTAAGCTCTATCTCTGAGCTAGTCAAGAAATTTATATTCTCTAAAAAAAATTATGAAAATATCTATTTTAAGTAGCGAGTAAGACTTTTCATACGATTTCTCTATTCCTGCTTATTGGCTCACCTGATTCTTTTCTTACTAGCTTAAAAAAAATAGTGTGATGGAGCAGTTATAAAAACAGGTTCATTTTCACACTATGGGCAAACAGTTTAACCTAATATTAACTTATGTAACCACAAAAGTTCCACGTTTTTTTAATTTTTGGTTGCCATTTCACGTGTTTTAATGATTAAAGGCCTATGAATGAAAAGAGTGAGTGCAAAATTTAAGCATTACCTACATGATGATTCATTTACGAACATTGGTTACTTACAAATACTCGTACTTTTGTTCCTGTCCTGAAGTGACACATAAATAAGCAATTCAACATGTTTGTAAATAAAATTTTGGTTTCATTACCAGCACATACACTGTCACACTGGTTAAGTTTAATTCCTTTAATACTAAAGATCGAACATAATACATTTTTGTAGCTTAAATCTTCTCACACATCAATACAAAACATTATAGCATTTTTCACATCAAAATGAAACAGCAAGCGTCACAACGACAACACTTTTCTCTATTTTGCTCAATATTTGGGAGCTCTGGCACAGTTTAACATTCACATAGTTCCCGCTTTCGGAAGCGAATTCTCGGCTCCTAAGTTCGCCATAACCTTTACACGTTTCCTTACCTAAAATTAGTTCCGTTGAACTTCTCCTAAAATGAAGTTCTGTACAGGCCCAAGATGAACTTTGAATTTCCTGCAAATAACATTTTATGAACAGGCTTTACAAACTTTGGAAATTGAAAAGGAACATAACCTTTTGTTGGCGAAAAATGCCTGTCCAAGTTAGCAGTCTAAGAGGTTGTGAGAATGTTATATTTTTTAAAAAAAATGACGAAAATTTGTATCGACAAAATTAGCATATCATTGTGCAGGAATCCACATATGTATTATTGAAAAATGGGAATGCGTATGATATTTTAAAATGAAAATTAAGAGGGGCTAAAATATTTTTATGGTTAACGCTCAACGCCGGATTTTTGGTAAAACAAAATATTTGAAAATTTTCTGAACATTATCATCCAGGTTTTTAACATCACAAAATGCTGGAGACCCTTTCATTTGTACCATGACCATTAACATTATGTTAACACAGGTATTGCAAGACATACATAATTCTGACAATAATTATGTTGCATATTTCTGGTTGAGTAAGATAGACTTAACAACTACACTTCTGGAGATGAAGAAAACAGACCTACACGAGTTTGTTGAACGCGAAATGTTTTGTGAATCCGTATATTTTTTGTTCAGATGATGATGGTGCCATGGTATGCACATTTGCTGCCTCGATTCTGGACGGAGGTTCTACTGTTGTCGCCTCTGCAGCTATTGACAAATAAATCATTCTCAGTTTTGCTTACCCTTACAAAAGAAAATGGCGTTGTTGCAGGGACTAGAACAAGCTTCAGCGTGCGATACCACAGAAGCTACCACACAAATGTATAGACAGAGATGGTCGCAGCATTGCCAAAAAGTTCCATGCTTTATCAATACTTTCTATTTGTAAACATTGTAAAAGTAATGCTCAGTTTCGGGACATTCTGTGCTTTCTTTATCACCTTTTAAACACAAGACAGTAGTACTTGTAGCCGCTGGAACATACATAAGCGTCTATCAGAAAGTTTTACAGTTTCTTTTAAATTATTACCAGTAAACATAGTAATACTTGTTCGTGCTACTTTTGCAGTAGCGAGATTGTTCTTCCTACAACCACTGCTTTTGCCTTATGTAGCACAACCTGAGCTGACTAGCCATGCGCATCCTTCTTTTGAAGAGCGGCTTTGTCCAAACTACCGATGTCCAATGACCAATATCCATTGAAAGTTTGTACTCTTAATGATTCACTTAATTACAGATGTGCTCCTCCTTGGTATATCGACACATATCGCATTCCACATTGCAACACCATACGAAGCGACATCGACATTTTTCTTCTACCTCGCGGACTCGCGTCTGGTAGCCACGACCGCAGCAGAGAAGTCTGCAGCCATCCAGACCCAGGCTCGTCCTGTTGCACACCCGGCCACGCGTCCCAAGCACACCCAATCTGCAAGTAAAGCATATATATTACTTAAAATGTACTTTACGAATGTCCTGAAAAAGGAACCCTCCCCCCCAAGTTGATAAACTATGTTTATGTTTCTTGTCCTAAAGCCATTAGAGATAGAGTTTAAATTTATATAGCTATTTCTTAAAGTATTTTATGTGAATGGTATCTAAGAAACGAAATTTATTAAAATAATTCAATTTAACATATAACATTTTTTATATTCATGCTCTTATATATACTGAAGGTGCCAAAAATGTATACACACTTTCACAGTAGAAAGCTATTTAATATATTTCAAAGTTGGGCCAAAAACAACAGTAATGTGTAGTATGATGTTCTGTAAACAGATGTGACTCACATACATGATGATAGCGTTGCTACGTGACAGGTAAATCAACAAAGAACAAATGAAGCCAAGATTATCGTATGACGTTCTGTAAACAGATGTGACTCACATTACGTTATGCTAGCGTTGCTACAACAAAAGGCAGCTAAGATTATCGTTTGAAAAGCGAAAAGCAATTTTGAAATGGTATTGGAAAACCGAGAATTTGAAGTTCAAAGGTAATGGAGACGTGTGTACAGAACAGAACCGCCGTTGAACTTCTACCTATGGGGAATTCTTAAGGATGCTGTATACAGTAGAAAACCAGCTACACACGCAGCACTTCGGGAAGAAATTGAAACGGCATGTGCTGCAATCGCTGAGGACACTTTCGCAAACGTTGCTCCATCAGTAGTTCAACGTACTCGGGATTAAGTGCGAATCTAGGACGCACAGCAAGACTATAAAATTTAAAATCAGGATGGTGAAGTACTGGCGGTGAATCATTAAACTTTAATTAGGGTACAGTGCAATGAAGAACACTCAAGAATGGCAGGAAACATCACTGGACATCCAAATTAAGAAAGAAGCTGGAAACAATTGGGCTAGGCTCCATTTTCATAACGGATATGGGGAATAAAAGGAATGTTTGGAGGAAGGTAAAAATCGCTTGAGGGATATGGATAAACAGCAGACAATTGCACAATGCAGGGAGTAAATTTCGCTGAAAGTACAATAGGGGCTAAATTCTGAATGGGAGATGGGGCAGTACATTGAAACAAGTGCCAAACTCATTAGTCAAGGGCTCGCGTGGCTTAGAGAAGGGCCATGTCGAGTGATTTAAGATCACCAACGAAAATTCAGAATTTTTCTTATCTGCGAGAGGAATCGTTGACACATATACTGGTCGATACTGGTCAAATATAAAGGTACAGAAGAATGGAGGGAAAAGTATCTACATGCCCCTTTACTGGACCAAACAGAGTGAGATGGACCCTGCTGGCAGGCCAAGAAGAGGGGGGGGAATAGGTAAATTTTCAGCTTAAATTTTATTGAATCCAACTATGTGGGTAACTTTTCTACTTTTATATTTGTTGTTAATTTTTATTGTGCTACCAAATATATTTTTGTTATATTATGAAATGTATTATCTGATGTATTGAATTAAATCAAACGCTGGATCGATGTGCCTGTTGTTGTTGTTTTTTTTTTTTTTTAATGTTGCAATTATTGCAATAAACACCTCCTACTCATTATGTAATAGTTAGTAAATTTTAAAAGGTAAATACCGAGAAACAAAACTATCATGAACATTTTCTGAATTAAAATAATCAAATGTTCAGAGAGAGCACGTATCCGGTGAACTTGTTCAGGTATGCGCCAACAGTACAATGGCCGAGATTGTTTCATTTAACTCCGTGCCATGTTTTCAGAGAGCCAACAACAGTTTCCCCTAAAACAAACTTCCAGCAGACGCGTGTTGTAGAGAATGTGCGTGGGCTCTGAATACTCTGTTACATTTTCCATGGTGAAGAGACAAAAAATGTGGAAAGTAAGGCTAGGAAAGGAGAGAGGGGAGGAGACATATTCATGAAGCCTATTGTGTTCAAGCGTGGGATGAAAACAATGACTTGAATCTCTGGTCTAGCTACATGATATAATTACAGGGAGAAAATATCCCCCACGTCCATTACAGCAATGGAGCCATATATGAAAATAAAATTGGCTCAGTTTACACACTTGTTTACGTAGCAGACACACAATGATCCTTTGCGAAGCTGTAAAAGCGAATTCCGACACAGTCTTAATATCGCAAATGTACGTGCATTCAAATGAAATTCAAATGAAATAAAAAATAAGTATAGAAGTAAGACTAGGTATGTTCTCTTTCTATTACAATGCCTTCTGCATTGCTCACGTAACAGTCAACATTGTTTAGTGATCGATTGTCGTTTTGCGCCCAAGCTTTTTATTTGTGAATGAAACTAAATGAATAAATTAATGACATTAAATGAATTAAAACGACACTCTTAGCTAGACCACCAAGGGCGACCGAGGTCGTTAAGGCGCGGACTCGTGAGCGGGAGGTCTGGGGTTCGAATCCCGCCAAGATCGTCCTCCCTGACTGATGTTTTTTTCTAGGTTTTCCTCAGTCCTCATAAATGGCAAATGCCGGGGAGGTACCCTGGAACGTTTCCTTCCTTAAAAATCCTTTCCCAATATATCATTTCATCTCATGTATCATCGGTTTCCACCACCTGCGGTGCCTCAGTAGTAAAAACGGGCCTTAAACAATATTAAAAAAAAATCTCTTAGCTAGGCTATGAATGATCGATAATACAGAAAGTAAAACAAATGTTATGCAGATATTTAAAACTGAAAAACTATTGTTAAAATACAGGCAACGAACAAAAATTTTCACTGTGAAACATGACAAAAAGAGCTATTCAGGAAATTAAAATGTTAGAATATTTTTTCATAAGAGCATTAAAATCGATAATTAATAGTCTAAATGCAGATAAAAAGGAAAAGAGAAATATCACTTCCTTAATGGGCTTAATAAGTGTTTAAAATGCATTGTACTGAAAGAAAATATTACAGCTATAACATAGAAAAACAAAGACGCGATAATCCCTCAGAAGTGATACAAAATATCAGTGTTTCTAGTCATAACTAGTTTGCCTAGGTAAGACAAAGGACTACAAATGGGAGTGCTTCCCAATAATTATAAAATGGTGTTATGTGAATGGTGCAGATTTTTACAAGCATATTACCAGTTATAGTGTTTGATTATAGTTTATAGATGCTTGTTAAATCAACCTCAATTCCGTGCCCTTTGACGTCACAACTATGAGGATAGGTCCATAAGTTTCCATCTGGCCGATAAGGATTATTGCCTTCACAAAACCCTTATCTGGTGTCATACTTATCTATTAGTAAATAATTGCAGCTGTAACCTCCGCTTCGCTGTGTTCAGTTGTTAAAATATATTTGCTTAAAGAAGACTACATGTAGAAGATTGTGACATGTTCAAAATGGAGTTTCGAGCTGTTATTAAGTTCTTAACAAACGAAGAAATTACTCCAAATTAAATTAAAAAGCGACTGGACGGCCTATATGGAGAAGCATTCCTCTCATATACTATCGTAAAAGAATGGGCCAAACTTTTTCGAATGGGCCGAGAAAGCATCAGGTCGGTCCTTGGAGGTGCTCACTCCTGAAAATAACGCTCTTGTGGAAGGAGAAATTATGGAAGACCGTGGCTCAAAGTTACAGAAATAGCAGCAAGGTTGGGCATTTTTACAACAACAGCCCTTCGAATTACTCATGAGCATTCAAACATGAATAAGGTTAGTGCAAGATGGGTGCCTAGACTTCTTTCCTCAGTCCAAAAGCAGAAACGAATCATCTGTTGTCAGGTATTTTTGGAGCTCTGCCGTGGCAACGAGAGAGAAGTTCTGCAAACTATTGTTACAGGAGTTGAAACTATAGTCCTCTACTATGATCCCTTGTCCAAAAGAGAATCAATGGGGCGAAGTACCTCCTCTAAAGACCAATATTCATTTTGGTTGAAGAAATATAATGTGCTCTAAATATTGGGGTGATTAACAATAATCTCATTTAATGAAATTTGGAATATATAACATTATTCTCTGAGATGCCTCATTGAGAGCAGTTTGGTCGCCAGATGTCCTGGGTGATGTGCGCTCGCGAACAACTTCCTTTACTTGCTGTCATGTCATAGAATATGCTTCAATGGCGCAGCTCACCAGCTCTTCAGAATTCCTTATAAGATATTTCATTTGTCTTGCCTATTCTTGAACCTTTAATGAAAAATATCGATATAACCTTTATCCTTGCACAAGTATGGTATTTGTTCAATTGTCAATTAGAAACAAACAGGCAACTAGTCAAATGAAAAGCGATTTAACTTTCGAGGTATGCGATATATAGCCCAATCAAATTCGTCCAATGTTGCCAAACCGTATTTCTGCAGCCAGGCTATAATAGGTCTACATTAAAAGAAATGGTTTACGCTAATTTCCCTTCAAACAATCCATTAAGCAAACGAAGGGCAATTTTTTGAAAACACAAGTCGAATCGCATGTTTTTTAGCTTTTCTTCTACAATTATTTACGTTTTCTTGCATTAGTATTACAAAGTTTCATTATGAATTACATATAATAGAACTATAGAAACCTTATTTTCATCAGACTATCGCCTGGTGCTTTAAACCTTAGTGTCTATTCAGCTTAAAAAGTAAAATAAAATTGTCGTATTTAATAGCATAGATAAACAATTATGTAGGTTCGCAGAATGGTCTTTGTTGTCTGCTGGTAAATCATTCACAGCAATTAAAATATCTAAGATCTATACATATAAATAATTGTTTCACACCAGCCGCATGTGGACATAAGTTGGAAAGAAAGAATCAGATTTGAAAACCCGAAGATCCCTGGTTTGAATCCCGGCCGTGACCAGATTTTTCAAATTTGTATTCTTCCTTTCCAAATTATGTTCACACACTGTTAGTGTTAAAGAAACATTTCTATATATAAATTAACCCTATATAGCTGGTGGTTAAACAAGAATCACCTTTTAAGGAATATTTCTCTCACAATAGAGAAACCCTTAAGGAGGTTTCCGGGGTATAAGGAAGGATCGTGGTTCGATGCTTGGAGGGGAACACGGTATCTCCGTTGGTTAGCGCGTCAACACGGAAGGCCAAAGACCAGTAGTTCGAATCTCCGACATAAATGGAATTTTTCAAATTCGCCACCAACTTATTTAAGTCTACAGTTGCAATGTGATGAAGAAGGGGGAGTATTTCGTGTATTTACAAGAATTGAGTCATTGAATTTTGTTTGAAGTTTGGTGGAAAGATAAAACCTGAGCACTAAGAGCAAAATGAACAGATTTGATGCTCGTTTCGCCATTGCAAACCACGTGAAAAGCATGAAACGTTTTTCAATAGATTTATAAAGAAGTTGAATTTAAGTGAATACTGCAGCCAGACTGTCTGAATTCTAGAAAACCTATTTAAAAAAAAAAGAGAGAGAGAGATAAATCCACTTGGCAAACTAATAACAAACAAATTACTTGCTTTAATTATAACCTAATCAAGATTTAACTATAGCTTTTACTAATAATACTAAGGTTACTTTGGTTTTAATTTAGACTCGTTCTAAACTCTAAATAAAATAACTTAAAGGGAAAGTATTCCTTTTCGAGCATGTTTGCTTATAGTACTTACAGAAGCGAGAAATCCAGGCTAACAATAATGACAGAAATCGTGTCAGGGTTTACGTGTGGTATCAGTTAGTACAGAAAAAAACCAAATCGTAGGAGAATTTCTTCCTTGAAAAAGTAATGAGACTATTAGGGAAAGGAAATTAAGGCGAAACTAGCTTTGGTTTAAATAATTTCGACATAAATGTAAGTAGAACAATTTACGTTTATAATAACAGAATTCCATAATTCCATTTTCCCCCATTGTTAATTGTGACAATATATATATATGTATTTGAATTTACAAACTGCATTTCATTTATAATATAAGAAACGCGTGATTTTGCATGAAATTAGAAAAACTTATTTGATAGTTTAGATGAGTAAATGACAACATATTCTCTCAGTATGGAGTATGTATATGAGCGGAAGGAGACCCTTAGATAAGGCTCATAATCCATTTGCTCTTTCAACATTGTAGGAAACATTTGCCGGCTGATTCTCGACTGCCGCCGGGGATCAAAATTACGGTCGCCATATATATTAGTGACCTGTATTTGGACAATTTACCATTACAATACAATGTTTCAAGCAGAAAGAATCTTTCACATTGAAAGGAAATGGTAAGTCAGTTTTACTGACACCGCCAAGGTGGATGGACGCGGACTCGTGAGCGGGAGGTCTGGGTTTCGAAGCCCCTCAATCCTCCCTGACTGAGGTTTTTTCCAGGTTTCCCTCAGTTATAAATGGCAAATTCGGGGAGGTACCCTAAACTTAGGCCTGGAACGTTTCCTTCCTTAAAGAAATCCTTTCCCATTATTTCATTTCATTTCATGCCACGGTGGCCTCAGTAGTAAAAACGGGAGTTAAAACACCATCCAAAAAGTTTTACTCACGTGTCGTTCCGCTCGCAGTAATCTGGGGACTCCTCCAGGTAGACGAGGTCGATTTTATTGGGCTGCTTCAAGTCTCTGCTGATAGCCCTCAGTTTCTTGATGCGTCGCCGTCGCTTCTCCACTAGCTTGACGTGCGAAGCGCCCTCATAGCGTGCCGTGAGAGCGTCGCCCACCTGACGGAACGGTGGTAGCTTGCGCCAGCAGACACGCACACTGCAGGATCCAGACAAGCCATGACACTTGCACACCCGCTGCATCCGCGACCTGATGGACTGTAACCGTCATATCATATTCACTTTTCTAAATAAATACACATATAAATATATTGAAATATTGCTCACATAGCAAACTTAAACCTTTAATGATAAGTGCCGATGTTCAGCGTTATGGCTAAAGAGTCCAGACATATTTGTGTCTCATTCATAATATTCTGAATCTTTATCTTTACTAGAGATATGAGAAATCAAGCTTTAAAAATGGAGAAAGTTATTTTACAATTGTTTTGTGCCATTCAATATACAGGCCAGAGAATAATGTGTACCTATACAGAATTTACGAATAGAAAGGGAATCGAAAAATAGACACCTAGTGATTATAAACAAATGGTCTCGGACACTTCATTGTAGCGCTGCAAGCATTAACAACAAAGCTAAGTGTGTTTACAACTGAAAGCACAATTTATTCTGTCAAATATATGACGTAATATTAATTAGCCGAAGTTCAAGTGCAATAATTGTTTATAAAACTTACCAATATAGTTCTCAAAACATCTTACCACATGACTTGGGCTTTGACTCGTTTATGACCGTGTTTCCGCCAGCGACACTGGTTTATGAATAATTTTATAGAGTGGTATTTAGTTACGTTAAGCCAAATCTGTTTATTTACATCACATTAATGTACCAAGAAGTATTATAGCCGGCCATGCTCAAGACAGCGCTAAGAGAGACACTATTGGTGATCATATGAAACTAAGCAAAACAAACGAACTGCACAAACAAGGCAATGGAACGCCTTGAGGTATAATTAATATGCACCACTTAAATTGTATCTGTATTTGGAGAAGGGCTTTGGAGTGCACCATTTCTAAATATTTAATCGTTTGGGAAATCATCAAAGGAAAATGTATTTTCTATTTTGTGTAACACAGTGAAGCAAGCAAATACCAAATAGCTGTAGATCTTTTAATAGCTGGGACCTGAATCTTGTGCTTAAGAATGACTTCAATTTATACATAGATACGAAAACTAATGCTGAAATCTTTACTCACCCTTCGTCCAGCTTCGTTGTTGTGAAGGTTCATGAGCCCCTCGGCAGTTTCTCGATTTTCGTGACCGTCCACGAAGTCTTTGCTGAATTTCTCACCAAAGTATATGTCCTACAATAAAAGAAAACAAGTAAATGCTATGTCCAAGAGCAGAGGCATTTTCGGAAGCTTTGGGAAGCATATAAAAAGTAACAATTTAACAAGAAGTTATTTCTGCAATGTGTAGTACAAACTGCTTGCCTTTGGAGCGATCCCAACGTGTTTTTATATAATATGTGCACGAATCCCGGAAATCATTGTTTAAATTCCAAAGAAATAAAGCAATTTCTTTGGAATTATATAAAAGTTTATTTTTATGTTCTTCATTTAGTGCGTATTTAGAGACAATTACACTAAATTTTAAAGGGCTACCGATTTCTATGGTTATATTGATTAAACTAGTAAAAATCAACTGCAAAATATGTTTTAAAAAGTAAATGTTAAATAAAAAAGTCACTCTTTTTTTTTACTATGTTTTAAATATGTATGCACAAAATTCCAAGTTATTTGCTTAAATATATATATTTTATCTTTATCATTATCTCTCTTCATATTGCAAATAATGTGAAATGTTTGAATTAAAAAGTGTTATAACTAAAAGACACAAAAATATCACTTGTTTCTTTCTTGAATAATCGTAAGAACAAACATGTTTAATATAAAAATAGCTTTATAAAAGCTTTATTTTGTATACAGTAGTGAGTACTAGAGTAGTAACAAATAACCACAAAAAATGATAATAAAAAGTTCAGGATTTAATTGTTCTTAAAAATTCATGTTTGAAAAATCAAAGTTAAATCTGGAAATACTTTTTTTTCCTATTTTAACATTTCGGAGTCTTGCAGACATGTAAAGGTTTTTCTAAAAATCATTTTTAAAATATTAACACGTTTTGTAGTTTTAATTAGAGTCTAATGATCTTCCAGCAGTTTGCTGTACGGCATAAACTACGGCTGCAATATGATATTTACTGCGCCGTTCTTGCGCACATCCCTTTCATAACTGATCGTTAGATTAGCCTCTCCTTTCCTCTCTTGCGCACGTCTGCATTATAAATCATGTAGGCCTTTTTTTCTATTGGTTCAAACTGATCGAGTGTTCATGAAGCCGGTGTTATATGCTGAGTGGGGTGTCCAACGCTCTTTCATCGACAAACATATAGAA
This sequence comes from Metallyticus violacea, assembly GCA_030762175.1. Taxonomy (NCBI): domain Eukaryota; kingdom Metazoa; phylum Arthropoda; class Insecta; order Mantodea; family Metallyticidae; genus Metallyticus; species Metallyticus violacea. The sequence goes on along the minus strand of CM060838.1, from coordinate 19,591,751 downwards.
GAACCCGGGGTGGAATGTATACAAGTTTCCGTTCTTCATTCTATATTGTTAGGCCTGGAAACTTCATCACGTACGCGAATTTAGTTATGAAACACTTTATGGTAAATTGATGGTATTGTATTATATTGGCTTAAAGCTTTCTTTGTTATAACTTTTGGTCAACAAGAAACGTGCATTTGTAAGTCAAGATATTGAAGTTATCGTAATTAAGGAATAGCATTTAAAGCATTTTATTCATTGTTAAAGTACCAGATTTTACAAAAAACGTATGACCTAGTATTTATTAGCCAACAATTTTATTTATTATTATATGGTACATTATGGCAACAATTTCAATATTTAAAGCTTAAAAAATTTAAAGGATCAAGCATTTCATTATTTATTATTTCAAATAAGCTCCAATTTTGACAACTATATTGCTGAGATACATTTAAACTATTTACATATTTAAAGTTTATTTCTGTTTTACCATAAATTGCTGTTATTCTAAATTAAAATCTATTTTAAGTGTTTTATTATTATTATATTATTATTATTATTATTATTATTATTATTATTTGAATTGTACTTCCTGGAGATTTCCTTTCAGCATATTCCAAAATTTAAAACTCGTCTTGGCATGAACGGCAGTTGTGTTATTTAATGCTATTAAATTGTAGAACCGTAACAAGATCCACTTTTTTATAAAATAACAGTTTCTCCGTTTATCACAAAGAAAACCGCGATTTAAACCGTTTGAATCACAATTTTATAAGTAAATAGGTTATGTATTTATTTGTGCTTCCATAGCAACGCAAAGAAACGATATGTAAGAGGATATGTACAGAGGAAACAAACGACATTAGAAGTAGTACTACATTTATTTTCTGCACGTATAAAACTCTTAATATTGCTCAAAGCTTTACGTTTAAAATTAAATTTATTACAACAAAGAGCTTTTGTATATAAAGAGTTTCATTATTGTATTTTATTAAGTCAAAACACGAGGAAAAGTGCCTATTGTATACAGTTTATACTCCTTCATTCTGTGTATGTGCTATTTTTATTAATCTTCAGTATTGCAAAGTGCTTAAGAAGGGAAACTAATTGTAATATACAATCGGGGGTATAGGGCTGTTTGAAATCCATCACTGAGTTTACATAAATACTACCAAGTTATTACTGACGAAAAAAGTACTCTTATTCAAACTTATGAAGAGCATACTCTTTAATAACAGTTTAAAGAAGCAGTTTACTAAACATTTTGTCGTTTTCATTACATTTCGTTCTTTCGCGTTTTTATTTTCTATGCTGTAACATTCCACTACAACAAGCGATCGCATAAAGCGAAAGAACATGAGCTGTTTTATTTTGATTTTGCCGAGCATTGGTGTCAAAATCGTAACAAATACAGTCTCCCATCATTTATATTTTACTAAATAAGAATTGTATTAAATGTTTAATTTTTCAGTGTTTCTAATTTTTATAGAGTTCAAAATTTAAATATTAATACTAATTAAAATAAATATCCATGTAAAGGACAGCAAAATATGCGCAATAAATACCTGAAAATATATAGATATTGTTTTCCCAATCAAAACCGAATAGTATTCATATTAATGTTATAAGGATATAACAACAAACTGAATTTGTTTCCAAATGAATAACTTTAATTATTTAGGACGTACTGATGAATTTAGTAACATATAAATTGAAATCAACAAATGTAATTAAAACTATGCACTTTCTTCTAGTTTTTCGAAGCAAATAACAAATCAGAGATGCTCTTTGTTTATGTATACTTGGCACAAAAACAAAACACTATAGAAGCACTTGTGTACACACCTCGGAACAGCCGCCCCACTGCCACTTGCCCTTTGGTTTACGGTTACGGACACTGATGTCGCAGTTGCATTCCGTGAGCTCTCCTCTGGAGCACGCCCGTGTTATGGTGTAGGCGATCCCCGCAGCAGAAACGGCGTGCACGTATGCTGTTTCGCGACTCTCTGCAAAAGCATCATCACTTTGCACAGTAAGCTCTTTATTATCATTAAGAAACATTTTCCTCTTTAGATCTGCACTTAGTAATCGACAAAATAAGAGAGGAACGGGGAGTAACAAAAAGGAGAAAAATCGTGGGAGAGAGAGCGAGAGGATGGAAAGAATAGAATGCATAGATCAGGAGGCGAAATGTAAAAAAGCGCTAGGAAGAAAAAGTAATCGAATGAATGATACAGCAAAGTAAATTAAAAAAAAAGCATTATAAAAGCGTAGTAATTGAAGGAAAGACGACAGAAGAATTAACAACAAGAAACAAACCAGCAAACTGTACTAAATAATAATAATAATAATAATAATAATAATAATAATAATAATAATAATAATAATAATAATACATATGTATCAAATAGGAGAGTGTGGTGTGGTGGTGGTGGTAAAGACGATTGTTATAGAGTTCAAGATGTTGGGGCATATTGTTGACAATGAGGAACAGCAAGTTAGAGAGAACGATATGACAAAAGTAAATAGAGAAAATCTGCAGTAATTTGAAGAGGTGGTTCCTTTTGAAGACAAAAATAACGGTGCATTGGATTACGTATTTTCAAATTATATACTTTAACCATTGAGTTCTGACTATCTATCAGAACAGGGCTGTGTTTCCAATTTCAGCAACATGTACAGAAGGAAAAGCAAAATGCAATTTCTTGCAGGCATAGAATTTGATGTTATAAAATGTAAGTGAGATTGGTAGATTATATTTCTAGCATTTTGAAATGAATTCAAAACTCTCACTGTTGTCATATCTCACAGAGAATAATTAAAAATATAGGCAATCAAATTTGGAACAAGTATAATAATAAAAGTGTGTGCTTTTGTACTACGTTTCCTCTATTGTACATAAATGCTTAGGTGTATGTTATTATATGTATTACTTGCTAAAGGAGAGAGGATGAATGAAAAAAGTAATAATTGATTTTGCATTCATGTTTATAATTTTTGAAACCTGTATTTAAAAAAAAAATCTTAAATATACAAGCAACAATTTTAATATATGTTACAATGTTTAATCATTATTATAATTTTATGCATGACTATGAGCACTTAAAAGCTATTTTGTATAAAATATCTGTGTCATGTAATTAAATTTGTTTAACAAAACACGTTCTATTTTCACGTAATCCTCTAATTCTGATCTTTATTTTACTTTTAACAATTTTAGCTTTCATAATTTCAAAATAGTTCTTTTAGGATTTTAAAATGACAAAATACACCATCTCTAATTACAAATAATATGATATCTTTGAAACATTAATGGAAAAAAATTGCAGTTTATAATTATTGCAAGAAATCACGGTAAGCTATAGGAAGCGATATTAGTGACTTACTTATCGAGAGGACGCCGCCAAAAACGGAAGTCGTGTTTGCGAAAGTGCTGCAGTTCCAACGACTCATTCTGAACTGGTACTGGCATTCATCAATGGCCATTTTCGCTCCTTGACTCACACACTGTAACAGTCAAAATGAATACAATTTTACCAGCAATCACCTTGTAAACTCTTGTAATCCATCATAAGAAATTGAGCCCCCAAAATGTGCTGGTTATCTATGTAGAACTCATAGAGAACTGTTTTGCTCGCATTTTGATCAACCGAAGTGATCATTGATGAGGTTTCTTATGTGATAGTAATCCTTGAAGAGGGTTAAACCTTTCGTCTGCTCTTTTGAAATGTTAACAGCTGTATTCTTCTGTGCTTTTGGATGCTCATCGTTGTCCATTTGAATAAAGCGCTCTCTTTCTCACTGATATATATATTAATTGAAAGACTGTGAAAGAAACATCTGCCCAGCATTGATAAATTTTACAGTTATTGAAAGATATTGGATCCATTATAAAAAAAATGTGATCTAAATAAAATTCAACTAACTATGAGACAATAAGGTTTTCTTAATAACTACTCTCGCTGATACCTAATAAATCGACCTTGAATAAAATTAAAAGGCATTGTCTTAGTGAAAAGGCCTAGAAATATTCTCGTTGACCGGACTAGATACCGAGAGTGACTGAAGACTTGCAACAAAACTTTTTCACTTTTGTATATATCAGAAAATTAAGAAAAATGTTATCAAATTTTAAAAAAAATTGCCAGTTTGTAAGAGAAAAGAAAAGTTGGAATGCCATAAAATGGAAGGACAGGCCACCATTGATTCAGCAACAAACAACTTTATTCAACACGTCAACGTTTGTAAGCGTTCTTTCTCCAGGAGAGTATTACTCGTTTTGGCTAACTAGAACATACAGCGTGAGACCACTAGTATAGCTGTTGATAGTAAAATGTAGGTGATTACACTAAGCGAGGCAAGCAGCGCAGTCGAAAGCATAGTATAGTCGCGTCATAATGACATATGTAGTATATTATTAAGGAAATAAAATATATACTAAGGTTATTTCAGTTAGGGGCCATTGTTACCCTCGCTATTGCAAAAAGGAGGTAGTATTGTCTCGCTAAAGATAGTAGTTTTATTTTAGTATTTATGTTTTTCCTGAAAGCATAAAGTGACCCTATATTCAAAACCGATAATACACTGCTAGTCATTAAAATTTATAAAAACCGTGCGGAAATCATGTCCGTCCTCTATTTCAGTTGTTTAAAGGGGCCGTTTGGATCCTTCGCGTCTGTGTGTTCGTCCTACCTCGAACCACTGATGTAATATTCGTTTTGCTGTGGAAGCATTTCGTCCAACATAAGCACGAATTTCTCGGAATAACATCCCACGTTGTGGTATGCCACAATGCTCGTTTGAAAAAATTCAGACACCTGCTGGTATAGCTATCTCTTATGGGCGATGTAATTTTAATGGGCAGCAGTGTAATAAGCACTAACCTGTCTTATAACGGACGTTGAAAATTATATCTATCAGCGGCAATACATTGCTGGCATCTGCGCAGGAAATTCCTGTATATCATTTAACTTTTTTCCCGTACACGGCGTTTCGGAACAAGTTTCTTGTCACTGTCAGAACCTGTCTCTAGTAACTTTTTAACAAGCTAACAAAATAGTTTCTCTACCTGGACACGATTGCCTGGATATTTTCTTATGAATTGCCCCACCACTTCTCTGCAGGAATCCGTTTCGCTATCGGTTAACTTAACTGAAACAGGTAACACACAGTCTCACTGTGGCCTCATCGGAGGGTGTCGCTAACAAATTATTATTCTCAAGTATTACCCAGATTATATCTTAACATTATCACGAAAAAACTGCTAAGTATGCGATCCACCATAAAGTTTGGACAAACGTTAACATTTAATGAATTGTATTTTACCTATATGACTGTACACTGTGAAGTTTTTAAGCACAGTTCATCCTGTGATATCTTTTTCATATTAAAACTCTCAATTACATAATAATAAAATAAACTTTTTCTTATAGTATTTTATTTATAAGTTTCCCTCCCGTAGGAATATATGCTCAAAAGTGTTGTACGGAGCAAGTTCTATAATCAAGAGATGTTGCTGAATTCTTAACGAAACTGAAATTTCCGCCTGCTATGTTATACATACATATCGTGATGCGCAGTTTTCCAGCAGTCTCTGAAAATTCATTAAACTAAGTTATGCTAAAGTTTACAGAAGTTTGAGAACATTAACACTATACTAAACGTATTCTCGCCATTTTCTTCCACTTTTTTTTTTTTAACTTACAACGCCAGCTGCCATAGATAAAAAGACAAAATAATAACATAACTACTGATGGGGCACCTTCTACTATCGCTGAGTCACTCCGACTGCTGCGGAAAGATATTTACTGTGGGTAAAGTCAGGATTTAAGGAAGTTTTCTCGAGATTCTCCTGTTTGAACTCAGAAGATACAATAGCAGCGGTATCGGTGCCTCTTGGGCCAGTGGAAAGTGGAGGTGATGCGAGAGGGGGATCTCTGGGTGGTCCTGTCCAATTCGCATGACACTTTAGCGTGCCTTCACTTTTCATTCATTCTGAAGTTGGCGCAGTAGATTTCAAAGTGACACAATGGTTAGGAATTGTTCCCGCGGATCCTGGACAACAATGAGTAGGAGTTAAAAGTATGGGATACAAAGATGTATCACAAACTTCTCTCTCCCTTATTACTGTACCATGCACTAAGGCACTAAAGTTTTAACTTTTCATTAACTCTCAGGTCATCGTTCGCTCAAATATCTTTTGAGTATATCACCTCTTGAATACGATAAGCTTCACACTGAAATACATGGCAGCGATTTTGGAAATTTCTTAATGAAATCAAATCTAAGGTATAATTACAAGAATCTCGATTACATATCTGATTAATGACTGTTGGCAGCCACCAATTACAAGGGGAAATAAGGAATGATAAATGCAGTAAATTACTTTACCAAAGGTATTTCACTCTTCAGGAGTAATTCCTTACACACTCCCAAATATCAAGTTTGCTGACAAATTGTTACTGACCTTAATTCTGCTGGTGTCAACCTGTTATCTACATATCAAGGGTGCCAAAACATGTGTACACACTTTCACAGTAGATATTCTATTTAATATATTTCAAAGTTGAACCGAAAAACAACAGTAATGTGTAGTATGATGTTCTGTAAACAGATGTGACTCACATACATTATGATAGTGTTGCTACGTGACAGGTAAATCAACAATGAACAAATGAAGCCAAGATTATCATATGATATTCTGTAAACATATGTGACTCACATTACGTTATGCTAGCGTTGCTACAACAAAATGGAGCCAAGATTATCGTTTGAACAGCGGAGAGCAATTTTGAAGTGGTATTGGAAAATCGAGAATGTAGTTTAAGTTCAAAGACAATAGGACGAAGAGTTTCCACCACGTTCTCCGGATCTAACTCTGTTGGCCTTCTACCTATGGGGAACTCTTAAGGATGTTGTATACCGTAGAAAACCAGCTACACTGGCAGCACTTCGGGAAGAAATTGAAACGACGTGTTCTGCAATCGCTGAGGACACTTTTGCAAACGTTGCTCAAGCAGTAGTTCAACGTACTCAGAAGTGTATCGATGCCGATGTGGGTATTTTGAGCAACTGTTGTAACTGTAAAAGTCTAAGATGATTAGTGCTCATCATTTTCTGTTTGTGTGAATTCAGTTTTCTTATGCTAACACAGTTTTTTTCTTTGCTTGATGTGTGTATACATTTTGGCCCCCTTTGTATATATACACCCACACACACACACATCTAAATGACATATTATGAGAATATTGTATGCACTAAATGTTTGTAGATTTGCAGCAAACAGACATTGTCGAATTTCAAAATGCTAATATGTGTTTTAATATTATTATAAAATCAGTAATTTCGTAGTTTTATCGATAAAATGGCAATATTTATTTTGAAGCTGATTGTTAATATGGGGCAACCATAACAGCGTGCCAATACGCCATGTACTCTCCATACATTTCATTAAATTATGTTCTGATTTTTAAAAAATGTAAATGAGTGCTATGTTTTTTTTTTAATTGCACCGATGAACAGAGAGCTGGCACTGAATGATTTTTATATCTTTAGTGCATTATAAGAACAGCTGAAGTGATAGCTGTTTAATTGACAGTGCTAAAGTGTCCATTGCCAAAATTCTCGCAACAATGAATTAATGAACTTATCACTGGAAGTACGTACATCGTATAATTAGAATGATTATATAAAATACTTATGATAAAATAGTTCACCCAGTCTCCTGTTACATTATAATATGATCTGTTTTTATTGTTTATATTTTCAATCACACATTAAATACGCATCGTGTAAGAATTGACTTTTTCTCCTCGTTTCACAGTGCTCGATTTGGTTCCAGTAATTTCAAGCCCAGCTGTTCCTAAAGAGAATTAACGTATTTGTGAAACATGGCTATGTAGAGCAGCATGGAAGCTGGGATTTCTTTCATCTTCCCCCTCAATGTCGTGATCCTGGCTGGCTGCAGAGAGCGAAAGGCAATGCGCCGGAAGATTTTGGGTCGCCTCTCGTTGACTGATTGCTAGCCTCTGGTGGGGTGGAAAATGAAAAAGGGAAGAGACTCACTCAGTCAATCCAATGAGGCTTCAAGTAATGGCACTATTACTCTCCTATCTTGGAGAACCACCCAGCAAATTCAGACAAATCGATTCTCACAAGTGTCTTCTGTTTTGGTAAACTCGACTTCATCATGGAGCTCCTGTTAATTGTAAATCGCTTATCAGAGCATTGTTTGCTCTTGCTTAAGAGTTTTAGGTCACTGAACTGAGAATATGAATGCTGGATTTATTAATTATTTATAGCGCTGGCAAAATTTCTAAGAAACTCTACTGCACTTTAAGTGGGATGTTCATCAGCTCCTTGAGCCGTGGACAGCATACTTTGAGTTCCACAGTGTGGCTATTCCAAAGATTAGGCCTCACGTTTCATTTAAAAAAATAAATAATTTTATAAAAAGTGTCCTAAGCAGTTCACGAAATGAATCTTTCCTTTCCACAAGTTTCCCGCTCTTCATTTCATTCTGTTGGTTCTGTTACAGAGTCGAAAGTGTCAGGTGAGATAGGCTGTTGCTGTATGCGGTGTGGTGGTGACTTGCGCTTTAGAAAGGCTTCTACCCCGGCCTCTGATGTGGAAGGATGCTTCTGAGTGGCTCGAATTTCTTGAATGAGGATTAAGGGATTCCTTTGTTTGGAAACAAAGTTAGGGACCCCGTATATGTCCTGGCCGTCCGGTTTCTCCCTTATTTCATTCCTTCCGGAGATATCCTCATTGGGGCACAGCACAAACGGCAGCTTTTAAACAACTGACTTGGGAGAGCTTAAGGATTAGTGCAGACGGAAAAATACAGGGATATTTCTAATCTTCTCAAGTACCGCCAAGGGTAGTCGAGGTCGTTAAGGTGCGGTCTCGTGAGAGGGAGGTATAGGGCTCGATTCCCACCAGGACCGTCCTCCCTGACTAAGTTTTTTTCCAGGTTTTTCTCAGTCCTCATAAACGGCAAATGCCGGGAAGGTAACCAAAACTTAAGCCTGAAACACTTTCTTCTTTTATAACAAAAATCATTTCCCAGTTTATATTCATCTTATGTGTCTTCAGTCTCCGCCGCCTATGGTGCCTCAGCAGTAAAAACGGGCATTAAACACTATTTTAAAAAAAATCTTCTTAGGGGTAGAGATCTCTTCATATAATGAGCATAACTTCTAAAATCCATTTTTTTCCCATTGTGCTCAGAAATTACAAACCTGCTAAGCATTTCCTTTTACCATTTTATGGGCTCTCCAAATAAGGACAATTCTACCACTTATAGGAATGCTTACATAGCTAACAAAAACTAAAAGTCCCAATGGTTGAGTGAAAATCACACCTGTCTTAAAGGAATCTCTGCCTAGAATTTCCTTGTTTCGTCAGAAAGCAATGGTAAGCTGTGGGGAAATATAAATATGAGAACTGGGATGTTTGTTTTTTTTTTTTATTTATTTATGGACGCTCTTTAACATCTCAGGTCATCAGCGTCCCATTCAACTCAGGGCGTGAAACGACCGACAAATTTTGCTCAGAGCCTCTCTTTCAGGCTTGAGGTTCTTTTTCGTGCCGTAAATGTACGACACGGGACCCACGGCTTTACTTCCCTTTCATACTTAGGATTTTTACGCCCCGAAAAAATCCATCGGTCCTGGCCGGGTTCGAACCAGAACTGGGATGTGAAAACCATAAATAAAACGTTGGTCTTTCTGATAGCAAGTTTTAACAAGACAAGTTATTCTTCAAGTCATACTCACTGAGAGAATATTGTGACTTCGTGCACACAGCTCTCTCTGTTTCTCTTCCAGAAAGGGATGCTGATCACAATGATCTCTGTAGGATAAGGTAGATTTGCTCTCTAGGACGTTCTGGTGCGTGTGCGTCACTCCCAGCATCCTGAAACAATAGACCACATTTCAACATCAGATATGCCAAAACACAACTAACATTCAGTATGATTCAATAATCTTAAAAAGGCATCAAAAGTTATTCAGATTAAAAAGAAAGTTGGTATCTTCACAAGTTCAAAAACGTCAATGGGTATAGCCGTCCACAGCGGAACCAATATAAGCTAGTCGAGGAAGGAGGAACGCATGGAAGTGAATGACGTCAGCGTCCAGTTAAACAATCGAAGACGGACATTTTGTGCGTGCGGTAAATATAAACCGTAACTATTTTAATAGCCAGTACTTGAATGCTGAGTTTCAGTAAAGCATAGCATGACTAATTATTTCACAAAGTGATCAAAATGCAACAAAAATACAAAGTTCCTCCCATACCAGTCCACAACAAGGAGGAAACGCTACGTTAATACAGCAGGACATGCAAAACACAGAAACAAAACGAAAACGGACTGCAATCGCGGAAAGTGTTAGAAAGGGTAATGCCACGTATTTCTTCTTCTTTGTGTGCTTGTCCTCCTCCGAAATTAGAACTTAACATCCCAATACCAGTGTCAATAACCTATTGGGGAGTTTTATATCTCCGGGCACACATAGAGCACACTCAGTTCAATGTCAGGACCCTCTCAAAGACAATACAAACACACAAAGTCGCAGATACACACACAGAGTGATGATGTATGCCCCTTCTGATAACGGACTGAGGAAAACACGGGAAATATTATTAAGGTTAACCGGCCACAGGATTTGAAATTGGAACTTTCCGAATAGGAATTTCAAGCTTTACCGCTTGAGCCAACGCGCTCGGTTCAAAATATCCATTAATTAAATAATTGCAAATGTCGAATCTGGGTTATTGTGTTTCTAAAACCAAATCCAATAATATTCGAACTTTAGTACCAGGAATGAATGAAAGCCTTGATTGTGCTGATTTTGAGTTGAAAGCTTAAAATATCAGAATTCATTATTCTTTTATTTTTTACCTCGGTATGTTTGTCATGTGTCTATCATTAATTGCAAATATTATATCTATGTGAGTAAGATATTAAATGGACGTTTATGTACAATCTGTGGAATATTAGCCTTATTATCTTACTCACCTGCACAGAGAGTGCATAAAATAGGATCTTTACATAAATGTTGCATAGTTGAAACGTTAAAAACGTGCAAACCTCTATGTACTCTAATTTTAAAACAAGTATACAATAAAATTACAACCAAAAACAATTATTCCACTATATTTACTTTTATTCTATGCATTTTATTAAATCTTGAAACTATTTGCGACGTAATTTTTCATATAAAACGCACACTTTTACCGTCACGGGTGGCCGAGGTCGTTAAGGCACGGGAGGTCTAGGGTTCGAATCCCGCCAGGACCGTCCTCCCTGACTGAGGTTTTTTCCAGGTTTTCCTCAGTCCTCATAACTGGCAAATGCCGGGGAGGTACCCTAAACTTAGGCCTGGAACGTTTCCTTCCTTAAAAATGAATCCTTTCCCAATATATCATTTCATCTCATGTATCATCATCAGTGTTCACCGCCTGTGATGCCTGTTGGACATTAAACACCATTAAAAAAAACTTTATTTACGAACTTTGAGCCTTTTTTCTCAATTTTTTTATTTCAAATTAGACACTAAGTCTATTCCCAAAAAATTGAATTTCTATAGAGAGTAAGTTTCTGTATTTCGTCACATTATGTCACTTGCTAAAATCCATGGTTACAGCCTCTACACTTTCCGTCCTTAATACGTTGCGTCGCAGTTGCTAGAACATTTTGCGAGGGATGACACGTGTATTCTTTGAATTTGTCGTTCAACTTTTTCCCGTTGCACACATTCCGACTCAAAAAAAAAATTGTCTTAAGAAAGTATACCTTTTCATCGTTTTCGAGTCGTGCATTTCTTAACATTTATATTTTCTTCTTTTGCCATTAGAAATTCGTCAAGTGTAAACTGCCTACTCTGGAAGATTGAATGGCGTTGTATTGAAACATCAACCCGCTGTTGGTCCCTCATCTACATCTCCTCGTCTTCTCTTACAAGTCAAACAGAAACTAAACAGCGAGGACTTTAATGATTTTCAGCTGAGGACAAATACCCCAGAAGATAGGGAGGAGAGTCCTCGCCTTCTCTCAATGGTATATGAAATGTTTTCTTTAAGTTCGTACCTTGATAGAGCTCCAACCCTTCAGCATTTGTCATCCGATCTGTACACCCCCAGTTTTGTGTGAAAGGAATACTTTTCTCTAATATTTTAAATGCATCCTGTATTCAAGCATATGGTTTAGGTTTGGTTATATGTTGATCCACACTTTCAGCGAAATTAAGGAATTATTATGATAAACATTTCTGTTGGCACAGGCTGCCAAGAATAATCCAAAGCCTACTGAATCCGAACATTTAACTTTATGTCAAAACCTAATCGTGTATTTATGTGCATTTATATAACAATATTCTCAAATCATTCATCTGATTATACGTATTTAATTGAAGAAATAGACAATTACTTTTGCAGCCCAAAAGATAGGCCACAGTAGTTTTCTAACGAAACAATTATAAAACAAATAGATTTTTTTCTTTAAATCTGATGAAAACACCTTGAATAGCTGAAATCAAACTAGGACAAAATAACAATATACCGCCACGGGTGGCCGAGGTCGTTAAGGCGCGGACTCGTGAGCGGCAGGTCTGGGGTTCGAATCCCGCCAGGACCGTCCTCCCTGACTGGGGTTTTTTTCCAGGTTTTCTTCAGTCCTCATAACTGGCAAATGCCGGGGAGCTACTCTAACCTTAGGCCATTTTTTCCTTAAAAAATTCTTTCCCAATTTATCATTTCACCTCACGTATCACCATTGTCCACCGCCTGTGGTGCCTCAGTAGTAAAAACGGGCGTTAAACACTACTCAAAAAAAAAAAAATAGCAGCATGACATCACAAGCTAGTATATTTTATGCCCAAATAAGAATTAGAGACGAGAGTGGATAAATTCACTTTGCAATAATATAATTAAACTGTTGTTCTGTTGTTTCTCACTTAACTATACTTCTTATATCGCTTCTCCCACAACTATTAACTTTCAACTTTCAATCGAGCATGCATAGTCTAGGAGTAGAAAATCTATAACCCCAGGTAGATTTTGCCACAGTTCTATTCATAACCTTAACTGCAACATATGGTCCGGTTTCAATTATATTCTTTCTTTCCGCTCCACACTCACAACGCTGAACTATTAAAACTATTATTTTTGTATTTTTACTATAGAACATTACATGTTAAATAGCACATTTAAAGATACCCTTTGATTTACGTAAGAAAGTAAGGTTTCACTGATTCATGTTAACTTTAAGAAAATATTAATAACCATTGCCTTCATTTACTGGACATAAAATGAAACTTAAAACAAAATAAACTATTTACAATTAAAAAAGGGAAAATATACAGAAAGTGTGTTGATAATTATTCCATATACATACTTAAGAATGCTAAAATTGTTGATTCTGTCCATTCCCTCTAAGCCATGCAATACTTATAACGTATTGTCCTATTTTACAATAATTGTGTTTGTATTGTGTATATTCATGTTATTTTATGTAGTATCAACAGTTGTTTTTCTTTCACTATATTTATGTTGCTTAGGTGCAACTATAAATATAAATATTAATTTCTAATTATATCAGCTCTCATTTTTTCCTCTTTTACCTAAGTATGTATTAATAATTTAGTTTATGATGTATACGTTAATATTCCCGTAAGTTAGTTGATTATAAGAGAAGATCTTTTGAGTATTATTATTATTATTATTATTATTATTATTATTAAAAGACTGCACCAATGTTCAAATCAGGAAATGACAACTTTGTGAAGTATTGACAGATAGCATTAGAAAGAAATAGGACTGCGCAGTCTCAAATAATTACTTTGGAGGAATATATTAAGAATTTATGAGCTTTTACAGAGTCGATACTTTTATTTTCAATAGTGTTTAACCCCGTTTTTACTACTGAGACACCACAGGCTGCGGACACTGATGATACATGAGATAAATGACATATTGGGAAAGAATTTTTTTCCAAAGTCTAAGTTTAGGGTACCTCCCCGGCAATTGCCATTTATGAGGACTGAGGAAAATCTCGGAAAAGTCTCAATCAGGGAGGACGGTCCTGGTGGATTCGAACCCCAGACCTCCCGCTCACGAGATCACGCATTAACGACCTCGGCCACCCGTGGCGGTGTCCATAATTGTAAATAAAACGTTATGTAATGTTCTAATCTATTAAACAATTTATTTCTAAGCAAATGTTTATTGTTCACAATGTTTAAATCAATCTCTGCTAAAGAACTCAGTATGATTAATCCTCTTTGTGTTGAGAATCTTTAGCCGATTTTCCTCTGGTTGTGTAGGCTCTTCAAGCAACACTTTCCGAACATCCCTGTGCAAACACTTTCTGGAGAAAGATTTCTCCACTTGTGTCAAGACTACTTGTTACGATTCCAACATCTTGAGATGCTGTAACTGATGCCCCTCCAATTCCCCGTCATCCAAATGGGCTCACGGAGGAATTTTATAGGTGATCTTTATGTTCAGTGGCGTGCCCGTCTTTACACTGTCGGTGGAAGAAATGCGGTACATACAGATGCTGTGTCATCTTTCTTTTCTTCTCCTTTTACTCCTAATCTCTTCCTAGGTCATGAGGTAGCTAGAGCAACAATATTTTGGTAGTACAATAACTGGTAATAATAATAATAATAATATATTATATAATAAATGTATTATTGCTGTTATTTTTGACAATAGTAGTAGAATATTTCTTTCAGAATGATCTGTGAAACGGCTACATTGAATAATTTTGGACTACAGGTACATTTCTAACCTGTATAGACATATGTAGATATGTAACCATGTATTCCTAATGGATTTGATTGCAGCGAAATAGTCATATGTCAATTTTGTAGAGTTTTAAAGAGCTATACGTAAAACATGTGAAAATCGTATTAATTCTATTTCAGATTCTCAATTGTTTGTCAATTCCATAACAAAACAGTACTACCTATGGCTGAGAACGCAATAAGTGTTTCTTGTATTTCAAAAGCTACACTACAATTTGTAATAATGCCAACTAAGTGCTGTAATCATACTTGCCTCCTAAACCCAAGATCGCGGGTTCAATCCCGGACAAGATCGATGGATATTTTCGGGCGTAAAAATGCTAAGTATGCCTTCCTTCGGAAGGGAAGTAAAACCGTAGGTTCCGTGTCGTACATTTACGGTACGAACAAAAACCTCCAGTCTGAAAGAAGAGGCCTCTGAGCAAAATTTGTCGGTCGTTTCACGCCCTGAATTGAATGGGACGCTGATGACCTGAGATGTTAAAGAGCATCCATAAATAAACCAAATCAACCAACTAAATGCTACAACTGAAACAACCTCAAGTATGGTTTTTCATTATGAAATTGCTTTTTTTTTTTAAGTTTGTAGTTTCACTAATGCTAAAATAACGCAATTTGTATTTTTAAGCTGTTGTAGATTAACGTTCTTATGTCCTTATGCTAAGTACTGCTCCGAACTGTTTCCTTAGATCTGCAACGAAAATAATATAAAATAGTGTAACTTTAAACATATCATAAACATATATTAATGCCCTCAAAGATGCTGTAATAAACAGTATGACCGGGTATCTGTTGACCTACAATGTCTGTTCATCTTTATAGAAGACTTAAGAACATACAATTCCGCACTTAAATTCTTGAAGATATTTATAAAGCGATTTATAGTAAGAAAATATTGGAAGAAATATAAGATGTACTGTATTTTCATTCGTTTTATTTTATTTCAATTCATAAACAGAATAAATAAATGTGGATTATATTTGTTAACTGTCAAAAATATATTTTAAACAAGCCCTAAGAGTAGTAATTTTATAAGGAAAGAATAATTAACGTTTTCTTTTTTTATTATTTTTCATTTTCATTGTGTAAAACCATATCCAAAATGGCAAAATGTCCCTGTGATATGGTTAGCTTTGATTCTCAAAATTTGGGCATGTAATATTTCACCGATTTGAGTGCAGGAGGGGAAATTCTATAAGTAATTATTATTATATTTGGAGTTAAAACTTTTTATTTTTAATTGTCTTCTCGTCCATTGCTTAGCTCAATGTTTATATTAAAATAATATCACTATTTTTTCTCGCGTCTTTTAATAAGTAGGGCGAAATATGTAGGTCGTTATTTTTTTTCCTTTTTCTTTTGATGTGTTTAAAGAAATAAGAAGGCATAATAATGAAGAATCATTTAAATGATTTATAAAATATTTTAAGCGATTTATTTATTGTAGTTTACAACCGGCTATAACTTGTGATTATATTTTATAAAATCTTCTACAATAGAAATAATTAAATATTAAAAATATATAATAAGCATTAAATAAAATAATTTATAAATTGAATATTTATGTTAAATGTGCGGTTTCTGTAATATCTCTGCTTTAAAACATTTTAACAATACATTTCGTCCATTTTTCAAATAGAACATCTGCAGTTTATTCTGCACACGGCATCTACATATTATTTTTGCAGATGCATACTTACTACTCTGAGAGTTTAGCCTGACGCAGTTCCAAATATGGTTATCTGGAATAAGCCTTAATGCAAGCCAAGAATATTTAATTTTCTCTCAAATTAAGAGCATTAGTGAGAGGAGAGATGTTTAATTCATGCTGCTTTGTAGGACTTTCACAATTTATACTTTTAGATTTCTCTACTAGCACGTCCGTTGTAGAACGCACGCGCGCCTACCAACCCTCCCACATCCACACTCATACACAATCAGGCACAAACCGTGCTAAACCTTACACTGCTGATCCTTTGTTCTTAAGCATTGTAATAGAAATAGTGCGAATTCCGACTTTCAAATGTTACTTGTTTTAAAATAATAAAATTACATTAAAGCTATAGAAATAATACAAATTTGCGAAAAAAAAAAAAAACAAAAAACAAAGTACAAGTGCACGGCACTTGTCATTTAAGAAACAGTCCACTAGAGATTATGAAATATGAAGGACTCACGAACAAGTTACCCAGACATTATTGCTTTCTTTACGAAGTTCCCACTGCCGTCATATTTATGATTTTTAGCATCTGTTTTATTTCGTACTATAAGATTGTTTCAGATATAAAGTGAATAATGAGGCCCAATACATAAAACATTTCTTGCTGTGCTGCAATTAAGGGAAAAAGAAGAAGAAAAAGATTCCCAAGGGATTCTTGGAAATCAACCATCGGTTTTTATTTATGCGAAATACATGGGTACAAGCCAATTACATGTATATATTTGTTTATTTAGTTTTTAAGTGCTTTCTTCTTCGAAGTTAAATTTAAATTTTCTCTATAATCATTACACGAATGTAAAAATCTACACCAAATAGTTATATATTTAACATTCCTATGATATGCTAAACTAAAACACGAATTATTATATTTAATAATGTTTTATCATAAAATCGTTTTATGAATTCATTTCTATGCTGTGTGTACCTTATGAAGTGTTCTTTTTTTTTAGTTAACATAAATTATTTCTCATTGCCATTAAAAAAAAAAAGCATCGCTAACACCTTTCTGTTTGCTAACACGGAAATGATAGTTTATAGCAATAACTTTGACAATCTTGTAGGGTTGTTACTATTACTAGATGTATCTGTTAAAAGTTAACAAATTATAATTAAATCTAGATACAACAAACACAAAAGCCATACCTTATAACTCATCTGGTCCATAGTATTATTAATCACACACTAGACCATCATAGTGACACCAAATTTCTAGGCCTTCAAGTAGACAGGCACTTAAATTGGAAAGCACATACACAAAAATTAAAATGAGCAGTCTTGTGATTCGTTCATTTTACTGTATTCATTCTAATTCTGTCCTTAAAACGGTTTATAATGCCTGTTCTTCTTCAATTAAGAAATATGATTTCATTTTCTGCGGTTTCTCTGTTGAAAACAATACAAATAATCTACGATGTAAATAAAGCGTGTAGATTTCTATTTTGAAAGTGAAACTTTTAACACTTCCTAATAAATAATCTTGTATGAGCTTTTGTATTAAAATCAATGTCAATTCAATACAAAAAATGCATAACATGATCACTAGACAAAAGTGTAATATATATGCACATTTTCACTTTATTTTACTATCAAAATTAATATATTATATTTGTATTAGAATTGACGGTAAAGATTAAAATAAGCTCTTACAAATTTCTGTACATGGCTTATTATTCAGTTGACAAATTTACAGATGAATAACATTTTCTGTTAAAATAATGTTAGTCATAGGGAAACATATCTAATATTGTAAACTTTCATATATAATATTTAATAACGTATTAAATGTACAGTTTTTTTTCGTTTTATATTTGCTATCTTTTGTATTATAACTTAATTTTTGTTATACAGTTAAAAGTTATTATGCATTTATGTATTTTATAACACTTTAAATGCTCATATGATGTAATAGAGCTTTATATTGTGACTTGTTCTATAATCTGAAGTATAGAGTGTTCCATAATGAGCGAATTTTTAATTGAGCGCCTGTGTCGGTTTGTTAGGTTTCCGGACCTTAAATTTAACAGACTGTCATCTGTTTATATTGCCCTTTGTATGTATTGTTATCAACTAAAATGGAACCATACACGAATGATCAATGCGTTCAGATTCTGAAAATGTATTTTAAGTACGGAGAATGTTATGCAAAGACATTTCGAAGACTTGGTGTAATTTTGGTAAACGAAATGCGCCCAACGTGTCAACATGTTAGAGACTGGTAAGGAAATTTTAAGATAATTATAAAACATCAAATCACCTGATCATCCTTGTTCTCGTCGATTGGTAAAGAATATAACCCTCGTGAACAGGTAATTCTTACGAGTTCAATTAAAGCCGATTTGCCGCCTTTCTCAACAATTAACAATTCTGCTTACAGTGAATTTTAATCTTGTATCTATGTGGACAATCTACGAACAATCTCTCAACTTAAAGCAGAAATTAGACTGTGTAAATTAGCCGAAACTTTGCTATAAGTCGTTGAAAGTGTTGCCAACAGCGAGAAGATGCGTCAATGAAACCGTAGAGGACGTTTGCCTTATGTTTTGTTTCATATCTAATGGTAGTGTTTGTGCTTCATATAGACTTAATAATATTGGCAATTTTCAAATAAATGATGCGTTTTATTATTAAAACAAAAATTGAGACAACCTGTACATATGTTGCACAAATATTTCATGCTATGCAAATAAACCGTGAGTAGGAGGTCTGGGGTTCAATTCCCACAGGACCGTCCTCCCTGACTGAGGTTTATTCCAGACCTCATTAATGGCAAATGCCGGGAAGGTACACTAAACTTAGGCCTTCCTTAAAAAAAAATTATCCTTTCTCATAATATATTTCATTTCATGTATCACCAGTGTTCACCGCCTGTGGTGCCTCAGTAGTAAAAATGGGCATTAAACACTACTAAAAAAATGAACTTTTGGAATGAAATTAAATGTTCTCTTTCATGTTGAAAAGCTTATAAAAATACGTAGATTCACTTTAGATAAACAGGAATCTTCCAAATGTTTATTTGAGAATTTTAATATTGTCCCAAATATTATTAATTTGTTTATCAAATTATAACAAGGGATGATAAATGTTATTATTTTATAACATAGAAGAAATGTAAAAACGAAACATTTCGTAGTAAATGATAAGACATAGGAACTAAATGAAGTTAAATATAGCAGTACATTTCATATTTTACAACTCGAACTAAAAGAAAAGTTTAATTACTTGAATATGTAATTAAATGGTTAAACATTATTGCAAAAGAAGTCTAAAATGCTGTTTATAGCTGTACATATTAATAACACATTCCTAAGAAGTTTTAGACAAGAAAACCTAGGCAATAACAGTTTATAGTTAAACGAATAATTAGATTCTGTATTCCAAAAGATGTACAAAATGCAATATTCAAAAATTTTTAAATATGTGATAGAGTGAAAAATTAGGATTATGAACGGAAACAAATAAATGTTATTTCTTTAGAGACCAGAGACTGCATGGAACAGTGAGAAGAAATATAGAACATAAAGAGTAAATGAAAAGCTAAATGAATCATATCTGCATATCGCTATAGATAGAAAAGGGTGTGTAGAAAGTACTAAACTTGAAAGGAGCACGTTTCGGACCGATGGTTATCAGAATATGTTCTAACGTTCTGAGATATCGTATACGCCTCTCTGGTTTGTTTTGGGCGTGGTGTTGGCCAATAAATAGCTATAATGCTTGTTAATGATGCGTTTTCCAGCGCTCATGTAAGTGGAAAGGACATATATATACTTAGATTTACAAACGTAGTCACTTGCTGAGGAGCAGGGAAACCCACGAAGTGTACAGAGCCACGTAATTGGTAACTTGCAGATGTGTTGCACAGTAAGCGATCAATATTCATATGTGAAAGTACTACAATTTATCTTTCTGTTTAACTCGCTTCAAAACAAATGCAACATAACTTACGTGTGTGAATGAAAAGTAGTTACTTATCCTTTAAATAACAAAAAACACACGTTTCAGAGAGAAATAAATTAAGTCTTAATAATTCCAATACAATTTCAGAATACCCGGTATAGTAAATTATTCCCATTTGTAAAGTAATAGAAACAAAAGATTGCAAAAAGCCACTTTGACATTATTGATGCCTTCCCAGCTAGTTATGTTTCCAAAATCGTAATGCAACAAGACGGTTTTGTAGAAATCGCTCATTTAGAATAAGTAAGGTATGTAAGTAAATACAGAGTATATTTATTTTCTTTAAGAACATCTCCCATAATTATGACCTACACACCTTACGGAAATTAAAAAGTAGACATTTTTGACCCACACTCTTTTGAATAAAGCTTAGATTTTAATTATTTTTATGTAACGAAATTTCAATATTTTAAACTATAAAAATGGCTGACAAATATTGGAAATAAAATATAATTAGGAATATATAATGAACAATGACAAACCATCAAAATTTCCTTTTTAATATAATTATTGAAATCGTTATTATATATTCAAACATAAGAGACACAACATTTTATAAACGTGCACAAATACTAGCATATGTGGATGATATAGAAACCATTAGTGGATCTGAAAAGTATTTATAAAAACTAGAGGAAGCAGCAAAGATGGGACTTTAATTAATAAAATATAAAGAAAGTATTTAGAAGCTGTTAATGCATAACCAAGAGAAGATTCCGTAATGATTTATTTTTCAATGCCAGCCTAAGGGGGAATGCCCAATCATGAATTTGTGATCATAATCCCTTTGGCATGGCATCATGTAACGGACTTCTGAGGCCGGGACTCCTATAAGGCGCTGCACATAGTTCCAGTGAAATGATTCGTGGTGCACAACGGGCTTCTTGAACTTATGGATCCCTAAACGTAAGAATGATGAAATGAATTAATGATGGCGCAAATGAGATGGAAGTCCTTGGCGCTTTAAAGTTATCTGACATTCATCTTCTCAGGGTAAGAAAAAACTTAAAAATTAACCTTACTAAAACAGCATAACATGGCCGAGAATCGCACCCAGAACCCTCGGATTAATAGTTGCAAACATTACTCTAGACCACGGGGGTGATCGATATGGTAACTATAAACTTGAAAATGTTACAGAATTAAAGTTATCTGGGAACAATGATTAAAATTGATATCAATGTAACAATCGATAAATTGATAAAGTTTCAAATCAAATGGCAAATAAATGCTACTATAGTTTAATGAAACAGTTCTTAGCATAAAATCAAAGCACAATCTGTATAAAACATGTTTGTGTTTGTTATGCGGAACAGAAAATTGGGCGTAGAATAAAGACAGTATAGAAAGACTATTAGTAACCGGTATTTGAGGAAAAGACATGGAACTTGTGAATAAAAAAGGAACTGCCAACTCAGATATAATACTGAATTATATTTGCATAAGGAACCAGATGTAATTAGATCTGATAAAGGTCGAGATGGCTAGGAAAGTTATTTAGAACTGATGACAATACCCATGTAAAAAGGTAATTTTTCACCAATCCAAGATATAAATGCAAGAAGAAGAATATGAAGACTAGCGACAATGAGTTAGAAAAAGAACTTAAAGCTCTCCTAGCAAGCCATTAGAAACGCAAAGCACAGGAAGGACAAAATGGCGAAGATTCGCGGAACGGTCTTGGCCTAATAAGATTGTTGCACTCGGAAAGAATAAAAAAGCCATAAAATATCGTCACACATGATCAAAAATTAATTTTTTTAGGTTATGCATAAACTATTTTTAAGGTTCAGGGTCAATTATAAATGACTAAATATTTTTTTCAGCATGTCCAAACAAACATTTCCATTGATTACGTTATCAACGTTGTTGTTGATTTGATTTATTTAAGTCCGCTCTTTAACATCTCAGGTCATCAGATTCCCATTCAGTTCAGGGCGTGAAATGACCGATAAATTTTGCTCAGATGCCTCTTCTTTTAGACTTAATCGCCGTAAATCAACAACATGGAACTCACGGCTTTACTTCCCTTCCGAAGAAAACCATACTTAGGATTTTTATGCCCCAAAAATCCATCACAACACTTAAAAAATTTAATCTTAATAACTCCCATTGAACAAAAACAATTATATCGTTTATACTCAATACTTAATTTCTATTTAAATGTATATAAAACAGATGTCTCGTCCAACCATTCATACAAGCTTCCAATTGATATTTGATTTTTATATCCTTATTTCATTAGTTGAAACCAAATTGAGGTATATCACCGTTAATGATATCATAGAATTGTTATTTCATGTTACAAATATTATTAAAAACTGACTTTTAAGTCAATATGAATTTATTGTGAACGCTGAAAATAAACGGCATTAATAGATATAACCTTGGCCGGGTTTGAACCCACAATCTTGGGTCTACGAGGCAAGTATGGTTACCACTAGACCGCCGACATTGTGTTATCAATAAAAACAATCGCTCGATGACTTGCTGCACCTCAGACTTTATCAAACATTAATTTTAGAGCTGCCTCGTTCAATTTCCCTCACTGCACATGGATTTTTTGGAACCCATCTTGTTGATTACACCAGGAACACGAAATGTGCACTCATCGGAGAGCGTCACTTTATGAAGAAATCCACATTTTTATCAATATCTGAGTATATTGATAGCAAATTAGCGATATAATTTGGCTTGAAATTAAATTTTATTCACAAGAAAAACTTTTAAGCACATAGTGAACATTCGAGTTCAAGATCATACTGGCCCCTCGATCAAGCTTGGCCGGCCTTCTTTGGAATGCTTCTCGATTTATTTTTACTTCATATTAAGATACGTTCTAATCACCTGATGTTTTCTTCACAAGTGAGTCAGTTTGAAGCCATTCTGTCTCCCTGCCATATGACTCTCGGAGGCTTCTGGTTAGTATTTTTGTCGGCACCTCTGGACTGAAACAGCAAACTTAAATTCGGCAAGCCAATAACCATATTCCACTTCTTGCTGCGTCGTTTTTGTTTCGACTAAACAAACGAACGTTAGAAATATGTCATGGAAACTTACGCGACATTAAAGGAAATAACAGTGTTGCTAACATACTTCAACAACAGAAAATAATTTAACCTGGAAATGCTGCCATCATAAAAACATGGAAATGTTCTCTGTAAACAGCATTTAAGTTTTTGGGTTATACCTATAACTTTCTTACTGACAGACTTCGTTCTGGACATTGTGTATTTAAGAAAATTTAAGAAAATTGAAGAAACTGAATATGAATCCTCCAGGAGCCTTAGAGTAGGGAAGATGCATAGTGTGTTATGCAGGGTTGCGTTTTCTGAACAACCAACACGCCACTGGTGCGTCACAGCTGCCTCAGTGGTAGACGATATAGCAAAGTTATCAAGGCAACAGACAAATATCATAGCAACCCCTGTAAGAAACCGCTGGGGTCAGCATATCATTGCGATTTACCCGCCTCCCCTCCTTAGTACGGCAAAGGGTCCCTTTTCCCATTTCAAATCTGAGCTCCAGTGTACGAATGCATTAATACTCCGGGAAGCGCCGGCACCAAGTACAGCTTTTACACAAACGTACTCAACATCGTCAAAACAAAATAGTATTGTCTGCATTTTTCCCCCTGTGTTAAATACCCTCCCTCTAAACTCCTTAGAAACTTAGTAACAACTGCATACTTTGCTATGGCCAAAGTTGAAATAATTATATGCATCGATGGTTTCGCCAGTAAGTGACTGAAGGCCATTTTTGTTGATTTGGTTTATTTACGGACGCTCTTTAACATCTCAGATCATCAGCGTCCCGTGATATGGCCGATAAATTTTGCTTAGAAGCCTCTTCTTTCAGGCTTGAGGTTCTTTTACATGTCGTAAATGTACGACAAGGGAGCCATGATTTTACTTCCCTTCCGAAGGAAGCCATACTTCGGATTTTTACGCCCGAAAAAATCCATCGGTCCTGGCTGGGTTTGAACCCGCGATCTTGGGTTTAAGAGTTACTACTACATCACTAGGACCTATGCCATTTCTGTATCAGATCATTAGCCTATACCGGGTGTAACAATAAAACACCGCCAAACTTTGATGACACATTTCTCACGCATAGAAGAAGAAAATGTGTTATGGACATAACAGAAACGCATAATTTCCATGTTAGAAATCATTTTCCACAACTTTTTATAGTACATTAATCATGGGGAAACACACAGGAGCAGAAGGTATCAGCATATTACATAAACTCTTTCTTACATAAAATGTTTAAAATACCCTACGTTAGCGTTGATACATGCATTACCTTCGTTCAAATGAAACACAAAACACTGGCGGTGAACCTAAGAATTACTTAACCAGCGTAACCTAGAGGGCATTTTGACAGTTCATGCAAGTGCTGGTATGTTCTGTTCCTGTGTCTTGCCATGATTAATGTAATATGAAGAGTTAATAGAAAATGAGTTCTAACATGGAAATAAAGAGTTTTCAGACCCATGTCCATATTACACATTTTCTTATTCCAAGCCTGAGGAATGTGTCCTGAAAGTTTGGTCACATTTTATGTTACACCTGGCACACCACAGACTTCGGCGTCAACATTCTCAAAATCCAGGGGCGAATAGTGGCTTAAATAGCCCAACCTTTTTTAAAAATTGTAACCTTTAGGTGCTAGATAAGCTCAAAGGAAAATCTTGGCACAATACATTGGTACTACTACAATATTACAGTACTATCACAATACATTGCTTCAAAACCTCATATTTACGACTAGTTGGTTTGAATCTTGTTAGTGCCAAGCTACTATCTTATCGTGTTAGGTACAAAGGCACGGTCTCTGGGCTCGCTTAGCACAAAATTCGTTCCAAACAAAAGATTCGCCACCCAGAAGATCTGAAACAATCACATAGAAAGTCTATGAACGAATGCAGGAACAAATAATATGCTTAATGTAGAGGATAGAGACGTAGGCTGTTATCATGAAATTAAATATGCATTTTGTGTCAAGTCCTCAGGAGAGATTTCAAATGCAATAGGGTGCAAACCATTGAGTTCTTAAGGGCTAGCAAAAGAGGGCTAAAAATCCCATAAATTTTCTTAGCCATCCTCTAAATTTCACAGAAGTTTTGAGCTGGGTCAGGCAAAATATTTCTTTAGAATAGACTTCAATACTTAGTCAACCCCCCCCCCTTGATGTTTCAAATATAGTACATACCAGTTTTTCACGAGTTTTCTTGTTTTATTAGAAAGCACTTCCAGTATTGTGGAGATTTATCACTTAACTTTGCACTATCATACAATTCGTCATAAACGAATTAAGAGATCACAAGCGCATAACGGGTTTCTTTGGAGCTAAGCGAAATAAGGAAGATGTATCTTGAAACGACCTTATGAATAAGTTCATTTTAGAGACAGTAAGAGGTTTTGTATTTATACATGACTTTTGTAATATTTTGAAAGGAAAAACAGAATTCTAACGTTTTTCTATAACTAATTTACACCATGAAAGTAGCACTGGAGGTGTTATATATGTACATAAAAAGGGCCGAATGCTACCAAGTTAAAAACCGTTCTAATACTTAATGTAAGAAATTAACCAAAGTTATAAAGCTTCTGATTTTCCATTCTCTAAGTAAGGAAGCACTATGTGTTTACGGAATATTATTCTTATTGTCAGAGAGCTAAAATAGCACAAGAAATGTTGCATTCCATTCAGCCTTTAGGAAACCCATTCTCCTATACCGGAAAAATGCGGTGTGGAAATACCAGTGTATTGTTTTAGCGAACTTTTATTTCCTCTTTTCGCTGCCAGTTAGGAATGTTGCAAGAATTTTATTTAACGGTTTGAGGAGAAAAAAATCACATTACGTTAAAAACTGCAAAACGAAGTATGACATCATTACAACAAAAACCCAGCGTTCATTAGATGCTGCTTGTTGTTAAATACATTATAGAAATTTTGTTGATGCTTTTTTATTTTCTCTCTCATTCACTTCTCAAGGACTCAACAACAGATATATCTTTTCCCTACATATCTCCCTTTCCCTCTTTTTTCTCAATTTTATACAATTTATTTGCTTTAGTAATGTTTTAATATACATATTTTTCAGTTATATACAAATGATAATTGTGGGTCACGATATAGGGTT
The DNA here is from genome assembly GCA_030762175.1 of Metallyticus violacea. Taxonomy (NCBI): domain Eukaryota; kingdom Metazoa; phylum Arthropoda; class Insecta; order Mantodea; family Metallyticidae; genus Metallyticus; species Metallyticus violacea. The sequence goes on along the minus strand of CM060838.1, from coordinate 19,565,137 downwards.
TGTGAATGGACAACAAGGAGTGCAGCCAGTGCAGGTTTTCCTAGCTTTATATTGAAGTTTGGATAACAAGTGCATGTCTGAGCGCGCACCAAGGATGCGTGGTATTAGCATAGCTGTGTATATGTACGCAGGTGTTACCATGCCAGATGTTAGAATGCATCTCAAGCGAGAGTATTTCCACGCTATGATTGTCTTAGAGAATTCTTTGAAAGATTACATTGTGTAATTGGCGATCTTTGTCCTTCACAATCTACTATTAATTGATGCTTTGCAGATTTTAGGAAAGGGAGGGATTTCCTCGAAGATGAAGACCGCATTGGATGGCCGGCTACAGCAGATGAAAATGTGATGAAAGCAGATCGCATGTTGCGGGAAGATCATCAGATTCAAGAAACTCTAAATATTAGACCGGCAGCAGTGAAAACATCTTCAAAGAAAAGCTTCATATCAGGAAGCTCTGCACCTCACAAAAGTACTTGTGTATTGGTGTCAGGAAATGATAGAAAAGTTTGATGGAGGAAGCTCAAAAATATATTTAACATCATAATAGGTGACGAAAGTTGGATATACCAATATGATCCAGAAACTATGCGACCGTCATCGGTCTGGGGTCTTCCCAGGAGAGGATCTCCCAACAAAAGTGAGGCGAGCGAGGTGTTGGCAAGAAGATGATCTGTTCCTTCTTCTCAGCTAGTGGTCATATCGTGACAGTTCCGCTTGAGGTACTAAAGACTGTCACTGCCACATTGCACGTCACAAAATGCCTGCCTCAAGTCTTCAACGGACTGAGAACAAAGCGTCCTAAGATTGGTCTGTATGGAATCTTGTTGCACCTCATGCTGCAAACAACCTAATTTCTGTAGGAGTCAGGAGTCAAATATTTGCCTTATCCGTGTACAGTCCAGCTATGACTCCATCTGACTTTTTTTCTTTCCCGAAAATAAAAGAAAAAAATTGTTGCTAACGATTTGAAACACCTTAAGTCGCAGTAGCGGCGTACCAAGAATGTATTTGCACCCTATCCAAAGCAGCATGGCGTTCAGCATTTTCAAAATGGTTTGGACAGAAGGAACGTTCTATAGAATGCAATGGAGAATACTTGGAAAAGATGCAATGATCAGATGTAAACTTTTAAAATGTTATTGCTGCATTCTCAAAATGTTTAGTGACCCTTGTACTGTGTCCCAGGGCGCCGTAAATTTATACAAGCTATATCCGTAGCACTGGGGTTTATAGGGATTTTAGGAATAAACAAAATTAGACGCTAAGTGAGCTTCTTTCCTTTAATTTTCTGTAATATTTTCATTTACAAATAAATTACAAAACTAACATTTAATCGATGTACAGCTATTAAAAAGTGTTTACTTTCTTCTCTACTTTTGCACCTCTATCAAGTAAAACTTCTTTTATCTGTTAGTGATTCTGAACACTCAATTTATGGTAGTTCACGTGAGTAAAATACTTGTGATAATAGTGAATCAAAAGGAACAATTTTCAAAGAAAATGCATATATGGAGTAACTGTAGTGCTTTCAGGTCAGGTATGAACCGTTGTTAAATCAGTCACTGCTTTGACCCAACCCTTACGAAGTAATTTTGGTTGCCTATTTCGAAAAATTATACGGCGATTCTGGGACACCATATAAATATATTGCCCAACTTTCCAATGCTGCCGATATAATACATTTAAAATATAATTTTAAAAAAATATTTAATAGTTTAGTTATGCTTTATATGAATTGTATAAGAAAAAAATGCGAATTATATGAGTTAATTTGATATCAATTATTTCTGATTCGATTATTGACGAAACAACAATAAATGTTTATATCTAGCGAATTTGATTAAATTTCTAAGTGAATTCAGGTGTAATGATTCATTTAATATATACACAGGGTGCCAAAAAATGTATGCACACTTCAAGCAAAGAAAAAACTGTGTTAACATAACACAACTGAATTCACACAAACAGAAAATGATGAGCACTAATCATCTTAGACTTTTACAGTTACAACAGTTGCTCAAAATGTCCACCATCAGCGTCGATACACTTCAGAGTACGAAGTCTTCATCTCCAGAAACCTGGAATATGAAAATGTACACTTTCAAAAGACAACAGGGTGGCTTGTGAATGTTTTAACAAAATTAACATAAAAAATATTTTGTCTTACGCGAATGCTGCATTTCTTCATAAGGAAAAGAAAGAAAACAGCGAGGCCATGAGTGAGGTAAGCTAACAACCGTCTAATAAATACTATGTAAGCATGAAACACATACATTTTTTCAGTTCACACGTAAGCATTACAAGGGTCGATGATAAAAAGAGGGCTATATAGTAAGAGCTCAGAACTCTTCACTGCCGAGGTGATTTATTACTAGACCTGTTGAAGGTATACAACTTTACGCTTTATTCAGCTGCGGCAAGCGCATTCATTCAGCAGCAAGACAGCAAGGGAAAAAAAAGGAAGAGGAAACCGGCGTCGTAAAATGTCCTGAATGTCACTCTTTCATATCCCTTCCCCCACTTTCTTTTGTATAATGTTCCACAATATCTAACACATGTTGGAATTTCTTGGGCAGGAGAGCATGCATTTCAAAGCACTGTAATACAGTTTTTACAAAAGAAAATATTTATGGCATTTTTGTTGAGTTGGCTGAATTATAAAGAATGTTTTTACTTTCACAGGCCATGAATATCTTAACGGCAGATTTTATGTTTTCTGGTTTTCTGCCCAGAACGACTTCCACAAGGTTAGAATAGAAGTAGCAACTGTTTGAAAAACTGAAGTCTTTGTCTCTGGGAAAAACCGCATGAAAATGTAATTTTTGTGTCTCGTAGGAACAAAATAAAAAGTGGATTTGGGTTCAAGAATTCAGGAAGGAACAAATAAGGATCGTCAAGCCTGCACGATTCCCCCCCTCCTCCTCCTCCTCCTCCTTCTCTTTGTCCTCTTCTTTTACATATATGTAACAAAAATAAAAGCTCCTGGTTTCTATTATTTTATGTATTTAAAACAGGTGATCCAATGTAATAAAAATAAACAGTAAAACTAGTATGTCAAACAAGAGTTATCTGACAGTTTTATGCCTTCCTCATAATACATATTAACAGTCTTGTTCCTTTGCAAACAGATAAAGGATCTTGTACTTTATGTTATAATTTTATGCAAAACATTGTTTAATTAAAAGTTAGATTTTGTTAGTACCGGCTACCATAGATTTTTAATGCAATAAATGGAACGATTGAAGTGGTGGCGCAGATTAATTCGGAATTCGTGGTGCCTAAGTTATCTGATATTCATTCTTTGGGAAGAATATCCTGAACCCTGACGGTAAACGAGTTGTAAATATTTCAGCTAAACTTTAAGGTTGAGGTGAATCGCTAGTGTAGTTGTTGTCAAATAATTGCGCTAAGCAAGATGAGTGGCATGGTCACAATATGCAGTCCGAACATCATTATGGAAGTATGATATATATATATGTCTATGTGAGCATTAAGCACCGAGCAGTGTTTTATATACAATTTAAATGCGTAAGATTGTGATGTGTGTTGTTTAACGCGTCGAACGAGATGTTAACTGTAATCAAGTGCTTGCTTCAATGAAACTGTCTTGCCGCTTCGACTCTACAGAGTATAAAGTAGCATGACGAGGACCTATGTGCGCCACGTTTCAGCTGAAACGAGTAACACAAATCTTATACATAATGAATAATGGATACGTTACCCAGTGTGTCCTGGTAAATTACTGCATTGCTCTATTGTATTCCATTTTTATACAAACAAGAAATATATCGCGATATTTCCGCACCTGCCCTATAACAAACTATTCACATTCAATTAATAATAATAATAATAATAATAATAATAATAATAATAATAATAAATTGACAGTAAATACGCAAGTAACTGTTAACTATATGTTATTATTATATTTGTTATCTTTTCTTTACACTCTTTATCATGTAATTACGTTATGTGTCTCTCGTTTTTCTCCATTATTGATTTTCATCTGATTTCTTAAATTTAATAATGACCAAATTTGAGGTAGGAGAAACGCTGAAATTATATTAATAGTACTTGAACAACCTTTTTTTTAAAAAAAAAAATCCGGAAGTAAAATGTCTCTGGAGTTTTTTTTTTTTTATTTATTTACTTTCCTATTCAGTATTGTCGAAAAGTTTACTGTTCTTGCATATCAGAGTTCTTCAATTAAAATTGTCGTTCCTCCTTCCCAAAGAAAATTCTCAGTTATCACAAACAAAAGAATATCACCAGGAATATGTTGACGCTCTAGTTCCAATAGTACAAAATGAAGCTTTTCTATTACTTAGCAACACTCTGTTCATTAGAAGCATGCAGAAGAATTTTATACCCCCTAAGAAAAAAAAAAAAAAAAAAGCGGTTGGCTTCTAGAGTTGAAGTCCAACTTCGGGGTAACGTTGATGGCATTCGATAAAGCTGGATTCACAATAGGACGAATTTATTTTCGTTCGTTACATCTTCAACGAATTCGTATCGCATACACATTAGTAATATAGGAACGATGAAGAGGTTAACATGTTGCATGTGTATGATAAACAGTCATAAGTGGTGGACACAAGAGAGCTACTGTCGTAGTTTCCTCCAAAAAATTGCTTCCCTTATCCAATAATTTGCTAGAGTTAGTTTTGGTAGCTACAAATCATATTTATATCTAGTCCTAAACCCTTCTCTCTATTTCGTTATATCTCAGTTTATTTTGGAACTTTAAAGGTAGAAACTGCAAATTGTAGAGACCACGAGGAAACAGATAACATAAGATTGAGATGTTAATTTTAACGAGATATATCCAATGCTTATTTTATTTTGAACAGCGTCAGACATGGCCACAGGGCACACTAACCGAGGCGAAAGGCTTAGGTGAGAGGAGATAAAAAGTGAATCATCAAATACTTGCAGCATGTTAAACTATAATACTCAAACTTATCTATCATACTACAGCCACGTTAAACGAGGTTCCCGTGTATAATATATTACAGCACAGCAAGTTCACTCTCTCTGTCTACGACTATCTAGATCAGACATTGTATTACACATAATTTACCAAGAAATTGGAAACGAAAATGCGACATTAAAAGAATTTTTTTATTGATTTACTTATGGACGCTCTTTAATATCTCAGATCATCAGCGTCCCATTCAATACAGGGCGTGAAACGGCCCACAAATTTTGCTCAGAGGCCTCTTCTTTCAGGCTTGAAGTTCTTTTTCTTTTTGTCGTAAATGTACGACACGGGACCCGCGGCTTTATTTCTCTTCCGAAGGAAGCCATACTTAAGATTTTAAGTCCGAAACAATCCATCGATCCTAGCCGGGATTGAACCCACGTTCTTGGGTTTAGTAGGCAAGTATAGTTACCACTTACCGACACATTACAAGGAGATCCCATATTGGTAATAACAAGAAATTAAAAGAAGTAACGACATTAGGTGGGAATCGAAATTACCGTTGAGAAAACGCAATGCACGCAAAATACTCTTTGATGAAAGCATATAACACAGCTCTAACGGTCAGTATTTTTATGTTTTTTTTAACAGTGTTCAACGCCCGTTTTTACTACTGAGGCACCACAGGCGATGGACACTGATGATACATTAAATGGTAAATTGGGAAGGGATTTTTAAGGAAAGAAACGTACCAGGCCTAAGTTTAGGGTACCTCCCGGCAGTTGTCATTTATGAGGACTGAGGTAAACCTGGAAAAGACTTCAGTCAGGGAGGACGGTCCTGGTGGGATTCGAACCCCAGACCTCCCGCTTACGAGTCCGCGGTTTAACGACCTCGGCCACAGGTGGCGGTTTTTTTTTGTTTATATACTTATGTGAACAAGGTGGTGTGCCTAACTGAAGTTACATATTAAGACCTCAAGAATCGAACCATTTTTTATTTTCTTAAAATATACACTGGATTAGATTTAAAATGTTTTAAAAGTGTTGGGTCTTTCTACAGGAAAGAATAGCATTTTCTTTCGGCAAAAGACTGAAACACTAAAAGCAGCATCATTCAGTACGGTCTGTTCCTATACACCTTATGCATATCTCACAGCATTCAACAGTTTAAAATGTGCAAACAGCGCTTATAAAACCCGCTTACAGAAAACCCTTAAATGCTGTTTTCTGATACATACAATTGCACATGGCTGTCGCAAGCCGGAAGTGACAAAGAATTGCATTTTGCCAATCAAGGGAGCGCTCTCATTAGCAGCCCTTGTAGGGTGGGACAGGTACTGCACAACATATGCGGGTACGGGCGGGAGGAACCGGTTACATGGGGGAAGGCACACCAGATCTTTTGCATGTAATCCTCATCGTGTCGCCCAATAGGGAGGCTTGTCGGGGCTGCAGCCCCCCCACGACCCGCCGCCGGGCGCAGCCGATGAAAGGGTTGAAAGCAGGGTCGTCTCTTAAAGGGGGGCGGGCGGAAACTGGGACAAAAGGACTTTAAGCTTGCTGCGGGCGGCTCCTAAAAACCAGAGAAACTTATAATTGGTCGCTTTTCAAATTGGCCAGGTGCTTCAGAGCACCGAGTAGGCTGTTGCTATAGGCTGCCTGAGTGGCCATATCCTTCTTCTTCTTCTTTTCCTTCCTTTTATGTTTTGTTTCTATTCTGCGAGCCTTTTGATCTTTGCATCTCGCAAAAATGACAGCTGAACCAAGATTCAATGTAACGTTGCTAAATGTGGCACATACACAGGACTTGCAAGTTGGAGGTTGAGAGGCGTACCTTGTTAATGACATGTTTGTCCCTCTGACTTTCTAAGCGTTTTGTAAAGCTCAAGAGCAAATGTCAGTTGAAGAGATGCTACACCGGTCTTAGTTCATTGCTCCTAAATACCATCATGCTTTCGACTTCAATGGGCTGTTCACGAAATAAGCGTATTAATTATGCAAGTCCTTGAAGACTTCTGGGTTTAGAGCAATATGGTTCGAATAAGGCAAGAAACCATTTATTGCAATAGACGCATGGGGTAAAATTTCAGCAGTGATTTACTTGTCTAGAACAGCAATTATTATTGTTGTTCTTTAGTATTTTGCAAGAGTACCACTTACGTGCCATGATTGCCTTTAATTGTCGTTTTTCAAGCCTTTCGCTGATAAAACACACTTGATAAGTTTTCATAAACTCGTTGTTAGCTCAACTATTGCCTAGTTAAAAAACTGGGGCAACGAGAGAGGGACACAAAACTAAGATAAATTGATCTTTCAAAATTGTTTGTTGTTATTTCATTCTTTTGTTTAATATGAGGAAAAATTTCTATATGAACCTACAGAAAAATCTTAAGTGTTTGGGAAAATATAAATTTTCAGTTACATTATTTGTAAAAAATGAATTAAAGAAAGTAAAAGCATAAATATTTAACTTTTACATATTATTGTTTAATACTGACTTTTATTATCACAAAATATTATAATTTTTAGTATAATGTTAACTTAAACTTCAATAACTACATGATATAAGTCAGCTATCTTATTTTTTTCAATTTGTAATTAATCTAACATTTAAAAATATAGATGTGATTCTTGTAAACACACAATTACATAAAATTGCAAACAATTTTCATGAACATAGAACTAAATAAAAATATTGGCTATTACAAATTTCTTCCAAAATATTTTCACATTCCAATGTTTGGGCAGAATTTTGGATTTGATAAAAACCGTGCTGTATATTAGATCCGTGAGATTTGGTGCAGATATTCCTGGCCTTAGGGATACAGCAATGATATATCTTGAGGTATTGTTGCCTTATAGTGATGATTTTTGCTGTCCTATTTTAGTGCTATGACATGACATCTTCTAGACATACAATCCTTGTTTAATAGGATCTTTGTGGAGTTCGGTTAATTTTCATGAACATCTTCTGCCAATGACATGATTGCAGATTTTAATAGTTAACTGTTAGAAGGTCTTCTTTTGCCTTTGGCATTACTTTGAGTGGGGTTCGAATCCTATTTTTGTGGGGTATGTGTGCTCGAAAATGTTCTATGGAATGGAGTCCACAGGATGCAATATTTAATGAACATCTCGAAGAAATGTTCTAGGCCACATATAGATGACAGTTTATTGTGAATTACATGCATTTAAGAATAAAAAAATTATATGAGTATTATTTTAAGTTTTCATGCATTAAAATGTTGTTTAATAATTAACAATTAAATATTTATAGTAGATAAGTTGGTACAATTGAGCTGGCAAACACGGAAAGATGTACAAATGGCATATCTCCCTCTCCCTTAGAAATATTGTAAAAAGCTAATATCAACATTGTAGAAAATCTAGTACAATAATGAAAGCGGAAATTATATAATGTGGTTGTAATTATTGAATAGATTATAGATAGTTGAAAATAGCGAGAAATGACAATATTTTTTCTTTCCTTTTTTCTCTCAAAGAAATCCCCAATTTGCTTCAATTTGTGGCCTCCGGATCACAAAATGTCCAGCATTCAGCAAAGAAAAAAGAGCTAGCCCAGGTAAAGTAAGTCAGCGGAAAATCATCGGAGAGGAGAAGAAGCAAATCATCATCCCTGAGAATCCACAATCAAATCATTAATTAAAAGCCTTCCACAATCCTCCCTCCATTTGTACCCTTATATAAAAACCGCTCTAGATGAACGTATGTGAAAACGTTAAGTTAAATATACTGTCATAAAGTTTATAACGAGATCAAATATAATGTCGTGCTAAATGTAATAGTGAAATTAGGTGCGCAGAAATGGAGATAACATACCCCTCTCCAAAGCCTTAATGATGCTCACATATATCAGGCACCAATTAATTCTATTTATTAGCAATTAAAGACAAATGTGTTTGCCATTATGTCACATTTCAACAATCTGATAAGACAATGTTTCTACAGGAGTATTTCAGGCATAACCATTTTTTGCTCCTACCTCAGCTGTCTAGCAGGATGGTGTGCTAATGACGGTCAAAGGGACTGAGAAGTTCTTTCGCATCTTGCACTGCATAGTCTCTCAGTGGCAATTGTATTGTAATGTTCTTGTGACCAGTTGCACCTTTTAGCGATGAAATGTATTATATGTTTAATATATTATTTCGCTAGCTTTCGTATTGTTACAAGTGGGTGTTGGGAAACGAGAAAAATTGTGTTAGGTGCCCACGTTCTTTAAAATTTTTGAGATTAGGCAGTTAAGAAGAAGATAAATAATGAAGTACATTCCAAATCGCGATCTCTGCAAATAAAATAAAGAATCTAGTTTTCGACAGGAAGCAACCTCAAAAGCGAAGCAGCTTTTGGCTTTTTTATATACATTTCCGAAATCAAAAGAGGTGTTTCCTGCCACACAGCTGGAAATAATCATCAATGTATGATACATGCCGATGCTTTTGTGTCGCCGACATTTACAACGCCGCAGTTTGAAGGGGAGACATTTATAGCCCGTGAACAAAATTGTTTTATGGTTCACATTTTACGACCCGCGATATTATGAGAAAGGTTCACGTAAGTTGCCCTCCTTTAATGGGTCTAACACCATTCACCAAAACAGATGGCCTGATGCATCAGCCGCCATTTATAGCCCGCTTTCATAATCTTCCTAGGAAGAAACGGCATTCATTTCTCATCGTTCAGATAATAATTGAAGAAAATATTCAGAAGTCAAGTGATGTATCTAAAGCGAGAAGTTTTTGAGTCCTCATTCATTAATTCAACATTTTAATGGTCTAATTTAATAAACAGTCAACTATCATACAACTAATGATAAAAGTTGAGATCTCGTAAGAATAAAAAAAGTCCATCACACAGGAGCTGCGTAAATTAAGCGAAATCCTCACAGAGTTCAATAAATTTTAACAAAAAAGCATATAACATCAAAATTAGGCCTTATGAATTAATGAAATGAAATAAGTTATGGCTTTACCGTGTGGCATTAGGGAGGGAAAATTAGAATTCCTGCAACCTATAAGTATTACAAAAAAGAAACTGCATTTTTAGAATTTTTTTAGAATTATTATTATTATTATTATTATTATTATTATTATTATTATTATTATTATTATTATTAGTAGTAGTAGTAGTAGTAGTAGTAGTAGTAGTATTAGTAGTAGTAGTAGTAGTAGTAGTAGTAGTAGTAGTAGTAGTAGTAGTAGTAGTAGTAGTAGTATTGAGATTAGCCACAAAATTAATGCTATGGTATTAATTAAATGAAATGTATGACCACTGGTAGATAAAGCTATACTGTGTGGGTATTTTAAAAACATTTTTAAATGTAACCATGTTTATGAACTGAGCCCTTGGTATCATCTTTACAATTAATAAAATAGAGAGAAATGACAGAAAGTTTCCAGTTACATTGTGTATTTATAAAGGAGGCGTTCATATGTTTCAATAAAACAAAAACATGTTGCTATTCAGAAACAATTAAATGTACAAAGCAAATAAAAACAACCGAAAGTTGCATCGATTTTCATTGACCGTGAAATTTAATTTAAATGTTATTGTAGTAATAACATGTAACGCAAATGTATTCTGAATGTTATTAACTTATTACAGAGCGCTCTTATATAACTCTCACACACATATTACATTAATATTTTACAACGACGCTTTTTTAAATATGTAAGATATGCATCGTTATCAATAGGGTTTATATGCTGAATTAATTTGTCGTTTTATTTTAAACAATATAGAGAATATTAAACGCAAGAATGCTTTTTAAGTTTTGATTTTCAAGTATATCCCTACGCCTAATGGTCTAATTTCCCTAATATCATTTTATTTAAGTGGTATATTTCGAATTTTGTTGTGAAGAAACAAATATTGGTGCCACTAAAGGGGTTTTTAAATTTTGAGTTTCAGGTAAACCCCCACTCCTGATCGTCAGATTTCCCTGATTTTTAGAAACTATATTCTTTATTTTATTTAAATGGTATATAAGGAGTTTTGTTGTAAAAAAGCAAGCATTAATACCGCTAGAGCGATTTTTTAAGCTCTTGGGTTTCAGGTAAACCCCCCCTCCTAATAATTCGATTTAACTTATTTCCAAATTCTACTTTTCTTATTTTATTTTAATGGCATACACCGACTTTTCTTTAAAAACATTTAAAATTGCGGCCGCTAGAGCAAATTTTAAATTTCGCTTTAACCTCCACTAGTTTTTCATTTATACCTCCACTTCTAATGGCTGTATTGCCCTGATTTTCGGAAACAAATTTTATAAATTTATTTTAAAGAAATATATATAGTTTCGTTGAGATATAGCAAAAATTGCGGCCGCTAGAGCAATTTTTTCAATTTTTTAAAATATGTACCCTTTAGATTAACCCCCCCCCCTCGCCATTGATCCATGTGTGTGTGCGTGTGTGGGTGTGTAATTTTTTGTCTTTTTTTTTTCGTGCCTAGTAGATACGATCGATAGAAATTTGGAAACATTATTCGAAACGAATTCTATTAGTGCAATCGCAATAGCTTGCATTCCTTCATAATGCACTAAAAAAATAGAATATATGTTTTATGGGTACGACTGCAATTACTTCATTCCTTTGGAATTCGCTAAAAGAGTTACAGCATATCACTTTTTCTAACTAAATTTAAGTTTAAGCGAATAACCACGAATTGAAGGTCTCTATTGGCGGTCATCGCGGAGAAAATGATGCAGACAAAATTTTCGTTTGTACAAAGAACATCGATTCTTGCTGGAGTTTGTGAAAAGGTGAAAAGTGACTCAAATTGAATTTTCTTTTTTTTGTTTTTATCTCAATCACAACAAAAATTTTAAGTCCGGAGTCCCGAATGTTTAATTACTTGGCAATCACCTTTTCAGGGCAAGGAAAAACTCCACAAAAAACCTCATCTAGGCAACTGACTTTACGGGATTCGAACCCGGGAATTTGCAGACAGATACGCTGACCACAAAACCAGCAAGGCGGTTGAATTATTTGGGTGTGATTTTTAGCGTACTTATGTAATATTTCATTTTACTAAGTCATATTAAACAAAGCGAGAACAAGTGCAGTTTTATTGTATTCTTGATGCCACAAATCTTGCCTGCTGTCAAAAAACGGTAGATGTTTCAAATCGGAAAGTGTTGTTTCCATGGTTACCTCTTCCGAGACCATAAGTTCAATTTATTACAAGAGTAATCGGCAGATAAGCGTTGTGCAAATTGAATTCTGTTTCTAAGTGAGAATTCGAAATGGTCCCTCTTAAGGTCTGTTATTTTTGCGCAGCCCTTACATCTTAACTTAATTTCTTGCATAGTTTAAAAGTTTTATTGCTTTGAATGGCACGGATAAATGTCCTCCTTACAAAGAAGAAAAGCCCTCAGGTTCAAACAAATAAAGCCGCGCCAAAATTTGGTTATAGGTCATTTATTTTTTCCGTCAAATGCCGTGGTTGACGACTAGAGAGGTCTATGAAAAGAAGTGACACTTCGAAGCATGAAATACAAGCACTGCACCATCTCGAATGGTATAGCAGAACGAAGAGCGACTAAACGGAGCCCTCTAGTGAGCAACTTCGGCATTTTACAGCAGAATTGATATCGCCACTGAATTCAGAGATAAATAAATGGGGAGTAACTGAACTTTTTTTCATTCGAACCCGAGCGTTTTCCTTATAAGTACTACATAAAGTGCTGCAAATTACAAACTAGTACATGTATAAAATTGTACATAGAAATTTCATTTAAGAGAATTGAAGCAACTGTATGAGAAGAAATGCTTTGGTATAAATTAAAAAACATTCATTTTTCCCTTAGGTTTACAATTTTGCACCCCTTTAAATTTTAATTTTATGCTTAATTAAAAAAAAGCTACCGGCATAGTTTTATTTTAAATAAAGCAATATTTATCCTCAACATCCCCCTCGGAACATAATTTTCTACGCTTCGACTACATGTGCTAATTAAAGGAGGATAGTAAAGTAGCATTAAAGTGTAAACAAACCGAGACAAAGGTACATAGATGAAATACAGTCAAGATGAAAAACACTTGCACCAGTTTACGGCCATCCATTTTATAATACAACTTTCGCTGCTATTGGAAAGCGAGTAAATCCACTCCGTTATTCTTACCTTTTCTCTGGTGTAGTCTACATGTATAGTTTGGTTGGTATTGTTTACCAGGTTTGCCCGAGTTATGATCTTAAGGTAATTATAACTAAGGTATCTTACGGGTTGTTATATTGTGATCTGCTGGAGATGAGAGTTCCAGACGTTTCGTCCACAACTGCGGGGGATATCTTCAGTGGCATGGGCGAAGATGTCCGCCGCATTGTGAACGAAACGCCATCTTCAGCACACCGCAGTACAACAGCCAGGAAGATATCATAGTTATTTCTGCGACTCCGGCCCTGAAAGTCTGCGCTCCCTCTTACGTAATTTTTTTGCTGTCGATTAATGTGCTATACATTATTTAGTGCATGAAGCCTGTGATTAAAGGAATAATTCCTTAGCAGAGAGAATAGTGCCAGGCTTGTTCTTGATGCCTCTCAAACAGTATTCTTTTACGTTCAAGCAGAAGGTTTGTAGAACTTAACTTCTTTTTTTCTTATCCTAATTTAATGTTCGAAATTTCACTTTAAGTCCATATAATAACGAAATATACAAATTGTTGACTTAAGTACAATTGAAATGTCAATTTTCAGTCAGTATTTTGTTTATTTAAATCTGTTTCTAGTAATTCACAAAATGCTTATTTATTTATTGTCTTTCCCCCTTTTTTTTTATTGTATCTGAGATAATTTCAAACAAGATCTTCCAATCTATAAAAGGCGTTTCATTCATTTAAATAGCTTTATAAAGTTTTTCACTTGTTTTGGTGAACGTACTCTTTTGTTTCACTGCCTGGCTTGCAATTAAGTACTTACTACTTATTAACATATGTAATTGGGGAAAACTATTTAAAATCTCTTGCGACCCTACAGAATAAAAATATGTAACGAATACTTACACATTTAAGAGGTCTTCAAGCTTTGGCTATACATTCTAAAATTTAATTTCCTCAGCTTTAATGTATTTTATTAACACAGTACAAATATGGTCTAAACAGAAGATCACGTTCTTAACAGGGTAAATCATTAGGAGAGGAAAATACAAGTATATGAAATTGACAATATATGGGCTTCAAACCATAACTTAAATGCGCAAGAAATAACTGGCATTTTGTACTTAAGTATGCTTTGGGCGTTAAGGAGAGTTCCTTAAGCAATAATAATAAATTAGCATGCACAAGTCATAAAATCCATAGCAACTTTCAGGTTCGCATTTCAAATAGAACGACGCAGGAGAAACTTCGGCGGGATAATTTATATCGCGGTAAATAATGCGACTTTTCATCCCTAAAAGAAACCGCCAAATGCTCCTCTTAGCTAAACAGAACACACGTTTCTTCTGTTTTACTCAAAAACGAACGAAATTTAGTCTTTCTTGTGCTGTTTGGATAGATTATTTGTAAAGGAAGAATAGTGAAATTTATATTTTTTTTAATCCGGGTAAGAAATGTTAAAACAGTATATTATCTTTACGCAAAACTCTTAAGTGTATTATAAACTAATATAGAAATAAAGTGGGACGAACTGTCAGCCCTCTCTCATTGGTTTCTTGTGATTTTAACTCTTTTTCTGTAAGGAAGCCCATTATTGTATTAAAACTCCATAAAACATTTAAAAAACAATGCTTTCCAATTTAATAAAACATGCATTATGTTATTAACAAATTAACAAATGCACTTATGAAATAAATTAATTATCAGATAAAACATAACACCGCAGGCATTGCCCTTTGTCATAGTTACAACAAGCAAAAGAAGTATTAAGACACATGTACAGTTAAAACAAAGAAAAAATAAATTTGAACAGCAAATTTGTGATGCAGAAAAATTGTAACAAACGCCTAAGCTAAAGCAATTATACAAAAGTAATTGTTTTATTCACAATAGGAAAGAATATTTCATATTTCTTTTTTTTAAATGCCAATAATAAGAAATTTCTTCAAACCAAGTTAACAAAGAATACCTGGGTCACTGACACAGGAAAAGAAGTTGACCACTGCCGTACAAAATAAATCTTGAAATACTGATACATGAGCAGTACCTGCCGGATGCCACAAACTATTTATTTTATTCATTTAAGAGCATTCTTTAACATCTCTGGTCATTATGTCCCATTCAATCTAGAGCGTGAAACGGGGACGATAAGTTTTACTCAGAAACCTCTTTTTCTGCTACACAGCTTTACTTCTCTTCTGAAGTAAATCGTACTTAGAATTTTTACAACCTAAAAATATCCATCGACCATCCAACCCGCAACCTTGGGTCTACGAGGCGAGTATAGTTACCACTAAACCACCAGCACCGACCAACATGAATTGAAACTATGATCAAGCACATGGAGTAGCTAAGCCATAAGCCGAAAACAATGTTTATGCAAAGAAAGGTAACAATCAGCGAAGGTAATCAGTACGAGAAGATACCACTTGTTTAAAGCAATAATAATATTATAATAGACACCGCTACGTGTTCTAACCAATTAAAGGTGACAGTTTCCAAGAAAATTCAGGAAGGGTGGAGGGTTACGAATGGGGGAAAGACGTTAATAATAGAAAATAATAATAAAAAATATAAGTATATTGCCTCCGTTAAGGTCGTTTTACCATAAATACAACTTCTCTGAAAACCCTTGCAAAACGTTCTCAGAAATTATCTTAAGAAACATTGGGAGATACATTTATCATATATTTTGAACTTTCCCCACTAGAATTTGATTTCCTCGTAATTTTCTGGTTTATACTTGCATAGTACTTTTGTGTTTCTCGTTTCTGAATATGCCCCAATTTAATTTTGGCGTTTTCCTTGCGTCCATAGAGAAAAAATTAGAGGAAACAAAAAACAGCTGATAACGTTGTATTCATTGTGAATGTGCTTATAAAAATTGAAGTGATACAACTTTCGAGTATGTCATTTTTAAATGTAATTTTTCTACATTTAGACAAATATTTTTTTAAAAAAGTATCTTCATACGGTATTTAAAATTATTCTTTACAAATAATTTGCTTTATGGAAGTATAGAAATAAACACGGCAAAATATGCTTTATCAGACATGCGTTTATAATTGGAGGGGGGTTTAATACTATAGAGGAGTATTGTTTTCGAAGGGGAAATAAAAGTAGAAGCTTGGGTTGTTATTATTATTATTATTATTATTATTATTATTATTATTATTATTATTATTATTATTATTATTATTATTATTATTATACTTTTAAGGCTACTCAATACATATGCCTATGCTTGTAAAATCAAAGTTCACTATATTACATAATTTAACAAGAATGCACAGATTCCCGCATTACTTTGCGCACCAATCACATTTCGCGACATTTATGTTTTCGACAAGTATTATAAAACAAGTAAAATTATTACTGGGCTGCTGACAGGTCTAGTAGTATCCTAGTCGCGCATTCTGTGGTAATGTAGTGTCTTTTGGACACAGCGGAAGTCTGCATACCTGCACACCTGTCATTTATTCAGAGAGTGTAAAGATGGATCGTATGTAGGGAGACAATAAACACACACACACAAAAAAAGAAAACTTAAATGTTTACCGAGCTGAGACAATCATAAAATTGCATACAAACATAAAGTGAAATATGAGAAATGTTTCTGTTAGTTTTTATGTGTAAATGTTCAGGGAGCGAAGGTCACCTGGTAAGGTTGGGCGGAGTTCGAAAGCATAACAATATTATAATCATCTTTCAGACCACCATGACTCTACCTTCTTAATAATGTGAGACAGGAGATGGGTTGGGCAGTAAATCCATACCTTAGGCTCTCACAGCTGCAAATGAGAAACAAAATAATTATAAAACATCGGCCATATATTGCTCACATTTCCCTTGCAAAATGATACAAGATCATCTACTTCTCACACTGATACGCCGTATATTTTATCAACATACTAAAAACTGATTATAGCTATCCAGCGAAAGAATAGTAACATATGTATGTGTTTTTGAGAGGCTCCAGGAAACAACACGTGTTTTCTTATTCTAATAGTGCACTTTTCTCCCTCAAAAAAAAAATAGTTCTAGATGCCTTGTGAATTCATATATTTATTTAAGGAGTAATGAATATTTAACAATGAACACCGCGTTTTATAGTATTTAATATTGATCTGATTTTTTTTCATGTCCATCACAAGGCATAAAACACAAACGTTGAATATTTTTAACAAATTCTACGACAATTTAATGATTCCGAAAAAACGATACTATAGATATGGAAGAAGCGGAGCTTATGTCAGCTTATACATGTGCAATCAATTACTGACAACTTTAAAGTTTTTTCAGAAATGTTCCCATAACAATGCCATAAACCTCGTATATTTGCTTGATATTGACACTTAGCTAAATATAACTTGGGCTAGTATGTGAAAGGAAGCTTTTAATGCTTTTTACACCAAATGCTTTGGCGGAACAAAACTTATGTTTTGTTTTAAAATTTACATTCTTTGCTTTATTTCACATTCGTTCGCTCCGAGTATATTATTGAGAATATATTCTTTTCATCATTATTTTAAACGTTAACTACAAATTATAAAATAAGATGCTTTTGAAAATGTACAGGTTAGAATCCATGTGGCCGACGAAAGAAATATACTGCTGGCTAAGAAACTATTATCATTATTATTATTATCATCATCATCATCACCATTATTATTATTATTATTATTATTCTTATTATTATTATTATTATTATTATTATTATTATTATTATTATTATTATTATTATACAGACCTTTCTTAGAACAGCTTTTCAGCTTCAATAACTACTTATTTAAAATAAATTTAATTTTAAAAATCATATTATATACTAAAAGGTGAGTTTAAAAGCAACGTTTATCACTTTTGGGTTCCATCCCCTCACCCCCAGCTACCCTTGTTTTGAAATTCCCATTAACATCTCTTAACTTAGTCATATTCACATTTTTAAGGGGAATCAATTGTTATCACATTGTTGCCTGAATTTGAACAGAACAAAACCTAAAGCAATGTTAGGGTGAAAACACAATTTATTTTGAATAATATAACAATTTTACTCAAAGTGTATTTAGTGCTGGTTAGACTATAATACAGCTATTTCGAATTCCTCGTGCAATTTTCGAAATATTTTCTTATTATTCTGCTTAATTTTTATCGTATTTTTAGGCTGTTTAATAGTCTCAGGCGGGAAGTATAAAGTCAGCAAAAATACTCTACGTAATGATAGAAAATAAAATATATAACTCTTTAGAATTTAAATATCGTAAAATAGGGATGCATTTTAAACTTCAAAGTGAGGGTGGCTGGGGTGAGGGATAAAATCTAAAATGTAATCGACTTAATTTTAAATTTTCCTCCGAACATGCAAATTTGCGTGTTACTTTTTATTAAATTTACATTAATTAGACTGTTATTCAGACAGAAATAAAAATCCTGTATGTTATGTACCTAAGAGGGTTACCTTTTAAGTTTTTATAAAAAACTTTTGAGATAAACTCTTTTATTGCTTTTCAAAATATTCGCCCTTACGATTTATACGCTTTTGCAAGCGTTCAAACTAATTTTCAGAACGTTTTTTCTACTATGAAGTTGGTATCTCAAAAACATGATTTTTAAAAGCTTTAACAGCTTCTTGAGGTGATGAAATTCGAAAAATTTGTTTCAAGTAAGGTTTCCAGGGGTAGATGATCCAAATCTAAAACATCCATAATCTGTATAATAAATTTCAAGAAACTGGTAGTGTCCAGCCTAAGAAACCAAAAAAAGCAGTTTAGGGCTCTCACCGAAGGAAGATTGCATGACATTGGAAATAGTTTGGAACATTTCCTTAGAAAATCTCTTCGCCGTCTTGCACAAGTGGCAATTTCATACGGGTCTGTGCAAAAAGGCTACTAAAGTATTGCATTTCATGGCATATAAAATAACTTTGGAGTATGTAAGCCCAGGTTTTGTGAGTGGATCCTAGAAAATGTGTACAATAGACAAATAGACCCATATTTAATATTCTTCTCGGAAAAAGACTGGTTCCACCTCCATAGTTATGTGTGTACTCAAAACGTCGTTACTGGAGTTCTGATAAACTTGACTTTGTACATCCAGTGACCCTCCATGATGAAAAAAAAAATCTGTGTATGGTTCGACATCAGTGTGAAACAATCATAGGATAAATTATTTTTGAGCATACAGTTCATTCTGTCACATGTGTATACCATATTCACTCCTAGAATTAACCAACAGGGGGCGTGATCATACATTTTTTTCTAAAGGACTCTGCCATTGTTCACACTGCGAATTATTCCATAAGAAAATGCACAATGTTTCTACAAGACAGAGTTATTAGCAGGGATTTGTGGCCCCCTTGGTCCCCGATTTAACGGTCTGAAATTGTTATCTCTGGGTTTAATTTAAAAATGCCGTGTACAAGGCGAACACGAACTCAAAATAATATTCGTCAAGGAATTGTTTAGATTTCTCAAAAAGAACTACAGCGAGTGATGAATAATTTCGTATGTGATGTCAAAATATGTGGGAAATGAAGTGGACAGTTTCAACACCTCATTTGATAATTTGGTAAGTAATGAGCCTCTTAAATTTATGTATTATTGTATGGTTGCTTTATTTTATTGTTTTACCCTTCCGCTAATCGCCGAGACCCGAGCGGCGCGCTGGCCCAAAGGCAAAACACTCCGGAGTAAAACAAAACTGATCGCGCTGTAGTTGAAGAAAGAAAAAAAGTTTTTATAAATATGGAAACACATAAAATGTGTTATGTTTGAGAAAACCAAGAAAGGTGTACCTAACAGCTTTTTAAATATAACAACTGCTTAAACATATCAAACTATCCAAGCTTGGCTCAATTCTGAAGTACCCAGCCTAAAACTAATAAAACATTATTTTGCCTACTTCCAAAGAGCTCATATTATTATGACGTCAGGAGCAGAGAAGGCAATTTTATTGCCCGCATTTACCCTTCATATCTGTCATAGCCTACAATAGGCTGGATTTAATATCACGGCGACTGCCTTCAGAAAAGGATGCTTTGTGTACCGTCCAGTTCTTTCTAATTATGTTCAAAGAGGACCCGGTTTCAATGAGACATTCCAAAGCCATCAACTACCTACCTACCTTCCGTGAATAGAGAAGCTGTATTGCCGTGGGCGATACTCTCGCCTCCACAAAGTGCGATTAAGGGGCAAACATGCAACATGCTGAACTAGCCGCAGGCTTCCTCTTTTAAAAGAAATAGCGTTGTACGTTTTGCGCAAGGTAGCATTTATGACACAAAGTAGCTACAGTTTACGAGTTTATTACGAGCAGATTAGCTTTTATTCCATGCTTTATTTATTTATGCAATTCTGCCATAAAACATCCCTAACATGTAACAGCATCCTTTCCATCAAGATGACTCAGTGGATGCGGCATCTTGCACTGTTTCCTCTCCCACTTATTCCGCTAGTTGCTCCTCATTCCTGTCATCATTTGAATAATTTAACACAATGTGCGACTAGAAAGGAATCTACGCGACTGTTTTACCGCTGAAGCTCTTCAGGTGTGAGCATTATCCACATACCTTATCTGGTTTTAAGAGTACTAAATCTGCTCTAAAGGCAAAGCAGTTTTCCTTTGCTACAGAGTGGATCCTGCTAGTGTAATGGCAACATACTTGCCTTCTAAAACCAAGATCGCGAAGAATGTTTTTTCCGGGCGTAAAAATCGTCAAGTATGACTTGCTTTGGAAGGGAAGTAAAGCCGTGGGTCCCGTGTCGTACATTTACGGCACGATAAAGAACCTCAAGCCTGAAAGAAGAGACCTCTGAGCAAAATTTGTCGGCCGTTTCATTGAATTGGACGCTGATGATCTGAAAAGTTCAAGATCGCTCGTAAATAAATCAAATCATTCAAAACTTAGCTACAGGATGTTAAGAAAAAAAGGTTCAAGTTCTTTGCACCCCACGCAGATGCAACCTGACTGTTTGTTCTTTACGCACTAAGTCGACACCATTGAGCAAAGTATCTTTGTTGAAGTCTTGTTCCTACTCAATTGTTTTAGAGAGCAGCATAGAAATCTGAAAAGCGTTCTATTTTGGAACTACAAATTGAGGACTAAGAGGAGTTTTTCTATGATCTTCTCTAGAAATGACATTTTTTTCTAGAAGAAGCAGACTGTGAACACTCTTCTTTGCTATATATATATATATATATAATTACAGCATACCCCATTACAATTGCAACATTGCGTGTTTTTTATTACACTGCATTCTTATAATACCGCCATCACCTAACTAGATAGACATTTATCAGGCTTTAGTCTCGACTTTATAGACCTCTTAGACTTCTAACTGCTTCGTTACCTACCTATTCTTATTTAATTTTACTGGGGTTTATTATAAACATTATCGGTTGAAGCTGTCCCTGGCTCCTCGTTAATTACAGAGTAGTTGAAATAATTAATATTTGTAATTTTAGAATCAGCTACTCAGTAATTATGAGCAAGTATGTTGTGCATTTCCTTTCAGTGCAGGAACTTTAATGATATAACTTGTGTATGTAGAATTAATATTGTATAGTGTTTAAATGCGTTCATAAAGGGTAATTTTTGGTAATATTTAACAGATGATATGTAGTAATATAGCAAAGCAAGAAGGAACTCAACATCTTTCAGTAAAACTTGGCAAAAAGTCAGACAATGCGAAGTAATCCCTTCTGGTATAAACCGGCCCACTTGGTGACAAAGTTGCAGGTGTCCGAGTAAAACAGTAGTTGACAGTTAAGTATGAAATCTGTTTAAATTCATCTTATTGACGAATAGCGAAGCCTTTGGCTTGACCAAAATTGTCCAGCGAATGGAAATGATATTCTGTGAAGTAAGCACTCACTATGGGCGATGTTAACAAAAAATTGGCGGGAGTATTTCGCGCCGTTGCTCGTGAGTAGCGTCGTTTTGTATTGTGTATAAAAGGGATAGATTTTGACCTAAAGTCACGCAGTCTCAGAATTTTCCGGGCCCAGATATGTGTGGATGCCGTCCCCCAGGGATCAGCGGAAGAGCGGCCTAAGTACCATGTACCAGTTCCGGCGAAAGCAAAACTTCAGTGTCAGTCACCACGATAATTGCCGATACATCATTGAGCTGCATTAAGAATTCTGTTGAATTAACAATCTCTTTGCACTCGGCACCATTTGTTAAACGCAATAAATTAAAGTGTTTGCCCAGATTACCTTGCCTACTGTTCGACGTGAGATGTGAGTTTGCCGGAATATTCATGTTAAGGAGAATAAACGATATCGTCAACTAAACCACGAAGTGCCATTTATCGTCACCTTTTGCATGGGAATCCCATTCACTGAGTTCCGACTGGCTCGCAGCCGCCAAAATCCAGCGAAACGCCCTCGAGAGTGTCTCATCGAAGAAGAGTGGGGTGGTCTGAAGCAACGGTGGCGAAACCTGCGATCAGCGGGCTTAAATGGTTTACCACAGCAACCGTACAGCCCCAATTCCCATCACTCATTTACTATCTAATATCAAATTGGCGCCCAAAGTGGTGTCAATAATAAATATCCCGCCACCCACAATATTATTACACATTTACCAATTGCTCACTGCCTGAAAATTCACACAAAGAATGCCAAATTCGCACATATCTGAAGCAGTCTGCATAGTTTTATGCTTCCATATATACCTATGGTAAAAATAATGGTAACAAGTGTACTAGGAAAAGCAACTTTGACAATTGGTAAATATGTATAGATAACAAATATCCTATATATATATATATATATATATATATATATATATATATATTCAAAAATGTCGATGGAGGAAATGTGAAATGATTTCATCTATGAGTAATCTATTGGAATAAACTGCCTAATTTTGATAATAATCGTATAATAGTTCCTACGATTCATCCCCCAAAGAAATATAATTATAATGGATATTTATGTAAGCCCAATCATCATATTTTGGCATTTTAATTATTTATAAATATTATGTATATGTTTGTGTTCTAAATGTTAATTTCAATGAAAGAATTGTACAAAAGAGAAAACCTGTGGTATTTTTCCATTGCAGTAGCTAGGAAAGGCAAGAGAGTCATAATAGAAAAGGGTCCCATGTGAAGCCCCTTTCTTTTTTAAAAGGCCTTTCGTTGCAGGGTTAATAAACCTGAAGGACTTTTAAACTTTTAAAAGGGATTTGACCCCGACAGGCGTTGTACTATTAGCCTTTAAACTTGCAAATGCCAACAAACTGTTTTAAACTTTAAAAAATAGGGAATGGTACTTGGGGCAGTTGAATTTAAATCAGCCAATGGAAAACGTATGTTTGAACTTTTAAAGATAGGCTTGCAAGAAGATTGCGCGTGCCTGTGCGATCCCGTGGCAATTGTTAAAACCAACGATTACTTGATTTGAATTTAATTTACAAGGGAGCGTTTTCTCACCCGGGCAAACAGTTCGCAGAGACAGTTGTAAGTTCGACATTGCTAAGGCACTCAGTTTCAAGTTCTGCACCCGGCGAGAACACATTCTTAAGTTTAATATGCGGCAAGCTTTTAACTCAGTATGAAGTTTTACACATGGCGAGACCTAGCAGTCTTCAGACCCAGTGAGACGCAATTCAATTCGTATTTCTCAGACGCAGACAATAAGTTTTTACTTAGGACGCAGGAATGCAGTTCTGATATATCAATAAGGCAGTTTTTAAGCTGATACTCAGCGGAAAAGCAGTTATCAGTTACGCAGTTCCGATACACCGGTAAGCAGTTTTCAGTTTCACGCGCCGCGACAATCATGTGTAAGTTTCACATGCGGCAACTAAGTTAGTATCGGTGTAGCTAAGTCTATCGTACTCAAAACACCAGAGGACGCGGAATATTTTGAACGTAATAAAGTATATATATATACTTTAAAATTGGCATCATAAAGTGAAGCCACTCGATGTCGACACAAATCGCTTCAAAATTGGTGCTCAACCTGGGGCACGTAGCCGGAGCCTACCAAACAGTTTCATAATTTGGCGCCACAATCATGGCCACAATATTTTGAAACTGTGAAGTCTTCGTCGACTTCTAGGAAAGAAACACGACAGTAAATGGGGAGTACTATGCTGGCCTACTGCATACACTACGTGCTTCCATAAAAAAGAAAAGGCGAGGAAAGCTGAGTGGTGTGCGCCTTCGCGACAACACGCCTATGCACACAGCTCTTGTTGCAAAGGAAGTTGTGAAGAACTGTGGTTCCCAAAAGATCGACCATCCACCCTACAGCCTAGATCTAGTTCCCAGTTACTATTTTCTGTTCTTAAAACTCAATAAGGACATTCCAGGAGGGAAATTTAAGTGTGACGAAGAAGTGATGGATGCTGTTTATGCCCATTTTTCAGACAAGACTTCTTTTTTGGGAGGGGGGGTTGAAATGTGAATTCAAAGGCATGAGAAATGTATTGCAATAAAGGGTAACTATATTAAAAGTGATATATAGTTTTTGTCTTTATCATACTTAGAAAATGGTTAGGCCGGAAACTTATGGATCTACTTCGTACTTCCTCATCAAGAATGCCCTCGATGGCAGAAAATGAGTTCTCTCACTCGAGTGAATTCACTATTGCCAATATACTTCATTAGAACATGGTCAGATTCTCAAATTCTCAGTTTTTGTAGTAATGTATTGTGGTTGTGATTTAATAATTACACTTTAAATTACCACTCATTATTATAATAAATGTAATAAGGTTAAGGCTGACAATATAAGTATTATAATAAAAGATGCTTCGCCCTGCTCTAGATACGATAGACTTAACAATACTCTTCCTAACCAAAGTTCAGGAATGGGAAAGGAAGGGAATGACAGGATCCCAGAACTGTACTGCACCCGCATCTAGCACAGCATAGCAATGTGAGCCCCCCACCCCAACATGCGATCAGAACATATTATGCGTGTATACAGCCATTGTTCGTGGGGCAGTGACGTCACGGTGAAGCTCCTCGGGGCGGATAATGCGAGTCTGAAGAGCAGAACAAAGCAGACTCTCGTTCAGTCATTGTTGCATTCCCCGCGAACAATGGGCCAGCTTTCACGTGAAGAGGTCTCATCATGCGCGCGCCCAGGTGCGTGCTTCAGGCCCCTCTGTACCATTTCCTAATGGTATGAACATACATCTTCCTTTTGTTGTCGTAATAAACTCTTGCTACGGTAGTTTAGTGGCCTTATTAGCGTCTTTCGCAAACCTGGCCTGCAATTACAGCCTTTTTTGCTTCAAATGCAAAGCACCCTTCGTACAAAGAGAAATAGCATCATTTGTTCAGTAAATAACTGCATAGAGGTTATGTATCGAAAGCGCGAAAGCAAGCAAAATATTAACTGACTTCAAAAATAACGTGAGAATATAGGAAGGGTAAAAAAGGAGGAGGAAAGAAAGTTAAAAATAAACATGTCATGTCTTCAACTTTAACTACGAGGGAAACTCAGTAAATAGCAACAAAATGAAATAACAGATGAGAAACGTTATAGCATCAGCAGGTGGCACCACAATACAACTTAATGGTCGGTTAGAGAGCAGATATTATGTATATCAGCGTATGCGCGGCTCAATAATGAATATGACGATCGTGCTCGAGAAGTAGACAGATATACTTAAAGCCCGGCAACATTTTTACACTTCAATTGCACCAAAACCATAAGTGATATTTACTCTCGTACGTATTATTAATTTGTACTACATTTACTGCAAGTGAGTTGTTTGCCCACAGTCGGAGTTAGCTGCTAATATGGCGACATCTGATGAAAGTGTATTACAATTTCATAGCAACACGCATGTCACACATATTCGGACATGGTCAGTGTACAGTAGCATGCGAAGTTGGACAACAGAGAACCTGGCGTAAGTGAAGAGAAGGTGGAACGAGTGAAAGATAACGTCTCGCGAGTACAAAAATGACTGTAATGACCGTATAAAAAGTTTGCCTAAGAAACGATTACGAAGTCATACAAATTGCAGTTATGACGTAAACTAACAGATGGTGATAAAGAAAAGCGCTTCCAGGGGGGAAGAATCAGCGACGGATGGGACGTGCTTGAATAAGGGAGGGAATCGATCCTGGTGGTGTAGTGCTAACCATACTTACCTTCTAAATCCAAAGTCGCGGGTTCGAACCCGGCCAGGGTCGAAGAGCGTCCATAAATAAACCAAATAAAAAAAAATTGAGCAAGGGCAGCCCCCCGACTTGATAGTGTGTTAACTTCTTCCTGTGGGGATGCATTGGACATCGGCCGGGGCCGAGATGGATACTTCGCCATCTGAGCCTTGCTCACGGCAGGCAGTTTATGCCTTATTGAGAATCCCAGAGAGGAAGGGATGAGGTGAGGGAGACACTTAGACTGCGCGGACTAGAGTGTTCTTAATATGTTTCAACATAGATTACACTGACGACGGCGGAGATTCCATCACTCCGCTTCCACACAAGACGCCGTGGTATAAACCTTTGCAAAGAGCAAGCCACCGTCACACCACGCTACCCCACCTTTGCTATGGCACTTAAGGGAACGAAGGAAATGTAATGAAACACGAGAGCGGAAAACTCATGGAAGTAATTATCAATTCCCACATTCACCTACAAATTAACCAGAAAAATGACACAAAAAAAATCCCATGCTTAGGATTGCCAGCTCAACGGGAATTGAACTCTAACCTCTAGAGTGCGAGTTTCAAACCTTTCTGCCTGAGCCGCCTCGCTCGGTAGAAGAAGAGGAAGAAGAAGAAAAGAAGTCTTTAAAAATTATGAGCTTTATTTGCAAATAAAACTGTTTTGAAATACGTAAAGGTAAAATACAATGCATTAACATTCATTTGAAATCTCATTAAAACAAAAGAGTGGCGTGTATTCAAGCGGCATGTCGTCAAGGTATATATCGATTGTGTTAGCATCTGGAGACATCTGGAAGTTTCTTCTGACACTTGTTGCGCCAGGCGACCCACGCCTGAAACCCGTGTCGGCGGTGTATCTTCTTTGCACACTCAATATCGTCACTAATGTCGCCATTTCTGAGGTCTGAAACACAAACGAGGACTCCTGTTGATCTATCTCACCTATTGGTATGGACTTTAACACTGTGCATGACAATGCGATCTCAGATCTTTGCATAACAATAGCTCACCTTCGCATTTGATGTTACAGTCTCCACCCCTGATCCCCTCCTTACACCAATACCTGTTGTTTATCTGCAACAAAGACGTAAAAGATGAAAACCTTCACGCGTTGTTTCAGGTGGATTCTTTGATCGCTTTTATACTCCCGGACACTTACCCCTGAAATATATTTACTATCAAGAATGGGTTATGTTCCTATTATTTTTAAATTGCATTAACCCACTGGTCCTAATTTAGTAAACAAAATCATTTTTCTTGCTCTGTTAATCTTTGATTTCTGTTCCGTTTTCATAGGCGCGAGTTTATACACGTAATCGCGGAAGTAGCAACAGTAATAGTACGAGATTGATCCACGCTTCAACCCTGATCCATTTATAATTGAACTGTCTTTTTTTTTTTAATTTCATGGTAGAAGAAGGGCTGACTTACTAGTAAAATGGAGAGTACGCAATCTCTCCTGATATTACTCAAGATATTTTACCAAATTTGGAGCATGTAAAGTATTTTATGGTATAATAGACGATGGTGTTATAAGTTTAACCGTGAAAGAATTTCTTATGAAGATCAATGTGGTTTTTGATTTGATTTATTTATGGGCGCGCTAACATCGCAGGTCATCAGCGTTCCATTCAACTCAGGGCGTGAAACGGCCGATAAATTTTGTTCAGAGGTCTCTTCTTTCAGGCTTGAGGTTCTTTTTCGTGCCGTAAACCTACGACACGGCTTAACTTCCCTTCCGAAGAAAGCCATGCTTAGCATTTTTACGCCTGAAAAAATCCGTCGATCCTGCGATCGAGGGTATAGGAGGCAAGTATGGTTACCACTACACCACCAGGACCGACATAAATGTTAGAGAATCGTTGGGAGAAGTGGATGAGTTTTGATGAAAAGAGCTAAACATTTCAACTAGAAATACGTCAGAGGTAGATTATGGATCAATCATTGTAATAGTAGTATAACATTCGCTTAGTTACAATAACGAAAGTAGCTCAGTTCTTAATTACTTTTCCAATATTAATTATCTTGCATTAATAGATTTACTTACATGAGTGGTATTTTAAAATATCTTAAAAATATAACGCATGTAATGAAGACAAAACTGTTTTAGTACCCCTTCCTTCATTTACCATACCATTGCGATAGAGGATTGAACACGATTTTCTATTACAAGTTCTACAAGAAGTTCAAGCAGTGCTTTCTATTTCTTTATTTTGCTAATATTGTCAATTTAAACCAAATGCTACTACAAAAACTAAAAATGCCACTGCCACTGAAGTGGTGTTAGAAATTTACAACCAACTTTAATATTGTTTGGATACTTCCGCTACGGAAATGCGTATCTTTTCCTGGTTTAAGGATGTTAAAGTGTTTACTTTAAGCAATTTATTTAATAATATTCAACAAAATACATTTTATTTTAAGATAAGTAAATTATAAATAATTAATGTATACGTGTAAAATACAATTAATGATTTCACAGTCAAAATATGTTCAATTCCTTATTGAGAAGCACTAATAACAGAAACTATGAAAATATGCATTTGTTCTTATCGCTGAATTAGTACTATTGAGCTTTTAATAAACCCTTAAGAATATTACTGCAACAATGTTAATGAAGACATGCGACAATAATGTGGAAACTGTGATTGTACCACAAAAATAAATGCGCTTTTTATTGCAATAGACTTGAAATTTAGTTCTACATTTATTATTAAAAATCCAGAAATATTTGTCGTTTGAGAGGAGTTTAATTTTCAAGATCGCAATGAAAATGTTTATAAAAGAAGTAGAAATATCCCCTAAGGGTATTACATAAATTCTTAAGGCAACAAATGAGAGAGAGAGAGTCAAATAAAAACATTAAACTGATAACATTGTTGTTTATTAACGATGCTGTCACCTATAAGTAATTAAGACAGCACGTTCGTTGTTTGTCTATTGCACTTTCGTTATTTGTTTAGGGCTCTAGATACGTGTATTCGTGAGAGTAAAGAAAAGCATGAAATTCCCCCCACCCCGGTACTGGAGAAATTCATCGTAATACGTTGCGTACAGTGAACACTGCAGGCCATGTGCAGCAGTGGCATAAGACATTCCGAAATGAAGGCATGTCACTGTACGAACATTCGCCTCATCAACTCCTGCGAAAACCGACATGAAATAAGTTATGAAAAAAGCTCACCTTCATTATCAAAAGTGGGTTCCATATCACAGAATGGCTGTATCTGGGGTCATCTGCAGCCATGCCGTACGTGAATTCTCTATTGTTGAAAATCCAGCGCACACAAGTTCTGCGACAGTATTGATAACGCGCCTCCATTGCGAGGGCTCACTGTTTGTCTGTTTTCTCGAACATGGGGCCACAATCAATACGACGCGCTATGAAGACACTTTACAGAAACTGACGCTCGCTATAAAATCGAAACGCCTTGGAATATTGAACGGCATTCTCTTTCTCCATCCCTCCACTTTCCACTTGGTGAGAAATACTTTTCATTTCAGCATCCTCACAGCATCCCAATCATTTCCCATGTGATTTTCACATCTTTGGTAACGAGTGAAAGAGTAGACATTGGTTTGAAATGGATGAAGAATGTGTGGGACTGGTTGAGTGAGGTTGTGAACCTTGAGGCAGTGTTTATGAGATGCCACCCTCCAATTTAAGTATTATAAAATGTTAGTATAATCAATTATATATATTCTAAATATTATTAAAATTAATATGTACCATTTATGTGTATTCATATTAGTAGTTAAGTTATTTGTGTATTTCATGCGTAGTGAGAAGAAAAAAAACTGGTGGACAGAAACTTTAGAAATAAGCCAGAATATGTTGATTGTGTTTTTTTTTTTTTTCAAGAGGCTTTGTGTAAGAAGGGTCGCCCCTTTCAGATTTCTAGAAAAGCTTAGCTTCGTTAAAATCTGAAGGCGAAGTTTTTAATATGAAACATGCTAAAACAACAAGTCATTGAGGATGAAATAAACCATAGAGCCCGACATAGTGGAGCCAAGGGGAAAGAATAGCTCAAATATAAGACCCAAGGTATGTCCAATAAGGAATCTTAGGAAAAATATATGCACGCCCCTCGGCCTAATAATAGTTTGAAATGGTAGGAGATGGTCACCGACCGGATGAAGGAATATTTTATAAAAGATTGGGATTTTGAGGCTTAAAAGGAGAGAGTGATTTGAGCTATAGAGGGGGAGTGTTTTAGCTATCCGGAGAGAGTGATAGACAATTGGTTCGGTTATACTGCAAGTGTGATCTAAGAACCGCTCAACAGAACTTAAAAGGCGACCCTTAACCTTTAACAAGTGACACAAGTAAATAAATAGTGTCATCTCCAGTTTTCCCCTGTTGACCTGAAAAGATCACAAAATTCCAGCGCTCTACCTAATCTAGCTGTAGCATAGCGACACTTCGAGACAGCGGCGGGAGAAGAGATGGAGAGCTTCATTGATTCTACAAATACTATGAGTATTCTGATTAATTAAAACCCATCAATCAAATAACCATCCTTTCTTCCTCCCCCACCATAAATTGTCTCAATCCATCAGTAGCCTAAACGCTTCTACAAGAATGGTACTGATCTGCCTCCAAATGAAATAACGTATTAATAGTTATAGAGGTTACTTTTGAAGTAATAAATATGCAATTATCCTTTTTCATCTGACTACCTCTCAACTCGCATATATTATACGTTCTCATTTTTCTAGTTTCACAGTGATAAGTCAAAAAACAAACTCACCTGGAAAATCCCGTAGTCGATGCTTTTGTCCCGGTTAGGTCTGCCAATTCTGTTGGTCTCGAATCCACTCTCATGTTCCGCGAGACATGCCCCTGGTGGCAACATAAAGTTCAGGGATAAAAAAAAAAGCATCTGTTGTCTGGCGTTTCAACAGTGACAAATACTTTTTTAGGCAGTCACTTTGTGCGTCATAAATCTTCTTGTACTCATACAATTAAGAACATGAGCATTTGAATTTACAGCTGGTACACACATAATGAACAATAGAACTGTGAGACACATTTTGTTCTAGTTTTCGAAATTGCCAAAAGCTGAGGTAGTATTGATTTGCAAAAGTTATACTGCAATCATCGATATGGAATAAATGGTGCGATTCTGCCAGCAAGAAAACGGGTACAGGAGTCACAGGTCATGTTTTATATGGAGATGTCATATGCAATAACGCATTTTTAATTTCTTTTAGATCTACCCACTTGCTTTATTAATCCTTTAGTAATGGAATACTTTGTAAGACAGTCGTTGCAGAAAGAGTTGGACATATATTGCAAGGTAAACAAAAGAAAAAAAAAAGACTATCGATATAGTTTTATTTTTATAGTCAACTGTTTCCAACGCTTCCTATACACGAAATACAGTATTTGCGAAGAAAAACTAGACAACGTTTTATTTCTCTTGCTAAATTCCGAGTACATAACATAAAGAAAAGCTCTTATTAATGAACAAATATATTCCCTTTGTAACCACTCATAGATGTCCTTAATATTAACGTTTTTTAAGGGTCATTAATTGCAGAAGATATTCATTCCAATTTTTTTTAAAACCCTTTTGCAAATGATTACGTAGTTGACTCAGATAAATAAAAAGTATTAATAACAATGTAACGTTTCCATTATTTAAAATTCTGCCAGTATGATGAATATTTATACATCTAATTATTGGGATAGGAACGACGTGACATTCGAGACTGTCGATCACCAAGTGGCACTAATAACGTGATCATCAGTAAGCATTCAAATAAATGTAAGTGGTTATGGTTTATTTTTAACTTTTATATTCAAGGTTTTATAATTACAATTCCATTCAACAGAAAATGTTCTAAAACTAAAAATCACAAGAACCAAGGGACAATGAATATAATTAATTTTCAGTAATCAACAAAGATAAATAAAATAAAAGTATGGTTTTCCATAACTTCGTATTTATTTTCATCAGCATGCTCTTAGCCAGTGCCTATGCTCGAAAATGAATTTGACTAAAACTATAAGAAATGAAGGCAGAAGTCTTTGAGGGGAAAATGTTGGAATAAAATAAAATAATTAACAACTTTCAATAGTAATGCAGTATTTTATGTGCTACGTATTAAACAAACCAATGAACAATTTTTTTATATAAATGTAAATTCTTCCCTCAATACTTTCTGGGTTACGCTATAGACACAAAACAAGAGTTATTGAAGCGTACAATTACAAAACTCGTCTTATCCACTATTTAAAAAATAATAAAAAGCTGATGGAATAGTTGAGGTTTCTCTTAAAAATTTCGGTAAATTTATCAGAGCATTGCCTACCATGATGCTATTCTTGTTTTGCCGTCTGCGGAATATATTGATATATTCTCTCAATTTGGTACAATTTATAAATTGGGTTCGGAAGGAGTTTGTGCTTATCAGCTCTGTCTGAAAACCTAAAACCACATTTCAAATTTGTTCCCTGAACAAAAATTAATTAATTAATTAAAAAATAAAAAAGAGGCGTAGTCAATTATCACAATATCAAACTCAGTTTTTTAAGGCATCATTCTAGTTTCGATTCAAGTTTCGCGGCTCGAAACCCGGCTGAGTAGCTTTATCCGGATAATCAAGAGCCCAAGTCCCACGGAAGGCAGTTTCAGCCGTGGGTTCCGTCTCGTATATTTACGGCATGTTAAAGAATACCATCTCCTAAAAATTGTGTATTCGGACAAAATTACCGGAAATTTCACGTCAAAGCCATTAATATCTTTTATCGCCTCCATGGTCCAGTGGGCAGGGTGCCTGCCTGCAAATCTGGAGGTTCCGAGTTCCAATCCCGTAGAGTCAATTGCCTGTGCAAGGTTTTTCCTTATTTGAAAAGTGAATGCCAGGTAACTTTAAGCGTTATGGACTGCGGGCCCATTAATTAATAGGCTCTTGCGATCTTCGTAATTGTGAAGAAAGTTTAACTGTAACAAACAATATCTTAACATCACACTTGAAGCGACGGGCTCACCGCCTATCTCTCTGACACCTGTAGGTTTTTAAGTGCAGCTCAGTTCGAATGCTTAATACGATCCGACAGAACCTGGCTGGAATAGCCTAAGAACTAAGTGTCTAAGACGATTATTCCTATTGCATATCAATGAACATTGCAAGAAGGGGAAATTATTTTCATAAATAAACCCACAGGAGAAAAAAAAAAAAGAGGGAAATTTTATCGAGAACAACTCAAAACGTACTTCGATGATGACTAGAGAGACAATATTTAAAGTATTATAAAGAAACTACTGATAAAACATAAGCAGGAGATAAAAATAATGACGAAGTCAAAGAAAAAAACAAGATTGTGGTGAAGAGGATCAATAAATTTGTCCATTCATTTTTGCAAATTTTATTTCTATATTTCATAATCTTTTAATGATTATATTCATTGTGGCCACTATTATTATAGAAGTATTAATACTTTTGAATAAAATTAGTTTCCATTATGTATTATTTCAAAACTTTCACACAGAACTCTATTTATTCAAATTTTAAAGTAAAATCTCTTGAAACTATAAAGAGACTGATTTCCTAAACTATTAAATTCTATTTATAAGGATAAGGTTGATATGATTAAATAAATGTAATTATTAAAAACCAAAAAAATAAAATAATTTACCATTTTCTCGAAAATCGCTTATTTTGGAAATGTGTACTTCAATTTTAACCGCACTTATAATGCACATATAAAGTCTATAATTATCTCTATTTATTAATTTTTTCATGCACTTATATTCCAACTTTATTCACAGTTAAAGGGAAGTTTTTTACAGCAAAAAATATCGATTTCGAATAAAACAGTTGAAGTGCGACTTACAGTCTTTCAGTTTACTGGTTATACCGTGACTCCGGAGCTGACGTACAAATTGACATCGGGTCAGCTTTTTGCCCAGAACCATATTCAGCTGGACCAACAAGACAGTCACAAGAACGATCCTCAGCAGGACAGCCATGACTTGCTTTGTGTCTGGAGCTGGAGGAAGACTCACTAGTTCGCAGACAAGAGACGCACTCATTTTATAATCAACTTCCGTTACAGCCTTATGAGAATAACTTATGAGGTCACTCCACTACAGACGGTGTTTCCTTTGCAAACTTGGAGCAGCTGTTATCGGTCGGTAATACAGAGAGAGAAGAGGGAATTACCGACAATACTCCGAAGGAAGTTACACAATCTGATAAGTGTACTGCCATTAACCCTACGATAACTGAAATAGATTAAAGTATTTTTATCTATTCGCTCTTACACGCCGTCACCTGCAATTCCTCTGTATGAAGTCGCATTATTAGATATAATTTGTAGTGAGCGTAAAATCAACATGTTTACCAAAAGTCTTGACAACCTTTTTACGAGCATGCAAAGATATCCTTGTACAGCACCAAATTCCTTTAAAAGCTCTTAATGAAAGTTTAGAGACTTGAAGTTTTACCTTCGTCACGACATGCCAATTCGAATGTTGCTTTTTTCTACTCTGATAAATTAGAACTCATTAATTTTGGGTTTATCTTATTAAATCTATAATAAAATTCAGTGCAATTATTTCTTTCAACTCTTCACCTCCGATTTTATAGAGGAACGATCTAGTAGATGTAGGTTGTATTTTAATAGCAAAACAATTTTGAATTATCCCTTTCACACATTTTGTCGGTCCTGGTGGTGTAGTGGTTACCATACTTGCCTCCTATACCCAAAACGCGGGTTCGAACCCAGCCAGGACCGATGGATTTTTTCGGGCGTAAAAATCCTAAGTATGGCTTCCTTCGGAAGGGAAGTAAAGCCGTGGGTCCCGTGTCGTACATTTGCGGCACGAAAAAGAACCTCAAGCCTGAAAGAGAGGCCTCTGAGCAAAATTTGTCGGCCGTTTCACGCCCTGAGTTGAATGGGACGCTGATGACCTGAGCTGTTAAAGAGCGTCCTTAAATAAATAAATCAATCAAATCTTTCACACATTTTATCTAATGACAACAACAAAGCTTTAAATCAATTTAAGGAGCGAACTGTGGGATTATGGGATATGAAAAACCAAGGGTTTCCGTAATGTGTGATGAATGTCCAAAGCCTTCATTTGAACATGATAAAGTCACTAACAAATCGAGTGAAACAGCCTGTATTTTTAGATGATTTGTTCATCAAAGCTTAGCAAGGTAATTTAAGGAAATGTTTCATTTAAACAATATTATTATAAGTACTTTATTATTCAATGATAGTCATTACGATTTAAAAACTGGATTATAACACACGTAAATTATTTAAGTACATTTTTCAAAGTTATAATTTTAAAAGCTCTGTAAGGAAAACGAGAGTACTGGCCTTGGAAGGAAAGGAACACGTGGCTTTAAACAGTAGTATAATAAAAGTAATAACAATTTAATATGTTTCTTATATTCAAGAAAGAGATATAAAAGAGAAAATAAAGAATTCTAATAGATTCAATGCAAGCATTAGATAAATCTAACATTTATCCAACCATTAGCTTGTTATACCCTCATAGATAGGGAAGTAAAGCCGTTGGTCTAATATAGTACATTTACCTCAGACCTAAAAGAACCTCAGGCCTGAAAAAAGAGAGCTCTGAGCTATATGTATGGGCCTAAATTGAATGGGGCGCTAATGATAAACAAAGCTGTTAAAGCGCATCCTTAATTAACCCAACCTAACCTAACCTAATCCGCGTAGATCAGGTAAAAACTCGAATGTTTGGGAGGAGCAATAAACGTCCTCCATTGAAAAAAAATATATAATACATATAAATATATTTTATATATAGGAATACACTTTCCAAAGTAAATAAATAAAATATTGGCCAATGGCTGACTAAAAACTTTCCTTAAAGTAGTAATAGGCGAGAAGCATGAACTGGAATACGTAAATAATGACAGGAAAAAAGTAGTTGGCACATATTCTATACAAAAGTTGTTCTATTGTAATTTTACAATAATAAATCTCTGGCAAAAATGTTGAGACCATTCTATACATCTTTGCACTATTCGGTGGAAACTTTCTTTTATAAACTTTCCTCTGTATAACATCAACGTAAGCATTAAATGCAGAAACCAAATTGACTTATTGGCTTTGTAAAATGTGTTCCTTTAATAAAAATGTTAGCATCAATTGCATCTCCAATAAACGTTAGTCGTTGCTAAATCCCAATTTCAGGAAAGAGCTATTACTGAAGAATATCGCATTAAGATGGCTCGGAGGCATACCGTACGACCCCAGCCAGTGACGTGTCAAATAGAGACATAGAGTATTACTTACAGACATATAACGTAAATAGTGGGGCATTTCAGTTGTTTCAGCATACTTTTACATATTGACTCCTCCAAAACCAAGCAAATAAATAAATTAACTATTAATAAACACAAGAAATAATTTAATAAAAAGAAAGACAGATAAGCGGCCAGAAAGAAGAAAAGGAACAGAAATAAAGAAGGAAGGAAAGAAAGAAGAACAAAAGTAGAAAACACGAAGGAAGGAAGGAAGGAAGGAAGGAAGGAAGGAAGGAAGGAAGGAAGAATGAATGAATGAAAGAAAGAAAGTAAGAAGAAAATATAGAAAAGAAGAAAGAAGTACAGAAATAAATGAAGAAATATTGAACATCAGAAAGAAAGAAAACAAGAAAGAGACCAACAGAAATAAGGAAGGAAGAGAAGAAAAATTAAGTATGGTAGACAGACAAAACAAAATAGAAAACAGATACAAATAAGAAAGAAATGAAGAAAGAATTAATAATGGAAGAACGAAGGAAAGGCAGGTGCCAAAAAGAAGGAAAAAAAAAGAAAAAAAGACTGAAAGAAAGGCAGAAAGGAAGAGAGAAATAAAGAAAAAAAATAGAGAGAATTATAAACAGAATGAAAAAAGGAAAAAATGAAGGAAAAAAGAAAATAAGAAGTTAAGATTTAATAATTACGGTAAAGACTGGTATTATTCTAATTATTTCAATACTTTTCCATATTGATTCCTCCAAAAATAAGCAAATTAATAAACACAAAAATAATTAAATAAAAGGAAAGGCAGATAAGATGGCAGAAAAAAGAAAAGGAACAGAAGGAAAGAACAAAAGTAGAAAACACAAAGAAATAAGAAAATATAAGAAAGAAAAACAAAGAAAGAAACACAGGAAGAAAACCAGAAATTTAGGCCAACAGAAATAAAGAAAAAAAGAAAAATGAAGTATGATAGACAGACAAAACCAACTAGAAAAAAGATAGAATAAGAACGGAATGAAGAAAGAATTAATAAAGGAAGAACAAAAAAGGCAGATGCCAAAAAGAAGGAAAAAAAGAAAGAAGACTGAAAGAAAGACAGAAAGGAAGAAAAAAAAAGAAAAAGAATTAGAAACTGAATGAAAAAAGGAAGAAATGAAGGAAAAAAAGGAAATACGACGTTAAGATCTAATAATTATCATAAAGATTGACATTATTCTAATTATTTTAAACTTAAATGGTCATCTCATCATGAAAAACTGAGATTATATATGGTCCACAGATCTTCAATGGTACGCTCACATCTTTTAAATATTCTTAATTTGTTACATATGGAATATCAAAGCAAGAACTGTTTAAGTATCGCAATAAGTTTTAAGATAAAAATCCTGTTTAATTGTAACATGACTCTTTTTACATTGCTGCATCCTAAAGCTAATTGCAATTGCTGATATACGACGTTGCAGAGAACACTGTTTAAAGTAAGCCTTAATAAATGTTTTATGATCTGCCAACCTCACCTTCTCGAGATCCTGAACAATTAAATGCGCATTAAAGAGGCGTTGCCCACAGCCCAGACGACTGGAGTAAAATGGTTTTGCTTGCTACTTGTGTGGTCTTATGCACAATTAGGGCCGGTAGGTATAGAAACGTGTCTAGCACGTATTTAAAAGCAAGAAAAAAGTACAAACGGTCTCATTAGCTATATTTAGACAAGCTATTCAAGAAGGAGAAGGGAGCGGTTAAATATGAGTTAATAATAAGGAAATAGTTTTTTTTTTTTTCCCCTAGTTTCTAACCTGCTACTTAGGTAATCGTGTACATAAGAGGTTTTCATTCCAGAATTCTTCTTTATTTCAAGAAAGTAAATGCAACCTGCGGCTAATAAATGTAAATGTATGAATATAAGAATTCATTTCCCAACTCGAATTTCATTTTATATACAACGATTGCCCCATGTCGATTGCTTGTATTTTGCTTTTTTTTCAGAATGATAAAAGGATGACTAAATTGATAATGTGAACATTTCACTATATTCACTCACAAATGAAAAGCAATCTATATTACACGCGCACATTGTTGGCACCACTGGTTCTGATAAAGCAGAAGTTAACCTATTGAGCATGAGATTCAGAAACATCTTGCGGGAAAAATTACAATATATGACAATTACAATGGCAAATATTTGTCATATTTCTGTGTCAAGTGTTTTTTTTTTTTTTTAATGTTTTTAAGTGCCTATTTAGATTAAAAGTGCAGATCCCCTTTTTATGTACGAATAAGGTGTTGTAGTAATGTATAATATAATTCAGTCCTATATCCTATTGCGCCGGATTTGTAAATTATACTTATTTTGCCACAAAATATATGTTGATACTATATCGAATGTTTACAGAATTTAAACATAACTAATTAAGACAATTAGTTCATGAATATTTTATGATTTTTCAACATATGTTCTTTTATGTAGTGTTTTGTATATGTCTACTTATTCATTTATCCATTGGGTTCATTTATGCCGAGAGGAAATGTATACACACTTTCGCAGTAGATATCTATATTTAAAAGTTGGACCGAAAAACAACAGCAATGTGTAGTATGATGTTCTGTAAACAGATGTGACCCACATTACATTATGATAGCGTTGGTACAACAAAACGGAGCCAAGATTATCGTTTGAACAGCGGAAATCAATTTTGAAGTGAAACTGGAAAACCGAGAATGTTGTTGAAGTTCAAAGGCAATGGAGACGTGTGTACAGAACAGAACCGTCAACGCGAGTAACAATTGCATGCATTGGAGACAAATTTGAGACTCGTGGTACCGTATGCAACAGGATAGTACATCACCACATTACCACCGAGATGTACTTGCGTACCTTGATGACAATCTTCCAAGGGATCGGATAGGACGAAGAGGTCCAATTGAGTTTCCACCGCGATCTCCGGATCTAACTCCGTTGTACTTCTACCTATGGGGAACTCTTAAGGATGTTGTATGCCGTAGAAAATCAGCTACACTGGCAGCAAGCACTTCGGGAAGAATTTGAAACGGCATGTGCTGCAATCGCTGAGGACACTTTAGCAAACGTTGCTCAATCAGAAGTTCAACGTACTCAGAAGTGTATCGACGCCGATAGTGGGCATTTTGAGCAACTGTTGTAACTGTAAAAGTCAAAAATGATTAGTACTTATCATTTTCTGTTTGTGTAAATTCAGTTTTGTTATATTAGCACAGTTTTTTCTTTGCTGGAAGTGTGTATATATTTTTGGCACTCCCTGTATATTTTTTTTAATAAAATCAAAGAAAAATAAACCATAATATATTTATAATGCATAAAATTAACATTTATTAAATAAAGAACAAAAAGATTTAAAGCTAATTAATGAGAGAGTTATAACTTTTAATTTAATTTCTATGAAAAAGTATTTTCTCTGTAAGCATTTTGGATTTTTATCAAACATTACGTTTAGGATTTACTGTGGGACTTCATCGTGTATTTTTCAGTATCCTTAGGGGAAATTCGCCAATCAAGAATACTAGTCTGGAATGATATCAGAACATCAAGCAGCACAGAAACAAAACAACTGAATCCTTTTGCCTCCCCTGTTTACTTTCAGTTAGAAACTAGCTATTGGCAATGTTTACTTTAGGACAAGAAAATGTAGTTTCGGAATAATATTTTTATACTTGTAATAATAATTCAGAACGCAAGAGTTCCAAGAAACAGGTTCTGCCAAGTCGGTTGCAGACACAAAGGGCTTACCTGATAAGTGCAATAGCTAAAATCTTAAACTCAGCTTACCAGACTGAATCCCTAGTTCTAATAATAAAATATTCCAAAGTGTCCTCACGAGATTAGTGGGGCAACGTTCAAATTTTCTCTAGAAGGGCCGAACAATATTGTACTCTACCATTGAAACATTATTATTATTATTATTATTATTATTATTATTATTATTATTATTATTATTATTATTTACAAGTTTTCAAGATCATACATAAACTCTACGTATGCAGACATACGGGGTGAATGATCCTTCACGCAACCGGTTTAGCGGCGTGCGGCCAGCCGGCGAGGCTGGCTGCTGTGTCGGTGTGCGGGTGACAGGAAATCCGCAGTAAATATAGTACGGTTTGTTGCGTAAGTTATTTCTATCATGCATAACTTAAACACTTAAAAATAAAAGTAAATTACTACGTATATTAAGCAAGGAGATGCTGGAATTGCCTCCCTTCGTTGTTCAAATATTTCTGACACCTGCTTAGGAAATTGCTCATTACACTCTGCAGTTTCCTCTGAGAAATGGCAGCAATTTCTTGACAAATGTTAGTTTTAAGTTCATCTAAAGTGTGTAGATTTGTTTTATACACTTTCTGTTTTAATGCCCCCCCCCCAGAGATTAAGAAACTTCCCTTTTCACGAAATTTATTTACTAATCGATGAATCGAACTCCGATTAGGAACCTAAACATCAGGAAATTCCTCTTTTTTTTTTTTTATTGATTTATTTATGGACGCTCTTTAACATCTCAGGTCATCAGCGTCCCATTCAACTCAGGGCGTGAAACGGCCGACAAATTTTGCTCAGAGGCCTCTCTTTCAGGCTTGAGGTTCTTTTTCGTGCCGTAAATGTACGACACGGGACCCACGGCTTTACTTCCCTTCCGAAGGAAGCCATACTTAGGATTTTTACGCCCGAAAAAATCCATCGATCCTGGCCGGGCTCGAAATTCCACTTGAAATAATCTTCTTACAGCACGCGCTGATTCTGTACGCATACTTTTTGGGGAACAGAATATTTGCATTGCCCCATTTCAATTGATTCACTTTCACTCAATACACTGTATTGCGTCGCCTAATAAACACGTACTACTTGTGCAAGATTTCAACTCACACTGAAGCCTCGCACAGCGCTGTGGGCCGGTTCCGCGGTTGCGTCAAACATTGCTCACCCAGTAATTTAAATTGCAAACTGAAAACAGAAACATAAATAACGTCTTAAACATAACTAAGATAATAAAACTTCGCAAGGGTAGTTCATGTTGTAAAATATTAAGGTTCCCTTCACGGTGAAGTGCCCCACTGACCTACTACCCTTAATATCTGTGCCGAGAAATTCAAATTCCACGAATGACATGCCGTCTCTCCCTTCCTAAATGCGTAGGTATGCTTAAAGGGGTAACAAATCTACAACAGTTTTCTTTATTTGTTAGTTTCGATTATTAAAGCGTTTATCAGATTTCTACAATATGGCTGATTAACTTTTCTGAGCAACATTTTTTAAACTATGCGTTCGAAAGATAAAATATAACCAAGTTACAGTGATTTACATAGTTTTAAAATCTATAGCCTCTAAGCTAATACGAAGAGGGCGCAAATGTTATGCGCACCATTATTTGGGTCAGTGTTAGACAAGCAGGGGATTACCTTGAAATAGTACTTTAAATTGTTTATAGCTATTCAAGTTGGTTCTTGAAATTTACAAATTAATTAATTTAGGTTCACAATTCAGGAACCAGTGCAAGTCATAGTTATGGTGTTTTTCACTTAGGCTGGTAGTAAGATTTAAGGGAAGTATTAAACGGAAAGGGGGTAGTCAAAAATTGTATTTTTGTTTTTTGTACCATTTTAATATTTGAAATTTTCTATTTATTTTGATATGATTTCAATTAATGTTCCTTGGCTATAGTATTTTAATAAAAATTTATTTATGTAACTGCAGAAGCTATTATTTTGGATTTCGTGTTCAATTAAAACTTTATATTTCGGGAATTATTTGCTCCAGAAGACTGGTTTGTCTTGAATGATAGAAAAATTTTGTATTTTGTAAACTGGCAACGTTTGTTTCCTCGACATAATCCTTTATTGGGGCGTTTTAGTTGGTGTTTTCCTTTAAAAAAAAAAAGTTAGTTTTTCTGTAAAAACATTTTTGCTGCAATTATTGAAAAACTACATTTTATTGTATAAGTTTCCCACTTTTTAGGACCTGTAAGAGTTATCACTTTGAAAAATGTATTGTGATGATGTTGATCTATTATGGTAGAGCTAGGACAAAATGTGATAATGTAAACAAACAAAATGTTGGGGGGGGGGAAAGATAAAAAAAAACGAAATTTGACAATAGTGTATAACTTCCGAGTCGTGGTATAGTAATGAAAATAGATCAACAAATTTCAATTATGTTCATCTGTATGCTGTAAAATATTCGTTTCGTTAACTTTAATTGTCCTTGAGAAAATGGGAACTGAAGTTTGTAAATTTAGCTTTACAAGACTAAGTCTTTCATACTCCATTTAAAATATTGTACATTTTTAAAGGAGTCTTGAAATGGATTCTTAAGTATAAATGCGGAACACAAAGGAAAATGAATGCATTTTATTTTTGGGAAGAAGCAAAGAGAGAAAGAAGAAAAGGAGAAAGGGGGATTTGGAGAAAAGTAAAGTGCAGAAAGGATACAAAGGTTACTAGAGGATGGAAAATTACGAGTAAAAAGACAAAAAAAAAAAATTAAACAAGAAGATGCGAATCAAACAGGAGCAAAAGGAGGAAGAAATTTATAGAAGCAAAGCATGAAAACCACTTAGAATTCCGGAACTCTTCTCAGATACGCTTATCCTGAAATAGGTTGGTCGACCAAGTCATCTATAGACACTAATGTGGAAGCGAGAGCGAGATAGACTGGTTTTGCAGAGGGAAAGACTTCTCTCCATATATGCCGGATTATTGAGCGGATCCTGACCACCTCACTCTGGTTCACTCTCGCCATAATTCATGAGTGAAGCCTAATGTATGCGCACAAGCTTCTGTGCATAAGCAAAACTCATTTATTTAATCTCGAAAGTGGAAAGCCTGCATTATAAAAGTATGTTGCCACAGACCGCGCGTCGCGCACCGAAAAAACACAAAACATATTCAAACGAAAGCCACTATCTCATCAGAGGCGGCCGCAAAGAATTTGGAGAGCCATAAATTTCGACAGCATATGCTGTTTCACTGCAGAAACCTCTTTGCGATAGCTCCTTCAGCAGAGAAGATATACGGAGTAAAAACGTCAAGGATTGTTTTTTGTCAGCAGTTTAAAAGTCGCTGCGATTGCTCTGTTGATTAAAAGGAAATGGTTTTCGACTTCGCAGGATTCTTATTCTCTTTTCAATTTGTGTAACATGTGCATGCAATCAACAGAAACTGTCTCACCTACAAAGTAACCAGTCGCCAACGCACATGCCGTCACATGATCTAAAAAGGTTTTATAAGAAGAACTAGAGAAATAGGCATCTTAGGGTAAGAACCTTCACCATCACCAAAATAAAGTTACAAGTGATATTAAGTAGCAAAATCAGATATGTTAGTAAACCGAAAACCTGTAACATTCTCTAGGCTCTGTGAGAGGTACACAGATATTTTGATATGCTCAAAACACAAAAATGTTAAAAACCTTTACATTGAATATTAAACTGAGTAATCTGCGGTTCGAATCCCGCCAGAATGACCTCTCTGAGTGAGATTTCTTCCAGTTTTATATACAGAATGCGGCAGAAACAATGATTCATTTTAAATAGTGCGCTATTGTTGGTCACGGCTTTTTAGAGAGTTGATGTTTACACCTTTGCGTAGTGCAGTTCAAAGCATTTTCTCTACGCCATATTACATGACCTTGACCGCTCGCTCCGCTGCACAGTATTACTTGAAAGTCAGTATGGAATGCAGGTCGAATGAACATCGTGCGTTTGCAATTGAAATGTTTTTCAAACGCAAAACATTCCGGGGGGAAACAATACTGATCGCACTGTAAGTCTTAGCGACTTGTACAAATA
This sequence comes from Metallyticus violacea, assembly GCA_030762175.1. Lineage (NCBI taxonomy): Eukaryota > Metazoa > Arthropoda > Insecta > Mantodea > Metallyticidae > Metallyticus > Metallyticus violacea. The sequence goes on along the minus strand of CM060838.1, from coordinate 19,520,909 downwards.
TCTAAAAATATTAAAAATATGCAACTTCTGATTAAGGTATGTAGCCTTATATCTGTTAAAGTTTTGCCGCACAACACAACGTTTTCGTCTCTCGTTTAATGCATGCAAATGGGCAAAAAAATAAATAAACACTATATTAGCTTTCCCTGACTTCCACTGGATATATGCCTTAGAAATATGTATTAACCATTCCCTCATAATTATGAAGTATTTGTTGTTTTTTGAACTAATGCATTCAATGCTGGTCATTTAGCAAATATAATATCCTTCAAACAGCCTCCCCAATATTATCCCAAATACATTTTCCAAGGTCAGATCTCGAGATTGAAACCCAAATGTGAATACACGCTTTCTAAACAGATCATTGTCGTTTTTCCAATTCATTTAGCCCAAGTAATTTCTGATGTCATGTTTGTAAAACAAAACTATTTATTAAAAAACCTAGCTTGCGACGGTAGTATCGATCAGACACAAGTATAAGGTTCTTGGGGCTATAAAATGTATTACAAACTGTGGTCCGCGGACACAAGGCAGTACACGAAGCATTAAAGCACTGTTAATTTATTCTTGAATTTATAGATACAAACAATTAATTAAGAAAAGGCGAAAGAATATACAAATTTATCTTGTATTTATTGAGGTAAAGTCCATTAGAATCAAACTGAAGACGATACTTGCTCCGGAGGGAGCTAAATAGGTAAGCGGAAAAAATGGAGCAGGCTTCAGAACATATACTCATTCATAAGTACCCTCATAGTTTCCCTGACAACAGCATGCTACTTTTGGCTGCGACCTGCGTAGGCTAGGGCTCGCCTGACTTCTGGACATTGTGTGAAAAGCAGCGCCACTTCTGTCATTCAGGAATATTATTAGTTGTTATTAATCCTTAATGCATTTATATAATGTTGAATACAATTGCTATGTTTATTATTATCATGTAAAGAAGGATACGCCACAATATAAAGAACAATAAGGGGGAAACGTGCATTTATTAGTTTGGTTGTGTCTTTAGTTTTTGCATAGAGTGATGAAAAACTTTAAAATTTTTAATTAATTCTTAATAGTGAGAGATCTTTAAAGGGGGTCAGCGGTCAGTTTGAGAATCACTGTGCTAGAGCAAATAGTGATCAGCTATTCGCACCACAGGTAAATGCAACAAGAACAGACAGAACTCCAAAGTTAACAGCTGGCAAAATCGCCGATATTCTGCAGCTTTCTGCAGTGCCTGTACATAGACAGCGGCTAATGAAGACAGAAGAACAACGTTCATTGTTCTTGGCTGGACAGTGACAGCTCCTCTTAGAGCTGTTGAAAGAACTTTCTGCATATCATGACACTCCTTCCTCCCAATCATCAATCACTTATTAAAAACAATGCCCAGCAACTATGCCTCGTGGTCGCATTAATGAGATAGAGGCCACTAAGAGCCTTTGACCTCTTCCTCTCTCGATCTGCGGTTGTTGCTGCCAATATATCAAACCCTTTCAAAGAAAAACAAATGCTATCTCAAAGTTACCTGAAACACTTTAATTAAATAACTCAGTGTTAATTATACATTTTGAAGAAAGAAAATTGTCAGAACGTTTGAAGGTACGGTTCAGCGTCACTACAAAATGTCTCCGATTGTAGTTCCCAGCATGGGTGATTTTATTCACGTTTTCTCGTTCTAAATACTAGAGAACTTTAGAAGTCGACGCATCCTGGGCACATTTTCATCATTAATTCATTGCATTTATTACCTCCGAGGGTCTTTAGCAGTAGATTCAACTTAAACAAGTACGGTTTTCTATATATTAATTTTTGACTTTCTAAGTTTCCCATATTTGGATAGAAAAGCTCTTTCTACTTTTCTTTTAATTTTTAAGTTAATCATATGAAATGCTCCATCTGTCAACAAAACGAGATATCGTTTATTTTTATCTCTGTGTAGTGCTATCATTTAATCATCAAAACGAAGCGATTTTTCAGTAAGCTATGTGAAAATATTCCTTATTTGTATTCTAACACAAATGTAAGCTTTTGTATGTCTCCTTGATATCTCTCTCAATTAAATGCTTAAAATCATCAAAATGCCATGTTTTCCAAAGAAACAAATAAACCAATTTTTGGGTGCTTTATAGACCCGTAAAGTTCTTTAAAAAAACATTTTTGCATTCAACAAAGACAGCAGGGGTACGAGGAGTTAGCCGAAAAATTTATTTTAAAATTGTCGAAGATAGAAAAGTCTTTTTATCAGGGAAATTCTCTCCTTTGTCTTCTCAGGGTATTATTTCCCAATTCATTCTTTTCCCACATATTTGGCAATTTGGAATATTTTTGAGCAACTTGCATTTATCATTATACATTGTTATTGTTTAATTTTTAATATGTTCTAACATCAGAAGAGCTTTTAAATTTGTAAATCGCTGTACTTTTTTATGTCCCATATGTCTGTAGTAGATTTCTATTTGTACAGCTTTCATTATTTTTCGATTACTTACTGTTTGAAAATTTCAATTTCGCATCCAAAAATCTACGTTGGTGTAACGTACGTTAAAAATTATATATATGAAGGTATATGCTATTTTTTGTATAAATAAAGTGCTAATTCTGTTAATTTTGTAAATTTCTATGATTTTCTTTCTATTATATCCTGTTTATCTTCATGCAATAAACCAAATTCCAAATACTTAAGAAAATATTTAATTGTTTTAGAATAGCATTGTTAACTAAGTGTGTATTAATATTTAGATGTCATTAATTTATGTACTACTAGTTGAATTTGTCTTCAATAATTATTTTAAGCTTATTCAGATATAGTGAGAGCTAGATGATAGAGGTTGTGGATAATATATATTCTAAAAATCTACTCTTAGGAAATCACACATATTCACTGTTAAAACGTTTATCTCTAATGAGAATAAATAATAAGTTTATCAGACTAAATTTTTTGCTATTATATTAAATAAACATTGTTTTGATTTTGTTCCGGTTCAAATATTCCAAATACGTTTTGTAACGCAAACTATCTGCTTACCTTTATTACGTGAATCATTATATACTACCATGAAGGTCACTGGTTGGGCGATTTACCGTGATAAAAGTGTTGTTTTTGGCCAAGTACATTTCGTATTATTAAGCTCGTTAGGCAGATGGGGATGACGGTTTTAAAATTTGGATGAAAAATGAAAAGCTTAAGTCAAGCACTTTTTTGCTTTTGAAGCAAAATAAATAAATAAAAGTCCTAGCCACAGCTTCCTCTCCAGGCCTATAAATCCACGAACGTGTTCACTTTAATCCGTGGTCACCTCTAATTGAAAGATATATTATGGAGTGTATGTTACTAGACATATATACAGAAGAAACAGATAAACTACACGACAAGAAAAACTCGAGTTATTTTTTCTTTCATTGTGCGAAATGTCAGTTCCCCTTACTTAGCGTACATTTTTTTTTATCTTAACCATGTTTGTTTTATTCTTTCCGATTTGCTAAGGCAATCCGTTTTGTATATATATGAAATAAATCGTGGAACACAAGTGTGCCTGTAATCCCGGCGGTAAATTAGTGGCACACTTGACAGGTAATTACTGCCACTTGAAATACTGCTCTCTGCCTAGTCCCGCATCCCCCCTTGTCTCTGTCTGTTTATTGAAACTGTCAGCAGGCACTGTGTGAAAGTGCATGTTTTCTACGATAGGAGAAATACTTTTAACCAAATGTTGGTCACATAAAATTAAAAGACGAACTTCAAATAATAGACAAACATTTAAAGAATGTTTAAATTGCGTTTTTGTTGCAGCGGGAGTCTTGCCAACGTACCAACGTACGAAATTATTCACAAACGATCTTGAATGGTATAAGGTGACAATAAAAATATCTTATAGTCTTCTCTGAATATCGCCATTTCAGATTTTACTGCTTTAGTGACTTGTTTATGTTTACTTTAGTTAGTCATAGATCGCAAAAGGGTTCTAGATCGAGTTTTGCGTGTTGCGTGAGTAATAATTTCAGAGTGTATGCTTCAATACAATCGAAATGGCTTCTTGGTCTCACTTCTAATTGGTTTGTTTTCTTCTGTTGCAAATGGTGGCAAATATATTGCTGACTAAAGTTACTCGCGTCATTTGTTTAAATGTAATTATCTACTTTAACTAACTCTCACTAACAGAGAATAGCGCTTGTGTTTTATCATTATAGAAAGTGTAACCAAGGCTGCAATATAACCTAAACAAGAAAGAAAAAAAATAGATTCTGAAGTTAAGCATGAGTGTCAGAAATTCAGTATTATTTTCCCTTTCAGTACGTGTATTATTTCAGTTTCAAATATTCTGGATTGCTACTAAGTTCTTTAGTTATGTCAGAGCTTGTATGCCTTCGCGGTAACATTTTCAGGTGTCTCTCAGCTGCAGCTCCCTTGTCATCGTCAAATCTTTAGCAGATTAAATATAAAGGATGAAATTCAGAGGTTGCAAAAGCAAATTACTGCAAGTGAGGAAAGACAGTCAGTCGATGATCTCTTCTGAAGTTTGTGCCTTTATGACGTCATCGATCCTCTCCCAAATCTGCTCCCTTTTACAAGAAAGTCTAAGAACCCAATTTTAATATCTATTACTTGTGACATCAACGTTTATTTCTCCTTTCCATTATTTTTTAAGTTCGAATAGTCAGCCAATGCTCGTCTCTTCAATAATTAAAGTGTTTCTTTTGGACCAAAGACTGACGGAGCGCTTTACCGTTGCCAGGCAGTAGAACCTCTTGTTGCGATGGCCATTATTTCTGCTCTACAGAAAAATTACATTTCATTTTATTTGCTTATTTGACCCAATTCTTAAATTTTAAGGTACTGCGGCTGGAAATAAAATAGTGGCAACACTGTTGCCACTGATAATGAACATGTGAGGGCCTTGTTATTCTCAGGATGTCTAGAGGAACACACTCAGCGTCACTAGTGTACTACCTATAGAACAACAAATACGAAGCTGTCGAGTGATGGTATAAAATTGGACCGCCCTAAAGCTATATTTTCAAAAAGTGAGCAGTGTGCATGGATTAAAATTGAGTAGGCACCTGTTAGGAATATGAAGGGATGTCTGAGAGAAGCTTGTAGCAATGAAAAACTTTTTCCATGTTGAACGGTAGTCCGTGGGGTATCATACTTTCAACAAGGAGACAATAAAGTGGAAGATACAGATGTTTAAGTCATCATGTCCTTAAGCGCATTGTGTTGATTTGATTCAATCCCTGCTGGAGGTGGGCCGTTAATGAACAGAGAGGGAATTAGCCGCAGGAGATAGAACAAGCCATAGTAGTGTTCCTTCTCAAACAAACACGGCTTAGGTATGAATGTCCAGTGTCTTCCAGAAGCGTGACACTGGTGATAAATGTGAAAGGAGATTACATTGAAGGAATAATATAAAAGTTTCTAGGATCTAGAATAAATGGTTTAATGAATATGTTGCCATTGCTTTCTTTCTAGCCCACGCAACAATGATTTGGGTAACACAACATATGTTATTAATTTAATTTGTATTCAAGTAATATGTAAGTTGTATGAGAATCAGTTAATTAAAACAGCTCTGGTTGTAGAAATATGTCTGTGATCCTAGGGGGTTTTGCCCCTTGAAAAGGAAGACGTAGTCTACACGACATACAGTGCAGAAATCGACCACCACTGGTGGCAGTCTATGCGCCATTCAATCGGTAAAATGGAGGATAATGATGGCGTTCTTTTTCAATCAACATCGCCCACTCCTCGTGGAGTTTCTAGAAAGAGAAGCAAATGTAAGTGTCGGACACTATGCCGAAATGATCACAAAGTTACCGCGGGCGATAAAGTGAGAAAGACCAGAACTGCTAATTTTGTTCGTGCCAAGCTGCAGCAATTCAGTTGAGAAGTGCTAAAGCATCCACCTTAAAGAGCCGACACATTCTAGTTAAACCATTCTCTCAAAGGACCGTGGCGGGTGGCCGAGGTGTTAAGGCGCGGACTCGTGAGTGCAAGTCTTGGAGTTCGAATCCCACCAGGACTGTCCTCACTGACTGAGGTTTTTTATAGGCTTTCTCAGTCCTCATAAGTGGCAAATGCCGGGGAGGTACCCTAAACTGAAAAGTTTCCTTCCTTAAAAATCCTTTCCCAATATATCATTTCATGTACCACCAGTGTCCACCGCCTGTGGTGCCTCAATAGTAAAAAGGGGCGTTAAACACATTCAAAAGAAATCCCTCAAATACAAATGATTCACATCAGACGAAGTTCAACAATGATTCCAGCAGCTCCTTGCACAGGAACATTCAGTATCTCACAGTGAGATGTCTCAATAGATACGGCGACTATGTCTAGCAGGGTTATTACGCTTTTCCACTAGGTGTTCGGTTTTTAAATGATCGACACTCATATTTAATTTGTACAATTTTATGTATTGCTCTTTACTTGAAGGCACTATTATTTGTCGATTTGAGGATTTCCTGTTTAGATTGTATATGGTATATGAAGAGCTTTTTAATTCTTACGCTAAAAATGATTTTGTTTTGTTGAAAGGCTAATGCCGAATTTTGGAGGGCTGTTTGTTAAATATTAGTAATTTCATTGTTATATTGCAAAAAGAGTTATTTTCTTATTGTGTGCGTGATTAATTAAATAAATTTAGATTTTATTTTGTGATTTTGATAGTTATAAATTTTATTCACGGGAAATACTGTAGACATAAACAGAATAAGTCGGGACTTATTGAAAAGACGCGACAAGCTATGCAGATTGTGTATGAGCTATAAATATTGCTACTTTAGCATATGCATTTTTATTGTTGAATCAAATGAATACATGATTAAGTACTGAATTTGGTTGAGTCACAGTTTGTCTCTCTCCCTGACGGCCTGTGCCGGTAATTGGTGCAGACACAGTATATGTTCTTCTTTTGCTTGGTAGTTAGTATTTTGCTGCCTCTTCACGGTACAGGGCAACATGGGACAGAGCATGCGCAAAGCCCAGTCTGTGCATAGACAAGTAAGTTAGCGAATTCATCACTTCGTCCTCAAGATCTTACAATGCTGTTGAACTAAAATAGTTGTCTAAAAACTATAAAAACATAGCCTCTCGCGCTTTTGCACTAATGCCGTAAGAGTACTAGGCTTGTCATGTCTTGATTAGATATAACTAACTTCATGTCAAGTTGGAGAAAACGTACTGACAGCGACATCTTATGCAATGAGAGAAAACTAATGTATGAGTACAGGTGTAACAGCATAAAATGTTAATGTAGGGAGGCGGGAGTAAGTCAAACTGTTTTTTCTCTCTGCCTTTTGTAATTATCTTCATGTTTAAATTAACTCTCGTAGAAAAGGGAGCCGCTTTATTTCATTACTAACTAGAACCGCGCTATTTGTTCCCAAGTCGTTACAGGCCCAGATCGTCTTTATGGTCCGATGTTCATTAGCTTGAAAGGATGATAAAAACGAGAAAGGGAAAGGAAATTATCACCGTTTATGGCCAAGGTTCACAACATCGCTATTTAAGCTATCCCCCACTGGTCCTGCTATGACATTAAGAAAGGAAACGTCCGAATATAAAGTTTTACTTCATCCACGTGTATTGGAACCAAATGCTCTAGAAACATGTTCTCAATAACTAAATGTTGTCGCTTTTGAACAATTGGTTTATGTCTTATTTTAACGCAACCTATAACCTTTTAGTGCCGAATTCTAAAGCTTTATATACATTAAAAGGGTGTTGCTAAATACAACTATTTATTAATTGCTAGTAATTTTGGAAATATAAATTTTATATCAATTTATATAAACCTTGGAAGAATCTAAGCTGCTCTGTGTGATGTTAGTTATTTTATGGAACAAGTTTGCTTTGTATTTATTTCACACAAACATAAGTTCTCGCGTTTTTTCTTAGTCTTATAGCATTCAGAATTTTGCTATTTACCTTATGGTGATATTTTCAATATAATAACTAATAATATAATTTTAACGCTTAAAAACAAATTTGATTTAATTTTTTATGCACGTAATTTGAAATTTAATGAAATTTAACATCTTTTATACACTTTATTTATTTATTATTATTTTATTTAATTTTTTTTACAAATATGGTGTGAATATTTGAGAGATTTACACGTTACATTTTTTCAAAGTAGTAGAAGGCAATGTCGAGCCACTTCTGTACGCATGTACGAACCGTAAATAAATACGCACTCTTTGGGGAACACAATACCTGAACTGAGTCATATTAGCGTAATTAATACATTGTATTAAACACACCGCCTAATAATACACTGTCACACAACCCATAAGAACACGTCCGTATGTTCCTGGAGTTAAACTCGTATTGACCTCCCCTCCGGCTTCCTGGCCGACTTTTGAGCGTGAGAATGAGATTAAAACTACAGAGCTCGAACGACTGCGGCCAGCTGGAAAATCTCTCAATACTTTATATTTCATCATTCGGTAAGCTTTTTTCCCATTTATTGCAGCGCACTTATGCTTTCCACCAGCCGCCACTGATTTTAAGTTTATGTATACAACATTATTACTCTTATGAGACCCGCATACATTTGAATAGGCAATATCTACGACGGCGATGGGTAGATCGCGGAGGGGCCATTTCTTGCTCCCCTAGGTATTCAAACGTGAATCCCTTTGACTACTGCCCTAGGAGTCACCTCTAGGGCATGATGTAAAGGGGGCCCCAGAGGACGAGAAAGATCTTGTCGTTAGTCTATTTGCAGTCATTGCTACTACCTGATAAGAGCAGGTGCACGGGATAACCCGGAGTGTTATACGAGTATGTCCAGCGAGGCGATGCCTTGAGATGGGTGGTGGATATTTTGAGTAGCTGTTGGGCTCAAGCCTAGTTGCTCATTGCCGTATGCAACATAAAAGGTGTAATATTTGTAAATAAAAGTGTTAAGCTTCTTTTGTTGATTTCATTGGTTTAGGCAATGTTCCCCATTTAACCCAAAAGAGTCGATAAGATATCTCCGTTATTATAACTTCCCATGTTTAAATGATTCGGTGTAGTGACCTCTGTTTTAGTGTTGATTGGAAGGCATTTTTGCACACCCTGTATAAATACACGTTTATTATTGAATTAATTAGCACTTACAAAAAATATAATCACTCTTTGTTGGACATCAAAATAGAGATACCCAGATCATCCTTTCAAACTGCAAGCCCGCAAGTGACGTATAAATAAATATGCAGTCTTCAAGATATGTAGTTTTTAAATGATAACACTTTTCAGATAAGAGTTAGTCCTCGAGATAGAACATTTAAACGTATTGAGGAGAAAAGGAGGTGTGTCTAAGACATACTAAAGAATATTTTATGTGCTAAATGCTATTTTTGTGTCCAGAGATAGTAGACAAAAATATTTTAATTAAACCCTGAAGGTTTTTTTTAGTACTTTTCTCTCGCATTTGCCGCGAAAGCAGGCAAAGAAATGAAGTCATTTCGACCCTTAAAACGTTCGAGTTTAACAGCACATAAAAAATAATAGTTTCGATTTGCGAGAAACAGGATGCGAAGCTTTTAAAACGAACTCTACAAGCACTCAAATGTTTTGTGCTGAGGTCGATAGCAGACCACTCGGCACAACCATTACCATAAAGCAAACCAATTAAATGGCAGCCATAACAATGTGTCGCGGGAGGGCGCACCGTGTTGCCATATAGGGCATCAGACTCTGATTAAAGGAAGGATGACCTTTTAAGTTCTGCTTTCTCATCCAACATTCGCCATTGTCGGATTCGTTTTTTAAAACCAGTCAGATATTTTTCTTTTATTTCACTCCACAAGCATTCTCTAGCTAATCTCACGTTCTCTTTCCTTAACGCAAAAATGTTTTTCTGTTTGTCTGTATTTTTGCTACTGTGTCCGTACATTTTCTTCTTCTTCTTTCTTTTTCTCTCATTAGATTTCTAGTCTTTTTTTTTTTCTTCGCTTTATACTAGGAAAATAGAGTATCTTTCTTTACTTCTATTCTTTCTCTTTATTCTTTTCTTTCTTTCTTTTTTCGTCTTCTTACTGCTGTTTCCTTCCTTTCAATATGTTTAACTCTGCAAGTTTTTTCTTTCAATTTTTTTTTCCTCACTAGCAATATCATTCCTTAATTTGGTTTTACAATTACCTATTTTATCTCCAAAGCATAATTTGTTCTGTATATTCTTTCTTATTAATTTGTGTTTTCCTTTCTTTGGTTATTTTTTAATTTCTCAAATGCATTTCTCTGGAAATTCCCCCTTGAATGCTTATGGGCAAAACACAAGATGCCACACAGAATGGGATGGCTTAGAAGGAATCACTTGGGACTTGCATTCGGGAGCTGCCGGTTCATATTCTTTGGGATCGGCCATGCTGATCGTGGATTTTTCATATGGTTTTCTCATGTTTCTTAGGTGATCTTTCCTTTCCACAAATGTTCTGCTCTCCTATTTCATTTCTCTGTTTGTTCCGTTCCAGGGTCCAAAGTATCAGGGAGATTGCGGTGATGCGGTGGCTCGCGCTTTGGAAAAGTTTCTGCCCCAATGTCTGGTACGGAAGCGGCTCTTCTGAGGGAAGATTGGGTTCCGCTGGAGCAGGGGTGTTCTATCTGAAAACGGTGCTAGGGATCCCGACCATATCGCGCTTCTCCGCAGGTGTTTCCTGGCCACCCGGTGTCATCCTCACCCGATCAGCCCTTTGAACAAGACAGAAGTACTCAAATATCCTCCTTCGACCTTATAATCCAATGAAGGTAAGTCAAAGTATCGTTGTACAAATAAATGAACGTTCAATGCTGTTGAGTTTAATATATTTCAAAGTTGGACCGAAAAACAACAGCAATGTGTAGTATGATGTTCTGTGAACAGATGTGACTCACATTACGTTATGCAACGTTGCTACAACAAAATGGAGCCAAGATTATCGTTTGAACAGCAGGATGCAATTTTGAAGTGGTATTGGAAAACCGAGAATGTTCTTCAAGTTCAAAGGCAATGGAGAGGTGTATACAGAAAAGAACCGCCGTTGGACTTCTACCTATGAGGAACTCTTAAGGATGTTGTATACCGTAGAAAGCCAGCTACACTGGCAGCACTTCGGGAAGAAATTGAAACTGCGTGTGCTGCAATCGCTGAGGACACTTTCGCAAACGTTGCTCAATCAGTAGTTCAACGTACTCAGAAGTGTATCGACGTCAATGGTGGGCACTTTGAGCAACTGTTCTAACTGTAAAAGTCTACGATGATTAGTGCTCATCATTTTCTGTTTGTGTGAATTCAGTTTTGTTATGTTAACACAGTTCTTTTCTTTGCTTGAAGTGTGTATACATTATGGCACATTATATATAAATATATAATGTACGTGTAATTATATAGAATTATTTTACAGATGTGTCACCTAACCTTTCAAAGAGGTAAATATGTAATAAAAACTACCAGAAGACCAAAAATGAATTGTAGTGTTTGCAGATGATCAACTGCTATTAAAGACCTTTTACTAACAGGTACGAAAAATAAAACGGATTTGAAATGAATTACTGGAACCAAGACAATGGGGTTTGAAACAATATTCATATGTTTTAAAATTATAGTTGTTAATAAAATAATGAACAAGGCTCTTTTGGAAAATGTGATTTTTTAAAAAAAAAATCCATAGACAAAAGATACACAAATGTATTTGTAATGGTACTATAGAGAAAAACATATGAAAAAATGGAAGATAGGTTAAAGAACATGAAGATCAGAAACAGGCAAAATAAAATGAAGTTGTTAAGAGTTAGCAAGATTGAATAATCGAAGAAATTGACATATTAAACTAATAAAACATATGGTTCAGAAATGAGTAATTATAGAAAAAAAATTAATATTACGTAAAAATATGCAAAAGTTTAGATTTTCAAAGCATAAAACCTTGCTTTTAAATTAGTTACAAGACTTTTTAACGTCCATCACTTTCAACAATTGTTTTGTTTCTGTATTGCTGCGATCTCATTTTTTTCACCGATAGTGACGTGCAGCATTGATAAGTAAAGATCAGGTCTATATACTACAATAGAAGAATAAAAACAATTTGCAGCACTGTGTTATAAGTTTATGCATTTGATCAATTGTAAATATCAAACATGTTGCAAAGTTCTCCTTTAAACATTATATATATGTGTATATATAAACAAGTATACAGTGCTATAATATTACCAATGGAAATAACTCAGAATATAAGTGGTAACAAACGCCTTAGGACGTGATTTGAAACTTAAAAAAACAATGAAATGTCTTAAGTGCCTGTATACCTGGGTAAATGAGTGAATAAAAATGGAATTGGTCGATAATTTAACAAATTTTCAGATAAAGCCAACAAGGAGGCGCCGCGCCGTCCACATGGAAAAATTGAAACTCTCTTAATGACATTCCCTTTGACGTTATTTAATAGAGTGACATACCAAGCTGTTGCATATGTGAAAGCGTTCCTAGCGCAAGATACATGTGTATCATGCTACAAGTTCACTTCAAACTACTCCCCCCCCCCCCCGCTCAACTTCGGTTCTTATTCAGAGAAAATAACACAAGAAATAAAATAGTTGAATTCAGTGGCGTACAATCAACCTAGTTGGAGCACAATTTATTCTCTATCTTTTCAGTTTTTGCTTTCCCATATAAAGCGATGAAAAGTGGATGCGGACAAAACCTTGCGCCTCATTCGCTTTATACATGTAATTAATACAGATTCAATGAGAATATTGAAGTGAGGCAACCTCTAACAAAGCGGCAGTCGGAAATATTATAAGATCTAGATTACTACATTGCAATACTTTGGGTGTAATAGTTATGAACGATATAGGATATGAAGCTAATAAACTTCAGGTTATATATAACAATTAAAAATAAACTGCAATTTCTATTTTATAGTATGGCTTAGAAGCTCGGTGAGTTCAAACTTTAGACATATAAAATATATGTAAAAATATAAACAAATTAATACAAAACAAAACAACTGTTGTGGATATTTAGGCTCTAGAAACTATATACGTATTCGTTCAAGAAAAACAGGAATTGAACAAAATAAAACAGGCATTATGGATACTTAACCTTTTCAAGTCATCCACCAAAAGACGAATGTTGATTGTCAGTAATGCCAATAGAGAAGAGCCAAATACAAGTTCAAGATTATTTCATAAATAGAATAAGAATAAAAGTAATATATATTTGAAATTTGCGCACGGATTATTAACACTTGAATAAAAATTTACGCTTGCTTATAAATGCTTACCTTTTCAGAAACCATGAAAATGAAATAGACGAAAGTAAACTATTATAGTCGCTGCCGTTAGATTTACCAATACCAACTGAGAAAAACAAAATAGAAAACGTTTTAGCATTCTGAACAGCTTGTTTACTAAGATTTATGGTTGATTAGGCAGATATTGTTACATAATTTATAAAATGATTACACATTTAGTTAAATTTACATTTACTGGAAACACAGAAAAGTGGTCAGTGATGCGTGTTCAGGAATTATACAATGGAGGTATAGAGTTGACTACACTGACCACAAGACAAATGCACGTCGAGTGATAAAATGGATTTGATATTTTTTTCGATAATTTCACTGCGATATCGGATTGGTCAAAATTCAAAATTTGTTTCGTTTCACTGGTGGATTTCATGATGATGTCACATAAGTGAAATAGTCACCACAATTTTGAACTATTTTATATAAATGCAGAAAAGTTGTAGGCATAGAAACTAATATTGTCGCAGAATTACACTATACAGACTATTTCACAAACATCTAATTCTAAAGTTATTCAGTCAATTTAGTCGTTGTAAGTTTTAGTTTAAGATTAATATTAAAAATATGATGATAATGTTCTTTTTGGGCATTACTTAAAGCCGAGTTTTGTTTATAAATTATTAAAATGAGATATATAAATGTTCCAGTAAATACAGCAAAATTTAATTTACACATTATAATCTTTCCATTCAGTTCCTAGCGTAATGCATCGGCTATTATCGGCACATTAAACTCTTCCTAGCTCCCAAACTTATCCATTAGTTGTTGCTAAATAACACGTTAATTGAAATGCGACTATTAGCATTTTGTAAATGACTGGTAAAGGAGAAGAATTAGAGTGCTATAAAACAAAATTGCAGCACGAAATTAAAACACATGCCGAATAATAATACTAAAATACATACGCATATTTACAGAGAAAATATCTCTAAATAAATGCATTGCAAAACTTAAATTATAGGTAATTATAATTGAGTTTTACAATTAAATTCATTATAGAGCTCAAAGGTTCAAAACTTGCCAGTCAGAACAACTACACGTTTAAAATAAACTTTAAACAAAAACTCTCGATAGATTTTGTGGTGGACTATATTGATTGCATTGTAGGTTTCACCTCTTCAAACCTTGCCGCCCAGCCTTTGAAATTGCAATTGGCATTCCTACTTTCGATACTTAATTTTTAAAGGAGATTAAACTATTATATCACTTTTGTTTTTTGTCATTGTCTGGCAACGCAGGATATTGTTATTGTTTGAATTTGGAGAGAATGAAAAAAATAAGTCCGTAAGGCGTAGTACGAAAAAACGCTATTTAGGGTACAATTACAGTTGTTAATATTACAATCTATTCAGAAACTCCTGATTATTACTTGTATGGTGAAACAATCTGTAACTATTACATTAAATACTCAATTTTTGTAGTTTTATTTCGTCCAAATTCAAACAATTCAGGTTGCCCGGCAACAATAAAAAAGCAAGAAATGTGTTAACAATAGTTGCATAGAACTATAAGGTAGGGGTGTCATTTTAAATTTAAAAGTGGAGTGGCTAAAGATGAGGGGATGAAACTTAAAATTAATCAAAATTGTTTCTAAACGTCCCTTTAATATTTAAACTTTTTTTGTTTAAATTAAATTACTTTTAAAGAGATAGTTAATCAGACTGGCAGGATTTGAAATCAAATCTGTATTTACTATAACGTCACGAACGGATAATCCATAAACCTATATTTTCCAGTTAATTTATTATGTAGCTTATTCATTTCTCTCTCACTAGAGGACAGTCACAAAGTTCGCGTGAAAAAGATTAACGATATAAAATAAATACAGGCTCAAAGTAAACAGAAAGATTGCAGGTGACGCTGTAAGCTTAAAAAACAAAACAAAACAAAAACGCCTTTAGATTATGTAGCAAAATGAAAGTTTGTTGTACACGAAAATGATATTTCTGTTTTTCTAATACTTCTTATCGATACTCTATTTTCAAGCAGAGGTAATAAATTAATGTTGAGCCATGGGGATAAAAACATATAAGTTCACTGAACACCATGAGAGGAAATGTTAAATGTCAATTTCAATGTACTGCAAACTTGGGCTGGCTTACGTGTGCGCGGTAGGTCTCGCATTGTGTGGGATGACTGCAATATTTCAGGAGAGGAGAGCGGTTCAATCTTTGAACAAGGATGTTTATTGTGTGGCAGTGCCGATAAAGTAATGGATACCTCTCTCTATACGTTACTACAGCAACGGGTGGGAAGCTCTAATTGGCAACGGTTCTGCCAGGATAAACAATTCGGCTTTTGTTTCACGTGGCACGGGCTTGCGTTTCTTTTCCCGGTTAACTTCCCCGTCTGAAAATGGAAGAGGTGAGTGAGAATATATTAAAACTTCTGTTTTGCTTGCTCGTGCATCCACTTATATATATTGTAAAATAATTCACAATAATTATTTAGAAAATATGTAATAAATCATAGACTATAAGTACTTATCATACAAAATCTGTTATAATATTGAGAACTACATCAAAAGCTTAATACTGAAAAAAGTGTCAAGTATTTAGTAACAATGATTGTATCTTGAAAGCAAGTTAACAATTTATAATGAAATGTAATATATGGAAAGACGTTTCTTTGTAATGATAGTACAGCATTATAGTAGGTTCTAAGATTTGCCAACGATGTGGCCTTATTCGCCAAAACACCGAAAACACTACAAGGAACAATTATGTGAGCATAGCAAAAATGCACGGCTATCATTAAACACACTATTGACACAGTTAATATCAAACCTGAAACCGCGATAAAAATAGATAGAACAGTCCTCACATATGTGGGTGAATATACATACATAGGACAACAGATTTACTTCTAAGATAAAATAGAAAAAGAAGTACAAAGAAGGATCTCATTAACCTGGAGAGCATTTTGGGCTCTTAAGTTTATATTGTTAGACCAAACACTAAGAAAGCCAGATTCCAGAAGCTCGAAACCTGTGTATACCCTCATTACAGACAGGATCAATAACATAAAAACAAAAGAACAAAATTCAAATGTGCCAAAGAAAAATGCAACGCAAGATCCTGGGGACAACTTTGAAGGACAAAATACCTGTAGTATTATTAAATCAGTTATCTCAGACAAATCGCACAAATAGCTACCAGAAGCAAATGGCAATGGAGCGGTCACGTCGCAAAAATGCAGAACAAGTGGACCTACAAGATCTCCATGTGGGACCCCCGGATGGGAAAAAATACACAAGACAGACTCAGAAGAAGATGGGCAGACCTCTTCAAAGAATATGCAGCTCCAAATTGATCAAGAGGAAGAAAAAATGGAAATCTCTTGAGAAGCAACTAGTGCAGTGAGAAATGGAGTAACCAAAGAACAAATCAGTCAGAGTGTCTTAAACAGTATATGAACAACTAGCGTGGAATAGCTCACGACGTTAGGAAAAAGCGAGTTTTCCCTACTTGTTAGGAGTTGTTTGCCCTTAAGGGACACAATAGGCTATCTTTATCTTTTTATAGTGGGTACATATTGTAAATTGCATTTGTAGTTTGAGATATTTTAAATGTTGATTTTAAATCTAATATTACTCAAGTACCTACCTTTGTTAAATTGTCTACCTTCCGCTGTAACTAGTTATGAGACATTGTCTTTAGGAATATCCGGTACAGAGACCGAGCTGTGCTGTGCAGTATTATTAATGAACATCACAGACCATTGATTCAGTTTCTCGCACATGCACACGCTGTTCCAAATGCAAGAAAATCCTTCATGAGATTATATTCAGTGCAGCAAGTTGCCACAAACATAACCAAAGGTAACGCCATAGCCCTAGTTTTGTGGTCAGCACGTATGCCTGCAAATTCTGAAGCTCCGAGATCGAATCTCGCAAGATCAGTTGCCTGTGCAAGTATTTCTTTGCTCCGAAAAGGTCAATACCAGATAACTTTAAGGGTTGTGAACTCCGAGTTCATTTATGCACTCATTGAATCGTCTCTTTAGACCTACGTAATTATGAGGGAAGTTAAACTGTACAAAAAAAGAACTCAATAAATTCCGACAGAATAAATTTAAAAAAATTGAAGGAATTAAAAACAAAAGTTATATACATATGTCGATGCGAAATTAATGTCTATTCTCCTTCGTGTTCTCTATCAAAACCCTTAATTGCTAACTAATTGCATTTACATGAAATATTCCTGCATTTATAAAAAATCCTTTAACATGTATTTATATTTGTGCCGTCTCTTGCGGTTTCTGAATTCAGCAGCAACATTTTCTTGCAGTTCACAATCGTCCTGAAAATGGCGACAAAATTGCATGCACCCTTCAAGATAGCCAATAAAAAACTCATCTGAAGGTGCCATATCCAGTTTTATGGAGGATGAAGAAGAACAATTAAGAGTCTTGTAGTTGCTTCCCTTGTGCATATATTAATGTAAAGCCCTAGATATAGTTCGTGTTTCTTTCGGTCCAGCCTTGCAATTGCTAACATTCAATTTCTTCAGTGTTTCCACGAATCTTTCTAAATTATTCCAGTACAAGCAGTATCTCGCTTTGTCCCAGAACACTATCGCCATTAATTTTCTCACGGAAGAAACGCTTTAGAATTTCTTTCTTCATCTAGGCCACGTTACCCGCCACAGGCTTTGGTCTAAAGCAGGTCCTCTACCTCCGTCTTGTTTCATCGTTAGTAGAGAGCAGTATTGTTGCAGTGGAGCCTGTTGTCAACACACGAACATCCAGATGGTAGCCTATTATGCGGCTTTCGTGATCAAAGGACGCTATATCAAACAGCTCCCCAATTATCCTCACGAGGCTGTGTCGAATCATTCCAGAACTCCCTAATTTAAAATTTTTCTTAGTACGTACCAGGGATCGAACCCGGAACTTCCCGGCCAGCAATCAGCAAGACCGAGAAGATTAGATTCTGCCCTTGGTGCTATTTTTGTCTGTCAGCCTGCACCGAGCTTGTCAATGCAGTTTGTTTTTCCACTGTTGAAGTGTCACTCTCAACGACTGATGTCAAAGTATTGCCACACATTTCTGAGTTGAATTAGACTCATTTCTTCCCCGCTAAGGAATTCAGTTATAGCCTTTTGTTTTACACAGCATCCTTTTGTATTGCATTCACATGAATGTTACCTTATTGAAATTGTTCCGGGACAAAATGAGAAGCTGCATATACCGAAATAATTCAAAGTGATTCGTGGAAACACCAACCACTGGAACAACGTTATAGGGTCCCAAATTTTAAATACAAAATTAGGAAGCATTAAGTTTTAAAAAAGTAATATTTATTGAGATTAAAAAAAAAGCGGTTTGATTAAATGCCTGTCAAATACTGTAAGTTGTAACATAATTTTGTTGTAGTTTTGAAATAAAAAATTGCAAACAATAACAAAGGGGATGAGAAAAAATCAGCGCCCATTAACTATCGTATTCTGCCATTTTTAAGGCTTTGTGTTCGTTTAAAGTAATAAAGTAATATTGCTATATTTCTTAAGCATTTATAGTTGGTGCACATAATAGGCATGTTTTAATATTTTAAAAAATCCAAATAGATCTTATATAGCCTTGAAGTTATAGATCAAGGCTTCCAAACGTCAAGGTGAAATCCGTGCTTCCCACGGGACTTGACTCTCTTGGGAACCAGCCAGGACTCAAATTAACGACGAATGCTTCCATGGAAACTGTTGCATAGGGATAAAAGCAAACTGCTTCTCCGTGATCCCTGGCGGGTGTGCAATTGAAATAAACAAATTAAACCTTTCGTTCTTCAAAATTTGTCGTCGTTTGCTTCAGGGATTATACATTTCCACTTGCTTCTGCCTCAGAATTCCTAAATATTTTGTGATGCTCATCTTTTTTCTTAGACATCCCGGATTTCTTTTTCCTTTAGCTTTGTATAATACTGCCTGCTTTACTATATTGTAATCTGGTTGCCTCTAAAGTGTTGTAACCATTTTATGTATTCTTTTATCTTTTCTTTAGATTAAATATCTAGTTGTTATACCTTTTTGTTGTGTTGTTGATTTGATTTATTTATGGATGCTCTTTAACATCTCAGATCATCAGCGTCCCATTCAATTCAGGGCGTGAAACGGCCGATAAATTTTGCTCAGAGGCCTCTTCTTTCAGGCTTGAGGTTCTTTATCGTGCCGTAAATGTACGACACGGGACACACGGCTTTAATTCCCTCTCAAAGAAAGCCATACTTAGGATTTTTACACCCGAAAAAAGCCATCGATATTGGCCGGGTTTCTAAAGTCAATGTGTTTTGTGCTGTTTCTTCGTCAAAAGTTTACGATCCATTTCTCTTTGCGGAGAAAACTGTTACCGGTCCAGTGTACTTGTCATGCAGATAGCCAGAACTTTATTTATCACAAGATAGGGTTCCAACTCATTCATCATGACGTCCTTGAGTACCTCGTCGTTGGATTGGAGGACGTGCTGCTCGAGATGACTCTTCTCTTCTTCTGTGGCCTCCACCGTAATTTGACCTAACCCCATTTTTTCTGATGGGGTTATTCAAAGATCGTGCGTTCGTGCCGCCGTTACCACATGATTTGCACAGCTGGTATCACCGTCAGATGTTGGGACGTGCGTGGCAAGATCTTGACTACAGGATTGTTGTCTGCGGCGTCACCAAAGGACATTTGGAATAGCTTTAATGCATGTACGAAACTCGGAAATATACTCTACCCAGCAAGAATTTCCTTTATGCCTGTCATGGTTACTGTTCTATCGAACTCCGAAACCAGCATGGACTTTAGAACCACCCTGTATAATGATGTAAATTAATCCAACTTTTCAGGGAAAGCAAATTAGAAAGAAACCAAAGACTGTATTGGAAATCGATCATGGTCCGCTAATGGAAAGCAGGTGAAATACTATAACTAGCCCGGCAACCAAGTAGCTCAACATAAAGCAGCGTAAACTGTTTCTATTTGGACAGTTGTAGGGAGAGAAAACTTCGTTGCAAATAGATATCAGCTAAAGTCTGAAGTCTCACAGCTGAAAGGGTTTTACAACTTTATATATTATTGCATGAAGGGCGCTTGCGGCTATCGGCTAATTTCAGCCAGGGGCATTTCGTAACTAACTGTGATTTCCAGAGAAGAAGTATGCGTGCGTACTTTCCACTCTTGTTGAGAACACCCTCCTCTCTTCTCTAGCGTCCCATGGGTGTGCTGAGGGAAGGGTATTACACCCCACCTGCTCCAGTCACATCGCTCTAAACAGGGCAAACCAAGCCTTGTTATTATAAAACACGCTTATTCAATCTTTAAAGCCCGTTTAAAGTTGTTTAGCAAGACCAAGACAGGCATAAAAGGAAAGAAATATAACCCCTTTCTCTTTTGTTAATTAAAATAAGCCTAATTCCTCAGTCCTGCTTAATAATGCTATATCTAAGAATCTAGTATTCGTTTACAAGAATGGCTATACTAGGTTTGCTGGATGCATTGATATAAAAAGAAGTGTATCTCTGATAGTGCGAATTCAGTCCAAGTTAATATGCAATTTATATCTAAAACTCTAATAAAAAATTCATTACTCAACCATAGCCATAATTAGCTGGTTATTATTCTCAGATTGCTCTATTGGTTCCACTTATTTCAAGCTTAGTATTTATGTATCGTATATTTTCGATAGATTTATAATTAAACTTAAATAAATCACTCACAATAAACTTTATTAATAAAATAACCACTGTCTACCTATATACATTATTGTCAAATAATATCAACTTCATTTATGTCATTTCGATAAATATTGTACCCTCTATAGCTATGATAACCAGAGCCCGGAAGTTCAGGCATTTATTTTGATTAAAATAGGCAGGCAAAAATATTGAAAATAGCAGTAATATACTTAAAATTTGCATTTTTAAAAGTGAAAAGAGAGAATAATATCACTCATTATTAATTAATGAAAAAATGTATTTCAGATACTTTTTCTTTATCACAAATTAAAGTACTTAAGCTTACTTTTCTGGGTTACAAGCAACAACGAGAGGTTTTTTCAAGGTATCAACTGTCATAGTCAGCCGCTAGGAACTAACCAACAGTCGTTATGGGAACCACATGTAACACGGCAATCGAATTCTTGCCATGTTCTTTAAAGCATATCGTCAGATACAGTGGTGGCAACTTCTAAAGACCAGTGGACCCAATGGTTCAGCGAGTAAATCATTGCAATTGTGGCAAATAAGAACAGTTAGTTCTTTAGTCAATTCTGACAAACTGACTAAAGTTACTCGCGTCATTTGTTTAATTGTAATTATCTACTTTAACTAACTCTCACTAACAGAGAATAGCGCTTGCGTTTTACTCATTATAGAAAGATGGAATTAAGACGTTTAGATACTGGAAATTGTAGATTAGCCAGAATGTTGTTATATTTTTGTATGATCACACACGGACAAGATTAACAATGCCAGACTTCAATCAATATGCATCTGTACAAGGCTATGATTCTTTATGGAATGAAAGAGGCTCTTGAACGAACCTCACTTAGACTTAAAAAAGGTTGTGTTACGTAAACATGTCTTACAGATCCATAGAAGGTTAGTCAATAGCTAAAACTTTTTGTATCCTCTCCTCTTCTTGAGCGAGAAAAAACAAAATCCATGATGGCGCACTAAACGTTGCTTAATAACGGGGCAGGTATCAATTATAGTAGCAGTTTCACCATTGGTAGACAGGCAGCGAATGCTTGAGTTACAAGGTTCTTCTTGTTATTTTGTTTCAGTTTCTATTTCATTTTTATAAAAAAGTATATTACCCATTAACGAAAAATAAAATTACTAGCACACATTATTAAAAAGTATTTAAAATATTGAATTCGTTTTTGGCATCAGCGTTGTCTTCATTATTTATGCTGGTGTTTGTGATTTATTCTTTCATTTTTATCTAGCATCACAGTACTATGTACATTTGAGTGATTTTTTAATTTTATTTCATTTAATGCATTAATCCTCTATGAGAAGATGTTCGCATAAGTTCTATTAAAGTCTTGTAAATGCACAAAAACAACTCCAGTCAATACAAATTATAGAAAGCATAAATGTGCTTGCTAAAAATAAGTAATGGGCCAGTGTGAAGACACGTTTGAAAGCTAGAGTTAGTACTGTGACGTGTGCTTTGAAATGGAACATGTTTGATAATCCTAATACACGAGGAAGGGAATGTACTACTTTAAGAAATGTGCAAACTTTTGTCCCATGAGCAGAAATGAACAGAAGTCATTATGATATTTGGTGGACAAGTATAACTCATAATTACAATACTTTATTTATCAGAATCTAGAAATTTCAGTTTCATTGAAATCATGTATCTGTAATTCTTGTCCAATTCTGTTCTATTTCTGTAATTCTGTAACCCCAAAAAAATATTACTTCTGTTACTTCTTTCATGGTTTATTAACACAAGTTACCAGATAATTCTTGTAAGAGAAGATGGAAATTTAAATATCACATAATTACCCCTAATTAATATAAAGCATGTATTTACTGTCTAATTTTCGGCGTATTAAATAATTGTTAACACAGTAATTGAAACTTAAAACACAATCCCCGCAACGGGAAAAAGAGAAATAAGAAATTGCAGGTAAAGTTTGTATTTTCATTTTAGAGCTTACTGAAAGCATAACCTATTATTGTATTTCAATCTGATAATAATAAGCACTAACTTATGTTATAAGACATATTGAAAATGATGCCCCTCGGCGGCAATACATTGCCGGCATCTACGTATCTTCATCTAACTTTTGTTCTGAAAGAACAAAGCAGTTCGGACCACGTATTTTTTTTTTCTTTGAGAGATCCCGTCTCTCATAGCTTTTTTAGCAAATAGGCGAAGTTTCTCTACCTGGAACATGATTTCTAGGATACTTTCTTGCGAATCGCCTCACCTCTATCGCACATAAAACACGTTCTTTAAAAGTATATTTATGTGTGAGTAACTAACAAAGGACAATTCGTGCATAATTTACACGATAATTTACACGAACACACAATTACTCGCTGATAAAAGCTCCCTTAAAAGCTGCTACCTGCATATTCATTATACGACCTTGAAGACTGACTTCTCCCAGCACGCAGCCGCAGCCTACCGGACCATAGCTCAAATAACCTCACTGCATTTCACTATGCATTACTTAGTGGATTTTTTAATTCATTTTCTGACTCCTCTCATTCCAAAATGGCACCTCGATTGACAAGAAAATGACTGGATAGATCAAATCTGATACTAAGATCTCAGCTGTTTTAAACCGAATAATTTTCTCTTCATGTAAATCGAGTTCTTTTGGCGAAATCGTTTTGAAGGTAAGTTGTTGATTTGGTTTATTTACGGACTCTCTTTAATATCTCAGGTCATCAGCGTTCCATTCAATTGAGGGCGTGAAATCATCGATTAATTTTGCTCAGAGGTCTCTTCTTCCGAAGGAAGCCATACGTACGACTTTAACGCCCGAAAAAATTCCATCGACTGGCTATGTATGAACCCACGATCTTGGGTTTAGAATACAAGTATGGTCAACACTACACCACCAGGACCGACGTTTTGAAAGAAAGGAATACACAATTTCAAACAAGGTAATGTCTCGAGAGCAAAAAATTACACTCGAACAAACGAATGATTACATCGTTATAACCTCTGAAACGTGCTCACAATGGCTGTGAAATTAAGTCGAGAAAACTTAAGTGAACTTAACGTCTAATGCCATAATAGAACATATAGAACGATTAGAATAAAATGAAGCCAAGTGCTAAACTAATCCGGCGATGTAAATAGTTATGTATATATATATATATATATATATATATATATATGGGATTCCTGTACTTCAATACTGAGGCCCGGAGTTCAGTGCAGCACCCAGGGAAGGGGAACGGGTGATGACAAAGAGCGTCCAGACCAGGCTCTACATCCCAATAACTGTCAGGTTACTTAGGAGGGGTCCATGTCTGCTGCACGCTAAAATAACCTGCCTTCACTAACAAGAGCTACACAGATTACTTACCTACATTCAGATATCACGCAGTTCTCCAGGATATCAGTTAGCAAAAACGTATCAAAAGTGTGCCTCTGTGCTCATTTCTAGACAGAATATAAGTTACTACATGAGGAATCATAGACCAAACAAGAAATGCAGAAAGAAAATGCATCATTTGACTCCATGTAACTTTCTGGTAATTCATAAGTTTATAAATATCATGTTTAAAGACATGCAGAGATTTTCGTATAGTAAATTAACTGAAATGGGTTACCTTATGTCTTACGAGCTCGCAATCAGACATCGAAATTGATTTCTATTGCCGTTCCTGCTCTTAAAACGTTCATAAACACAGAAAGAGTAAGCGTGGGAAGTTCTTCTATCCTTAAAAAGAGTTTATTTATCATCAGGATATGTTCAACTCTCTTTCAAGAAAAACATCTGTCGACTTTTACTACTAAAGCCCAGAGTAATGACAGGGGAATGTAAATATGTGGCGAGTTTGGCGCTTTGCCTGAGAGGCAGTAATCAGGCTATTAGCTGTTTTACATGCTGGCGATGGATCCAGAACAAGATTTTTCAATTTTGAAGAGTTGTGAGTCACACACACCAGGCAGCATTTCTAATGACAGACGCGCTGAGAGATCTCCGCGTGGTGTAAGCCAGAAGATTCTTGTTTGTTTGGAAACAAGTGGAAACACCCCAGCTTCCTGCTGTACCCACCGCACACTCCCAACGACAATTTTTGAGATACCAATCTCTTCCCAACAGTTAGCCTACCTTTCGTATTCTGTTCTCTCCAAATTTCTTAGATTTCTGTTGCATATCTTTCACCTTGAGCTTGATATCACCCAGAGGCCAAAGTTTATGTTAATTAGCATACTTTACACGCGTTTAACTAGCAGCAGAAAGTTACAGAAACAATTATATTTCAGATTTCTTTCACTTGTTCAAAGCGAGGTAAGAATCATGGTGCAATTTTTATAATTAGAAAAACAAACGGGATAAAATGGATTACCTCATAATTTTCATTGATCCTAACTGCACTCTTGGTTTATTTACGGAAGCTCTTTAACATTTCAGGTCATCAACTTTCCATTCAACTCAGGGCGTGAAACGGCGAACAAATTTTGCTGAGGCCTCTTTTTTCAGGCTTGAGGTTCTTTATCGTGCCGTAAATGTACGACACGGGAACCACGGCTTTACTTCCCTTCCGAAGGAAGCCATACTTAGAATTTTTACACCCGAAAAAATCCAACATCGATTTGGCCAGAATTGAATTTGTGATTGTGGGTTTAAGAGTCTTAACTGCAGGTAGGTGCATTTTTACATTGTATAATACAGTGTTGAGAACAATGATTTAGAACGGAAGATGACGTGAGACCGAAGTGTGTGCCAGAAAATAGCAACCATCACCCTTACCTCCACACTCAAAGAAATAAATTAAAGTGTTCGAGAAATTCCCATCTTTTCAATAGCAAAGGCTTATTTATTAACTTGTTCCTTTAAAAGGTTTCAGTATCATATTAAGAAAGGCAAAAATCTAAAAACGAGCGTTTAAACGTAGCACAAATGCAGGGAATCGGTCAGAAAAGAACTGCAACTCACTAATGTTCGGGATATTTATTTGTATTGTGCAATGTTCCCAATTCGTCCTATTGCATAAACAATTGTCATTCAATAGCTCATAGCTAAGACTTCAAAGATATTTTCCCAAAATATTTTATAATAGTGCAAGTAGAGCCTCGTTTTCGCAATTATTAACTTATTGTTCCAAAAACTTTTGCCAGCTACCCATGGTTCACAAGCTTTAAAAAATAATATTATGGTTATTGGCGTTAATGTGTGACGCTACGTAATCCGCCGTTCTTTCCTTCTTTCCCCCCCCCTTTTTATTGTGGCTATTTCCTTATAGTTCTCTCATTGGTTAGAACATGTAGCGCACACGCCGTTGCACCTCTTTTTTCTGATTGCCTTCCAAGCTCGTTTTTGACGCATTTAGTGATTTGGTCATAGACTGCCTGTCGGAGAACGCCTTGGATACCAAGGTGAGACGCCATTTCGTGACCTGAGCAGACTTTAAATGCGCTGCACGTGGCTGGAGTCTCCATAGTATTCTGTTTGACATTTTTTCTTCTTCGTTTGAGGAGGCAGTGGTCAACTACTGGATTTATTCCCAATTATTTAGATATTTGTTTAAGTAATTATTTTGTCAAATGAAATTAACCATGTATTTCCTTTGTTTAATTGTTTTAATCCAAGTATTTTATTAGAAGTAAATGAGTCATAGAATTTCCTATGGGGCACTTTGTGAATTTAGATAATTTTGTATTTTCTTCTGAACTTTTTAGGAGGAAAGTAAATAAGAATTTCTTATTTTCATTGTAGGTAAAACCATTGAACTAAATTCCTTTTTTGATGTACTTCTTGAGATGAGTTATTATAATAGTTATTTTGTGTTAAGCATTGGGGATAAATTTATTGTAAAACTTGTTTTATCATTTTTCGGATAATTTTGGTAATTTATTTTGTCTTATTCTTTCGTAAATTTGATGTTAAAATACTTTTAATTTTGTTTTGACGAATTACATTTAAATTGTGCCAAGAAAACTATTTCAATGCTATTCCTTATTGCAAACATAGTTTCCTTGTGCATTTCATAGTTCTTGTATTTGAGTTTAAAAGTTAAAAATGTTGAAAGACTGTATTCGGTACAAAATCGTTTCTACGATCAAATCCTGGGATCTTATTGCATCAATACTTTTCCTAAAATTTGAAGGCATTGTTGCTTTGAGAGTAGCAATAATACAAAGGTTTTTGCTTTTGCTTGAATATAATTAAAATTCGTAATTTTTGACAAACTTATATTTATATTCTGAACAAATGTGTTTGCTATTAAGTATGAGTTCCTAAAAACAAGTAATTTGGCTTTCAATATATTTATTCATCATAGCCATCAGAAAGTTTATGCTTTATTCAACAGGTAGCACAAGAACAGAAAACTGCTAGTATCACTTAGGAGTTCTCTGGTTTGACTTATAGAGCTGGTTTCTCAGAATTGTAAAATATAAAAAGTTCCCGGAATATTCAGCATCACAAGTGCAATTCAGCACAGAATACTCCACTAATATTGCCTATCGAAAGGAGATGTAACTTATTCTTCCTAGTTTTTAAACAGAGCTGCCATATCTATATGTATATTTCTGAAAAAAGTAGGTTTACAATATATGCAGTAACACTTGTTCTCTCCAAGAGCCACTGTGCGCTTTAATTCCACACAGGTAGCTTATTCGCTTGTTAAAATGTCGCTCCATTGTGAGGGACTGTACTGCGCGGTTCCACTTGAGTACAAGCTCAGCCCAGCACGTTAACTTAATGCGGTAACCCACTCCTGTTCTTATTTACATTGCATGCTAAGTGAATGCACTATCTAATAACCTGTATTTGTGTTGTCAAACCTGTAGTTATGGACGGTAAAACATGTGCTTAACGTCTACTCATTAACCACGATAATTTCAAGATCTCTCAGGATATCTTCATTAGGTAGCTTTCTGTAACCAAATGATAGCGTTATTACTGGCAATATAGACTATGTTCCTCATTCTTCACAAAAATTATAAGAACGATAATAACATACCGTTGATAACTCACAGGAAACTAAAAAAAAAAAAAAAAAAAAATCGTCTTACAGTATAGCATGCAATTAGGGTAGTCAAAATGCCTCTGCATTTCAGAGTTAGCTAGTCTCAAGCTGATATTGCTATCTATTTCCATACTTTCATTTTAAACTGCTTGGATTGGACTGTTTTTATTTTTAAGTTTTAAAATTTGTTTTTATACTGCCCAGAAAGTAACTGAAATAGTTTAACAATGTGTCGTAAATAAGGAAACATATTACTTTTAAAATGTTCTAGAAAATTAAATGTATTTCAGATGTAGTAGAAGCGTCAACTTTCAGACAAAAGGTAACTAATTTAAATACTTGTTTAAATTACTAATAGAATCAGGAGAAGCAGTTGAGGGAAATTTTTATTAATGCTATTTACGCACGAAACTCCCAAACAGCAACATGACTCTTGGTTCCTGTACTAGGGAAACAAATAGCAACTAACGTTATTTTGTTCTAGGTCCCCTGGACAGACTTGGCAGCGTGTGGCATGAGGGATAGTAAGATATCGCACACTTTGTCTACGGCACTGTAGAGTTGACGCTACACGCAGGGCTGAAAGCATTGTGCTGCTGGTGCAACTCATGCTTCTAGCAACCAAGCGGCAGCGGAGAGAACAGACTAACTTACGCTCGCCTCCTTTTCGTGAAAATAAATGGATAGGTACGGGAAAATCACTGTAATGAGGGCATTATTAGGTGGGTGAAATATTGTAACGGTGTGAAATGTGCTCTAATTCCAGTTCGCAACTAATTCATATATACACACACTAACCTAATCTGTCGGCTAACCTCGGCCAAATCCTAGAGACCAGTGGTCGATGAGTAAATCATTGTATTGTGGCAAATTGTTCTTATTTCAATTCGCCACTAAGTCAGCAAGTGAATCACCGTAATTGTGGCAAATCTCCTTTAACTCCGGGAGAAAAAACAAGCATAGGGAAGGTACAATACGAACCACTATCTTCATAAGTGTAGCATGATGCTATAACCGCCTGTGCTATTGGAGCGTTGCTTTTGAAGTGTTATTATTAACATGGCCAGCACTATGCTTCGACTATCTCTGGGATAGGATAGGATAGAATAGAATAGGTTTAGGCTTGAAAAGGATAGGACAGGATAGGGTAGGGTAGGGTAGGATAGGATAGGTGGAAGTTTGGGCACCTCGACCACACTGATGGGCCTACTCTACCAACGATCCCCAAAGTGGGAGCCTCCTGCAGGTAGAGATGAGGTGAGAGATACACTGGTGGCTAAATCCGATGGCGGCGATATATGGACCTGGTCGGGGTCCCTAACGTTTCTCAGAAGGCATGTAACAGACACCGGCAAGCGTGCGAGAGTCATGATATTCTGAAGGCATATCGAGACCCCCAAGCAGAACCCGTCAGACGTTAGGACAGGAAAGGCCCGCTCCAGATGTATGGAAACGCGCCGAGGAGAAATGTTCAGCAACATGTATTCAAAAGGAATTCATCGGCCTCGGTCGTGTGTGAATCCGCGATCTTGGATATATGAGGCAAGTATGGTAATAGACGTCCTTAAGGAAATGTTTAATTCTTTACTTGCATCCTGAAACAAGAACTATAACATATTATGTAGTGCAGCGCATTTCAAAGTACGCAGCTAAATACAATGGTATTCGCATGAAAAATGCGTTTTGCATGCTTTTTAATCAAACTCCACAAACGTTAATAATTGTGGCATCAGCTGTGTTATATAATATTGTAATTAAGACAACACTGGCTACCTCCACTATTTTTTGTATTTCCTAACTCGATAATTATCCAACTTTACAAATTTAAAAAAAAAAAAAAAAACTGTGTCTCTGCTCCATTTAATATTCCCGTCATGAGCTACCTATATTAATTATTCTATGCAAACAAAAGTACATCGGAGTGCATTCAGAATTTTTTCCATACTGACATCGCCTTGTCGATTCCTGCTGTTTGCAATTCTTAACGTGTAAATTAATATTATGTTGGAAATGCTTGGTGGATCATAGGAAACTTAACATGTTATTAACATTTTGTCTAGTGTTAGCAAACATGTTAGTATATTTTTAACATCTCTTGGTGAAACCTGTCTCATAGACAATATTGCTCTCTTGTGAAGTTCTTCATACAAGTTATGAAATAAATAGAAATAATTACTATGAAATTTATAGCGTTAAGTCAGGTGTCAAAACGTATAATAATACAATATAAAGAATTCTAAGAAAACGGCTTAGTTTTTACCCATATAAATTTAAACCGGTGTTTACACTCAAAGTGACAAGTACTAAAGATATATGACTACTTTATTTGTGCTAGCACAGATTTAAATAAACAATGATAGGTTGGACTAAGTTCTTAGTGTTGGAGTTAACACAAGTAATTAAGAGCTTGATCCGAAAATGACCACCGAAGTTTAACAACAAGACGGTCTTAAAATTACTGTATGCTCTGACTTTGCTTTGCTTCATAATTCATCATTGCCCCACGTTTCTTTTAAGAAGAAAATAATGGAGTAGTAAAAACTGTTCGTAGATCATCCCTAGACTGAGGAAACTAGAGAAAACAATCGTCATGCAAGATGACACACTGCCCCACATTTACATTCCTGCAGTATAATTATACACATTCTTGGCGATCTTAAGCAATTTCCAAAAATATGGCCTCCACGATCTCCATATCTAAACCTGGCTGACTTTTGGGTATGAGATTACGTTAAAGAATGAGTTTCAACCCTGCAGAGACTGAAAGATTTGCAAGAACTGTGAAATATTCCAAGACATTGCTTTCCACGTTGAAGCAGAAAGAATGAAGTTTGTTGAACAATATTCCCAATGTTTTGTAAAACCCACATCTCGTTGTTTGCTCAACATAGTATGTTTTATCTCGGTTATTGTAATATTTAAAACGCTTTAAGTTATTAGTGACTTTTGAAAGACTCTATATTTTAAAAAATCAGAATATACACTTCAGAGTTTGTTAAATATTTTTATAACAAATTCGTGGATTTACTGCCTAGTGAAATATCCCGTCTTTAAATGTTTGCATCATTCATCTCAAGAGTTTTATGCCAACAAAGCACCTGTGTGCAGAGAGCAAATCCATGAAGCCATGAAGCTATGTGTAAATACGTCCGTCAGCTGATAAAAGTTGTTAGTATATTTTTTAAATTGAGATAGAGAAGAAAGGTTGTGGCCTCATGTTGGAAAAAGATTAAAATTACAGCAGGAGTACTTTTGACCTTTGAAATCTTATTGATAAAATATATATCATTGTTAATTACTATGTTTGAAATTTTCTGAAATCAGAAATGATCGAAATCTGCCAAATAAATACTTTTGTTCGTGCTGTCAAGCATTCCACAACGTCTATTTAATATTTGCATACATATGAAACCACTAACGATGAGGTAAAACTGACATACAGATTGTAAATTACACATGAAATAAAATTAATATCACAAAATAGTTTAATAGATGTATTTCAGTAAATTGCTTTCTCAACTAATTATTGTAGCAATACCAAGGCTAAGGAAAAACCCATAAGCGAATAGTGCATTCCTAGAAAACCCGGAAATTGCGGTGGTATCTTATTGGAAAGAGAACGCAGACGGGATATATCGCATGTTAAATTACAGGCCATGCTGAGGACATGTGGTCAGACACAGTAATGGTCGGAATGGTGCGCCTTCAAGGTTCTTGTAGACCATGTAAGAACCAAGAGTTAATCACCGCGTATTTCTACTTTTGTTTTTGTTCCAGAGTTTCCTCTCTCTTTTTATAATGCCGCCTTTGTGTTTTATGTAAGAAACAAGAGCGGGTGGAAATGTAGAGTCTCCACCGATGTCCAAGTTACCGTTGATTTCTCACACATATCAAATGGCGCCGCTAGAAAATGTTTTCTTTCGTCGCGGTGTTAACACTGCCCAAAAATGGAAGAGTCATTAACAGACCGTGGGCGGGCATTCGACATGTTACAGCGGGATGCCTTGCCCTTTGTATGCGTGAAGCGTCTTTTATTACTTCTCTATAAACACAGACTTCAGTTCTGTAGTCAAACTTTCGGTTCTGGAACACGATTTGAGTCGTGAGAGACAAGACAATAAGCTTCCTTATCAAGCCCTTACATTTGTGCAATGCAATAAACTTCCTGAATGACGAATAACTTTGTATCAATGAAACCTAAGCTGATAATGTCTTAACACAAATCCAAAACTACTGTATTTTGGCTGATTTACAATACGGTATGTTTGAAAATTGTTCCTGCAAACACTAATGTTTAATAAATGCCCAAATCTAAACGCATACGTTAATTTAGATAACTGCAGTATCCATAAATGATTTACATCATAATCATAACCAATGTAAATTGAGTGAGTTGTTTTTCTTCTGAATTACTCATATTAATATTTAACGATTCCTATGTATAATAATAATAATAATAATAATAATAATAATATAATGTAACAGATTTCGTCAAAATACGTCCATTTTATTCAACATTATTGAAACATGTTTCGAAAAACTCTTTTTTAACTACATTTAATGGGATGTTTGCACTTAATGGATAATTTATTATGCATGTTTATACCTGTTGCTCTAAAGTAACGCGGTTGATGTTGCAGGATGTATCTCACTTCTTCCCTTAAAAATATTTATAAAAAAAAAACACACACGCACACACACACACACACACACACAAAATATAACTTATCTTCTTGCCATAGAAGAACTCATAGCATTTCGAAATACAGCGATTACTAATATGTAACTTTTTCTAAGTGTTTTATCCTTTTCTGCTTTTATAGTTATTGTTATTTTAGTTACATTTTAATGGTGTTATATTATTTTTCATTTATATACATATATATAATACACACTGATAGGCAAGAAAAACGCAATACCTAAATGTTTAATATTTTTAATTTTATGCATTATTATATGTAAATTATTATAAGTTTTTGAACATAAATACTTTTCCAAACTTTTGTAATCACTGTTATGTATTCAAATATCATTTTGAGTCTTTAATTTCCTTTGATGTAGGAGCATGAAAATCATATTTTTACACCTGGATCACTTGAAATGTCTAATAACATTGTTGTTACATCAGTTTTATTCATTGTTGGGGTATTTCAATCAGTTTAATACTTCATTTTATCAGGTAACTATGCCGTTAAGTCGAGAGGAGGCTGCTAAAACAGTTGCCCTGTTGGAAGATGGACGGAGCATGCGTTATGTTGTCCAGGAGTTACAAGTCAATTGCGGAAATGTGACATTTGCCAAATATGATCAATTTCTGTGGCTGCAAGTTTTTCTGGATCATCGCACAACGGCATTAGAAACTGAAAATCGCTTACAAAGGGCATCAGGAGTCAATGACAGCGCGAAAACATGAGAAGGAGATTTGAAGAAGCTCAGCTCAGCTCTAGAAGACCAGCCAGGGGTCCCTTGCATACCCAGCAACATCAGCAAGTACGCCTTGCCTTTACTCGTCAACATCTGGGGTGGCTTGAGGAGCAATGGAAAGCTGTCCTATTCACAGATGTATCGAGGGTCAGCTTAGGATCGTTTGATGGCAGGGAAAGAGTATGGAGAAGAACTGGAGATAGGTATTCCCCTTGCACCTTCTTATCGATGACGACTTTCGGAGGAGGTTCCATCATGGAGTGGGTGGTATCAGTGTGGAAGCCAAGACAGAGTTGGATTTTGTGGAGAACGGGGCTCTGAATGCAAACCAGCACAGTGAGGAAACTATTCAGCAGCATGTTATAACAATGTTATTATGAAGTTTGCTTTTTAAATATACTTTGCTGGAATTAGTTTGCATTTATGGACATAGGAGGAGTACCAGTTAAAGTACGAAATGCATACATATATTTCCAATAGTTAAACTGTCAAAAACTGTTTAATATTATTTTAAAGGGCAGGATGTAGTGGCCTGGAGTACCCAGTCCTTACATAAACCTAGGCAGGTAATATTTTGTATCGGTTTTCTATTTATACAATAAAAACCTCTTGCACAATATATCCTACCACAAAAATGTCAAATTGTTGTTACATAAAATAGAGGATTTATACTTTCCCATACTACCACGCCACACTTTAAATGCAATAACCGTTTTAAGAGTGTCTCATGTTCTCCCTAACACCTCCACATTACCATGAGTTGCTCTATTATGCATCAACAACAATATTCAATAACTTCAACATACGTGGTTATTTTTCAATTTAAAATGCGTGTTTGTGGTCTCCTAAACTTTTCAATTACTTTTTAAAATAAATTCCAAACTCCTTTTTCTATAGGTACCATAATACTTTCAAATTGACTTAACTAGTGCGCTAGCCTACAAAAATTCTTCTTTTATTTTTGCATCTGCAAGAAACTTTCGTTGAAATATCTAAAACAATCTCCAACTTTGTTAAGTGCTTTCAAAAATTGTTTCATTACATCAATTTAATATGAAAACGGGTGGGGGTAAAAGAATTTCCTTAGGATTCAATATGTTATCCCTAAAATATTTATTATCTGGGGTTAAACTGATTGTCTTATATTTTGTCTTTGCTGTTTAGCAACAAAACTGCCACAAATATAATAAAAGTAATTAAGATTATTTAAACAACACCTTCATTCCCTTATTTAAACTCTATTAATGTGACAGAAAATAATCAAATTGTTTATAAATAAAGTTCTTCCTTTCAAAAAATATTTAACCACACTTAACAACTGAATTCACAATACAAGAGAATATAAGAAGCATAGTATGTGCTGTCAATTGTCTGAAAACTGCTAGTTATTTTAAATATATTTATTTCACTAAGCACTGTTATAAAGTAATATTTTTATAATAATTTATAAGTCAAGATCATAATTATATATTTAGGATATAAATTTCAAAAAAATAGTATGGATAGCTAAATTGACTTAATTTTTTGGAATCAGCTCAAGCAAATACTATAAAAAGGCTTCTAATCCAAAACAGAAAATTTGCTGTAGACCTGCCACAAAAGCATATGACAAAAAATCTATTCTTACTAATAAAATTTTAATTAATCTAACTTGGTTCTAAGCCAGTGTTATGTTAATGATGTTGAACCCTTTACATCCAGGAGATGTGACGAAATTGAAGCATTTCTCTAAAAGCACCTAAAATCTGATTAGAACGCAGTCCAAGATTAGAGGATCAAAAAATTTCCGAATGACTTGTAGATGGCAGCGGTAGTTCTAAGCTTACTATACCCTTCTGATTTCTCTAGGACACTTACTTACAATAATACTCTGTATTACAATTAAGTACTTGGGAAAGGATGGTATGAAAGTAACAAAAATTCATTAAAAAAAACTTCATCACTTTCAACAGTTTAGAAATGGAGAATGAAGTTTAAACCAAATCGTGATCGCTTAAAAACGAAGGGAAATACCATTATTTACTTCATCTTCAAAAATTATTGAAAAAGTGTATGAAAAGGAATTCAATAGCCTCCGATTAAAGGTCGGTGAAAATCTGAAGCTGTATGCACCAAGGTGAATGGGTTATAACACTTTGACGAAGAAATTATGCATAAAATATCTACAATATTGTCTGAGTACGGCGATTGCTGATCTCTGATCACAAACTAATCAGAAACCAAAAGTTCTGAGCAAAGTGCAAACGTTTCCGAAACAATTCACCATATTTATTACGATTCGTGACAAATGACAACACATGAACAGAGAAACAACATTTAAACTTTAATGATTCTTCACCCTCAAAGAAAGCCAAGTATCTAAGTCGACCTGAATGATTGAAGTTTCAGTTTTTTGGACTCTAAAGGGATTATTTTAATTGATTTTCCTTACTGAAGGGCATTGTACTAACCTTGAAGAGGGTTTAGTGTCGTGTCCAACAGTTTAAGTCAAATTATGAGACTGTTTGTTTGTGGCCCCAAGTTGGGCGCCAAATTATGAAGCAATTTAGTACGTTTCGTCTGAGTACCTCAGATTGGGCACCAATTTTGAACCAACTTGTTGTCGACGTCGAGTGGCCTCACATCGTGGGGTCAAATTTGAAGCGGTTTGGTAAATAGAGGTATGGTCGCTTCGGTGGTGTTGCCCAAGCTTCAATGACAACAATTTCTCAGGGTGAATTTTGCTATTTTGTTGATTCGTACTCAACAGGACTGGGAGAGGGGTTCATTAGTGTAAATAAGAAATAAAACACAAAAATATATTAACATAAGTTTTAATAGTTTAAAAAAAACTTTGGTTGTGTATACAAAAAATAACAAAGTTTTAAAACTTTCCACGATGCAACATAATATTTATTGATACTTTATTATGTTCAAAATATTTTGCGTCCTCTGGAGTTTTGCGTACGATAGACTGAGCTACGTCGATATAAACTTAGTTGCCGCGTGTGAAACTTACAGATGAGTACCGCGGCGCATGGAACTGAAAACTGCTTAACTGATGTATCGGAACTGATAACTGCTTCTCAGCTGATTATCAACTTAAAAACTGCTTAACTATGTTTCGGAACTGCTTGCCCGCGTACGAAGTGGAACTTGTTATCTGCATCCGAGCTTATTCTGTTCCCCAGCAACTTCGAACTTATGAATACTTATGAATACTGTGGACTAGCGAACTGCAACCGCATGTAGATTTTATAACTGCGTCTGAGAACTAAGAACTGCTTTTATGAACTGCGTTTATCTGCCGACATGTAGACCTTATGGCTGCGCACTGAGAACTGCTTACTGAGGATTGAGCGCCCCAGCCAGTCAAATGCTCCCTTATATATTAAATTCAGAACGAGTAATCATTGGTTTTAACGATTGCCACAGAGTCACAAAGGCATGCGCAATCTTCGCGCCTACCTTTAAAAGTTTAAACATACATTTTCCATTGGCTGGTTTAAGTTCTCTTGCCACGCTGCCATTCGCTCTTTTTGAAAGTTTAAAACCTTTTATTGGCATTGGCTAGTTAAAGCCAACAGTGCAACGCCTATTGAGATCAAAGCCCCAAAAGGATTTAAAAGTCCTTCTGTTTATTAACCCTACAACGGCAGTTAAAAAAAGTGGGGACTTCACACTCGATCCTAGGGTTTCTTCCTATTGTATAAAGATTTATGACCTTGTTGGTTTTCTAAGCTACCGTAACCGAAAAACACCAAAGAGCTTTCTCTTTTGTATAATTCGCATGTTAATATTATGCCCTATTATACATGTATAGCTACATTGTATCTGCATTATTTATTACAATACATGAAATATTATGATAATTAAGTTTGCAAAATATATTTATATTTTAGTGGAAATGGGCTTTAGGAACAGTTACAAACTTTTGGACAAATTGAAGAAAAACTATGAGAAAAGATCGGTTTATAGAAAAATAAAGTTGTCCTTTATCCCAGATGTGCCTTTGCAATAGCAAAAATGAAGGAACTGATATATGACTGGTAAGAGATTTTCGGCAGATGACAAGATTAAAGCATCCATTGATGAATTTTTGCACGCTTGAGAAAGTCTGTTTTCTTTATGTTATAAAGGCTTTGGAACATATTGAACATAGAGCATTAATGTTGCGAGAAGTTATGTTAAAAAATAAGAATGAATAGTGTTTAACCCCATTTTTGCTACAGAGGCACCACAGGCGATGGACACTGATGATAAATGAGATGAAATGATATATTGGGAAAGGATTTTTATTTTTAAGGAAGGAATAGTTGCAGGCCTAAGTTTAAGGTACCTCCCCGGCATTTGCCATTTATGAGGACTGAGGAAAACCTAGAAAAAACCTCAGTCAGGGAGGACGGTCCTGGCGGTCCCAGACCTCCCGCTCATGAGTCCGCGTCTTAACGACCTCGGCCACCCGTGGCGGTCTAAAAAAAAAAATAAAATAAGAGTAGTTTCAAATAATTAATATATAATTCTCAAGAATTACTCTTGTATAATTATGACAAACATTCCTGCCACATTTCAGAAGCAAACAATTCTCTTCTTCCACATCAATATGGGAAGAAGCATAAGAAATCTGACTTTCCTTTTTGCATACCTTCAAATGCAGTTACCTATTCCTTTGCAAGTAACTGGTGGTGTCTACCTAATTGCTGGCGAGGATGAAGCATTGCATTTCAAGCATAGACTCATAGCTGTGTTAAGTAAAGTATTGGTTGTTAATGTAGTGAATAAGTTTAGCAACAAAGTTTGATATGGGCGCTGTACATTCACGGTGGTTGTTTAAAGCAAGTAGTTTAGCAGTAAATTGTTATTTATTACTCATAATAAAGCTCTCAGAGGGCCACAGCATGTCTTAGGCCTAATGTCTGATGCCTTTGATTTAAAATTATCCTATTATGCTCATATCCTTCGTGTGTTCAAACTACCCGGGTTCGATAGATTTTTCAGGACGTAAAATTCCAGGAGGGACTTTAAACATTGGAGTAGATTTATGGCACGTTAAAGAATTCCTGACAAATTGTTGGGCAGTTTCTCGTCCAAGTTATTCCTTAGTTCTTTGTCAGTTAACTCTATAGGTTGTCCTTATGACCTGTCCCTCTACTCTCTGAAAAAAAAATAGTGTAATTGAAAAAATTTACTTACTAACCCACGTCTATCTCATGCGAGGCGCCCATGCCGGAATGAAACATAAACTTTGTTCATATACAAAGCAATGGCATTGACTGCATGCACATATAGAGGTTTATAGTACGCTATTATATTTTTAATTTAAGAACAGTTTTATTAAAAGAAAAAAGCAAAGCCAATCATGTAAGTGATGCAAGCGATTAGTACCAAATGGTACTTTTTTGTTGTCGTCATCACCAAAGTCAGTAGGCTATAAAAGCAAACCTATAGAATGATAAAATATATGCAAAGCTGCCACGCCTTGGTCCACAGTTGATGTAGGCAGTTCAAATGAGGCAATTAGACTTAAACGGCGAGCATTAGAGAAATGTTTCGCTATTATAAGCATCATTACAAAGTGTTTAAGGATCTTTGGAAGGGATATTATATTGTTAAGCGATGATTGAAACGTATTAAATATTGCGCCTGTGTTCTCTTTATTCTTTTTCTCTGGTTTATTAATTTAAAAAAATCATTAATGCAGTCTTCGTATCCAATATGCTATTCTTTGTTTCGTTGTTTTCTTGTTACATGTTTATGCTTTCTTTTATTTTTATTCCTCCGCCTCTGCACAAATGAACTATTCCAACTACTCCAAAATCATCTTTTATTGATTTCGATGACTTCCAACAACTCATATTCTTTAAATTTTATTCTCACGCCTTCCCTCAGGCATCTAAGTGCGTTACTCCGGTTATATTTACATGCAGATATCTGAATTAAATAAAATATAAGGGAGAAGGTTCACGAATGTGAAGAAGCAGTCTATTAGATAATGTTTTAACCATATGAGCTGTCTATCTTTAATGTCTATTTCTATTTCATAAACTTTCCCTTTCTCCAACGTCACCAAACAAGTTCGTGGAATTCTTCTCCAGCCTGGCAAGAGCGTAGCCTATTTCTGTGGTCGGGATACCTGAAAGGCGCGGCTGCATTATCCACATGGAAATGATAGTGTACGCTGGGAGGAGCCTTAAACCCCAAATCATTTATCCGACCTGACCATGGAGAACCTTCGTAATTAAGGTCAAAAATCTTCGTAATAGAAACAGCCTCGTTGGTCATTTTACAGACTTATCAAAGAAAGTAACGTAAGGGTAAAGATAAAATTTTCACAACTAATAGAAATTGTGCACATTTACATTTGGGAGATGTGCTACATTTTACAGCATCTCCAAATGCAAAGAGACTTGTGTGAAAACTTTCACTCGGTGCTGAAATGTAGGGTACGTTATATACTGCATGAATAACAGCTACACAGTACAACTGAAATCCCTAGACACACTTTATTCATTCCTTAATTTCTGTAGCAAAGGGTTTTCAGAGGTCGTTAGTACTTACACGTGCTAGCAATTTTTCATTGGAATGCTCCAATAATCTATTTCTCCCAGGTACGGTTATGACTGTAAGAATTTTGCCTATTTCCTAATAACCTATCAATCGTGAAGTTATAATGAAAGCCCTTAGTGCAAACCTCATGCAGTTTCCTTGTTAGAGGTCTTTATTTAAATAATAATTATTATAATGACTAGGCAATTGTTAACAAAAATAAGTATACACATAGCAATATCACGTTAGGAAATACATTTTACATTTTATTATTTTTAATAACAGCAAAAAGTAGTGCTGAAAACAAAATATTTTTATTGTTGCCTTGATTCAGCAATTGCTAAATCATCTTTTTGCAGTTCTATTAGCTACCCGCCTAATTCCTCTAAGAACTTTAGAGAGAAATCATGTAGGCTTCACTCCTTTTGCATTGTCCCTCGCTATGCGTTATCGTTACTGAGTTCTAAAGGACACGGAACAGTTTTCACCTCACTAATTGAAGTAGTTTTATTTTCTGGTCGGGCTCAATCACCTCATGGATTACTGAAACACTTCGGCAGCATAAATACGAACCTGGTCAAAAACCGCCGAATTCCGGCGTTACTTAAAAGATATGGGTTCGGGAGGGGGGTATCAGGAAAATATCTTGCTTGAAATGAACTTTCAATGTCATAAAATGTCCATATTGCTAAAGTGATCATGTATTAGATTTTATTTTTTATGTGCAGCTGTCTGATTTATAGCCACTGTCATTATTTTTTAAAAATTAACCATAAAAAGGAAAATCCAAGTAACTAAATAGACTGTACATAAATTTTATATGATCTTACTATAATTTGCAATCTTTAAGTTAGGGATTCTATTCTGTTGCACTTACATTAACTTTAATAAACTTTTTTTAAAATCTTTTACCCTTTTCATGAATTCATCACACTTATTTCCTTGCCTTGAAAACTATGTCCTTTGTCGATTTCTATCGTTTTCTTATACCGAGGGTGCCAAAAAAGTATACACACTTTCATAGTAGATATCTATTTAATACATTTCAACGTTGCACCGAAAACAACATAATATGTAGTAGAATGTTCTGTAAACAGATGTGACTCACATACATTATGATAGCGTTGCTACGTGACAGGTAAATCAACAATGAACAAATGAAGCCAAGATTATCATAAATCAACAATGAACAAATGAAGCCAGGATTATCGTATAATGTTCTGTAAACAGTTGCGACTCACATTACGTTATGCTAGCGTTACTACAACAAAATGGAGTCAAGATTATCGTTTGAACAGCGGAAAGCAATTTTGAAGTGGTATTGGAAAACCGAGAATGTTGTTGAAGTTCAAAGGCAATGGGGACATGTGTACATAACAGAACCGCCAACAATTCCTTCTTAACAATTGAAGAGTAACAATTCCTTCTTAACCGCCATTCATACACTCTATGGAAACGAGTTAATTTACTTCCAACAGAATGGTGCACCACCACATTACCACAGAGATGTACGTGCATACCTTGATGACAATCTTCCAAGGCACTGGATATGACGAAAGGTTCGATTGAGTTTCCACCGCGTTCTCCGGATCTAACTTCGTTGGACTTCTACCTATGGGGAACTCTTAAGGAAGTTGTTTACTAGAAATCCAGCAACACTTGTAGCACTTCGGGAAGAAATTGAAACGGCATGTGCTGCAATTGCTGAGGAAACTTTCGCAAAGGTTGCTTAATCAGTAGTTACAACGTACTCAGAAGTGTATCGACGCCGATGATGGGCATTTTGAGCAACTGTTGTAACTGTAAAAGTCTAAGATGATTAGTGCTCATCATTTTCTGTTTGTGTGAATTCAGTCTTGTTATGTTAACACAGTTTTTTCTTTGTCTGAAGTGTGTAATACATTTTTGCACCCTCTGTATAAAAGGAATGCACCTTGACGATAACCAACTGAAATTACTTGGTAATTTCTACAATAGCACTTTTTAAAAATATGCAGCAACTCAGCAGCAATATAGGCATGCTAAAAACCTACAAAGGCTTTTAGAACATGCCTATATTAGCGAAAATCTCTGGACACTGGATCCACTCTTTTTGTCAGGAGAAGTGGCTACACTATCCCCAAAAACCCAAATATCTCTACCTCACAAACAACCTACATCCCTCACCCAACCCTATGGTTAAGCGCACTTATGGGTAGGAACATAGAAACTGTACTGGGTTACTAACCCAGCCTGTCACTTTTCGTCTACGTCGATAACTGCGCACTGTTCTTCTTCCATTTTGGGGTATTTAGATACGCATTAAAATACAAGCAATTCATTAACGTTTATCTCACTGGACAAGAAAAGCAACCAGTTTTTAGTATTGAAATCTTAGTGCAACAATACTCTCAGTTTTTGCATTTTTATAAAATTAAAAAGTGAACAATTATTATCCCACATTCCTAAAATAAACACAAAATACAGAAACAATCGGGTATCTAAAACCACTATTAAACTTACTAGCATCACAAATGTTTCATGGCACTTGTTATGCTTGAGAATGCGTGCAGTTTGTTGATAATTGTTTGCAGCGAACAACTATAATATTTGTAAGATATCACCATAACCTTATCCCGGGCACCAGGTAATTCGGAAATACAACTAAATGCACCTTGTTCATATCATTTATCATTGCCTTACAAAAAGCATGGTTTAATTATTTTATCACTACGAGATGACAGAGGCGGAACGCAGTCCTCCATAGTGTCAGCAACCAATCAAAATTTAGTTCCACTATTTAGGTACTTGCGTTGTGATAACTGTTCTGGAAACGAACTCTAAAACTGATCATGACGCTGGTGATGAGACTGCAATTAAACCGGAAATCAAATGCCAATTTCCGGTTAATGGAGAAGCATACTTTACCGAGCGATGTTATTTTTCTTCCAAATTTAAGTACCATGTTTCCAAAATAAGGCCCTAAAGTTAACATAAAGCGCTGTAATTTCCCGAGTTTATGATGTGGAACGCCATCTTGAGAGCGGAAGTATATTACAAGGAGGCTTTAGGGGGAGTGTCCCGATACATTCATGGCCAACCTTTCCCCTAAAACTTTGGATGACTTTCGAGAGCGAGCGGTTTCTTCAATGAATGTTTTTTCCCCTCCCGACATAAGAAGAAGAAGGGTGTTTACACAGAAAGGAGGTTTCTCCATCAACACTGGGCAGACAGCATCAGTCGGTATCTCATCACAAGCACGCTACTAGGATACAGACTCTCCGGCAGAGTCCACATTTAAAATATATACATTTTCATCGTTTAGTCTCTTGAGGGGCTGGTTGTTGAATAAGCGACCTGCTGACTTAATTATCTCTCTATGTAAGAACGGAATGACAATTGGAAAAAATGTTCCGTAGTACAGTAAACGACTAAGAGGGTTATTTGAAATTTATGCCTTCAGCACTCGCTAATCAAAATCAGCTTCCTTAACAATAATAATATTATATAAAATTATACAAAATAAAATTAATAAAAATTCCTATGTTTTCTTATAGCAATAAATTTAAAAAGTCTTAAGCGGAGATTATTCTGAGAGAAGAACATTCCTCTAAGGAACTTCGTGCTATTTTTTTTTTTTTTGATTAATTTATTTATGACCGCTCTTTAACATCTCAGGTCATTAGCGTTCCATTCAACTCAGGGCGTGAAACGGCCGACAAATTTTGCTCAGAGGCCTCTCTTTCAGGCTTGAGGCTCTTTTTCGTGCCGTAAATGTACGACACCCACGGCTTTATTTCCCTTCCGAAGGAAGCCATACTTAGGATTTTTACGCCCGAAAAAATCCATCGATCCTGGCCGGGTTTGAACCCGCTTTCTTGGGTGTAGGAGGCAAGTAGGCCACTACACCACCAGGACCGACAACTTCTTCGTGCTAACGTAAGATTACTTATTACATGCCTAATATGATTTTCTGAATAAATGCATTGGTTGTTAACTACTTCAACAAATACGCCAGTTATATAATCTACATTTTTAAGTAAACTTTATTCCGAATTCCTAATTTTTCTCTAAAATGTTAAAACCATATTAACAAAAAGCTACAAAAATATATTACAATAATAAATGGAGCTAAAATCTCCAATATAGATTTAAGAACTTGGGCTATTCCTGAAGCCCTTCCTCCATTCCCACTGGACTGCCTTATACTGGAAGGTGGAATTCCCACCTTCGGGATTCCACGAGGTTGTTTTCTCCTCCTTTCCCAAAATAATGAATACATTGCACGACAACATCATCTCAAATATC
This sequence comes from Metallyticus violacea, assembly GCA_030762175.1. Lineage (NCBI taxonomy): Eukaryota > Metazoa > Arthropoda > Insecta > Mantodea > Metallyticidae > Metallyticus > Metallyticus violacea. Next base: position 19,476,769 of record CM060838.1, on the reverse strand, counting down.
TCAGTACTCTCGTCCTACAGAGTCGTCATTCTGTTACACAATCTGAAATTAATTATGCGACTGGGGAGTTACAGCATAACAACAGAAGGTAATTATTTCGGGCGGTCAGAGCTCATAGCAAGCATTTTTTTTTTTTGTATCTTTCATTGTTTATTTGTAGCAAGTAGTAGTTAATGCTGTACTCCCACTACAGTAGATGCTGGAAGACATGCCTGAGTCATTTTGAAAAACGTTTGAAACACTCGCTGTAATTCATTTTCCTCAAGATGCAACAGCCGAGTGCCTTTATACGCACTTTTGATAGATATACCAACTTGCTAATCGTGTCACACACTTTCGACAAGAAGTTTCTAATCTAAGCCTATTTTATCCTGTTTATTTTCTGTCAACGCTCTTCTCCCCATTTCCCCCTCCCCTGGCTTCTTGTCGATAAACTCTTGGTTCAAACTTTGTTCACCAATCTGAAAATTGCACTTCTTTATTTAGCAAGCAATTCTCTGCTACAGTATTTGTACCATTTCTTTTGCACACCTAATAATCACAAATAAATATGCGTCTCACTTTCGGCATACTCAACAATACACATATACTCAATAGATATACTATCACGCACTACCTATAGAAATACAATAGAAATATTTGGCATGATAAACACGACTGAGCAAATTAAATTGCCTTGAAAATTGTCTTACCGGGTTTCGTCATTCCACTGAAGGCTTACCAGTTCCTACTACTGTATATTAACCTTGATTACATCGCGAAGTGAGGGTAGGGTATTTATGAACAATATTCCATTTCAGTTTATATTTCTGAGTTGCTTAATAATAACCAGGATCATACATAACCAACTCCCTGGTTGTTTGTGTATTATGGACCCCACTCCATTCTTGTATAATTTCTACCCTTAACAACCCTGCTTCTTTCTCAACCAATACATATGGACGTTGTACACACAGATTCTTATAGCTTTTCGAAAACTGGAGTCATTCATTCTGCTTTTTTAATAGTGTTTACCGCTCGTTTTTACTACTGAGGCACCACAGGCGGTGGACATTGATGATACAGATGAAATGATAAATTGGGAAAGGTTTTTTTTTTTCAGGAAGGAAACGTTCCAGACCTAAGTTTAGGGTACCTCCCCGGCATTTGCCATTTATGAGGACTTAGGAAAATCTGGAAAAACCCTCAGCCATGGAGGGCGGTTTTAGCGGGATTCGAACCGCAGACCTCCCGCTCACGAGTCCTCGTCTTAACGACTTCGGCCACCCTTGGAGGTCTCTTCATTCCCAGCACTGTATAGGTTTGAAGCATATTTTGGGAACGAGGGTTTATCAAAGAAAGATGCTAAATCATTTTAAAAGTGAACAAGCGTTTGTTAAAAATAAGCTTTACAGTATTTCTGTCTCTTTGAACCACCGTATTATGGCATGCATTACCGAAAAAAGTCAAGAACCAAGAAAAGGCAGATTTATCCTTTGGGCCCACCCCAAACAAAAATATATTTCAAGAAATTTCTAAAACGAGCTGAAAATTCTGGCTTACAATACAATTTAGACCATTTATTGTATCATATTCCAAAAATATTTATAAGCAGGGGGGGTTATACAGAAAGTTAAATAAATACTTTCGTTTTTTTAATTTTACGTAGTTTTAGAATCGAACTATATTTACGTTTGAACGGCTTTAATAATTCTTTCCTCAGCCTGCTACAGTATACACGCGTGTGCTATAAACTAAGACATTTTGAGCACTTATTTCAGAAAACTAGACCGGGGCTGGGGAGAACGGCCCTGAAGACTAAAACAAGGTGGTGATTACTTTTTTGTCTAGGCCAGGTAAAAATTCGTTTTACGTAACCCTTCCTTATACTGAAGAGAAGGAATGCATGGAATTTGGGACCAGAAAGCACACAAAAACACAAGACAATTCAACACCTGGAAATAGCCATCTTTCTAAGGACGGGAAAGTGCCGATGCGCCATAAAAAGTAAACCAGTTTGGACAGCAAGCAGTTAAACCGCTTTGCTATACACTTCCTTTACACATGTTACATGCTTTTAGTTGATCTAGATGAGATAATGAAGTATACAATTACAGCCGGTCTAGGATCCTGCACTATATAAAATATGTAAACATCTCCATTAACCAGTTTAATTATGCGTAAAAATAACACCACCTTTTTTATAGAACAAAAGTATAACTTTAAAAAATGTATATATCACTGGCAGACTCCAATTGTTATTCTTTTTTGCAATATAATTTTTAATAAAATTAATAATGTAAGATAGAATATATTCATCTCTAAAACGTCACGTCCTAAAAGCTTCAGGTTGAACGGGCATAATATCCAGTGACTTTTAAAATAGATCCCAGAGTACGTAGACATGTTAAGCTATGCCCTTTTAGGACAAGGAAAACTGCTCTAATGACGGATAAAACCCTGGCCAGGCGAGTGTTTTTAGAGATTGTACTTGAACCAAAGTGATAAAATGGTGACAAAAACAATAATTTATTTATTTCTGCTGTGAATGCTACATCGTGGTTATTGCACTCTTAAATGATAGAATTTGTCGTTGTTTACTTAAATTTTTAAATTCATAATTACAGTGAAAAATAGTTATTTATGTTGCCAGAAAGCAAAGTACGATTTTATTCAGTAGTGAAAAAGTTTACCTTGTAAGATAATTTTTATCAGTACCAGCGAATAAAATCAGTTTACTGTCGTGTTATACAATTTTTTCACCGTTAGCACGAAAATAACATTTCAATTAAAGCTGTTCGTTGCTGTTAGCCCTATTTTCGTGCCCCTGTTTAGCCCCATAAACAAGAAATATTCAATCTTGTAAGTGACTCCAACAACTTACAGAAAACCCTGGTAAATAACGCTTTTACAATTAGCTGGAAATTTCTATTAGTGTGTAATGAAATATTTTTAACTGTATCGCTGAAAAACTTCGCTGCAGTTTCTCGACATACTGCTTGCAAGTCTATCCTGCATGCTTTTTTTAGATTACAAGGAACAGTATTACAAAATTTGCATTTATTTTCTGTAGAATAATTATAAGAAAATTGACTATGTTATAAAAGGTTTAAAGCGATTTATGTTTATTGTTAACTATATATTATAAAAGTTATTTTTCTTTTCCTTATTGTAGTATAACATTAACAATTTATCTCCTATAATATAAGCACTTATCCCTTCAATACATATAATAAAAGGGTTTAAACCCTTATTAATCCCTGCTTAATAATGCCTTTAATTAAAAAAAACCTTTAGTTCCAAATAAAAAAACAAAAAAATCGAATTATCTTTTTGATGATTTTAATCATTGGACTATATCATGAATTAAATCAAAAGGTTCATTTGAATGAGCAATCTAATTAAGGAATATAATTAATCATAACATTTGATTTGCATTAAAAAGTGTTGACATATAAACTATTCTTATTTAAGTAAGAAACAAATAATTGTATGTACTGTATGTAAAATAAGGATTATTACAATATCAATAGAACAAAAATAATACACAAAAAAAAAATATTACACCCAGAAATATTGTCAAACAGCTCAGAACCATAAATTTAGCGGGTATCTCTCAGAAACATTACCTCGATCGTGAAACAGCAGATTAGCGCCAGATGGGGAATTAGCTTATTTATTATTCTATACGTGAATATAATTAAAACTATGTTGCGTTCTTTACTGGCTTAACATTCCGTACATTCTAAGCAACAACCATGCTAAAACAAGAGTCAGAAGGTCGCATGAGTCATTGTCACAATTGTGTCACCCCATTTGTCAATATACTTCCTTCGTTGTAGAAAACCTCTGCGGTTTTATCAATATTTTTTGCAACATGTCGCATTATATAGAAGCTGTAAATCATCAAAGGCGACCTTAGCTGTGTTTGCCTTCCTGCAACAGCTGTTACATAACGATCAAGACAAGGAGAGCACTAGGCGGGCCGGCGGATGTTTGAACGGAAAAAGTTAAGCAAATACTCGCGGCGGGGTGGACATGTTAGTGCCATCCGCCTCTCGGGGCAAACAGAGAGGGCCGCATTATTCCGGGACATGTCCCCCCAAGTCAATATTGTTATCGGGGGGTAACCCCCCTCACCCAGGCAATAAAATCTGTCCCGCGTGAGGTATTTATGTCGATAGGATTCGCAGATTAGAGGAGAACCCGGCCAGACAAACAACCTCGACACGAAGATTGAAATATAGGCTCCTCTTGTCCGGGCTCTGTCAATTTGTCATTAGATGTGTGTTGGCACCGCAGCTTTTTAATGTTGCCCTCTTTTGGATTTATTGCGCGCACACGTTTCAACATACCGACGGTGATGCATGTATGTAGGTTAACCGCATTCGTGTCTGTTTGGTGGTAGAATCGACAAAACCAAGGGCAACGCTCAGTTGTTTCATGTACCACTGCAAAACAATTGCGAAATGTTCGAGTTTCGTGATTAATAAAGAAATGCTTACCTGACTCCCGTACCCACAAGAAGGCATTTTCTCTTATCCGTTGTTCAATCAAAAGTGCATGGTCATCGCAACAAGAGTAGTTTTGATAGAGTATATTCCCCTTTTACTGCATTCATCAATTAGGAACTATAAGTAGAAATTTTATTAAGTTCTGAAATCAATGTTAATCGTTTTCCCGTTTGTGTTATGATTGAACACCTGGAGAAATATAAAATAATTTGGGAAATAAGTAAGGTAAAGCTGGCCCACGTTTATAGCATTAAGTTTTAAATAGATAAGATGACACTTCAGCAAGCATTTCTGTATGGCAAACATAGAATAAGGCTCCCAAACATTTTCGACTCGCAAACAAAATGTTTAACAATCTAAAATTAACCTAAAGTTGCTATAGCTATCGTAAATATACCTTCATTAGAATTCCCTCCAAAAATGACGCGACAGCACTTAAAATATTGAAACTGCATAATTTATAACAATTGTAAATTTGCTTTACATTTAAAACATTAAACCCCAAATTAAACACATAATTTAATAATGCAGTAACATATTTCCCTATCTTCAAATTCACATTTTTATGTTTTATATTTTATACGTGTTAATCTAAATCTGATAATTGTTTTTTATATATTATGGTAATATTTTAAGTTGTGATAGAATTCCATGCGGTCTTTATACCCTTTTGTCTGTTCCTCCTTCCATCGCATGATACCCATAATCAAAGCCCTCTCCATATAAGAGGCTAAGAAAATGTCTCCCTCATTAAATATATATAAAATGTATACACACTTTCACAGTAGATATTTATTTAATATATTTCAAAGTTGGACCGAAAAACAACAGTAATGTGTAGTATGATGTTCTGTAAACAGATGTGACGCACATACATTAGGATAGCGTTGCTATGTGACAGGTAAATTAACAATGAACAAATGAAGCCAAGATTATCGTATGATGTTCTGTAAATATACGTGACTCACATTATGTTATGTTAGCGTTGCTGCAACAAAATGGAACCAAGATTATCGTTTGAACAGCGGAAAGCAATTTTGAATGGGTATTGGAAAACCGAGAATGTTGTTGAAGTTCAAAGACAATGAGGACGTGTGTACAGAACAGAACCGCCGTTGAACTTCTACGTATGGGAACTCTTAAGGATGTTGTATACCGTAGAAAACTAGCTACACTGACAGCACTTCGGGAAGAAACTGAAACGGCATGTGCTGCAATCGCTGAGGACACTTTCGCAAATGTTGCTCAATCAGTAGTTCAACGTACTCAGAAGTGTATCGACGCCGATGGTGGGCATTTTGAGCAATTGTTTTAACTGTAGAAGTCTAAAATGATTAGTGCTGATCATTTTCTGTTTGTGTGAATTCAGTTTTGTTATGTTAAGACAGTTTGTTCTTTGCCTGAAGTGTGCATACATTTTTGCACCCTCAATCTTTGAAATGAGAACAATACATCTAATTCACGCTGGGCGCAGTTCGATATCCTTGAGTTCCCCATAGGTAGAAGTTCAACGGTGGTTCTGTTCTGCACACACGTCTCCATTGCCTTTGAACTTCAACAACATTCTCGGTTTTCCAATACCACTTCAAAATTGCTTTTCGATCTTCAAACGATAATCTTGGCTCCATTTGTTGTAGCAACGCTAGCATAACGTAATGTGGAGTCACATCTGTTTATAGAAGATCATACAATAATCTTGGCTTCATTTGTTCATTGTTGATTTACGATAATCTTTACTTCATTTGTTCATTGTTGATTTACCTGCCACGTAGCAACGCTATCATAATGTATGTGAGTCACATCTGTTTGCAGAATATCTCACTACACAGTACTGTTGTTTTTCGATTCAACTTAGAAATATATTAAACAGATATCTATTGTGAAAGTGTGTATACATTTTTTGGCCACCTCGGTATATTATTTTTCCTCTTTATTTTGGGGTGATCTGTCTGATCAATACAATCATCTCAACGACATGTAGCATGTCGTGTTGATCACATTGTTTTAATCAGTGACTACAAGCTGTTTATCATGCAGAAAGCATGGAAAGGTTTTAAGGGGATACCGAAGTAAAAACGTAGCATTTTTGTATATATATATATATATATATATATATATATATATATTAGTTTATCTTCTTAAAGTTACTTTGAGCCAGGGGAAAACCCTTGAGAAGTTTCAGAAGCCTGTCTCCTTTGAAACAATTGTTTTAGCAGTCATTTGTAAATGAGTACACAATTTAAATGCCCAATTCTTGCCCTTGTATCTTTTAGACATACAAAAATTCACACACGTTTTTCTCCCCTTTAACTTTTAGTATGTTTGGCTACATTCAAAACCTGCCTTTTACCATAATTTTCATATGCATGCCTGGAGAATTCTATAGCCATTCAGTAGTCTTTTCTTAAGTTAGCATGGAATTTTCGATGAAGATAAAAATAGTTACAAAAAAGTTTAATTCAGTCAGTTATTGATTTTTCCATACTTTTGCATTTAAATAAAGTTTTTATTACTTATTTTAATTAAGCAAAGGTCATAAATAAAAGTCCATGGCAAATTTTGTATAAGAAAAAACTTAGAATACATTTGCAGTGATGTACAAAATCCTAATCATTTGTGGAAGGATATAAAAAGCTGAAAGTTTGGACAGGTAATTTGTATAAATTTAAAATCTATAAAGTTTAACCATTCTAAATTTCCAAATTTCACTTCGTTGTCCTCGTGAACAACTGACGCTTTGACTGTAAAACGATTTCGCTGTTGAATTCATATACCATGTAATGAAATTCAGTTATTTGAATGCTCAAATTACAAACGGAAAAGTTAGGCAGCAAAAGAATATCATTATAATTACATTTAGAAAAATAAATATCTCAGTAGAAAAACGAGAGTGTTGCATTATATGAAACACTGTAAAAGCTTTAAGAACCAAAAAGTTTCTTCAAACAGCAAATAGGAACATGAAAAGTATTAAGAGTTGGTAAAGCGAGATGGAATAGAGTAAGAAACGAAAATTAAAGATATCTAAAATATAGTTGTAGAATAGAATTATCATTATGTCCAGATTGACAAGAGAGAGCTCTCTCGAGGAAAGGTCTAAGAAGAGAATATGGATTCCCTCTCTGTCACATTAGAAGTAAGTTATCACCATAATAGAATCCTGTTCTTCTGTTTTAAAATGTTACTAATTTAATTCTTAAAGAAAAGGAAGTAAAAATGTTAAGCAATGTTTTATATACTGAAAACCAAGACAGGTGTGCAATATTGTGCTTGAAACAAAGTTTGGTTAGCAAAGCTAAAATAAATAATCTGTTAACACATTTCTTTTACCAAGTAGAAAATTAAAGTAGCTTTTTCCAATTTTCAGAATTAATATCGCAAGAATTCTTAAGTTAATCACAAATGCAATGCAAAATATATAAATTATATGAATACTTTACCATCGTACTAAACATAAAAAGTAAATAATAATATATTAAAATACATAAACACTCAATGAACTCGAAAAACTTTAATGGTAACTTCTATCTGTAAAGTTAGTTATAAACAGAAACTTTTAATTATACAGTTAGTGGAACATTTTAGTAGGTTTTAAACTACACTCTCTTTAAATAATTAAACCGTACTGGATATCTCTCTGTAAGGGCTGTACAGTAGCTAACTGTGAGTTTTTTTATCAGTTACTCAAGTATTATTGAGTTATTTTGCCCGTATATTATTTTTGCATTATTATGTATGCAAGAAAATGAAATATAGTAGCTTTCTTCCCAACTGTGACAAACTCTAGTACTAAGGTAAAATCGTACCCCCCTTTCTCATTATTATATGCAGTTTGCGCTGTCTGTGTCAAATACTACGAATAGTGTCGGCGTAGAGAGTACTAAGATGCCTCCGGAGTCAGTCTGAGGAAATGGCGAGAGGGGCCAGCAAGCTGCTAGCAGCGCAAGAAATAGCGAAATCATTTTCTTAGCAGTAGAATTCCGTCCAACTTAGCAGCTTATCGCCTCGATAGGTTGGCAGCCATGGTTCCCACCGTAAGAAATTGGCTCTCTCAAGAGACTCGGCGCCTGAAGAATAGAGGTCCTGGTAGAATGAGCCTATTAGGCTTTGTGTTGCAGCGAATACAATACTACCGGTATTATACCGCCCGCCAGGAGAGGAATTCATATTTCCAGGGACGACCTATGTGATATGACAGGTGGTTAATAAGGCCAATGAAGCGAGCAGGCCTCAGCATCTGGAGCTCTTCCTTTGTACGTCCGTTTTCTCCCCTCGCCCCAAACCGCAGAGCAGGGTCGGAACCCTAACCACAAAAAACGTGTTCTGCAACTCGCCCATACTTCCAGATTATTGTTCCTAACTATGTCGGTAATTGTATCGCCTAACTATCCTCAATGGTGTCCAGATTTTGAGCAAATATCTTTCTTAACAAGGAATTTATCCCCCAGAGAAACGGACCTCAGTGAAACCAGTTTCTAGCATTCCCTGATCAGAATCTCGCAGATATCTTGAAATTTTTTTTAAATATTTACCTTCTAAAAGAAAATTCTTTAAATTTGGAAGTTATTTTATGAAATGCTGTTACTTTCTTTCATTACTACATATGTACTTCTATTAAATAATATAACTTTCTTAAATGAAACAAGAAATTAAAATGATTCTAAGAAATATCAAAAAAGACGATATTTTGAATTACTTAAAAGCTTAAAAGTACCGTCGTTTTATCGAGTGAGAATTAACACAAGTTAGTAGAATGGTATGTCTCAGAGATATAATAAAGTAAATATTAACTAGAGCCTACATAGCTGATAAAAACAATTCTTGATTTCATCCAAATACTCTATTTTCACTGTGAAGTGGAGATACGAATTAACCTGATTAATTTCACAATATCATCCAAGAAAAGGCTAATGATATCTGCCAACTGTACAAACAGCATATCTATGTATTGTATGACTGGAAACTGCGAAATCTCGTGGTTCAAATGTAGAACTTGGTAAGAATATTTTAAGGACTTTTGAAATAGGGATAATAAAAACACTGGCATTTAATGAAGATGAAATTCTTTTTTTCATTTGAAAAGACGCTTATTTCTCCCGCCTACTTTTCTGAAGCATGTACTTAAAAAGGTTTCTCTAACAAAGGATGGACTTTGATTCGAACAGAATTTTATATTATTAATTTGTAGAGAATTCTCTCACAATTATAATAAAAACCACAAAAGCATTCGTTGGGCCGATAGGGACCGATATACTTCTTCATAAGTGTGCAGGACTGTTTCAAATACCTGGGTTCATTTCATCATTGAAACGAATCCAGTAAAGTAAAGCCCAAAAATTACCGCCACGGGTGGCCGAGGTCGTTAAGGCGCGGACTCGTGAGCAGGAGATCTGGGGTTCGAATCCTGCCAACACTATCCTCCGTTACTGATGTTTTTTCCAGGTTTTCCTCAGTCCTCATAAATGACCTGGTACCCTAAACTTAGGCCTGAAAGGTTTCCTTCCTTAAAAAATCCTTACCCAATACATCATTTCATCTCATGTATCGTCAGTGTCCACCGCCTGTGATGCCTCAGTAGCGAAAACGGGCGTTAAACACCATTAAAAACACCAAAAATTAAAATTTAAGAATAAATACATACTTAATATAATTAAAATAGTGACACAGAAAAATAAGTGACTCTATAGCCGTTGACATTTTCTCGTCACCCTATTTGTATATTCGTGTTACTTTTGAAAAGTTTTGCTCTTTAGGAAAAACAGCATTTATATATAAAAGGTCAATGGAACTAGGAGCATTGTGACATACATAGTCAAATTCCAAGCAATAAGTACGTGGTAGGAAGATTCTGAACATTGTTTTTATTTACATTATATTTTTTAAGTTTTAACGTTTATATTCCTCATTCGAAAGCAGGTGCATTTAATAGGGCAATAAGCATAACACACAAAGTAACACGTGAACAATCTTTTGAATAACATTCCATAGATAAAAACAGAATGACAGAATTAAATGTTTGAACTCGGATTCATGTAACCGCCCGACTGCCGAATATACTGAAGCATTGGAGTGGAGGAAAAGAGCGTATGTTCATTATAAATAATCATTTTCCCAATTTAGGTTCGAGATTATGCTTCTATTTATTTTATTTTATATTATCTAGAAAACAGACCTCAAAGACAGGATGTATTACATTTTATAGACAATCCTCATTTGCAGTTTTGAAGAGATTTTCTTATACAGTGAGGTTATTTGAGTTATGGGCCAGCAGAGTTTGGCAAGGCTTATAACACCTTGTAGTTATTTTGAGGGCTGCTTTATCAACGGTTGCGTGTTCGTGTGTTACACCGTATTTTCGTTCTGTGCGAATTATGCACAGAATTATGCGAACTATCCTTCGTTAGTTACGCCATTGCATAAACATAGTTTATATGTACACGATACATATGTAAAAAAGAATTCTTTCGGAAAAATGGTAAAGCGATTTGATAGGAAATGCCCTGGCATATGTTACAGGCAAACTTGTTCGCCAATTTGATAAATCGTAGTGGGAGACAGGGATCTCTCAATGACAAGAAAGTGTTCTGAACCGCTGCGATTTTACAAAAGATATATTAAATACAGGAACTTCTTACACAGTTGCTGGTAATGTATTCTCGCTAAGGGGTTATTATTTACAACAGGTTAATGCCTATTGTTATCAGTTTTAAATATATTTTGCTACCCTTTCAGAAAAAAAAAATATTGAAATTAAAATTCTAGCTTTAGGCATGGCAACTTTTATCCCCCCCCCCTTTTTTTTCCGGTAGCGGCAGTTGCATTTTCCCAGTAAGCAGCCGCGTTCAGGCGACCCGTAACTCAAATAACCCCACTATATCAGGCAAGTTAAATGTTACAGAGATGAACAATTTAAGGTCTTCATTATCCTTGAGAGATACATTTTCTGTACAAAAATTTAACGGAAAGTTATTGTTCGAATCCACGTCCTCTCCTCGTAAAACTCTTGAACTCTTAATTAGGCATGTGGTTATTTGGTTTGCATTCTGGAAAAAATATTCAAACCCATGTTGCAGATGTATTTGAAAGGAGAGCTGAAAATAACCGAAGAATACATTTATAGCTTTCTTAAGACCAACCTATACTATGTGTTATTTTGAAACATTCGTCCTGCAGAGAAAGATAAACGATGAAAAATGCTTTCCTATGAAAAGTATCTGAACGTTCTCTCCAGAAACTATTTTTTTTTTTAATATACTCCGTCTTGATTGAAACGTTTCATCTTCATAAAAAGTATATGATAGTACACCCAAGACAAAAAAAAAATTCCGAAGCGTTAATATGTCTGCTCTGTTCGTATCAGCGCTCGATTTACGGCATGTCTCTGCGCGCGGGTCTTACAGCTTTTGGCCTCATTCTTTCATAAGCAATTCTCAATGTCAGAAGCACGTTGATAAATCGAGTGGTTTAAAGTTGCCTAGCAACGACAGAGCTACCGAAGTTCAAATCGTACCCATGCTTGAATTGTTTTATTTATAATTTTTACATAAAACAATCTTTAGTATACATTAATAATATAACTTCCAAATGCATATACATTTGAATTTTAAGGAATTTATGCTGATACACAGGAAAAGTGCAGTAATTTTTTTCAAAATAAATATGAAATTAATAATTATGTTTAAATGAATTAATGACAATTTATCTTTTCACTATAGAATATTTATTAATGCGAAATTTATTTTGAAAATGAAGATGATTAAAGCACGTTTTTAGTGACTGAGCATAAACACCTTCAAATTCAAAATATATTGACATATTATTGCCCTATATTAAGCATTAATTTTATTTGCATATCCTAATAAATAAAATTTTCAAGCATAACGAGTACTTCTTATTATTAGACAGGTGCTGCAGTCCGCTCAGCTGTGAAGAGCGATAAACACATTTCCTGAATTTGAATTGAACTGAAGGAGGCATTGTGAACCCAGCGTCAGCAAATGCTTCCTAATTTTCCGAATTAGTTTTTGTTTCCGGCGTTGTCCCAACCCCCATTTTTTCCTCTGTCCCCTAAGTGTGTGCTTATTTTGTGAGAACCATTTCAATATGCAATCAACTAATAAAGATCCTTAACCTTTCTCTGACGTTATTTCCTAGCCACCAAGGAAGTTTCATTCAGAGGTGCTGTAGCTGACATTGAAGAGCTCTCTTCTGGGAGTTTGAGCTTGAAAGATGTGACAATTTATTTTTGGTTAAAAGCTAAGTTTGGTTGCATTTTATAACATCTTTATTTTATTAAACTGATGCATTTTCCTAAGCTTTTAAAACAAAAAAGTTAATAAATTAGCATGTTTTTAATGTTGTTGTTTTAAGAAGTAAATTGTCTATAATATTTAAGGAATTTGTTCCACCAAAATTATCTAATAATAATAATAATAATAATAATAATAATAATAATAATAATAATCTAAAATTTACGAAGTTCATTTAAGGAGTGAGTGTGGGTGATATCACGTAAAATTAAAACACTTTTAACTATTTATAGATGTCGTCGCGATATTCAGTTGGGTAGAGAATGCTTCGAACTGAATTAGAACTTGGATCAGCGGAGTGAGATTTGTGATGGACAAGTTCACAGGATTTTCGCTATAGTTTTCCAATTTCTCGACGAATACTTTACAACTTGCTCTCCTTTTCAATCTCTCCTTCATGCCCATTTCATTGAAAAGAAAAATCCAGACAGCTCTCTCTCAATTCTAGTAGATACTCCTCAAAACATTTCATGTTCAATCCTGAGTTTTAGTTTTCCATCTCCTTCCGACCTTAAGAACTTAGGAGAGTGCCCAAGTCTCGAACAGTTGAGGGTCAGTTACTCCTACGAAGTTCAACTCTCTCTAAGTTCTGAAGCGACATGGATTCACCAGAAATATCTTATGGCATATCTGCGAATCACTGCGAGCAGATGGGGATTGTAGCTCCGTATGGTCCATTTTCCTCTAAAGTAAAAACTGACTGTTAATTGCAGTCCTCTTTGCTGTAAAATGTAAAAATTACTAGTATTAATTTCAATGTGTTCATTAAGGCGTTGAAAAATATTTTTTTCGAGCTGGCAAGGTACGTGTATATCTTTGCTAGCTTCGCTACATATGAATAGGAATAATTTTTAAATTTTGCTTATGTTCGAATGCGATGTAAGGCTTTAAGTCCCCGGGACCATTGGTTCTGCATAATTACTTTATTATTCACAAACGTACTGAACATTTAGCGTACAGCACAGGATGTCCTTAATAAACAAAGAAAACCTCGATAAGCTAACAGCATAATGTGATAACAATATATTACTTAATACTCATCTTTGGCATGTCTTTCGGACAGTCTTGCCTTACATCAAGGCTCGATATTAGTGACCAGATGTGAAATTTGTGATGTGCATTTGAATAAATTTCTTGGAATACTCCGGTTTTCCCTGACATTCATTTTACTAACTATATAATCCTAGCACAACACTCTCCGCCGAAAGCCATTATCTCCCTCTGCCATTGCATATATGTATCATACAAGCAAGCTTTCTTAGCATTCTATTTCGCGATTCTTTCTGCTCCTTTTGGTTCAGTAAAAATAGTTTTTAATTTCTTTCGTGGTCTTCAATTTCTTTGTAGTCTTTCACACTTTCTTGCCTACAAGCTTCTCTCGTTCGTGAATATAGAAAAGGGACAAAATATACCTTTTATGACAATTTGAAGATTTATTCATTATTAAAAGTTAACATTTAATTTGAAGTAGCGTATGTTTTTGAAAAGAACGTCTTCTCGCTTTAATGTTTTGTGTTTGAGGAATTTTGGATGGAGTTCTTATAAATATTTCTCTTCCATAATGTTAAAGCACTCTTATTGATACAGTCATGTTTTATGGGAAAATCGCTGGAATGAATAAATGAAAGACACAAATGAGTCCGGGTTTTCTGCAACTTAAGTTATTAATGTTTCACTATTTCGATTCTAGAAAAATCTTCGGAGCAAAGCTTAATTCCCTCGTTCATTTGCACATACTATTGTCTCTTTGGATTTCTTGTTTTTGAACACCCTTTCGAGTGTTATTTAAACAGCAGAAATGTCATTTACGAAGACCCCTGAAACTGAAATCGGTATAGGCTCCTAGGAAATTAGCTTCTAAAATACAGCTTGCTACATAAGCCTACACTCTCCCTGTTTTTGTAATCCTTTTATCTCAGGTCTTTACTACCCCGGAATTTGATTACTGGCGGCAGAAAAACCATAAATCCTGTTGAGAAACGGCGGCAGATCTAGTCAGCGGTAGACACCCTTCCTCGATGGCCAAAAGGCACCGTTAATGTTTATGTGCCGTCAGTAAAAATCTGAGATTGCCGCTCTGGAAACATATTTACCCCATGCTTTTGACGGAGGACATAAACTTTCATGGTTAACGAGGGAAAAAAATCACAATGTGCATCAAGGGCAGCGTCATCCTTAAGAACCACCCAAGTTGAACGCGAGTTGTTCTCCAAGTCGGCAGAAAATGTTGATAAACCGGAACACTTTTAGGTGCTCTTGGGTTAATGTCATTATAAAGCTTGCAGTTCATCATAATCGTCAATTAAAGAGGCTATCTTTAAGCATTTGGGTGCTTAATTATGGATAAGAAAGTACAGCAGGAAGGATAAAATATTGTATCAAAGAAACGCGACAAAACTTCCATCATGGCTATACGTGAAGGTTTTGTCAGGGGATCGAAAGTTCCTGCAGTCATGTGGACATTCGAATGCAGGTAAATTCTGGAATAAATTTGAACCCACTCGTACACCAAGATGTTTTTTATAACATTGTGCTACATAGGAGGTTCAAACCATGTAGGTATTCTTACTGCATGAAATCAGAAAACTCTCTGGCAACCGAAATAGCTAAAGTAGGTTTATATATATTATAGTGAGGATAAAATCACAAGAAAAGTGAGGTGGTCTTGATAGAAATCAAACAAATCCTATACTTTAAAATACCCTGTAGTTCTGCCCAGAACCCTTAAAGTTTTACCGCTTAATGCTTGTATTAACATTATGTGTGTATCTATCATTTTCGTGTGGCCTTTAAAACACAGCAATATGTGCTGAAATACTTCCAAAGACTACGTTTAGATTATATAGCTACTCTTATATTTGTTATCAATTTATTATTTAACATCTTATGCGCATGTTCATGGAATAAAGCAACATATGTAAGCTCGATGTTATGCGCCAATAAATTAAAAATGACATATGCATTTAAAAATATCAAATTGAGCTCTTTCAGGTAAATTTGTTGTTAAGTTTGTTAAACTTATGCCTAACAGCAGAAGTTCTATGTTAAGTAATACTGATAGTTGTTACGTTTGTGTTTTGTTAGTTTATCATTTGAAACATCACAAGATGGTCTGCGTTTGCCCATTAATTCACGAAAGCAGTGAATCGGAAAGCTCAGATCCTCCAATAATATTTATTATGACTATTTCATGAATAAAATAAGAATTTAAATATAATTCCCTAAAACATAGCTTACAAAATTATAATAATTATATATTTTTCATTATAAATACTTAACTTTTCAAGCCATCTTGCAACAGACGAATGTCAATTGTCAGTAATGCCAATAAAAACGAGTCAAATATGGGTATAGGACTTTTTCATGAGAAGAATAACAATAACAGTAATGTATATTAAAATACAGAATATTGACAATTATATAAAAGGTTATGCTCACTTATGAATAGCAAATTATTCAGAAACCGTGAGACTGAAATAGACGAAAATCGACTGTTGCAATACTTTCGATGTACTAGAGAAAAACAAAACAAAGATAACATTTTACCGTTCTGAATAATGTGTTTATTAAAATGTATGGTTGCTTAGGCTGATACTGTTAATGATAATTTACAAAACTATTTCAGATTGTTTGAGTGAATACGCTTATGGTTAGCTACATATACAATTATTGGAAACAGAGCTATCAACTTTGAATGATGGGGCTGCAATATCATTGGAGACAAAGGACATTTGAGAATTAGTAGATGAAGATCTGAAAGCAGAATTTCACACTTTATTTAGTATTGTCGAATGATGTACTTAATCGGTATGATGCTTAAGAATTATAGTGGGGGTACAGAGTTGGCCATACTGATCAGATGCCGATCCTGGTGGTGTAGTGGTAACCATACTTGCCTTCTAAACCCAAGATCGCGGATTCAATCCCGGCCAGGATCGATGGATTTTTTCAAGCGTAAAAATCCTAAGCATGGCTTCCTTCGGAAGGGAAGTAAAGCCGTGGGTCCCGTGTCGTACATTTACGGCACGAAAAAGAACCTCAAGCCTGAAAGAAGAGGCTTCTGAACAAAATTTGTCGGCCGTTTCACGCCCTGAATTGAATGGGACGCTGATGACCTGAGAAGTTAAAGAGCGTCCGTAAATAAATTTAATCAAAATCAAAAATCTATATAATGAAAAACGCGCATATTTTCACCCCGGTAGTTCTAAACGCATCCCTAGTGTTAACTCTGAGAAACATAAAACAAATGAACTGGGTTGCACTGTATTCAAAGATTATCAGTATTTATTCACAAAATAATATAAAATAAATAAATGTATCCGCAGAACAGCAAGCTATGATCTTCGAAACCACACCCAGTAGGGTTATCCATTATACCACACAGTCATGAGGAAAGTTCCTTTTAGACTAACTATATGACACGATAAATCAGTTGACAGTTCGGTGCTGTACTGCTAGAGATGTTCGATTTTCATAGCACTGGCTCTTGAAAACGCTGATGATAAGTTACTTTGAATTTCTTCTCTCCCGAAATAGGTTAATTTTCTTCCAAACCATAGATTCTCCATCTGGCATTGCTTGTCTAAACCCGTCTATTGCGGTGCAATTCATTAACATCTAGTATTTCTAATTTATTTTCACTTCGGAGGTGAATCTTTTCACTCAAAGTAGGAAAGGAAAATTAAGTCTATTTGATATGGAGTTTAACACAAAGTCGCTGTAATCCACCCACATCTATTTGCGTCGGATTTTAATGTAATGAATCACCGATATAAAATTAATAGCAACTTTGGTGTCTACTGACAAGGACATAATACCTTGCTGCTAGAATAGACATTATCGTTTCAGAACAGGTTTTGCCGTCTAAGAGTTGGACCTGCACAGTAAATATTTTGACACATCTAAACGCCGATCGAAATGACATTGCACAATAACAGAAGAAGCCTCTTGTACTCTACAAAATCCGCACTTCCTGCGTTGTAAGGAATAGACTCCCTTAGAACTTAACACTTGTTTGATGTCACACTCCAGTACTCATGAAATTCTGGGAAATACAGGTGCAGAAATATGTTCGAGAAGATTCAAAAAAATAACCTCTCTTTTAACTTTCCTGAGCTTATAACTTTCCATCATATATATATATATATATATATATATATATATATATATATATATATATGTTCCTTTTATAGTCTTCTTCCTCTTAAATAATGTTAGTAGTTTCTTACCATACGTGGAATGCCCCTTTGATCGTAAACCAACTCCAGTAATGTACAGGATGAGGCCGTTTAAAAATGGAAAAGTAGACAGAGGAAGACCAAAGGTGGTACTCAACATGGTTCTCTGGCTCTTTACCTTAATGCGTTTATAGGCTTACAAGTTTATAATTTTCTATGGATGCATGATAAAAGCTGTAAAATATTTCTATAAAAATTTCTTATATGCTTCTATCGTAGACAATTTAACAATTATTTCAAGAAAATGTATAATGGTCTATGGAAAGAAAGTACTGAAAAATGTTTTAAATATTGGATTTGTATGTGGAATTAAATTTCTCTCATTTGAATTTTAAAAAAAAATCATAAAATCGTCTCCACGTGATAGAACACATTTTTAAAATAAATAATGTATCACACAGAGTCCCTCATTAAATTTAACAGTAGTAATCGTATATCAATATCTTGTTCATTATTAGAATCATTTAATATGAGCATTGTAAGGAACATTTAACAAGAAAATGTGACGCAGACACAAACGTTCTGAATTTTATAAATAAAACACAAAATGTGCCAAGTAGTCAGTGAGCAAAGAGTCACGAGTTCAAATCAAGTACTAAAATGCTCGCATTTAAATGTGCGCCTTTATATATGCCACCCAATGTCTTCCATTGGAGAATGAGCCCCTGCAGTTCCTGTTTCAATTGGTCCCCAACTGCAGCTCAAAGCTATAATAAATAATATTAATAACTTTATAAGGATTAGCCATAAGACGTGTTCCTGATCCTTGCAGATCATATAAATTATTGCAAAATAATTAATCTTAGCACCTAGAGATGTTAAGAGAGAAAAATGGTCAGCCCAACAACTCAAACTTGATCTAGTATAGACTAGTTGAATGAAAAATAATTGGTAATTTTGTTCAGAGATTTTTTTAGGTATGGAGTTTTTAGCGTGCCATAGATCTTACGACAGTAACCCATAGCTTCAGGAAATGATGATAAATAATAATAATAATAATAATAATAATAATAATAATAATAATAATCATCATCATCATCATCATCATGATCTAACATCTTATGAGAGTAAATTGCCAAAAGAAAAAAATTTCCCAACGAAACCACTTATCTACTAGCACTTTTTAAAAATCTGTTCCTGCCTCGCGAGGGCATAAACGCCTTCTCCGATTTGAACGCCCAGAAGAAGCGGCTTAATTATCCCCGGGATATACATAATGATTATATCTTCCAGAAATGACTGTAAATTTAGAATCACAAACATATCCAGACTATGTTCACCATGGGGACATTTCTAGTTGAGGCGACTCCCCATGCCAGCTCCAGGAATCAAACCCAGGCGCTCTGACCAGTGGGAATGGCAAACCTTAGACTACATTAATCTCGGCGGTGTTACAGCTTTCTGTAAAGTTTCAAAATTCAGACGTTTTTGAATTCGTTAATGTGTTTTCAAAAATTAAATAAGAACTTTTGGGAAGTTTAGATTTCGAATTTAAGCATTTATCTATAAATGGCACTTGGAGGGATATATTTTAAATAAATACTAATTCTTTTAAAGTTTGAATAGAAACTGCTAACGCAGTATCAGGGCGTGGGCGAAGAAATGTACTACCAGTCCGAGTCGGAGAAAATGTATATAAAAATCTAAAATGGCCATACCGAATGGGGAGAACTTTTCAAGATTTACCAAGTAAATGTATTTCCCCATGACTGTCGAAGCGAAAGTATATCATGCATACAAAAACCAAGTATTATCAAGAAATGCTCAAGAAAGCTCAGTAGTAGAATTTGAAGGAACTTCTGTACATGAACAGTGTCAAATGTTACCGGCATGCTCCTCTATACACACACATTTCAGCAAGAGGTCGTGGTATTTCCGAAAATCTCTCATTATAAGTAAATTTTTTGTCCATGCGTTTACCTTCTGTGAGCTGATATGTCGACTGTCTGTAACGCCGCAAACACAAGCAAGGGGCTGTTTCCGGTCTTCCACGACCCCTCGGCGCCCTATAGATCGTAACCCCCGTATCCACCTCTAACAGACTCCCATAAACAGAGGAATAATAGGCTATAGGGAAACTACCCATTGCATCGCATGCATTGCTTGCCCAAATTAGTTTTTCTCCAGACTGGGTGTTTCCAAACTCGCGTGAGAAGAAAAAGTGGAGCAAGGATACTTTTAGGTTCTATAATTCATAGTTTAGGACACACTTACCGTCCGATCAGAGGTAGTTCGTGTTATAGAAGCTGAAATAGCCCGAAAACAGACGCAAAGCTCTCTTCCCGCAAAAACCTCCCACAGCCAAATTTCCAGTTAACCCAGACCTAATTCTCAAGCTACCCAGGCTAATTGTGCACCTCTTCAGACTTATCGTTACGATTATTTATCATATATTAAAAGTTGGGGAAAGAGGGCATTAGATTTACATCTTATTTCCCCTAGAGGCGCTTTAACCGTATGATCACATAGCCATGTGCTTTCCTAATTGCAAATGCAATGGACATTAGTTAATATTTTGTTCACTCGTTTTGAAAAGCGTTCCTTTATATTTAAACACCACTGTGTAGCTTTGCTGAAATGTCTGACGAGAGCTGACAACATAAGAATGGTAACAAAGTCTTTTGCGGAAAATGTACCTGTTCTATTCTTGCGTTCTGAGTCTTAACGGTAGGTTATGTACGAGGGTAGGTCCTTAAGTTTCCGGCTTAACCATTTTCTAGGTATGATAAAGACAAAAACTGTATTTTACTTTTCAATATGGTTACCCTTTATTGCAATACATGTGTCACATCTTTGAACTAACATTTCAATCTTCCCTCCTCCAAAATAGTCAGAAGTCTTATCTGCAAAATGGGCATAAATAGCATCCATCACTTCTTCGTTACACTTAAATTTCCTTTCTCGAAGGGCCTTATTGAGTTTTAAGATCAGGAAATAGCCACCGGGAGCTAGAGCAGGGCTGTAGGGTGGGTGGTCGATCTCCTGGTCTTTAAAAGAAAGTGTTCTTCAAAAAACGTACTTCCTTATTATAAAAGTAGTAAATAATAAATAATAAAACAGAGTGTATTGGCTCAAGAATAATGCCATAAGCTCGCATTCGAAAGTTCTTGGTTGATTTCCAGTGCTGGCCATCTGACTAAGAATTTTAATGTGATTTTTCATTGGTCAAAAGCCAAACATGGGTGGAATCCCCTACAAAAATGCATTAAAATTTTAAAAGAAATATAAAGAGTACACATAGTACAGAAAGGGTATCACACAATTATCATTAATAAAATATTTTAAAATTTCAATTCTGATTTGGGCTGTGACGAGCAGACTTTTTAAGATTAAGTTTTATAATAACAGGATCATAAATATTTTGGACTGCCTTTATAACTGACACCTAATAAACATTCAATCCTCCATCAAAAAAAATATCCAAACTAAGTGGTTTGTTTCTAATTACATTTTAAATTCATTGTGCATTTTTTTAATGTTAGCACAAGCAAATGTCTACACACTACGCAAAAATTTTACCTACACACATTTTTAAATGTTGTATTTAGTGAATAACATTGTTATATTTCTATAAAAGAGTTTAAACTTCAATATTCTGCTGTTTTATGTATTAATTTAGAATGTTTAGCTAAACAATCAATATGTCTATAAAAGTTTTTGAGTTTCATAATTAGTCATACATTTCTTTACCCATGATTCACCCCGCTTGACAATGTGCTGTAGCCCACTTCATACTGTTATTTGGGGGGGGGTTAATTAACAGTAGGTTGCAGCAGTCTAATTTAAAGTAAATAAAAAATCCTAGAGTAGAAATCATAAAAAGTATTTGCTCTCTAAAATAAAATATTTGGCTTGAAAATTAAGTAATGTGCATTATCGTATTTAAGCAAATTTTACTGAAAATAATGGTCAATAATTAATATTTCTTGAATAAATTGATAACTTCAATCAGTCTAAGAGGAAAGGCACAAACAACCTGGCGGTAAATGCTGGAAGAACATCCGATACAGTCTTGCCGGTGATCGCAAGGTACAACCGGCCCACAAAGTATGTATCTATCGCATTCTTGTTTCACTCGGCGTGGGTTTAAGACAAATCGGTATCAAGTGACAAAACCGCACGCCAAAATATTGAGTTACATATCTGGTATCCGTTATCTATTGTTCATTCTCCCATAGTACCAAGTATTTTGTCCTACAACCCAATCTACAAAATAGTGACCTGCGGCATTTCACAGACACACGCAGCACTTTCTCTCTTTTCATTCTCTCATTACTCTGTTAGAGTGAAGCTAACGTTTAACTTTAAGTATAGCAAAAGTTTAGAGGGGGGTAACTTCTGGTTTAATTGTAGCAACGGGAGCCTAAATTTGTTAAGTTTAATTTGCATATATTTCAGGAGAAACAGTAAAATGTTAAAATATCATCAATAACCATTAATAACAACTTTTTATTGGATATTTGTTTTTTTTTTAATGTGATCGGGTCCTCTATAGAAAAAAAATTGATGCACAGGGACCTATAAAATTACTTCTTAATATTTTGGAATTAACAACTTTTTGCATGGAATAATTGGAAACTAAGGTGCAGTTAACAAAAATATTTGCACAATTTAATTGCTACTCCGCGTCTGATGCTTACTATCATGTTAAAATTGCAGGATCTATTCTGAGCGTTTTCCACTTAATTGATGGAAATGCAGTATCCATTGTTTGGAGATGTTCCATTACATTTAGCAGGGCACTAGATTTCTTTCTTCTTTTGAGAATTGCACAAGTACGAAACACCTTGGTGGACATAGTCTCGCGAACCTTTGGAAGGTTTCCTCAACCACTGATAGCACCTCTCACATGCACAATGTTGTTAACTGAAAATTGTCGAAAATATTTTTGTGCCTCCTTTATGATCCTTATCCACAAGGAAGGCGCTGCAATTTGTCGTTGTTGTTTCTCAATCTTGGCAAATGTCACAAAACTATGTCCAGGCAAGTTATAGTAAAGATGAATATTGCAAAATGTTGTATTTACCAGATGTTTCCAAAAACAAATATATATACCGAGGGTGCCAAAAATGTATACACATTTTCACTATAGATATCTATTTAATATGTTTCAAAGTTGGGCCGAAAAAAAACAGTAATGTGAAGTATGATGTTCTGTAAACAGATGTGACTCACATACATTATGATAGCGTTGCTACGTGACAGGTAAATCAACATTGAACAAATGAAGCCAATATTATGTATGATGTTCTGTAAACACATACGCCTCACATACATTATGGTAGCATTGCTACGTAACAGGTAACTCAACAATGAACAAATGAAGCCAAGATTATCATATGATGTTCTGTAAACAGATGTGACTCACATTACGTATGCTAGCGTTGCTACAACAAAATGGAGCTGAGATTATCGTTTGAACAGCGGAAAGCAATTTTGAAGTAGTATTGGAAAACCGAGAATGTTGAAGTTCAAAGGCAATGGAAACGTGTGTACAGAACAGAACCGCCAACGCGAGTAACAATTGCACGCATTCGATACAAATTTGAGACTCGTGGTATATCATGCGATGTTCACAAGGGCAAATCTGGGAGACCTCGCACAGCAACAAGCTCCGCGCACTGGATCCTGGGCACTATCCAAGACACTGGATAAAACGAAGAAGTCCGATTGAGTTTCCACCGCGTTCTCCGGATCTGACTCCGTTGAACTTCTACCTATGGGGAACTCTTAAGGATGTTGTACACCATAGAAAACCAGCTACACTGGCAGCACTTCGGGAAGAAATTGAAACTGCATGTGCTGCAATCGCCGGGGTCTCTTTCGCAAACGTTGCTCAATCAGTAGTTCAACGTACTCAGAAGTGTATCGACGCCGATGGTGGGCAATTTGAGCAACTGTTGTAACTGTAAAAGTCTTAGATGATTAGTGCTGATCATTTTCTGTTTGTGTGAATTCAGTTTTGTTTTGTTAACACAGTTTTTTCTTTGCTTGAAGTGTGCATACATTTTGGCACCCTCTGTGTGTGTATGTGTGTGTGTATATATATATATATATATATATATATATATATCAACTTTTACAAGGAGTATAAATTGTATAAGAAGACTAGAGGCAGTTAGTATGAGCAGATGTTATCCATTTTCTCATATACCAAAGTAGAGAGTTAAGGAACTCATTTGGACCTTGTCACTACAATGCACTGTAGAACGAACTTGCTTGATTTTCAAGTCCATGACTCCAAAATGATGCAGCCACAAGTGTCGCTTGTAGTATTCCTGACCAATATTTGTTACTGGCAGTAACAAATAAACTAACAACACATAAACTAACAAATAGCTTTAAAATTATAAACATTTAATTCTAGTGAAAAACTCTACGTTAAAAATAGTCTATATAACAGAACAAAATATTCGTAAGCAAAAGTTTGATCGTGTTCAGGCAATAATCAGCTTTTCGCCACTGCCGTAGATCGTTTTTAAAATAAATAAAAGAATATATTCGCAGCCAAATAGCCGGGGGGCTAGGCCAAATGTAGTAGTTATTCATCTGAAAACACCATCCAACACTACGGAAGTTATATTGTGTCGAAACTTACAGTTATGAGAGATCATCATTAGACATGCCAATCTGTGTTCAAATTTATCATCATTCTTGTTAGCACGCTATTCTCCTCGTCTCTTCATGTCCAAAGCAGATAAATTGCAACACAAGTGTAAGTTCTTCATCCTGAAAGTCAGATTTTGCCCTGGTATAATGAATGAAGCTTAACAAAGGGCGGTGGAATTGTTTTTGAAGAAGCCCTCAACATGAACATGGTACTGACAAAAGAAAAGAGTGGCGCAGGTGGGAACAGAACTCCTACCCTTTGGATACTGGTTTATTTGAAGGGTGGTTGTAATCTCTTAATTCCAATACTACATTCATGTAACTGTATTAGGGGGGTCTCTCCTGCTCTCCACTGCTCTTCTGCCTCTCAGCCAATGTATACCCAACCTCATTATTCTTTTCCACATCGTCATAGTTTTCCCTGCCCCGTGTTTTTCCCTTCTCCAAAGTTTCAAGGGTTGTTTTCTCAGATACAATTTCTGTTACGAAATCATCTTAATTAACATGGGTTAGGACTTGAGGGCATTCCCTTCTGAATTTTTTTTCTGAATAAATACATAAAAATGGGCATTTATCTCATCATTGCAGATTTAGGCGCGTTCGGACCTCCTTCTATACGCCTGTGATAGCTGAAATGTTTGTACTCTTCAAGCAATACTAGTGTCAAGTTTATTTAACTTGTTTCGCAAAATTTTGTGACAATAGTGATATTATAATTATTATTATGAAACCCGGCGTCCCTTGCCTGCTCTGACAGAACACCACTGTCAAATAAGCGCTTTAACTGAACGTCGCCCACTGTATCATCAATATCTTTTCTTGATTCAATTGTAAAATTACTCTGTTGTGATTTTTATTAAAGAAGCTTAAGCCAAATTTATCTTCCCCTTCCTATTCTGATGAGGGGAGGCAGATATTGCTGCCCAATGGACTCAGAACTTCAGAATAACACAATGTTGATTATTGCCTACATCATCATCATCATCGGCTATACTGGTTGCTTTTCTGGGCGTACGCAGTTCTGTTGACTGTTTCTTGGTTTGTTTTGAAGAGAGTCGTGGCAATCTTATAATATATATTTAAGTATTTTTCTAGACTTCTTTTAAATTTTAAATTCTTTCACTTGAATTTAATAATTTGCCTGCTATTACCATAAAATTCGTGGAATTTTTTATTGTTTCATTCGCATCTCAATAGAAGTATTAGGATGACCAACTGTATCAACGTTTCTTCTATTGTTCCAAGCATTTGGTGAAAATAGTTCTTGGAATTGTGTTATTTCGATAGCTTTGTACTTGTACAAATTCAACTAAAACGTTTTTAAACGGAAAGGTATGCAATATTATTTTATGTTTTCCACTAAATCTTAATATTTTTGTTTTCTTCGTTAAGGTGCAAAGGTTGTACCTTGCAACCATTTCATTCCGCCGATTTACGCAGCAGAGCGACCCCGGCAGACCGGCCTCGGGGTCTGCAGCATCCGAGTATTTACGGCGGCAAAACAAAATAGATACATTAGGTATCTATTGTTTTGTAAGTTAAGTCAAAAACTCATGACCATTAATAGAATAGCAGACGGTCTAAATTTCTAAATATGTGTACAATTTAAACATAGGAAAAAATTGCATATATTTTCAAGGAGAATTGTGATTTCTCAATGAGTGGGGAATTAGTAAAAATTGCCCAAATCCGGCACATAATGCTCAATGGTTTTCACTTGCGGAGTAGTTTAAGAGACAGCTTTTAAAACCAAATCCGTGAATATCAGATGAACTGAAAAACAAAATGCCTAATATTTCGGAAGCAAAGCTGCAAGAAAAAATCAAAATATGTTGAGACGCTATAACGGTTGTCTCACAGCAAAACGGTGTACATTTCATAATCTTTGAAAAGATAAGCGTTTTTAGCAAGATTACAATTTTTAAATTGCAAAACTAGTCTATTAACTTAGTTCTATTCATCATCTGTTTAAGTTCTCATTTATCTCTGTGTTCTTGAATTTAATATTTATATCCGATAATACCGACTTTGAGCGGATTAGTATGGCTGTCGACTTCGGAAATTAACTACGTTGTGTAAAGTAAGGCTCAAAACAAATGGATGACATATTACCTCATTTTATTTGTATAAATATACACAATTATCTGAATATAAATTCTAAATCTAATATAACTTTATCATTTGCAAATAGTACATTTGTAAAATGTCTTGCCTTATCAAAGGGTAAATCATCTTACCATTCTCTAAGTACATGCTAAAGTAAATAGAAACAGTTGCCGATCTTTTATTCTCTATACTTCTTTTTGCTTCTTACTAACACATTTAATAACAATTTTTAATTTCGTTGTAATGACTTAAAATACATTTTATCAAATGGTTATGGAAAACCTCTTATATGTAAAATAGTCCATAACCAAATCAAATGCTTCCACATTGAGAACGAAACAAATGTATGTGCATTGATTAAACGTTTACTGTTACTGTACAAAATACAGTCAAAACAGAAACATTCTGAGCGCAATGCTTTTGTACTTCTAAAAGATACGATTCTATACACTTCTCGCTCGAGGTTACTGTTATAGCATTATTTCATAAACAGTTCTGAGTAAACTTAATTCTCTATCTTTTATGGTATGTGCTTCATAATTACTGAATTCTGTTATTCTGACACTATTCTGCTCTTCCGAAGTAAGTTTAATGAATATGACAACTTTAAAATAAAAAGGAATGTTTGCTAATCATTTTCCGTATACATGGTTTATTCCTTTCCGTTCAGGGTTATTGGTGTCTTCTAACTATTCCTTTAGGTTATGAAAATGACGTAGTATGTGTACATAAGTCTGGGTATTAATTATTCCACTTGCTTATGTTTTGGGATTTAATAGTGTATTTTTTTAAGTTCTTTAAGGATTTTATACATAATTTTATGTTCAGAGTACATAATATTTTTAATTAACAGTCAAAAGCCTAGTTATTTTTATTTCTCTATCTTCGCTTGAAAACCCCTCGTTTTTATTTTCCTCCTCTTATTTTAATTTTAATTTATAGTAGCATAATATGTTAATAATTGGAAAACTCTTGCATTCTATGTAAATTAATAACACTATGTTTCAAGATGGTTAACAGAGTTTTATCATATGAACATAAATCTATAATAATTTTCTTTTTCAGCTATAATCACTTTGATCATGTCCTCTTTCATCTTTTTTTCGTTTTAAGCTTATTAATAACATATGACTAAAAATGAACTACTGTTGTACCTGGCCGCGACATGCTTGTATGGTTAGACCGCTCGTTTTCCATCCAGGTAACTTTGATTTGACTCCAGCGACTGCAAGTGGAATTTGTTGTGTCTGGACATGCTTATTTGAGTACTCCGGTTTAGCCTTCCGTTCATTCCACCCATGCCTATCTTTTTAATAATCTAGCGCAATGTGGTCAATCGAATTCCAGTGTGTGGCTTGAAAATTAACTACACCACTGTCCTCTGCTGTCCCATTGCTGAATTCCAATGTTTAAGAATTACATTATTAAAGGAGTGTTACTCAAATAAAGAATAGTTCTTTCGTTAGCGAGTTGGACATTCATAAAACACGAGAAATGTAATATGTAAATTTTTTTCCACACTTGCAGCACTAGGCGGCTGTTACACGCGTTCACAACTCCCATTGCATATTCCAGGTGCGTAGCAGGTTTCGATTAAACGTAACAGAGGGAGGCGTTTTAGAGATGTATTTCATGAGTGGAAAGTTCTTCTTATGATATTCGATTAATCTTCTATAGCACACGTGAGCCATTAGGGAATTTGTGAGAATTCTAAATGTACATGTCAGTGACATAACCAAAGCACAAAGTTTGTGAATATTCACTCCGATGTAACTAAAAAATTATATCTCTATTAAGTGTGTGCTATATGTATATGTAATACTTGCATTCTTCAAATGATATAAAAAGTTTATGCCTTCCTTGCAGGACTCACAAGCTTTGCTTGGTATGCCGACGTGAGAAGGAAAACTGAGATTTATGAAATTACTCATTGTCGTCTTCAATATTTTTCTTTCAATCTTGTAATATAAACTTTCCCAAACTAAAAATTAAATATATTTTGATAGTATCATTACCCTTTAGAAATCAGTCCAATCTGCAAAATGTTTGGAGAGCGGCATAGGTCCCTCCGGCCCATAGGAGTCGATGCCTGTGTATTTATATATAATTTAGAGTAAATATATGTAAATTTCGAACAGTTAGGTTGTAAATATATACCTTTAATGATCACTTTAGGGAGGTAATAATAAAATTCACATTATTATAACAAAAATGCTAATTTATTCCTAAACAATGACGCAAATAGTTAGTTGCAGTTGGACTGTTGAAAAGGAACAAAATAATTCAATTTGCCACCTCAAAAACACTATTTATTTTCTTTCATATTAAACAGTGTGTTTTAACTTTTATTTTCACAACAGCTAACCTTACCACCACACACTAAGAACAGTACAATATAAATATCCTAACGAATGTCCTGAGTAATTTATTGAGCTGGGATAACGAAAGGAAGAGCATTTGTTACAAGATTGGCCAAGGAGGTGTGGGAAAATACGGAATTGCCAGAACATTGTCGCTAATAAGCAGATATTTACATTATTATCCACTATTTACTTAATTGTTCTTAACGTTGTTTATAATATAGCTATTTATTTTATATGTGCGTGTGCGTATGTGTATTTTTTTGCATTTTCCGTTTCTTTTTGAGCAAGCAGAAACATTCAGTTATGCAATACTTTAAACATCCCCAAACTATCATTCTTTAGTACACTAAAGGGTTTTTAAGGTCATAATAATTAGAAATATAATTTATTTGGCATCATAAATAATTAAAACTCTGTTCTATGGGATACTTTCCACATAAAGCTAACAACTAGTTTTTCCCCCTAATGATATTGTTATTTAAATTATAAAATGTGTTTGTAAAATATCCTCACGTTCAGAATTTAGGACTTGGTCATCCGCATATTAAGGGGTTGATATTTAAAGTTTTTAAATGAAATCCTATGTTGTTTTACTCTTTCCATATGCTGATTGCATCATCAATACTATAGTTAAAGAGCACTGGAGACAGCGATTATACTTATGTCTCATTGATTTCACATATCTGAATATTATTTTAAATTTTAATAAGAATAGAAGAATCTCCATACAAAATTTAAATTACTTGTATCAAATGTTATGGTAACTTCTTTATAGAGTCTCCGATAGCATAAACTTATTTACTATATCGAAAACTCTGATGTAATCAATAAACAGATAAGATAATGGTTTCTTAAAGGTCTTTGTATTTCTAATAATGACTATAGTAAACGTATTGCATATGCATGATATTCTTGTCAAGCTCCATTTTGTTTTTAATAAATAGGCATTCAGTTATTCTTTGAAGTGTTGATATAATAATTTCTTTGAAGCGATTGCACATTGCAATTCTTCAATTGGTTTTACTCAAGTTGGACGTTTTCGACATGTATATTTGTTTATTTGTGCGAGTATTAAAAACTTGCTATATCTGTTGCCTCCTAGACTACAGTTTGAAACCCACTGCGCTAAGACAAAAATAACATCTTATGAATATACATATAGAATTTGTTTACCTACATTTCTTGTTTAAAATAAGTGCATCGAGGAAGTTCACGCCACTGAAGAAATTACGTACGTCCATGTTCGCAGAAAGGAAACAGACATCTTATTCTTGGCTGCAGAATGAGAGAACCCATGCAGATTCATGACAACAAATGAAGAGCGTTTGATGGGTTCTGCAGCAGCTCACCTGATGGCAGTGTGGGCGGGTTTCGTGGTATTATTACGGGAAACTTCATGAAAGATGCCTCTTGCGTATACAAATGCGTTTTAAGTTTGGAAAGTGTGAATATGGGTCATCCCGGTGTCCTCTATGTCCGTCTTGCATCTTATAGAAAAGTTTCGCCTTGAACACGACGATATCTGGTCATCATGGCTATTAGAGTCATCACTGACCGACAAATTAGTGTCACCGTATTTTGTATGAACATTCCAATCTCTTAATCCATTTCCACACATATAAACAAAATTTTTAAGGAATGCATCCACAATTTCACGTAAAAGCATCCACTCACATACATGTGCTAAATAATATATTATTTTGCATGTAATTATAATAAAATGAATCTCATGATTCGTTGTTCAGCATGAAATTCCGACATGTGTTACCTATCCTTAGCTATGGTCGCAACAACTACACCAATATGCCATCTATGGTAACAAATTCAAACAACTTTTACTTCGTAGTGATGTTCCATGTAGCACACTGGAGCACGCATTAGCTGTGCCTTGTAGTGATGTCCATTTTATTCAATCCTTCTGGCAGGCTTTTCAGAGGCCATCTACAGTTTTCTGTCTTCTGCTGAATCGATAATGATGTTAACATTTGTAACCGAGACCCCCGGTTTCAATGAAATGTCTCTCTGTGTTGCTGGATTCGAGCCACAGACAAGGCCTTAACCTTCCGAACTATCTCGGGAGTACAGCTGGTAACTGGTTATGGATTTGCCTGTTTCTTGCTCTCTGGAATAAATACTATTCTCGCCTCACCTTTTCTGTTAAGCATATATGAGAGGCCTTTCTCATTCTCATTCTCTTTGGATATGGTGAAACCACCCCTTCACATTGCTTGATAATCTCGGAATGAATAGTTTGTATCGGAAAGGATAATAATGTACCTTTCTCAGAATAGTTCTATTTTTGACAAGCATGAGGGCATAATGCAGCACACTACATATCTATTGCTCGCATTGCCAAAGTTAGATTCGTTTCCATAGGGTTAAGTACAGCGCTACTGTGAACCTTTAAATTTGTTACCATAGATCGCAAACCCAAAAATAAACTAGGAATGCCCAGTTACTCTCGTATCCTTACACAGACAATCTAAAATTTCCTGAGGAAATGCAGCGTGCTCTTTTCTACAACTGCTGAAAAAGCCTATCTATAGTTTTCCCAAAAGCAGAAGGGACGCTATAAAGTTTGTATTGTCTTATTGCATCAACACTTGAGAACATACAAATTAAATGAGTGTTTTTAAACTCAGTTAACTAAACATTTAACTTAAACACTTAAGTCCCAAAAAATGCATTGCCTTGAAGATCTTTATATTCTCATCCATTTGCTAGAGACTCGCTTGGCTGTCCATGTCGGAATAATCCCGCTGAGCAAAACGAAATTCAAGAAAATGGATTATCGGCGTTATCTTACTTTTTGGTCCCTGTTTATCAGACAGGGTTTAGTGATGAAAGAATGAGAATAAACTAACAAAAACAAAAACAAATATGGATCCGTTATACACCTCGAAAGTGAAATAGCCAAAATAGCTATCAAATGACGTTGAAGAGACATTGTTCAAATACAAGAAATTAGCAAAAAATTAAACATGTTATGCTAATTTGAAATTTTCATAAAAATACCAAAATTCCTGACAAGACAATGTACACAAATAATGTAAGGAAGGTACAAAACAAAATAAATCCTCTAGAAGAACAAAATGTTATTATAATGTGCTGTACAGTAAGACTTTTTGAATAGTTTTAACGCTCCAATGTTTTTTACTGAGGCACCACAGGCGGTGGACACTGATGATACATGAGATGAACTGGTATATTGGAAAATAATTTATTATTTTTAAGGAAGTAAGCGTTCCAGGCCTAAGTTTAGGGTACCTCCCCGGATTTGCCATTATGACTGAGGAAAACCTGGGGAAAAAAAGACCCCTCAGTCAGGGGAGACGATTTTCAAAACGTTATATCATTATCTAATAAATTTACAAATTGATCTTTATATTTTTAGTTTTCAATAAGCAGTAAATAAAAATATAGCTAACCAGAGGTATATAGAGATAATCAGTTCGTCAGGAAAGGACTACCGCCACGGGTGGCCGAGGTCGTTAAGGCACGGACTCGTGAGCGGGAGGTCTGCGGTTCGAATCCCGCCAGGACCGTCCTCCCTGACTGGGGTTTTTTCCAGGTTTTCCTCAGTCTTCATAACTGGCAAATGCCGGGGAGGTACCTAAACTTAGGCCTGGAACGCTTCCTTCCTTAAAAAAAAAAAAAATATCCTTTCCCAATTTATCATTTCATCTCATGTATCATCAGTGTCCACCGCCTGTGGTGCCTCAGTAGTGAAAACGGGCGTTAAACACTACTCAAAAAAAAAAAAAAAGGAAAGGACTAACCCAGTCCGTATGCACATAAAATGTCCTCTGCAGGCATCCCAACTCCACGTTTCTAATTGCTGGTCTGCTTTCTTGCATTATTCGTATATACTCACACCAATCTTGCATTTAAGGGATATCAGCAAATTGTTTCAAATATTTCTGTTTGAAAGCAGAAAAAAAAGTAACTTTCAAAGCTAGTTTTGATTTAATTGCTCCGCTTATGAACTCTTATATACAAGTATTACTCCAAGATATGCATAGTTCTTAATGTATTATACACGAAGATTGCAAAGTAAAAGTAAACCCAATAGCATCTTAAAGTTTATTACGTTCTACAATTTGCTGAAGAACAAACCTCTGTTCTGTAGCATTTAAAAAAAAAAAAAAAAAAAAAAAAAAAAAAAAAAAGTCAAAGAATTTCATTTTTGGAAATGCGCAGAACGGGATCTATTATCAATACAACGGAATATTGTAAATTATGTTAATTTTTCTATATGTGTCTTATTATGGAACTTTTACAAAATGCTCTAGTTTGTCACTGAAAAGTTTCACCACCAAAATCGAAATACGCGACAAAGATACAAGAGAAGCTAATCATTGTTTTTCCCTGTGCTAAGTGATAATGGGAAGTTTCACAGAAAACACCCTACCTATCCCCAAACAGGCGCCGTTACGTTGAGATATCAATGAGTCACCAGGGCCATAAATGCAGCTCAGGTAAAGAGGGCGTGACTCACGACGATCTCAGGTCACGGCGCACGCGAGCAAGGTCGCGACATCATTGGAAAAAAGACGATCGCAACAAACTGTCTCGTCATCAATTCCATTCACTGAATTTACCTTTCCTAGGACACGTGAGTCATATGTTTTCACTGTTAGGTAGGCTGCTGTTCTCTAGAAGTGGCTGCCTGCTTATTACTCATATTGCAGGCATAGGTAAACACAGGCTCATTGAGTGTTGCTATGTTACAATCAAGGTCGATTAATGTTAATCTATAAGATGTTCATGTGTTATAAACACCTCCATCATAAACGATATGTGGAACCTAACTTGCCGAATATTTTGTTTACCCTATAGCAAAGGCAAGACCCTCCTCTTAGGTTGGATAATGTATTAAATCATCTCATTTAGAAAATGAAACAGTTTATTGTTAAGTTTATTATTTCGCCGCGTCCAGCAACTCTCTATAGGCTTCCATCTAAAATGGCACAAGTTCAATTTAAGGGCTGTTTGATTAACATTAGTGATGGTTCCATTCAAAACGTCTTTCAGCAAATGAACGAATTCATTTGAGAAATGAATTACAGTGATGGTAACTGGTGTTCAAAAGCTAATAGTAGGATTGTTCTAAAAGTTCTACGCCTGAACAAGAAAACACAAGATTTAAGATAAAAGTGTATTTATTTATTTATTTTTCTCCCAAAAACTTGTAAATCAATACATTTAGTCCAACTACTGTCCAATTTTTTAATACTCTCAGTAAAATAAGATTTGTGCTGCTGTGAAATGTTAAGTGTTTATCTACCTCAACTTTATTTGATGTCCCGGCCAGGATCGGTGGATTTATTTGGGCGTAAAAATCCTAAGTATGGCTTCCTTCTGAAGGGAAGCAAAGCCTGGGTCCCGTGTCGTACATTTATGGCACGAAAAAGAACCTCAAGCTGAAGGGAGAAGCCTCTGAGCAAAATTTGTCGACCGTTTCACGCAGGAATTGAATGGGACGCGGATGACCTGAGTATTTGATGTGAATCTTGGTCACTCAATTATTTTTTCGGGTTTGGGAACAAAATACAATCGCTGGAAGCCAAAGGATGCACAAAAATGCACTTGAAAGTGTGAATAGTTTGATGTAGTTAGTTACAGAAAACGAAGAAATTAAGCAAATTATCGTCTCAAAGAGGGCTATAAATGTCAATTCTCAATAACAATATTAAAATGTTAAGTTTTCTTCAAAAGATTCTAAAGTCATTTTCCTCTTTTGCTTAAAAGTTTGATTTTACAACTAAGATCCATCAATACTGCAAGTTAAATATTTTGAAAATATTTTATTCCCAAAAATAACAAGTTTGGTCTTACCACTGCATTCGTCAGTTCTTTCTCGTGTGTAACATGTTCAAGTTAAGTCCATCTTTGTTCTCGCTGGATAAATACAATAAAAATGCATTATATCAAGTTTACATATAAGAAAATTTTACCAAAATGTTGTTTGTATGACCACATTGATTTAAAAGTTATAATAAGGAAACTAATAGAGATTTGTGCGCCAAAGAGTAGGTATTTACTCGAATTATGTGTGGAAATGATAATTAGCATTGGTAAAGGGGAAAATCGTTTTTGAAGAATAAAATTTAATGAAATAAATTAATCAGAGAAAAAAATGTTGACAATTGTCAATATAAGACTAAAACTGAGTACATATACTACATTGAAGCTTTGCCTTAAAAAAGTTGCAAGTTAAATGAAGCGCGCTGTTGCCAGAAACATCTAGTAGGGTAGGTCCATAAGTTTCCGGCCTCGCCAATAAGGATTATCGCCTTCACAAAACCCTTATCTGGTGTATTTTATCTGTTAAGTGAACAATTGCAGCTGTAACTTCCGCTCTGATGTGTTCAGTTGTTCAGATATAGTTACACAAAGAAGGCTATTTGGAGAAGATTGTACCATTTTCAAAATGGAGCATCGAGCTGTTATTAAGATTTTCACAAAAAAGGACTCCAAATAAAATTAAACAGCGATTGGACGGTGTATTTGGGGAAGCATTCTCCTCATATTTTACCGGAAAATTATGGACCTATCCTTGTGCATATGGAATGCAGCTTGCATCAAGAATGTCATGTTTATGTTTTTACTTTCATATGAACACATACGAAATCAGAAACCAAGAAACCTTACAAATTGCCTTGAAAAAAAAGTAAATCGTATGAAGAGGATTAAGAGATATATCATTGTGTAACGACTTTTTCTTTAAGTCCAATAGCTTTCTTGTTTCAATGCAACAAATGTATCATATTTGTGAAAATCAAAAACTTCTCAAAAGTACAGAGAAAAATAAGTACTTATCATATTAAATTTAACATTACAACAAGGGAATAAATTAATTGATTCATATTTTACTCACTTCCCAGAGAAAATCAGTAAAAATAACAACATTTTAAAAAAATATCAACTGATTGCTTTTTCTCTCTTTTACTCTGCCCAATTATGTCGATGTTATTTTGATGCTTCATCCAGAACAACTTCCTTTAAAAAATAACGTCATAAAATACTTGGATCATGCGGCTCCTCTAGTTTAGTTCATGTATGTTTGTGCGGGGTCGAGTGAGAAGTCAGCAGCGCTACTTTGACATGAGACTGCTGGTTGTGTGATATCGGCGAGCAAAACCCTACTTCTGTATATGAAAATGTTCTCTATATTCGGAGTGCAAATCCGAACGTTATATTTATTTATCTTAATAGTTTACAACTTTGCCACACTTTAATTTTTAATTTCCTTGGTACGAAAATCCTTCAAATAAACCTAAAAACTTACTTTCTTCTAGTTTTGTAAAATAATGATTGTTATACAAATCATTATGATCAGTTTTAAAATTGATTTCTGTGGTAAGAAGTTCGAGAATATTTTTATAAAATAATAATAAAATGCGATAACATTGGCGAAGTTTACATGAAAACTGTTAGACTTAGGGGTGTTATATTCTCTCTATATGCTCTATTAGCATGAAAATATATCAACATTTTAATCATGAGAGATTTTTTGTGACTTTACGATTTTGAAATATTATTTACTTCTGTATGTGCTGTATTAAAATCATAAACAAATGGTCGTTATAGATCAAATTATATTAGAAATGCATTGTAAAAACGTTAAGTATATTTAAGTCTGAAAACTATTCCTCTGTTCCTTCAAAAACTTCTTCTCTCTCCGTAGATTGACTGAATTCAAGAAATCCAGAGCATTGAAGTCTACTTGCCCTGAAGCTATTCCTAGTGTCATTCTCTATTTAATGAATGCTTCAATGGATCTATAAGGAACACAAGCATCACGACGCTTGCGTTGTAACACCGAAAGCGATATGTTAAAACAGAAGCATAGAATCATTCAAAACCTCTCTCTGTAATATTTCGTGCAATGCCTGGAGTCAACAAGCATTTTGTTTTTGGCGATAAACAACGCGCGCACTTGGGTTAAAGATTCTGGTTTTTTTTATAAATATTTCATATATTTCACAGCATTTTCTCTATTCAGTCAATGGCGAATCAAATTTTTCGCCAGATAACTTTATGTTTTCAAAAAAACATGTATTCGCTCTTTGTGTGGCACATTAGACTGAAGCGATGTTATAAATTGACTAATTGACACTTGCTATGCATTGACAAGACTTTGAGTTGCAAACAAATGAAAGTAGTATTATAATTCTATATTTATTTATGACGCCAGCCGAGTTCGCGACGCCAGATGTTAACTTTAAAAGTGCCTCACTATATTTAAGCATATTACTTTTAATATTAGTCATTTATTAAGCTCTATACGAGCCTATTAATTTAATCTAGATAGCATATACATATATAAAAAGGTTCCAAATTCTGCTGTTTATAACTTCAACAAAAAGAAATTATTTCGCTTAGTTAATAAATCGAAACAGCTCAATAGTGTCAGAGTGTCACTTCTTTACATTTGTAGAAGTCAAGCATCTGGACATGAAAGCGTATGTAAATTAACAATTTGCGAGGAAAGGCATTTCTCTTCCGATACAAACGACCTGACTAATTCAACATCCGGTGTACAACCACATCCTGTGTATTTAGTGAGACAGCACACCACAAGATTGCGTACTGCACTGTGTTATTTAGACTGGTGACTTTGATGGACATATCCCAGTTGTGATTTCAAAGCCTGCCCAGCACTTCAAGACAAACTTCCTTCTAGAAGAGAGGGAATTGCTAGCTCTGTACCACATATCGCACACCATTAAGCACACCACACTCAAGACGAAATTCTGTTTGAGCTTATTTAACATTCTCAAATTTAGCACACCAAAGAACGCATTACGTTAGCTGTTGAATTGTAATAGCCATTTCAATCATCTGCGATTTTCATTTATCGTTAAGCATTGTTGATTTTAATTATTGCCATGTACGGAATCTCCCATCTTTTAAGCAAAATATTACCAGCAAGGAATGTCTTCTACTATCATGAAAAATTTTATAATCATATTTAATATTATCCATACCCAAGCGGATCATCCTGTATATACTTAATGCTCTTTTCAGTTATACCAGTATTCTTTGGATATTAACTTTTGCTCTGTAATGTGTTTATAAGGCATATTCTGTCATTTTCACACCATGTAGTCAGTGCTTTGGAGAATTTAATGACATTTCTTTGCACATTTTATCATTTAAAAGCATTGAAGTGTCATTATTAGCTTATATACTTATAGATTTCTTTGACTTAAAAATTCTCAAAGACTACTCTTTTAAATGCTTCTGCATGATTCAGATTGAAAACCTCAAAGCAATTTGTGTATATGCTGGCTACTTGTGTTAGCATCCCCCCCCCCTCATCTTCTATGCCATTTGGACCAAATGGATATTAGTAACAGGTAAGGCGGTTCGTATAAATGTTTTCTTTTGGTCTACTTTTATTTTCAGTAAATATTCCTAATGCTCCAAACTTTAGTGTTAATAAATCATAACACAGACATAGATGTTTCTTTTATGTTAAATACGCGCAGAAATACATCCTGGACGAAAACCAAATAAAACTTCTGTTTGTAGGGCCACTGATATAATTATACACATTATTTTGCGAAAGAAAATTTTTCACAAACTCTGAAGCATATGTGAAGATACACTGTGAATAGCTAAACGATGACCTGCTGTCAGTTGGCAACAGTTCCTTTTAGCAGATTCGCTGGTAGGTCATATGGTATTAAAGGAGCACGCAATTTTGGGCCGAACAGTTCATACTATCAACATAACTGTTATTGCTAGCTAGTTAGTGCTTCACTGCGGAGTGAATTTTCTTCCACATTGTAATACCATATTCCTAAGTCTAATATTTCCTCAGCGTGTAACGCTGCATGTGTTAAAAACGTTCTCTCAAGCACATAATACCTCGTAAAACTAAAAATCTGAATAGATATCGTTTTCTTTATCGTAATATTTTGCTAGAGTGTTTCGAAGATAATAAATTTGTTTAATAAATTCCTTCTTTAATATTTAGTAACTGAAGAAGTATATCAAATATAAAGTATGCGTTATAAATATAATCGGACCAATTCTTTAGTTTCAAAACCACTGTGGTTTATACGGTCCTACACTTCCTAATACCTAAAGGATTTCAAAACGCTTTAGAAAGGACCAGTCGATGGCTGCAGATAGGGCAGGGTGCTTTGCGATTTTCTATTTTCTTTTCCATGAAAATATTGCAGGCTCAGAAAGGAACTTATCGTTTGGGAAATGAGACGGGAGCGCACTCCTTCTGTTGGTCACAGTGTCAGTGGGTAGAGGGAGAAGGTCCCGTCTCCGGCAGCCAGCGTATCAGAACGATCAAATAACAATATGCATTGGCGTAATGTTCCTTCCTTCTTGAGAACGGTTAGTGGAGGTGAACGCGGTCAATGCTGGCCCTATGCTATTTGGACAATGGCGTGCCCTGCAAGCAAAAGAGTAAAATGATACAGTTTCTTGGGGCAGAGAACAAAGAACCCTGCAAAAAGATGAAGAAAGGGTTTTTTTTTTCCTTAACAAAAAGAATGTCTTTCGTGTGTAACATCAGTCCAGAACTGCATAGCAAATGAACCCCAAATGAGGTGACTTTACAAATGTTTTGATGATTAAACTGATTATGTGGTTCAAAACGTCAAATGGCATTTATAGCAGGCAGTACTTACCATTGACGTTTAATCCGGGAACGTTTGGAAACAGTAACATAAAAATATTATAAAGGAAACAAACATTTTTGTAGAGTGAGGTTATGTTAGATATTGTTAAACGGCACTAGCCATTAACGTGTCCAGATGTACTGATATGATATTCGTAACGATTTTCTACCGCCAGGGCTAGTCGAGGTTGTTCAGGGGCGGACTTGTGAGCGTGGGGTCTGGGGTTCGAGTGCCACCTTGATCGTACTCCTAGCTGAGGTTTTCCTCAATCCTCATAAATGGCAAATGCCGGGGAGGTACCCTAAACTTAGGCATGGAACGCTTCCTTCCTTTAAAAAAATATTATTTCAAAATTTACCATTTCATTTCGTGTATCATCAGTGTCCATCAACTGTGTTGCCTCTGTAGTAAAAACGTGCGTTAAAAACTGTTTTTTTTTTTAAAAAGTAACGATTTTCTGGCATATATTCCCCCTGCCCCATCACCATTTCTATGTTTGTTGCTTAGATTGGGTTCTATTTCCAATAAGCAGTACCGACAGAAAAAGTATAGACTTCTATTCCTAAAATAATAATAATAATAATAATAATAATAATAATAATCTATAAGTCCTACAAATTGTCATAACACATGAATATAGTACATATATTCATTTAATATAAATACGAGTATATATAAAGACAATTGAATGACTCAAAAATACGATCAGATATATGCGCATAGAGATTCAGTACCACGTTATGAGACAACATAAGAGCGATTCCTAATGCCAAATCACAGAATAAAGGTATCGTACATTTTCAAATTGTGGTACCCATTTGACGCAATTACTTTGCGCTAGATTATCAGAATAATGATGAGGGTGAAAGATACTTTTGTATGTATGTATTAAAAGTTTAAATTCCTTCTTTCTTTTTAGGATATATGTCATAATTTATTTCCTTATATATTTTCCTAATATTTTACGAAACATGTAGGTTTATAGTTCATTGATTGAAGGAGGATACCCGTGTCGATGGATTTTTAGGGCGTCAAAATCTTAAGTATGGCTTACTTTGATGAGCAAGTAGAAAATGTCGATCAAACAAGTCCAAAAGTTCAAGTGTCAGGATGCACGAGCAACTATACATAAGGTTCCCAGAAAGCGGTTGCATGTCTGTGCACATAAGCTGCAGATTCTGCAGCAGATAAAGACAGAGGAAAAACCTCGACGACATGCATTTACTTGTGACATGCTTACCAAATAACCAGCGTTTCCTGTATAGGGAAAAGTCAATAAGTCTAACTTTCGAACCTGTGGGTCTGAACCTCCAAACCTCATTATGGAACACGAGCGTGAACGTTTAGTGTGACCTGTTGTGTAACATTGCTATCATATCGTCTTTCTTTGCAGAGAACTCTGTCACAGGAATAAAGACCCTGGGCGTACTACAGGTTTATCTTTAACTATGTTGAATACTTGCAACGAAACATTTAGTTTCAACAAGTTGGTGCTCCACCCCATTGATCGCTGATTGTGCGGAGTTTTCTGGATGAAATAAAAATATTCACAACGTTGGATAGAACGAAAGGGACCCATGAAGTGGCCTCCATGTTCTCCTGAGATCACACTTTGGGTTTCTTTTAGTGGGCTGCGCGAAGATATAATTTACACCACTAAAGTGCGGGACTCGGATTGTGAAAACCCCGAAACATGTTGAATAGGATCTGTACAGAAAGAATAAAGAAGTAAATAAATTTTTGTTTATAAACTTAAGAACTCATAGAATTTATCTTTGTGAATACATTTTCTTTATCATCTTTGCTTTGGTTATGGAAACGAAATGAATTAAAGCATTTCGGTGTAGACACCCTGAATAATATGGCATCTTAAATTGTAGAAATAATTTGAAATGCATTAATTTGCCATCATTAGTTTCTAGTACTTAGTTACGACTATCCCATATATTTTTGGGGTATCAGTTCTATAGTCTGTAGCTCTTTTATACAAAATATTAATAAACAAATATAATAGACAAATTTTTTTAATGAAGTGTGTTTAGAATTCAGCTTCATATTGTAGTTACTTTATTTTTTCGTTAATTTACTCTTGCAAATCTCTCCAACCTTCAAAAAAGACACAAACATTTATTTATAATAGACAAAGCAGATACTTTACGAAAGGTATGAAAATTTGCCTTCAACACCTTCCTTAAAAATAAATGCTGAAGCAATATCAAAGTGTGTCATGTTGATATCGCTTTTCCACGCTTCTTACGTCCATGTGTTAGTGAAAATGTAGTCCTCATACCAAGCAATTCCCGAGATTCGATTTTAAACAGCGTGTCCCTGTTCGAAAGCACTTTCTGACAGAGAGAAGTTACAGGTGGCAGTTAGATAAATTGTAAGACCCTGCTCTACCATAAAATTAAGGCAAGAAAGATTCCGCGACAAAGAAGTTTGAAAATAAATGACTAGGAAATGGAAGGTGGCGCTATTATGGAGAAAGGGTGTGCAACGTGTGGGGAAGGGTTTGTAAAATATTCTCCCTCTCTAGATATGCCGCCTGTGCAAACGGATAACCATTTCCAAATAATAAAAATTTAAAGGCTCCTTCCCAGGAAAGGATTGGGTCATTTACGATCGACTTGGCGTGCTGGAGACTTGAGTTTGCTTTTAGAGAGGTCAGATCTAGGTAGGCTCGACCTACTTAGTCATGATAAATCTCTACCACAAAGTGCGAGACACACTTACCATGGCGTAATGGACCCGTGCACAGGTTTCACACCGAAACTGAATAAAACATGGAGCAGGGGGGAAAACAAAAAAAGCTATAGCCGCATTATGTCGTACAGGACTTCTAAGTCACCTTCAGATTAACAGTCTCGATCCATTATCTGTCATTTCTAATACAGCGAGAGAACCTCTAACACCTTAGTAATATTAATTTATTAAATGAGCTCCACGAGGAAAAGCAAGTCATCAGTAACAATAGTCTGAGTTACGTAGTTTTAAATGTTAAGTTGCGAACCAAAGGAACGTTAATCATTAAGAAAGATGTTAAGATTTCGCTAACAGAAAGAGGCAAATCAATAGCAAAGAGTGAAAAGAATAGTCGCTTTTGGAATGGTATCATTGGTTAAGTCTACGCTATTTCATATTTATATATTCTGATGGTTTAAAACCCATAACTGCCTTTTGTAGTCCAAAATAAATACGCTATGGAGTAAGTGTACGTCATGAAGAATTATGCACGTTTTACGAATCATTAAAAAGATAAGCAAAATTTGATTCGACAACCGTTCTCATTTCACTATAAAACTCCGCTCAAACTTGAACTGCAAAATAACAATAAAAAGAATTAGTTTACATTTCGGAAGTAGAATTATTCTAATCTGTTTTGTCAATAAGTGATATTGGTCACTTATCGACCATGAGTGAGCCGATGTGGCGGGCGCTCGGCTGCCGTCTGCCGTCGCGCTTTAGGCAATAAGAGTGCTCTCACTCTATTGCGCTGTACAATATTACCGTTTGTATTCGCTTATACCCTTTTTAGCTCACAATGAATGTGCTTTATCGGGCTTCTAAAATAGTTAACTTTATCAGTCAATTTTAAAGTTTTGCTTCTAATAAACAAAAAAAAAATAATATTATCTATAAATAATGCTACTTCCTGAGTCAAAGTACTTTATCACGTCTCTAAGAAATCCCAATTTAAATTTAAACTAAGAAGAAAATTCTAAGTTTGTTATTACTAAATAATGAGGTTTATTTCACTTCACCCTTAAGCTACTAAATAAGATGGCTTTTATTCTTATATCCTACTTGATTCTTTTATATGTGTTAATGATATGATCAAATAAATAAAACTATTCATTCATTTTCAAAAGTTTAAGATTTGACGTTCAAATATTCAAATGGTGCTGTTTTACAAAGCGGTAAATTAAAATATTTTGAAATTAAAGCTCATTTTCTTGAAAATTTAGGATAAAAACTAAATAGGTCACATATTTTAAAACAACTGAAAATCGTTTGAAATATTATTTTAATTATTAAATAAAAGTTAATTGATTTCTCTTTTCAGAAAATCAGATCCTTGTTAAGAACTTTTGTCTAAGAATAATTCCTGTCAAAATAAATATGTGTAAATCACGTAAATTGTTCTTAAATGATTGTAGTGGGCAATACATTTACAAATTACAGATTAAATTAGAAAGTCATCATCGATTTACAAGGCTTAGGTCTAATGCCTGTACAGTCCTGATTGGCATGTGATCCATTTGAATTTAGTTACACTTAGCACGTATAGATGTCAGAAGGATAGGTGATCAGCATATCGCTTCAAGTTCAATCTAAAGTCATAAGATATTGCTT
Organism: Metallyticus violacea; assembly: GCA_030762175.1. NCBI lineage: Eukaryota > Metazoa > Arthropoda > Insecta > Mantodea > Metallyticidae > Metallyticus > Metallyticus violacea. The sequence continues at coordinate 19,432,650 of CM060838.1, read as the reverse complement.
GGAAATGAAATGATCTGTAATTTTGTTCATGTATGGAGCTCTTTAACGTGCTGTAAATCTACGAGATATACGACTTTACGCCATTCCCAGAAGACTTGAGCTCAAGTATTTTTTGCATCCCGAAAAGGCTGTCGACCGGATTTGAATTCGCGAACCTTGGGCTCAAAGAAGAGCGCATTACCTCTAGACAGCCGGGCAGATTAAATAGTTAGAAGAAAATTAAACTTTTTATACTGTTGTAGATAATATGAAAGTTTTACCTCTAATATTACACTATAAATAAGATTAATTAAATCGGAAGAAATTATAATATAGCTGACAAAGATTGCAGTGGAAGTTTTGTCGAAATATTACATTCATTTCATTCATCATCTTGACATATTTCGTTACAGCTGTAATAAAGTGAGAGGAAGAAACTGGCCCGACAATAAATAGAACTCGGGAAGGAATTGTGTTGAACTAATCTGTAACGCATGGATGTCTTTGTGTTCTCTGCCAATTTGCGTGCAGGTGGTGCGGTAACTTCGAGGGACTTTCTCGCAGGACCCTTAGGCCCCAGTAATAACACATCGGTCTGCCCGCCCCCAAGATGAACAGAGGGAAGGTTTTAATGGTTCCAGTTCAGGAGGTGAGCAATCTGAGGGGCGAACTAACCAGACACCGTAACTCCCTATTAGCGCCCTCTGGAAAAGGGGCGCCGCTGTTGTTTATTATCCTGTACATCCGGAGTGTTTCTTGTTGCTGCAGACACTCCGTTTCACCGCCAGACAAGGATGCTATGAAAAATGACATGGATTGTCATATAATTTAGAAAAGAAGACACTGAGTTGCCGATGAATTCGCCCAAAATGAAACGAAATCTCAGTTCAGTCTTCAGGCTAAAGGCAAGGAAACATATGCTGAAATGGTTTTGAACAAATATGGAGGTTACTAAAGCACGGTCTCATGAACTAGAGGCCTGCGGTTCCAATCCCACTAGAACTCCCTGGCTGAATTTTTCTCCAGGTTTTCCTCAGTCTTCATCACTTTTAAACAAACTTAAGCAGAGAACGCTTCTTTCTCAAAATTCCTTATAATTTCATCTGACGTATCATCAGTTTCTACGCCTTGGCATGCTATAGTAACAAAATGCGACTTAAACGCTAATAAAAACACATTTTCTGTTCTAGTCCATTTCTAAGACCAATAGCTACCAAATTATGTTTAAAGTCATCTCCCAGTAATTATTTCATGTAAGTACTGCTGCCACTATAATAGAATACGTTTTTTAAACACACTGGCGAAATTTAAAAAAAAAAAAATCTTATGAAATACGTTGATGGCAGAGTAAAAAGGGAGGAAAGACTACTCAGGATGTAAATAAACAAATTTTACACATATTAAAACTAGACATTATGACTCGCTGACGAGATGTTATCAAACTGAATAGCGTTGAGTGAGGTGTTAAGATTGAATTCGCCATTTACCTACAGTGTCGTTTTTCCCATTGATATAATGCTGTAGCATGAGTTTTGTTTATAAACTGATACTGAAAAACAACAAAAAATAGGATTGTATTTTTAATAACATAATAGGATAAACCTGCATCAAAGTCTTCTTGAATTAAGAAATTTATGAACGTTCATTTGCATGCCTACAAGTAGGACAAAATACTTGATATGCATGGGGTATGATATGCAGCGAGGTTATATAAGTTACGGCAGGGCCTAGCCTCTTACACGGAGAAGCAAATCGTCCAGGCCGTTTAATGCATGTGCAGGTACCAACTTGGTACCTTAAGGAGGCTTATCAGTGAGGGATTGTGCGTTCGTTTATTACTCAGTGCTTTCATCGTGTATAAATTTATTTACTTTTGAAAAACCCCTATATTATAAGTTACAAGAAAACATTTGAAGTAATTTGTATTGGCGATTACTAAACAAAAATGTTTCAATAGAATGTGTTGGGGAGGCAACCTTAACAGTAGTGAAGCTCGTCATTTGTAGAGTTTAGAACAAAAGTGTGTGTACTTTTTATATTTATTTAAATGTTGCAATGAATTTAACTCCAATCACGCACCTTCTGCTTACTGTGCTGATGCTCTTACTATTGAGATACAGTGCACTATATGACTAAAACTAAACTTCTATATCCTGAGATTATATCCTGGAGACCTCAAAGGTTATCTGTTTAGAGATTTGTTCTTGAAGAGTCTGAGCGAACATTCTAATATTTTTGGGTCAGCCTTATACGAAGCTGTCAAAAAGTAAATGTTCCTATGTTATTGCTGCAAAACAAAAGCACCAGCTCATTGGAACTTACATACTCGCTAGTGTGTAGTCCCATTGCCACATGGTGTTCAACAACACTGGCCTATACAATGAAACATAGACGCAGTACAATTATAAAATGGCGACGATAATTGAAAGAGGGTCAAGGAAGGAAATGCGCGCAGTTATTCGTTTTCAATGGGTAGAAAATAAGAAAAAAACATTCATCTGAATGTGATAAACGTTCAATAGGTGCAACAATGGTGGACTTTTCAGGAACTCCAACAATTAGAAGTGCCCTGTTATACAACTGCTGTTGACGCCATGTTTCCCATCTACCATTGACTTTCATTTGTTAAATTGGAAGGGTCTATGGGGTAGTCGATTTCGGTTATTTGTAGAAATGGCTTAACGAAAATTAGTATCGCTTTGTCATTTTACGCTTTGACAAGATTTGACTAACTAACTTGGTGATTAGGTAAAGAAATAAAGGAATGGTGTTAAAATAAAACATTTCTTTATCTTTCTCTATCTTTACCCGTTCATCCATAAAAGAATAGCGCAGCTTGCTTTTTGACTTACCTGTATTTATTCGCACTAAAAACATTAACTTTTATTATGAATTTGTTCAAACCAGCAGAAGAAATTGTATAATCATTTGAAGCAAACAAACTTTTGTAAATGAATTTGTCAAAGTAGGAAGATAAAGCACACCAAAATTGTGTAAAAGTCGCGTATTTACTAGGGGAAGAGCATATTTTATCAGTTGTATTGTAAAAAGTTATTTAAAAACTAGCTTAAATAAGAAACCATGTCATTTATAAAATAAACAATGCCCTAATTAGTATTTTTTTAAATATTTTTAAAAACAGCCATAAAAGGTTATTGTTGTAATGATATGAAGGCAGGTAAAGAAAGCTTTATCCAAATATAGTTAATGTAACCTTACCAACCCATGAATTGAACAGAGTAACAGAAGAAATATATCCCTAGTTTCCAGAAATTATAATGCTCTGGTTTCATCTTTGAGGAAAAAGTGCTCTAGAGATGCACCCAAGCCTGATTTGACTAAAGATGATATATGCGAATTGAAACAGATCATTAATACAGCAACCACTTGGAAGAATTAAACACTGTTGCGTCAGTTCCAAATCTCCATTGATGTTGCTAACCGAAGCAGTTAGCGAAGGCTTTGGTTTCAAAATGCAAACCGGCCACAGCATAACAGGTCGGAAATTTATAATTTTAGTAATATTCACTCTGCTGAGTGCGGAGCGACTTGTTTTCCACACTGTGTAATGTTAATTTTATGTTACGGTAAGGAAAATATATTCCGCTCATTTCAATAAATGTTATGTTCGCTTTTTCTGCCCTTCTTAATAAACGTATGCATAAATTTACTTTTTTATAAATACTCAATTACATATTAGAATAAACTTTCTTGATAATTTAGAAATTAAAACATTGCTTACAAATAAATATCTTATTACAAAAACGAAGAAACGGTTTATAACATCCAGTGATAATTATTATCATAAAGTGAAAAAAAAAAGTTTAGAAATAATGGAGGCAAACCTAAGTGAACAGAAGAGAAAGATAACAACTGCTTTAAAAAATGGACATAGACCATTAGAATATATAGATCGTCTCCCTGGCTAGAGGTAACGTTCGCGATACTAGTCCGCAGGTTATGGGTTCTAATCCCAGGTTCAGGTTCAGCTGTAAGATTTTTCAGAGCTTTTTCTTACCCTGAGAAGGCGAATGTCAGATAGCTTTATGCCGCCAATAGTATTCAGTCCACAACCTACACACATCATGAGAAGACTAAATGCAGCAAAGTTACAATAAATAGAACATGAAAAAATAAATATTAGGATTTTTTTTAAATATTTTAAGCTCTATATTTTCTAAAAAGTGTTTTTGAAGACAACGTTTTGGGGAAGAAAATTGGAGGAAGACTTCGATAGACTCTTTTGAAAAAATGAAAATTATAGGATTCCGGACCATCAAGATTTAGGGAGTATTTTTTTAATGGTTTTAAGGCCCATTTTTACTACTAAGGCACCACAGGCGGTGAACACTGATGATATACAAGATGAAATGATATATTGGTAAAGGATTTTTTTAAGGAAGGAAATGTTCAAGGTCTAAGTTTAAGGGTACCTTCCCGGCATTTGCCACTATGAGGACTGAGGAAATTCTGGAAAAAACCTCAGTCAGGGAGGACGGTCCTGGCAGGATTCGAACCGCAGACCTCTCGCTCACGAGTCCGCGCCTTAACGACCTCGGCCACCGTGGCGGTAAGATTTAAGGAGTGCTAAGGAATGTGTAAATTAACATTGGATTTGAAACAGACAAACGTTCTTAAATTGCATTGGGGCAGGATTGCATAAGGACATAAAAATTATATTCCCCTTCTATTCAAATACAAGCGCTTTGACAAGATATGCAAGTTTTACTAAGCACAAACACACATACACAGGCGCTGAATTAATTACTTAATTACTTAAACTGCGTATAGCAAGATGACACATTGAGTTTGCGTACGCAATGTACGTTCGCTCGCTAGTTAATTTGTGAGTCAACTCAAGTGAGCGATGTACATAGCGGCATTAAACTACACGATGTTTAGCCATGTGTCACATGCATGTGCAATTTCCTCGTTTAACATTTAAGGAAGACAGAATTACTGTACGCTTAATGGGAGATCCCATAACCTATGATTCATTCGGAAAATGGCACACGTTAATATTAAAGACCTGTAACCAAAAACAAGCACAGAATACTAAATAAAAAAAAAACCGAAAATCTCAATGGGGCATTTCTGAATTCGGAAAACTGTTTGGTCTGTTTCTCAAAAAGAAATATTAGACATGTCACAAATTAAAGATGAACAGACCCCTTCTTTTGGGCGTGATTATTAAACCTTTTCTGTTTCTTCTCTCTCTCTCTCTCTCTCTCTCTCTCTCTCTCTCTCTCTCTCTGTCTGTCTCTCTGTCTCTCTCTCTCTCATTATTACAATTAGATGCAGTCTTAAAAACAGGCAAAAGCTTTAAATTTGTAAAGATATCTAAACTGAAGTCGAAATGGGAACCGACATCAGAAGCAAAACTAGCTCGTTAAAATATTATTGAACAGATACATCTTGGATCTAAAAGTATATCAATTTGAGATTATTAAATAAATATAGGGAAAAAATGGGATAGCAAGACACTTGAAAAAGCGTTCCAATGTGATCTGCAAACATTTTGCAACTTTGGCAGTGAATGTTGAAATGTCCAAAAGAGATAAAAAAAAAAAAACAAAGGATCTCAGCCAGACCAGCAAATTAATTTTTTATTTTAAAAAATTAAAAGTGAAAGGATCAGAGAGAGAATTAATATAAAAATTACAGCTATTATCGAGAGCATTTTCAGTGAATGACCAAGGAAAGGACATTGAATTTGTACATATATGTATATATAAAACTAAAATGCATTTTCTTAAGAAAAAAGGTGCCTTATAATGTACAGAGTGATACACATTTACTTTCAACATATATATTTATTGTGTCAAATATCGCTTTATCCAATATCGATTGACCGATGCGGTTACTGGAGACTACATTGGCCAATAAGCCATCATTCAAGGCCAGCCGAGCTATACGAGTCGGAGTGAGTTCACCGAACTGCTACGTAAGCCTTGAATCTGACGCCACTCAGTGTCGTTTAAACAGTGAGAGAAAAGCCCGTGTCTAATTCTAGAGAAAAGTCTGCTAAATACTAAATAGCAACTACTAGGCCTAATCACTCTGTCCCACAACGAGTGTTTATTTATGGTTCGTTTTGCGTGGGATGAATGAGTAGGTAGCTTTTCAGCACAAAAGCATTTTTATACTATCTGTTTCTAATATTTGTTTTCATCTGTTGCTCTACCAGCCCGCTCCGACTCTGGTTCAGCCTGTTTGGCCGAGAGCAATAGCGTATAGGCTGATCCAGTTCCTGTTGCCACGTCGGTTATCAGGCAATTAGATAATCGAATATATAGTAAAATAGTTAAAATACATAAGTTACGCTGTAGTTATTGGCTACAATCCAAAAATTATGCTAATAGATTTATCTCATCTGGGTATTTCTTATTCGGTGCAATCTATTTTGTGAAAATTGCTTGCTTTGAGTATTCTACACTCATAAATATTTTATGTATTTCAGTTTATTTCAATCCTTATAAAGATGTCATGAAAATTTCCCCACTTTCAACTAATGTTTTAGCCTAATGTCTTCAAATGCTGAAAGTAAATACAATATATATTAGATGTTTAATAATTGTTCGTACTAGATTAATATATATATATTGCAATTTCAAGTGTGACTTTATCTAAGTGCTTTATCCTTATCTACTTTTATTATTACTGTTAATTAGTTACATTATATATACATATATATATATATATTGTGTATGTTTGCATGCCATTTTATATGGCCGCTAACTTTCTGAAATAAAAAGTGTGTTTTTGATTAAAAATCGGTTTGAAGTAACACAATTGAGCTTAATCTGGCTCTTAAATAAATTACCTGTCGATTGGTAACTCCGGATTCTTTCCTGTTGGAATAAGATTCTGTAGGAGTATTTTCCCGCTGTCTTCTCTTACCGATATACATAAAAGTATAGATATTTTAGATATTAATAGAATGCGGGTTCATTTATGTCTTCTTAAACAATTTCTTCACAGTCCTGAAGATATATGGAACATTAAAAACTTGAAACATAATCAAGTAGCTTACATTACCCACGCCTAAAGTCATTCAGATTTGACTTCGTCACTATAATCTTTATTTTTATTAGTTAAGGCTACTAAATAATAAATAAGAAAGACCCACTCCCGTTTAGTGTAATTGTATTTTTTCCCCTGGATAGTTTTTCCTATTTTGTGAACTGATTAGATCTTCAAAATAGTGGATGGAATGAAATATGTATCACAGAACAAATGAATCCATATTCCATTCGCGTCTCGTGTTACCTGACATTTGCCTTACAGGGTAAACTTCGGGAAAATAACACCAGAACTTTCGTTTGGGAGTCGAACTCGAGTTATGCGGCTCTAATGGATGATCATTTTTGTAAAATATCTCCCCATTATTTATGAGACAAAATATTGCATAAATATAAACGTTAACCAGGTTTGAAACATACAGAAAACTTTTGTGACATTGTAAAGATGTGCGTAGTGTATGTAAATGAGTAGAAATTGGGAAACTTAGGTTTATGGCGTTTACACTGACTCATGCTTTGTCACTGTGGTCCAGTTAGTCTTGACAACCAGCTATGATGAAACATGATTACATTCATTCTGAGAGTCACACAGAAACGTTATGCCTCATTCCATATTCACAGTTTACTGGGATGAAACAGCTGAATAATTCTTTGTTGAAACGATGACATATAGGGAGAAAGTAGAACAAACTAGATATACGGCAATAACACTAACATATTGGTCATTCAAATTAAACACACTGATTTACTATAAACGGGGTTGATAAATGTACATACTTATTCGCTCAGCATAATAAGACAGCGGTTCTAATATCCAGTTTCGCTATACCATGCAAAAGAATCATTTATAATTGTAACCCTATTTCATCCCCCTACCTTGATTGGAGGTGAAATGACATTTGTAGGGACAAATTATCTGAACTTTTTCTTGTTCTGAAAAATACTCACTTGAGTCAATAATTCAAATTATTCATGATAGCTACCTTTTAAGTTAAACTTTTCCAATCAAAATGATAAAATATTACTTTATTATAATTAAAATAAAAGACAAAGAATGTAATTTACTTTGTAATAATTAGAGTTTAATATAAATCTTTAGACGCAAAGTTTATTTTTGTTATAAATTATTTTCTGTTTAATATTTAGAATCAATTACAGTATATGTCATTTAATATTAATCATGGGCTATATTGCATTATTTTTTCATTTATTAGTGCAAATGGATCAGAAATTTTGCTTACTTAACATCATCAGATATCGCTTTTACTTTTAGAGAAATGACTGACTATATTTTTTAAAATATCAAATGTCCGACTCACTGCTTATCCGCTAAGCGGCATTAAGACTATGGGCAACTGAAGGTTCTTTCTCTGGTGCTGTTGACGGCTGAAGTGCGGAGCTTAATGGTGTTCAGCATTGAGCAGAACTGTTGATGCATGACTGCTATGTTATCACAGGCTCAAAAGTTCCAAGTAGAATCTCTATGTACCTTCTCGTTATGAGAATTGTATCATATGACACAAAAATGCACGGTAATAGCTAGTTGAAAATCGCTACTTGTCATTAGGAACGCCAAATTTCAACAGTGGATCTTCAACTTTCCTTACCATTGGGCGAATTTATCATATTCAAAGCAACTTCTAGCTTTCCATCTCATATTTAGCCTCTAGAAACTCAAGAGAGTTATTTCAATAAAAGCATGTAAGCTTTAGGTGTGGGGAAACAAGAGTTAAAAGTGTGATTGTCATATGAGTTAACAAATATTTTCATCATTTCTTAATCGCAGTAATAAATATCGATAATTTTATTCTACACAAAAATACCAAAGATAGACAAACATATATATTCAGGTAACTAATTATAGGACCAAATTTTAACACAAAGTAAAAACATATTATAAAGTTATGTGCAAGCATTTTTACATTAGTATACAAGATGTTTAAAAAATGATGGTACACAATTTACCGGTGAAAAGCACAAGCTAAAATAAGCAAAAAATATTCCAGTAGACTTGAGTCTGGAAATTAACCGTTTAAGTGATAGACATGCATTTTTCGTTGTGGCCACAAATGAACCGAATGGAGATACATATGCATGCCGCATTCTCCCCATATCCTTTCTCTCATTGCTTAAGCCTTAGTAACAAACAAAATCCAGTTAACTGGTCTAAGGTAAGGATATTTGCCTATCGTGAATTTATGAAAAGATTTGTAAAAATGAAAAGGAAATACAGTAACACGGAATACGCGAACATGATTTAATGTACGTCAGCACAAAGGTGGTTAGATCGAGGAGGACCTGTACCGTGGCCTGCCAGATCACCCGATTTAAATCCTTTAGATTTTTTTTTTTTTTTGTATGGAGTTATGCAAAAAGCCTAATTTACACAACGAACATCATTACACCAGAAGAAATGCAGCATCGGGTTGTAGATTTCAACCGTTTCTTTTCGTCGCGGTCATAAGCGGTCAAACGTAGCGGACGACGATGATCTGTGAGGCCCGATTCGACTGTTTCGCGCCCTCGGAGTCCGGGATAGAGGAGAAGGGAAGGTGTCGTTAGAATAACAAATCTTAACTACTTCAATTGATCACCATGGTTATCTGAATGCCTCTTAGTGCCTGCTCTGGCCTCCGATGTTAATAGAGGATGCCAAGTTTGCGGCAATTCGTGTAAGCTTCTTGAAGTTCAAGTTGTATGCGCGTTGATGTGAATAAATTCCTATCAGGACGACTCTCTATGTATGATTTATTGCCTGTGTGAACTACATGATACTACGTGATATGGGTTTGGTATTACAGCATCTCAATCGCTACCACGATGAAGGACGCGATATATTAGCCCGAATTGTCATCACAAATGACGAGTCTTGGGTCCATTACCAGTCCGAGACAACGGGTGCATCAATGCAATGATGAAGAGGAACAATAATACGTTTAAAAAGTAACGCAAAGCATACAAAATGGCTGGCGCATAAAGGCAACGTTATCTGTGACACTCGACACAAGTGTTCTGATATTACAAGACGCATTGACCATTAACTAATAATTTTAACTAATTTTCATGATCAATACAAAGTATAGAAAATACATGTTAACTTAGATAAGTTTGTGATAATGTGTGGTAATCTCTAACTCTTATTAGAGGGCATTTCACCAGCGGAAAGCTAAATTTGTAGCTTGAGATATTTTCCCAACATAAATTCTAAGCGATGTCTGTAAATTTTCAAAGTATCTTCCACAGTACATAAATGACTGATCAATATGTGTTATAGATTTTCAGAAATATGCCTCCATTTCGACTGCGACAGTATAGTGCTTGCTAAAGGGAGTGATATAATGTATACACTAACATATGATTAAATTATGAGTTTTCACTTTGTTCGCAATAAAAGAAGCAATGCTTTTGTTTTATGACAAATGAGAAGCGTTTGGCTTGCACTGTGTTCTCTTGGTTCATGTTTTATAATCTCCGAAGTACACAATGCCCCCCACGCTTACAAAATTAAGATACTGCTATACAAATGCTCCAAACCAAATTTCCATAACAAAAATTCGTTCCGGAAAGTAGCCGGTCGTATCGTCTTTGTGTAGAGCAGTTCTTCACCGGAAAGTTAGGTTGTTAACATAAGTTGGCAACTCTGCTCTAGGTAGCCTTATTATACAGCAACTTTTTATTGTCAAGTTGAGAAGCTCTGGAGGAGATATTCTCTGCTCCATTGCATGGTCCTCGAACCACGCGACTTGCTAATTAAAGTCACAAGAGAGGCAAGTATAGACATTGAGAGTCAGTTTCCCCGAGGCCAGCACATGCATAGGCACGTCTTATATCTAGAGCAGGGCATTACCTACCTCTTGTGCGATGTTATTGTTTCGGAAAACAGTCCTTTAAGAACGGTACAAAGCTAATTGTCGTACCTGCTGAAGATTCTTCCACAAAACAGAGAAGCATCTGATACTATACTGAGGAATTTAGAATGCCAATACTGTACTGAAATACTTTCAATGTTTATTCAATATATTACACTAGAAGGACGTTAAGGAAGAGCAGAGCACAATAAATAATAACTGTAGCTGCATACATCATTCACGTAAATCATATTTCTTGTAGAGACACAAAAGATTGGAAAAAAAAAACTAAAACTATCCGAAAATTTTCTTTGGTTTGTCCATTTTTTCATGAAATTTCATATGCAATAGCAAAACACAATCCAAGCAGAAACTCTTTATGTATAAATACTAAAAATGGAAATAAAATTTATAATTCTAATATAAATTAAAGGTAGTTTCCAGTTCTTTTTTATTTATATTCACACATTCATACCTAAAGAAGTATGGAATACCTGGATACAGTGAATTCCTCTGTTAAGATGTAATCTCAATTGTATTGTTGCTGAAAACGAGTTCGTGGCGGTGTTTTGATCATTATATTCACGTTGAAATTAAAACAACGGTTGTAAATTATTCGCTGTCACTGCTCCCCTTCTAAACTAATACAATCTTTTCAAAAAGTGCTAAAATTTAAAAATTTTCAGAATATTTTGTGATGTTTTCAAACAATTTTTAAAGAAAAGGAAAATTCCTAATACTTTCATTAATTTTTTCCCCCGAATTTTCTCCTTCTTGCATCTTCTGTTACAATTTAAAATAGATGGAGCTATGAAATTTACTCCAATTATTCGGGGCATATTAATCCTGAAGATCTGCTGAGCAATTTGTCAGTTACTAAAGCAACCTTTTTTTTTTTTTTTTTTTTTTTTTTTTTCGCTGGTCAGATTTGCTATTTCAAGAATGTTATTGTAAACATGAAAATTATACGAGATCGCGCACCCAGTGCTTTCCGTAGCTCTGAGTGGCATTCTCGTATACACTTTGTCACGTGATTTGCTCTTGCTACACCTATCTTCCTATTGGTGGGCTATTACGCTAATTTATTATCGTTTAATTCTCATAGGCTACTTTCTAAGATTTTATTCGGGTTCACCCACAGCAAAATCTTAAGTCTTAGACTCTTGACATAAATAATATATTAAAAGAGAGCCGTTATAACAGAGGTTTTATGATTCCATCTGGATATTTATTGCCTGAGCTTTCCCTGCACTGTTAACAAAACAATCACTCGTCCTTTCCAAATTCCTGAGATCGTGTTTTGTTCAATGTCCGGTTGTTTTCCAAGTTCTAGTTGAGCTGAGGTAACATTACAAAGAGACCCTCTTAGCCAAAAAGGTTACAATGCGTACCTTTTCGGGGAAATCTCTTTCAGTGGTATTTTGTCTTCTTTCTTATGCGTGTAACTTGTGTAAACCATATGTTTATGACCCTTTAGGTGAGTATATTATATATAAATATTATTTCTTAGCGGAGCTGGGATCGATGCTAAACAACAATTGTCTCGTAATTTTATTAAGAAAAGCAATCTTCCACAGAAACATGTGTGCAATAACACATGGATCTTAGTAGCTATAGCTGTTTGTTGTAGTGCACACTTGCGCATAAGGAAAAAATGACAAATATAAAACATCCTGAGGTTATTAACTACTTGGTAAAGAAGATTATGAATGCGTCAGAAAGTCATACAGATATGAAAAACATTCTAGGAAACTCTGCACCATCATTTTCAACCGTTTTCAACTAGATCATGGAGTTTAAACGCGGCCGTGAAAGCTGGAAGATGACCCATAGCGGACGACCAAAATCCGTTACGACATCAGAAATTATTAATAAGTTGCACGACATGGAGAATCGTCGATTAAGCGTCGGAAACTATTGAAGCTCTGGGCATTTCAGGAAAACGCGCATTTCACATTTTGACAGAACCGTGCTTGAAGAATTATCTACAATATGTGTGCCGCTACTGCTGCCTTAGGATCAAAAGTGAATCAGAGTGTAAATCTCTCAGTAAAGTTTGACCAGTTTTCAGAGAGATCCAGAAGATTTTATCCGTCGATTTGTGACCATTGATAGAAACATGGGTGCACTCAGATGTGTTCCTGAAACAAAACAAAACAGCAGTCTAAACAATGAAAGTGCACGATTCTCCACCGCCAAAGAGGGGCAAGTGTGTGATCATGGCGTCGTTTTTCTGGGATGCCAAAAGTGTACCACTAATTGCTTTATCTTCCCAATGAACATCTATCACTGAAACGTATTGTGCTAAGCTTTTGGACCCACTGAAGAAAAAAAAAGGCTGGGTTTATCAAAAAATAAAGTTGTTTTGTACAAAAACATGCTCGCCATCACAATATTGTTGCAATTGCGAAAACCAATTAATTGGGGTATGGTTTTCTGTCTAATTCCCCTGACTTGGCTCCACAGGACTTCTATCTGTTCCCTAAACTGAGAAAAATTCTTAGTGGAATGAAATTTTCGTCCATGAAAAGCTTAAATCAGCAGTCAATGTGTATTTTGCAGGCCTTAGCTTCTTAATGATTTAAACGCTTTGAGCATTGCTGAACAAAGTGCATTAGTGTTGAAAAATAGGAATATTTTTTAAAATCTCATATTGCGTTTCATTCCGAGGACTTTTCAAACGATCTTTGTAGGTTGCAAAAGTACTGTCTCTGTCAACACTGTTTGAATGCACCGAATACGTCACTGTCCATTATTCTTTGAATGCTGCGGAATATTTATAAATAATTCTTAATCCAAACAACCGGATGTCCATTTTCTCTTTAGATGTAAGAGGAGGCAACACTGGAGTTGTTTTATTTTACATCTGAGTGATAGATCGTGAGAATAACAACAGCGAAGTGTTTTCTTATACTCAGAGATGTCTTATGGATTCACTACACTCTATAACAAGTTACAGAAATAACGCGAGTAATTTTACATGAAACAGGACCTGATGAAGGTTTTGACAAGTTTCAAATGCATATACCAATCTTTTTTCTACCGGTTAATCTGGTTAACCGCTTCAGTGACGGAAACTTCTATTCCCCTTCAACAGGAACGTAATAAAAATAGAAGCAGCTCCATTGTTTATGACTTTTCAACAAAATACACCCCCCTGCAGTGCACCTGTACTTGACAGTGCATTGGATTTCTGTCATTATAACGCTTCGATTAACTGCAATGGTGACGGCTGTCTACCGCAGAGGCATCAGGTTTTCTGTGTGCATAGTTGCTAGGAGACCGGGACTGTCTAATGAAACAGGAGAAGACGACATTGCTCTGCACGTACATTTCCCTGTAAAATGTTGTAAGAGTTTGGACATCGCTGCTACAATGTACAAATCGGTTCCAAATAAAACGCGACATACCTTTTGTCTTTAATTTTATGATTATTAATGCCTTATTTGAGAGGTATATTTGTTTTTAATTTGGGGGGGGGTTGAGTAATTTTCAGTAATCGGCAACAAAAAATGAAAATGAACATTGTTTTAGAGAATTGTTTCGTTTATTTTGCTTTACAGAACACTTTATTTGTCTTGTTTTATATCGCATTTCTTATAACTGTCCTGTTTTGCCATAGTTTCATTACCTTAGCGGTGTCTTAATATGTTTTATTATCTTTATAACTTTCCCTCTTTCTTCCGCACATTTTTATGTTGTAGTATAACCTTTTACAATTTAATACTTTGTCCACTTTGATAAACTTTCAGTATTGCTATTAAATCCATGAAACTTTTACTCTAAGTCAATTGATTCACAAACTATGCACATTGTAATTGAAAAACGGAAGTATTATAAACCCATATATGACTAAATCAGACGGGATTTTGTTCTTGATACATTTGGTTCATTCAATTAACTGATTACCGACGCAAAAGCGATCGATAAGCCATTGCTCACTATACTAGAGTAGGGATGGGCGGGACAGTAGAAAAGCCGGTGGCAGAAACACTAGAGTGACAGTCTAATATATTCTAATGCATTTTAAAAGTTATGTACCTACTTACCCACGTCATGCAAAGAGATGCTAGAACTGCCTGCCTTCATTTTCCACATATTTCTGGCATCTGTTTATGAAATTGCCCGTTACCCTTCTTAATTATCTTTGAGAAAGTAAATTGATATTTTAAGTGTCTGCGTAATGAATACGATATTGTACAGTCAAACGACCCATGCGAACGACCGTGTAAATATTTTTGTAAAGAATAAACAGTAATTACACATACTACTAATTATCTTGCCTAGAGTTGAGAATCATGAATAAAGACTCATTGGGAATTAGAAAAGTTAGATCTAGTATTTGCCGTTCAGTATTCTTAGCAGATTTTACTCTAGGGTTAGAAAAGTGTTGTTTCTTTTACTGTACAAACAACACTGACTGAATGCGCGACACTCAACACTAACGTAGTACTTTTCAGTAAAATCCACAGCACGCCCTTTCTGATAGCTCAGTTGGCCTTGAGTGATGGCATATCAGCCGATATAACTTTCGCAGCCTTTGGTAATCAGATAACTGGATAAAAGAATTGCTTTTATTCCCCTTCATTTGATAAACTGTTTCGCGATATTACCTCCTTTTTACCTGGTATAAAGATCTCAGAAATTCTAGAGATTTAATTTTGCTAAAAAAGAGTAAAAGTTTATATCCAATTTTCATCATAATCCCTATAATTATTTTGATGAAACTTTTTATGTTTAGGGTAGTTGGATATCATATCTGTTGAAAGAAACAACCTATTACACTTTTATTTCCGTGCAAGATGCACAAGACTGCCATTGTTTTATGAGCATTTCAAATGTTCTTGTTTTACATATTCTCAAGTGTGCTATTATTAATGGCATAATTACTATCTTTTTTATCTACCTTTTTAAAGTTACTATTGGAACATGTACCTAAAATAACAAGAACTAGGGCAGCAGAAATTAATAAAATACTGAAACAGTTACACAAATATCGCAATATTTCGACAGCGTGTGTTCTTCTTTTTAATACCTCGTACTTGCATTTATTAAACGAGAATTTTTTCATTACATTACCTTCAATAGTGCCACAATCCAAGAAGTAATGGAAAGCGTAAATAATAGAAAGCTTAAGTATACTAATAAAGCTTATTAGAATATTCTGAGAAAGTAAAGAAAAAATAATAGAGTACAAGAAAAATGGTAAAGCGGTCAATAGCAAAAACACGCAAAAGCAAACTCAGTAGAAATATTGCGATAATTGTGCAACTATTATAAATATGAAATATTGCGATAATTGTGCAATTATTATAAATATGAAATATTGCGATAATTGTGCAACTATTATAAATATGAAATATTGCGATAATTGTGCAACTATTATAAATATGAAATATTGCGATAATTGTGCATCTATTATAAATATGAAATATTGCGATAATTGTGCATCTATTATAAATATGAAATATTGCGATAATTGTGCAATTATTATATGTATGAAATATTGCGATAATTGTGCAACTATTATAAATATGAAATATTTCGATAATTGTGCAACTATTATAACAATGAAATATTGCGATATTTGAGTAACTGTTTCGACTTTTATATATATATATATATATATATATATATATATATATAACTCCCACACCTAAGACTTGGTGCATTTTCGTATCTCCATGTAAGATTAAACTTAGAAATGCAATATATGAAAAACCACTCTGTGTAATCTGAAATCGAACCATATCTATATCATATTTCCAAGCATCCATCACTGTCCAAGGATTTTCTTCTTTATAGACCCAGATTTTCATTCAGTTTGCTCTTTGTTTTCTCGTTTCAGAGATTCGTTTCTCTTTTTACAAACAAAGAAGCGATGTGTTATGGCATGCACGTAGCAGGCCACTTGTAAAAGTTAGGAAGACTAATTGAAGTGGATATCAAACAGTACCACAGTTAATTCTCTTTTTACGGACTTGATTGCCTTGTTGTGATCTGTTCCTCGACATCTATTTTTGTGAAACTAATTCTTTACTGCCCCCAGGAATTTCAGAGCGTGCACCGATCAGCAAAGCTATGGTAACACGCAATATAAATTTTAGTTTTTTATCACTTCGTCATTCCTGGTTAGATTGCACGTCTATAGGCGTCGTTTCCTCTGTTCAACGGATCTTGTGCACAAAAAAATTGCATGAATTGCTTTACTGTCTGTCTTTTCAGGACAAACAGACATAGAAGATGAAATGTGATAACGTAGTATTAACATATGCATAATAATTTCTCAAGAACTTCCTAATACTATAATGAAGTTTGAAATGCAATATTTAGAGCAAATGCACCTTATACAAGCAACAAATTATTTATCACTCTTTAATTTCGAATATAATAGTTTCCCATTCGTTCAAGTTCATTTTGTGTATAATTTGAGAATTATGATTTCATGGTGATGCTAATCGGGTAAATGAAAGAATAAGAAAGAAGAAAATTGAACAGATGCCACCTTAATTGAATTCGCCTCTGAACGTTGAATTCAACTGGGTACATAGAGATAAAGAAAGCATAGCCTTTCAATAAAGGCTCTTCCGATATTAAAAACCATAGTAAAAGCTACTGTATACGATTTTCTATAGCTTTCATCAAGAGGCTGCTATAGCAGCTATGGTGAGAGTGGTTTAAAAACCCTCCAACATAGATCGGCGGACCTACTCCGTTCTAATCGCAGAGATTCACACGCGTGGCGCCATTGTCTCTTGCAGTCAGTTGCGAGCGGGATTTCGATACAGTCGGGCAGTTGTGTTATACAATCGAGAGTGTTTTCATAATATAGTACAATAGTGTTGTGCAATGGCGAACATTCACTGTCTAGTCTTAAACTAATCTTCAAGGCAGATATTAGGTACACAAAGAAGGTGGCAGTATGAGACAGCAGCCCGATTCCAACAGCAAAAGGGGTACAGAAGTTTATGCGATTGACCTAACACTTCATCAATACATGCGGAATTGGGGGGTATCTTTGGTAATGGGCTCCCCGTTCCCTAGTTTGTAATTTTATCTTTAAATGATATTGAAAAATACAATATATTCAACTAACTAACCCTCACTCACTGAAGGGATTTAAAAGAAACATTCGCAACGAAGTTTGGTCCATTAGTGAGAGGGAACTGATCAGTAATCCTTTCCTAAGATGTGGAGGGGAGACTGAGCAACATTTCCAGCACCTGTTTATTGTAAGGAGGAAATTCTGCTTTTTAATATCGCGCGATCAGTTTGTTTTCCTCCGTAGTGTTTTTCCTGTTGGCGACAGCGCCGCTCATTAGCCGGTACAGCCAGGCCTCGGTGATTAGCGGGAGGGTGAAATAATAAAACAAACCAACCATACAAACCAATTTAAGAGTCACATTACTTACTTAATTATCAAATGAGGTGTTGAAACTGCCCGCCTTCAATCTCCACACATTTTGGTATTTTTTAGTAAATTATTCATCACTCACTGTACTTAATTTGGGAAATCCGGACAATTTCTTGACGAATATTATCTCTGAGTTCTTGTACGATGTATGGGCTCATCTTGTAAACCGTATTTTTTTATTTACCCCAGAGTTAACAACCGTAGGCTGTAAAATCGGGGGACCGACAGGGTCACATATCCTTATTAATAACTCTTGTCTTTGGAAGCTCATTGTAAATTGCTCTCATGGAATTATCCGCATTGTGAGCAGTGTCAAAGTTCTGTTGAAAAAAAGCATGATCATGCTCCCTGTCCATTAACTCTGTGGTATTTACATAAGTAACAGAATCAACTATATGCTTAGTAAACACACGTGAATCATACATAAAGACACGCTGTGCCGTTGTAAACACACGATGCATAATACACTTTACTGTTGAATTAAGAAACTAACAACACACATCCATTCAGAAACAGCTGCACTACGACTGCAACAGTCAGTAAGATCAACAAACCTTGCTACCACCTCCATGGCGCGGCAAATGAGTGGGGGACTCGCTCTTAGGAAAAACTCCGCGACGCGGGGGAAAGCATCACTGATCGTACTGTTGTACTTGACATTGCGAGTCTGTGCAAGAAAGTACTGGCAGCAAAGGGGTTGTAACTGCTGCGCCGACCACCTGAACTATGTATCGGAATATTTTAATTACTCTCACTGTATTTTCAATAGAATAACATACTTTATTTACTAGAAATGTACTCTTCCTACCTTCATTTTCTATTCAATCCCTTCTTTTCTTCAGAAAGTAGAATCTAGTTTTATCCTAAAATACCTCCCTAATGCTGTCGTTTAGCATTGCCTTTTAGACTGTGCTAAGACTGCATTAACTATGAAAATCTAAATTACTTCTATATTTTGTGATATTTTTCTTCTTTTCTTCTTTAAGTGTACATCAAGACTGCAAATTTCGTCAGTATGTTACGCTAGCATATGAAAATGTTTTCCTATGGGTTATAAGTGGAGAGTAATCTAAATTCTCTACTCTCTACTGAGGTCGTTACTAATCCCTCAAGATTCCTGGGAGAAATGACCCGTTAGAAAAAAAACCTCAAGCAGGATTTACTTACAACAATAAACTTCTTATGCAAACATATTCTTGTGTTTACAGACCTCTAACAGAGAACGTATTATGAATACTTTGACTGAAGCTCTTACATTGGCCTCAGTTATTTGTAGAGCATATTTCCTTTAGCTGAAGCTAACAAGGTAGTTTTAAAGCTTCCAATGTTCTGATCTATAAAATAAGAGATTATCGATCAAACTTGTTCAAAAGTTCCATTTTGAATGGTGTGGAAGAAGTAAAAGAAAATTAAAGGGGAAAATTAGGAAAATATGAGAAAAGAGAGACGCACCCTGCTTTCTGAAAAGGTTCTGAACTTAGAACTGACTGTTTTCTCTGCTTGACTGCATTGAGAATCGAGCTGTGTACTTTCAACCGAAGACAAAACTCCTTTAGCACAAACACACACACACGAGTATGATTCAACATTTCGCTAGTAGACTTGCAATTAGTTTCCAAAGAATAAAATAGGAATGAAGTACCTCTTGAAAAAATGTGTTGCTAATTGACAACTGCACATATATGGTGACATGTACATCATTAGGTTTTTCACGCCTAGTTTCATTCTACTTTATTAACTGCCAAAACCAATTATAGCTCATTGTGAAAAGCGCAGTTACGTCTACCCATATGGAATGCCTATCCGGGCGCAAGAGACAGACACTTGCTCAGTTTGCCACTAAACTGGTTCATCGGGTCGAACTGCCAATCACTCAATTAACTCATGTTTTTTAAATCCAATAAGGAACTGACATTTTTTTAGAGAGACGGAAAGAGCTTACTTCAAGTAATGTAAGCTAAAATCTCTGCTAGCTCTCGAGAGAGCTTGGTGGTAGTACCGAAACGGTTATAGCTTCAGTGCATTGCGGTATGTTTAGGTTGGGAAAACTTTCATAAGCGCCCAGTTAGGTTGAGTTTTAGAGTTTGTTTATTTTAAGTGAAATTAAACACAACGAAACACAAAAACATTACAATGTTATACAAGAAAATTGTTTTATTCGATGTTTAGTGTGTTTTCATGTTAAACCTTGTTTATTTAATGACATCATTGTTACAAAACCCCCAGTTAGCGGTGGAAGATACGGCCTCAAATGTTTTTCTCTTTCCCCAAATTTTATTTTTCTACACTTAGTTTCCCACCTTCACTCCATTATTCAGTCGGTCCTGGTTATGTAGTGGTAACCATACTTGTCTCCTAAATCCAAGATGGAGGTCAATCCCGGCCAGGATTGATGGATTTTTTCGGGCGTAAAAATCCTAAGTATGGTTTCCTTCGGAAGGGAAGTAAAGCCATGGGTCCCGTGTCGTACGTTTACGGCACGAAAAAGAACCTCAAGCCTTAAAGAAAAGGCCTCTGAGCAAAATTTGTCGGCCGTTTCACGTCCAGATTTAAATGGGAAGCTGATGACCTGAGATGTTGAAGAACGTCCGTAAATAAACCAAAATCATAATCATGCACACATGCATTTAGTTAGGTAACGGCATTATGCGCAATGATTGACTACTCTTCATAAGCCATTAGTTTTTGCTTCTAGAATAGTCTTGTGTTAATATAGTTTGCGAGCTTAGGCACACCATGCCACTATCGGTCCTGATGTAGCGGTAACCATACTTGCCTCCTAAACCCAAGATCGCGGGTTCAATTCCAAGGATCGATGGATTTTTTCGGGTGTAAAAATCGTCAGTATACTTCGGAAGGGAAGTAAAGCCGTGGGTCCTATGTCGTAGATTTATGACATGTAAAAGAATCTCATACTTGAAAGAAGAGGCCTCCGAGCAAAATTTATCGGTCTTTTCACGTTTCCTCATCGGCGCTAATGGGACGCTGAAGCTGAGATTTTAAAGAAAGGCTATAAATAAACCAAATTAACAACCATAGTATTAAATGAAAATCAAGAAAAGCGAATAATGGAAAAGGTTTTAAGTTTTGTCTCTAGCATAAGATAAAAATTTTCCCATTAAAAAGTTGAACATAGCAGCATTGCCACTCCCATACTGCCAATTATTCTAATACAACACTTTTTGTGTCTATGTAAGCATTAAAGGGAGAAAGAAGAAATCGCCAGAACTCCAATACTTGCATTGAGGTAAATGCAAAGGAGTCAACGTTAAGACACAAAGAATTAAAGGTAAAAAAAGCCTTTGCATATAAGACTCATTAACAGCAGAGTAATATATGGACTTGACCCAAGTCATTGTGAGCCATTCATTATACGATTATATTAGCATTTCAATGCCTGAGGCCTTAGGCCAATTGCAATTCCTTTCGGAATGAATTTATAGAGACGTTGGGAGCATTGCATATGATCTCTCATTAACAGTACAAGATAAACAAAAGAAAGCATCAAAATAATCTATACTTTAAGTAAGCTCTAACAAACGTACTAATATTATCTGTCAATAATTTCAGTACCTTGAACAAGAAATGTTATATTGAAAATTAGAGACGTTTCATATTTACTGAATGCAAGAAGAGGAGCTTTTGACTCTTGTATTTGGCTGAAATTAGAAGACAGTTTATAAGTTAATATAAATCCCATTTCGTCATCTAAATATTGAAGTTCGAGAAAGACTATTCATTGCGAATGTTTTATCTGATTTGTCCCCAGATAGTTCAGTTTACCAGATAGTTCAGTTTAGTTATATATTGCCGGCATTTTATCGACTAGTATTAACTGAACTATTAAAGGAGTTTTACTTTTTACGATGCTAATTTTTCGACACCTGAGAAACAACATTTAATGTTTCAGAATAAAAGTTTTTTTTTCTTGCAACAATATTCTTCCCCTGAAATTTTTGAATGCATGATAATTCAAAGCCATAAGCATTTAACCCCAAAAATAAATAATGGGAAAAATTAATATATATTAATGTAATTATTGCAAGTTCGTCTACATTGATAAATACAGGATCCTCATTCTGCTACGCAGTCGGCATTATTTTCATAAGTTACTGCGCAACAGCCTGGCCATCTGCCAAGGGAAGTCATGTCTGTCGGGCGGTCGAAACGCAGAGCGATATTTTTTCCTTTCTTTCGTATTTATTAGTTGTAAATAGTAATTCATATGTTACTCGCAAATGTAGCTAGCATATGCTCGAAGTGCCTACCCTCCGCTGTGAAGCATGCCTGAATCCTTTTGAAAATATTTGAAGATACTAATCTCAATCCATTCTTCACGAATTTTGTAAACTATCTTCCGGGTACTTTGTTTCAGCGCCTCCAAGGATTTTTATTTCAGGCACAGCAGTAATTTTATATGGGTGAATATGCACTAGCTGAATGACTTTATACGCACTGCCGACAGATACACCAACTTGCTGGGCTAATAGTGTTAAAGACTTTCGAAGAGAAGTTTCCAATCAAAGGCCTACTATATCTAGCTGTTCCTCTAAACCCCATGTTTGTTTGCTTTTATTTTGTCTTGACTTCTTATCAATGAAAATGTATTCGGGTTGAACTTTGTTCACCAATGTAAAAATTATACTTTTCCATTGACATGTTACTCCTGAAAGTTTAGTACCCAATTTCTCCTACAGTACGTTTACCATTTCTTTTGCATATAATAATAGAAATAGATATAATTTGTTCTAACGTGTATTCACTTCCGGCATACTCTACAAAACCCAAATACATAGTAGAAATTCAAACAGATTCTTCCTATGGAAATATAATTAAAACAGTCGGTGTGATAAACGCGACTGACCAATATCAAATACGTACGTCAGCGGAACTAAATTCCAGTCTTAACAGGAATCACCCGTCCACCGAAAAATGAAATAAGTAAAGTGAAATAACACAAGAAGAGTTGCTACGAGTGTTAAAGCTTTCTTCGGAGATATCAGGTGTGCTTAAACAAAAATGGACATCACTTCTAGCATTTACTATAATATTCAGGTGAGATAGACACAAATTATTAATGTACAATTTTCTAATTATTAATTAATAATTGTATAAAATCTGTAAGTGTGTTTATTACCATGCGTCGTACTTCCGCGGAAGGGAACTAATTGCTGTGGGCAAGAGATGGCGCATTCACCGCTAGCGAGATCCTCACTCTGTACCCGGGAAAAATATATAAACTCTTGGTTGGTCCAAGTAATACACCAATGTTTAGATCTATTGCAAAATATTAAAGACATATTTCATTCACCAGTTTCTAAATGATCGTAAAGTAGTTAAGTAATTATCGTGTTTTAAAATGTATTTATTGTAAAGTAGCATTCTCACAAGGAAAAAAAAACAAACAAACAAGAAGTATCGCCGTTTAATTCATACTTGACACTTAATGTTATCTTCTTCTCTTTATTAGTTTTTAACAATATGTAACACCATCCGTTTTGCGTTGTCTATAAATTATGTACCTTTAAATTCACAAACTCTTCTTCCAGTTTTTACACTCATGTAATAAAAATTCTCGAAGGAATGTTATTGTTTATTGCATAATTATGTTCCCGATAATCGTAGCTATGCAATACATATAAAGTCGAAATGTTTATATACAACTTTTGGATGTTTAATAAAACAAAAAGAAGACTCACTGCATAAATGCAAAGTATACTGTCATTCAAAAGAACTTGCTCCCTTGGCTGTAAGCAGATACGAGTACGTTGGCAGAGAAATTTAATCAAAACTGAAACCTTAGTGAGATCCTTGCAAGGGCCTCTAAAGGTTCAGTTCATTAGCGTTCTGAGATTGAGAAGCATCAAAGTTATTCTACAAAGTTTATAGATTAGGTTCTTCCTAACTTTAGAGAAAAGCACCTCTTCATTTCTCATCACGAGAATTTGTTGATAGAATGCTTTGTACATCCAAAGAGAAAAGTTTGGGAAGCTATAAAAGAACGAGAAATATGAAAATATTTGCGTTCCTTCATATAAACTTTTAGTATACGAAATCCTTGGTTCTTACAGTAAAAAACAATCATTAAAAGAGCGTTGTGCACTTTTCAAAGCTAAAAGAAAAATAACGAACACTTCAATCTCTGTTAAGACAAATTCCAGTCAATACTGACCCTTATGGAGATAAAATACTTTCTCCATTGGGAATGCTGGTCCCCAAACACAGATGTCTAGTTTATCAGGTCAGAGTTCACCATAACCAAAAGACAGCAAATAAAAAGCATTTATCTTTGTTAAACTCCACATTAACAGACAGTGTAAACATTTTGCTACTGTTAATCTTACGACAGTATTTGGAATAACACAAATACAATTCTGAACGGTGATTGCACACAAAGAGTTATGTCTTTTTGTTTATTTTATAAATTTGCAAACTTGGTATTTAGGCCCTTGCTTGGTAACACAATACGCAACATATCCTACACTAAACACTTTGTTTCTTCTCCGTTGTATTACCTCAATTAATATATTAAAATATTTTTAACAAAAAGGAAATTGCAGTTCAAAGAATCACAGCATTCTAAATGCTATAGTAATAAAACATTTATTTTTCCCTGATAAACTTTCTCTCAATTACGTCTAGTTTAGTGGGGATCGGAGTCATTATTAAAGATGCTCTACTATTGTTTACTTTCTATGAGTATATATGTACGGGAATAAAAACAAAATATTGCATCGTTTAACGCATTCTATGTTAAATATGAAGTGAAAAAATTAAATGGGTTGTAGGCAGCTGGAAAGAACACTTTTTAGTAAATTGTAACCGCCACAGGTGGTCGAGGTCGTTAAGGCGCAGACTTGTGAGCGGGAGATATGGGGTTCGAATGCCACCATGACCATTCTCCCTGACTGAGGTTTTTTCCAGTTTTTCCTCAGTCCTCATAAATGGCAAGTACCTTAAACTTAGGGCTGGAACGTTTCCTTCCTTAAAAATTCTTTCCCAATCTCATATATCATCAGTGTCCACCGCCTGTGGTGCCTCAGCATTTAAAATCGGCGTTAAACACCATTCATTATAGTAAATTGCATATAAAATATGTACATATTGTTCAAGCCCTCTTGATTGAAAGCTTTGCCAGGAATTTCCAAGGGATTCTTGAGTAAACATTTGTGTATTGTATTGTGATCTTTACAACATATATTTCGTAATTTTTTCTCCCCGAATTCAGATTTTTTTTAATCTTTTAAATCATTAACTGAAGTAAATAATTCTGAAACATATCTAGCCGCTAATTAATTCCTGATACAAAATAATCTGCACCATCCCTAATAAATAATACAGACGTGATATTCCATGATTTTTCTGATCTAATACGGTATGATAATTGTTCCTAAAGAAGGCTATGAAAAACATGTAGTCAAAATGGTTTTCAGTATTACAGAAAAAGAAGTTTTCATGGCGTATTATTTACACTCAAACGAACTCTGTCCGAGGTGGGGGAGGTATTGTGAAAGTTGTGTGCAAACTTCATCAAAGTGTAGGATATTACTTTTGGTCACCAAATTCAGAAGAACTAGCTCGGTTTTGTGCCAAAGCAAAAGAAAAAGTGAAAGAAGAAGAACACCAAAAAAGAACACATGTGAGGTTAAGTCCATAAGCATTGATGACTAAGAGCGTGCAGGTCGGGCCCCTGGAGGTGCTCACTCCTGAAAACATCGCTCTTGTGAAAGGAGAAATTATGGAAGACCGGCGGCTCAAAGTTACAGAAATAGCAACAAGATTGGGACTTTCTAAATCAACAGTCCTTCGAATTATTCATGAACATTTAAACATGAATAAGGTGCCTAGACTTCTTTCCTCAGTCCAAAAGCAGCAACAACGAGTCATCTGTTGTCAGGCATTTTTGGAGCTCTGTCGTGGCAACGAGAGAGAAGTTCTGCAAACCATTGTTACAGGAGACGAAACTGTGGTTTTCTACTATCATCCCTCATCCAAAAGAGAATCAATGGAGTGTCGTAAACCTGGCGAAACACCGCCTCTAAAGGTCAAGGTCACTCAGTCAACCAAGAAGATCATGGCCACAATCTTTTGGGACTTTGAAGGAATACTCTTCATTGACTTCAAGGAGAAGAACACCACAGTAAATGGGAGCACTATGCTGGCCTACTGTACAAACTACGTGTTTCCATTAAAGAGAAAAGGCGAGGAAAGGTGAGTGGTGGTATGCGCCTTTTTCACGACAAAGCGCTGTGTACACAGCTTTTGTTGCAAAGGAAGCTGTGAAGAAATATGATTTCAAGGAGATCAACCATCCACCCTACAGCCTAGATCTAGCTCCCAGTGACTATTTCCTCTTCTCAAAATTCAAGAAGGAAATGTAAGTGTGACGAAGAAGTGATGGATGCTGTTTATGTCCATTTTGCAGACAATACTTGTGACTATTTTTGGAGGGGGGATTGAAATATTAATTCAAAGATGTGAGAAGTGTATTGCAATACAGGGTAACAATATTGAAAAGTAAAATACAGTTTTTGTCTTTATCATATCTGGAAAATGGTTAGGCCGGAAACTTATGGACCTACCCTCGTGCATAGGAAAAAACGTTTACATTCTCCTAAGAGAATCCAGCGACTGTAAGACAGGGGATTTAACCTCAATGATTCATGAATTGAGCACATTTTTCTATCGCATACCGTTAGTCAACAACTGCAGCAAGCACGTGGTTTAAATCAAAGGCATATGAACTCTTGCAAATGCATACCAAAATGAAAATTTTCTTCGCAACATTGGTTTTCCGACCAATGTCATGTAACGATGGATGGAGATATACGAGTCTAAACAAACAACCTAGGGTTTGAAGGGCCAACAGACTTTGCTATGCTACACATTCTCAATGCGGCGATAAAGTTCATTTCAGGACAAGGTCTCATTGAAGATGAGCATGGAAATCGTGTAACAGTGTACACTCTTTGGTTATTCAACCTTTGCCAAAATCTGAGATGATTTTATTAGAGTAGAAATGTCCCTTTCTGTAGCAATATGTGGCGCTAACCAACACACTGCAGGAGATTCACTGCAACTTATCCAACCGCACTTTTCCTGAATAATCTATCCCTGTCTTTCAAACCTTTCTTTCCTTACACACTCTGAGTATCCTGAAGGAGGTGTGTACAGGGACCCAATACCCGCCATCATTTAATTTTAACACCTGCACTTCGCTCCATAACCAAATAAATGATAATAAAAAAAAACATATCTTCGACGTTATGAAATATTCATAAACAATGATGAACAGTTCTTAATTAAAAATAGAATTAGATAAATTTAGTTTAGTTTCGGCATACCTTATTCTGAACCATACTGTAGACCGGTATAAACAAAAAGGAATTCAGAGGCTACTATAGAACAATCGTAGATATTATTCAACAATGGCATTTTAATGTATAGAACAGTATCAACATTAACAAAATTTATGATAAACTCTTATTATGCAATTCAGAAACGATTTCAATGTTTGACTCAGTTTTCTACACCTCAAACCTAATATGAAAAATGATTAGATGTTAAAAGTATCACGTATTTGAGGCCTCACAGATAGCCACGACTACATGAGTCAAAAGATGCATTTGCCTTTAAGCCTGAAATTTTCCATTTGCTCCGAATGACACACTATACGATCACGAATCCAGCAGTAATTCTTTTTTTGTTAGATTATTTAAAAATAGCAATAACTATGCAATATATTTTCATTTCATTTGTTAATTTTCTCTCCAGTTACAAAACGTTGTTCAAATGTCCGTAAGGGGGGAAGGGTATTTAATGTGCATAGGCAGAAAACTATAGGATATTTTATTGTGGTAAATTGCTATAATATAGGGGGAAAGTTAAATAACCTTGTCTCTTGTACATTGTGCACTCTTTAACAACAATTAAAGAACTTGGATGTGTGTTTGTTACAGGGTATTTCATCGCCAGCACCTTAATGGACGTTTCTGGTTCATTTTTACATTTACATAAAGATGAAAAATGGTAGAGCTGCTATATTTTGAAAATACAGTAATTAGGTTTTATTCGAAGCTAGAGGAAAGATAAAAACCTAGTACTAAAAGCACACAGAACTGTGTGTGTTATGGGTATAGGCGCCAAACTGCCCGAATAGTGGTAACCATACTTGCCTGGTAGACACAAGATCGCGGGTTCAAACCTGGCCAGCGTTAACGATTTTAGGGCATAAAATCGTACTTTTTTTAATTATTATTAGTGCATAATGCCCGTTTTCACTACTGAGGCACCACAAGCGATGGGCACGATGATGCATGGGATGATATGATAAACGGGAAAGGATTTCTTAAAGGAAGGAAGCGTTCCAGGCCTAAGTTTAGGATACCTTCCCGGCATTTGCCATTTATGAGGACTGAGGAAAACCTGGAAAAAACTTCATTCAGGGAGGACGGTCCTGGCGGATTTGAACCCCAGACCTCCCGCTCACGAGTCCGCGCCTTAACGACTTCGGCCACCCGTGGGTGTAAAAATCCTACGTATGACTTCCTTCGGAAGGGAAACAAAGCCGTGGGTCCCGTGACGTATATTTACGGCACGTAAAAGAATCTCAAACCTGAAAGAAGAGGCCTGTAAACAAAATCTATCAGTTGTTTCACGCCATGAATTGAATGGTAACTAATGACCAGAGAGATCACCAAGGGTGGCGAGGACGTTAAGGGGCGTACTCGTGCGCGGCAGATTTCCCTGACAGAGATTTTTCTAGGTTTTTCTCAGTCTTTATAATGGTATATGCCGGGGAGATACCCTAAACTTAGGCCTGGAACGCTTACTTCCTTAAAAAAAATCCTTTCCCAATATAACATTTTATATCATATACCAGCGTCCACCGCCTGTGATGCCTCATTGTAAAAACGGGTGTTAAACACTATTAAAAAAAATGACAAGCGATGTTAAAGTGCGATCTTAAACAATTAAACTACCTGAATTCTACAAAACCTTGTTCCTCGCACACAGCCCCTAAAGATAGGAAGAAGTTATTGAGAATATGAAAAAATTTAACACCCTTCAGACAGCAATATTTAACATTTTAAGCTCTTTCCGAGCAGTTGTGTTGACTCCTAAGTTAACGTCGGCTTATCAACCGGCATTTATTGCAGTTATCCCGCATTAACCTTTAGACTAGAGTGAAGCTATATTTCAGTTTTAAAACTTAGACCAACCAATCATTTAAATATATGTGCAGTTTTGAAGAACAGAAAAAGTGTATCAATATGATCACGGAATCTCTTTGAAGGAGCGGTAGATATACGTAATTTAAATTTTATTTTACAATAGCTGAACATTAGCAGCTTAAGTGTTAGTGGTTTATGGCAATATTTAGTAATTTTAAAAATTATGGGCTATCAGCTAGGATTTTGTTTGTAGATACAATACCAAGTTTATATTAGTTTTATGGTAAACTCCTTCTAAATGCTAATTCTATTAAATAACTTTTAAAGACGGTATTACATTTCGGTAAACTTTGTCTATAAGACATGTGAAAACATTACTAAGAATGACATAATGTATAGTCTTAGCGGTTAATGTATGGTAGGAAAAAATGCAATCAGAAGGTTTCTTTGCTGCAAAATTGATAGATCATTATGGGAAGGAACCAAAGGACATTTTTTTAATATTCCTGATACAAATTTGAGCAGAACAATTTTACTCTTAATTATAACATAATTACGAAATCCCATGTTCTTTCTTTACCTTAAATATTACAAAAATATTTCAAACTGGAATTTAAGAAATTAATTACAATGAAATTATTTTAGCTTCTCCTTTCGTTTCAACAGAATTAATGACGATAGATGCTAATAAATTCACTTAATATGTGGAAACTTATGTACCAAGGTATTTGGTTTTTGTAACTGTTCTCAATTGATAGCATTAGAGGGTGGAAAATATCAGTGATTTTTATATATGCTCATCTTCAACTCGTGTTGTTTATGTGAGGTGAACGTTTACAGAAAGAAATGCTATTCGGTTAGCGCATTAACGTGGATCTTGTGTTACGTTGCTTTCAAATATAACTACTGTTTATAAAATAAATATGTCGAGATCTATCTCTATCAAAATAGTAAGGAACAAGTTCAAGCAAGAAAATGTATTTGAAGATATTCTAAAACATAGTTCCTTGAGTACTAAAGCAGCCGATTTAGTTATAAAGACTTTCCTCTAACTGGTAATGAGATTGCTTTTTTAAGAGATATAATTAATACCTTAGCTCTTCTTTCTTCTACTCATATTGGCCCTAGTTGTGCTGAATGATGAAAAAGTTTAATTCCTTCGTATTTAATTCCGTTTTTTAATTCAACAACTTTCTGGCAAGTATGGTTGCCCAAGCGCGCCGCTGATGCATTCAGTAAAAGACGCAGCTATGGATACCGCAGAGACCAACTGTCAATAAATTACACGAATTCAAAGAAAGAAACTCAAGGGGAGAACACTAGTACGGTTTCAGCGATTTTCTTTCTTCTATAAGCGTTCTCACATTCGTTACCTAAGTGGTAATTTTATTTATTTTTTGTGGATAATATCCGTTTTGTTTCTGCTAATAGCCTTATCGATGCAGGTGGAAACAAAAAAATAAGAGAGGAGTATCTACACGTAAAATAAAATGTTCATTTTTCTCCTATCAAACAGTGAATCGTTTTCTTTTTTGATACTTCGTTGCTGATATTACAATAAAAGTTTATTTTTATAGCCGCATACGCTACTTAAGATTGTTTCTGTCTCGCTGGAAGGCAAATCCATGACATAAAAACGGGGAGATAAAATATTCTCTTGTCATTTGCAGCCTTTCCATTTCCAAAAGAAAAAGGTAAATATTGACAGTTGTAAAAGCTACATCTTGTTCCGCACTGAATTCCTTACATGATACTGTTCTAAATCACATTGAATTAATCCATGCCAACAACGCATTAGATTCGTGTTCATGTGCCTGGTCGTTCAAAGATTATCACCTTTTCTGCTGCAATGTTTAGGTACTTAAAAACGATATAGGGCTTAAAGGTGTGATGCAAGGAAGAAATACAGTTTAGCATATGAATTGATGCCAAGGTGGAACTGTTATCAAAATGGTTATTTATTGCATAAAGAAAAGTAAGAGATTTGAATATCATTCTAGTTTAAGCCTCCAGCAATCTCACGAACTAAAAGAATGGCTCATAACCTCTAGCGAACTATTTTTATGAGCAGAGGGCATTATATCCAAAAGACATTTTCTAAGATAAACACGCTCTCTGCCCCTCTGTACAAAAACAAACACTTTAAACAACTCATCGTGTATTCGATCTTGAAACCAAATGCCTATGTTTTTCGTTACAAAGGATGAACTCTTATTTATTTTGTACAAGAGATACTGATATCGTCAAGATGAATACGACGATGAACTCATTTTTATCTTCGTCAGGTAGCTAATATCCACAACTTATTACAGTTTAATGAAACTTGTTATACTATTCTAGTTATTTCATTTTACTACCCTATTTTCTGTTTATTTGCGTCAATGTAATTATTTATCCGTAAATCATTCCCCAATGTCTTCATATATTTTCACAAAATCTTGCTTATCCCTATGTTACATAATTCATTATAAAAGTTCGGTTCCGCTGTAGTTGTCACTTCCATCTTCTTTCTAAGCACGTTTCTACTTGTGCTAAGTAACAGAATTTACTTTGTAGATATAAAACGTGCGACTCACCACCAACTAGCCGCCACCAGTGTAGCGTTGACCACGAGGGCGCCGAAGAGAAGAAGAAGCGGCGCACCAGGACATCCGCCCCCCATGCCGAGACGATCTCAATGTCGCCGCCTCCACCAGGTCGCAATTTCGTTCCTTTGCTCCATCATCGGCATTTTCGTAGACCGCTACATTACGTACGTTCAACCGATCGACACATGGTCAACGGCTCAGCACTTTCGCCTCTATTTACACTAGTACACTACTACAGCTACTAAAAACGGCTCTTATGAATGCAAACAGTCTCCAGCCTTCTGTCTATGTGTAACTTTGGACAACGCAAGTTACTCTCGGTATTAACAAGGCAAATTCGAAACACCCCTCGATGTCCACAGTAGCGGTAGTTTAGTAGCCCTGGTATACCAGAACGCATGGCAGTTGCTTCTACACTGACAACGCCGGGCCTGGTGAGCAGGGCGCGAAGACAAGGTACAAGGGGCGGGGCCTGGCCCACAGTGGGCGGCCTTTCCATTGGTCGGTGAGCCTGGCCACTGTCAACTGGAGCACGTGGTCCGCTCCACATGGTATTAGTGCACCAAACATTAGTGCGGAATTCCGCCAGGATGCATTTCGCAAATGCTACTTAACGATTAAAGGTTATTTAGTACGCAGGGTTAATTGTACCGCTCGCAGACAGAGCAGTTTCGTTTCAGAGTCAGCAATTTTTTCTTTGGAAGATGTTCGTTAGAAGCGATTCTGCACTTGACTAACTTGGATTCAGTACTTTTGTTCTTTTATTATGATCCCAAAAACTACAATCGGAAGCAAATTGTTGCATATTTTTAGGTTATTTGCGTATGAAATATCCTTATAAGTGTCAAAAGGAGCTAAAAACGCAAACCAAAAGCTATAATGAAATCCTAAACGTATGTAGACATCAGGTAAAGAGCATTCTAAGTCACGTTTTTATAATTAGATGTGCATGCCATTTATTAGTTCATTTTACACAAATAAAATGTGGGTCATATTACTTGAGATAAATATAATTAAGTATTTGAAGGGTGCGCCTGCGTACTAGGAGAAGCCAATCGTTAGCGTCATGTAATGCATGTGCAGGTAGTAGCTTGTAGTTAGTTTGAGGGTCGCTTTGTCAGCGATTGGTTGTGCGTTGATGTGTTACTGGGTTCTTTCATTGTGTGTAAATTATGTTTTTATTGTTTTTCGTTAACTATGCTACTACATAAGTCCACCTCCTTGGTCTAGAGGTTAGCGCAGCTGACTGCGGGATGGGACACCCGAGTTCGATTCCCGTTACCTAATTAGGAATTTTTTCTAAGTTAGGGAGGTCCGAAACGGGGTCCTCCCAGCCTCATGAGGACAATTGGGATGCTGATGAACACGTGGCGATATTATTTAGTAAGCCGCGATAAAGCGATTGGCGGGATGCGGTGTGCTGACCACATGCCCCCCTGTCAGCATTATCCTTTACTAATGATATCACGTGATAGAGGTAGAAGACGCAGCGGTCGTCGCGGTAAGCTAAGGCCCATATGGAGCTGTAAAAGGCTATAGAAGATGATATAAAAACGTTGAGGAACAGATTTTCATATATGATACATATGTGGAAATAAATTCTTGCAGAAAAGTAGTACGGTAATTCACACACACGCAAAAAAAAATAATAAATAAATAAATATCCTGGCAACCGTTTTCCAGGTTGTTAAAAACTTACAATGACCTCTCAATAACAACTTGTTCCGAACCGCAATATTCCTCCGGAAGAAAAGTTAGATGACATACAGAAATTTCCTACGCAGATGCCGGCAATGTATTTCCGCTGAAAGATATACTTTTCAACATTTCTTATAACACGTTAGTGCTTATTATCAGTTTTAAACACAGTATCATTTTATACTTTCAGTAAAATATAAATACCAACTTTAACCACGATGACTTTATATCCCATTTGCGGCGGCTATACTTTCCCAATAAGCAGTAGCTCTTAGGTGGCCCATAACTCAAATAATCTCACTGTAGAAGAAGGTCGTGCCAAGGAAAATCGGTCTATCTTCATCGTTACAGAGAAGAAAAAAGCATTCCGACTCTAAGCTGCTGTGAAATAACATTTTATATCTACCTCATCAATGGCAGGTAAGTTGAAATAACTTGATTAAAAATTAGTGCTACTGTACTAAATAAAAACTGGATGAAATGATAACTGAAAGTAAGAAAATTTGAGTAAGGAGTCGCGATAAAGATTTATAGAAGTTGTACTCTTCACTTATGCCTATCATTCTTGCTGTACACAAAGATATGCAAATTCTCAAGAAATTAAGTCATTGATTTTTAATTAAGAAAACCAAGACTTGATCACACCAAATTAATTTGGTTTTGAATTAAAAATGTCAATATCTCAGAACTAATTTCTTGTTACTTAGAATTACCTTTCCCTGTGATCTTCATATGTCATAAACATAAAAATCAAGCATCATACATCTTTCCATATACAAAAGCACAACAATAAAAATGCAAAATTGTACAAACCCTTTCATGAGTGCGCTTCTTGATGGCATAATGTTTCAAATTACTCCAACACACACACATGAACATTCTTTTAAATAACCTGACCGCAAACTTATTCTGTTTATTTTATGTTAATCATAATGCACTTTTTTTAAGACATTGCTGAATAACAGTTTGGTGATTAATCTTTCCTACTATTACTTTCCCGCGTAACAATGCGATTTTCTTGTTAATCCAAAGAGAATTAAATGTACAGCACAAGAAATTTATCTGTTAAGCATCTGTGACGCTATAAAAAGCGTTTTGCTATTAAATATGAGATTAAAGACAGCTTTGGTTATAGTCGCTTCATTAATAATAGATATTTTAATTAGAATCATCATCATAATCTCGTTACGGAATCTCAAGGTCTCAGGAATAAATATTAATAAGTTCCTATCGAAACCTTCATTTAAACTTCACGTAAAAGTTAATATACAAATCTAACAGCATGAAACACAGGGCGTTTTTTGGCTAGCAATCTCAACTGAGCACCAGACCGCGTCAGTCGCCAGCTCCATCTACGAACAAGTTCCCTATGGATTTCTACCAGCACAACTCTGGTCAATGATGTTAGTTTTATTTCGTATTATTATTATTATTATTATTATTATTATTATTATTATTATTATTATTATTATTATTATTATTAGGTTTATTTAAAGACGCTCTTTAACGTCCCATTCAATTCAGGGCATTGGAAACGACCACTAAATTCTGTTAATATGCATCCTCTTTCATTTACGTGCTGCAAATCTACTACACGGATCCTACAGTTTTACTTCTCTTGCGAAGGAAACCAGACTTAGGGTTTTTACGTTTTATTTCATAATGAGTATTAAGCTACGCTGTAGGAGTCGTTCGTCTGCAGTTCAAACATGTCACATCTTTTAATAAAATTTGCACACACTTGCAACACCTCTGCTTCCTAATACTTTCAATTTCTGCTCTTAGCATTACCACGTACTATAGTAAAATTTACTTTACTAACACCTTATATTAATAGCAATAACGCACTTATAGTCTGTAATAATAACACAATGCTTGAGTTATACCGATCTCGTAATGATAAACTGAGCTATTATAGCACAAAAAACGTAAAAAATGCTTGTTCTCATAACAGCAAACTGCGACTGGCTGCTTACGTTCTGCCTCTAGCGCGGGAGCTGTTATTATGGCAGGCCCAGCGCACGCTACACCCAGCTGCGAATGGAGGACAAAAATAACTCTTAGTATAAAATATTAGTTGCCAGTTCCAAAATTAAGGATTGAATTAAATGGCAACGAGAAAGTGTGTTGTTCATGCAATAGCGATAAGTGTTTAACGTCCTATCAACTATTATAGTGGTAACTGCGCATTGGTCAAGAGGATACTGCAATAAAACCTTACCCAACATGTACAGACCGAAGTCGAACCGAGGCTTGGCGTCAACAACCTTATATGAATATTGCTCGCTGTTCACTCCAATAATACTCGTCTTCCACCACAAGGTGTTGTAAAGATATTATAAAATGTGGAAAGGGAATACATTAATTTAAAAATTGCATGTTTATAATAAAATGTTGACCTTTCTACAGATACTTACGTGATTATGTGTCGATTAACCGATACTACAAATTGTATATAAGATGGTTTCAGCAATAGCGGTCAGTTAGGAGTTAAAGACATTAATGTTTAACAGTACAATGCATTCATGTAGTGCGAGGGTAGGTCCATAAGTTGCCGGCCTGGCCGATAAGGATTATCACCTTCACAAAATCCTTATCAGGTGTCTTACTTTATCTGTTAAGTAAATAATTGCAATAAATTCCGCTCCGCTGTGTTCAGTTGTTCTGTGTTGCATAAAGAAGGCTATGTGTAAAAGATTGTGACATGTTCAAAATGGAGTGTCAAGTTCTTCACAAAGAAGATGATTCTCTTTTGGACGAGGGAACATAATAGAGGACCATAGTTTCGTCTCCTGTAACAATGGTTTGCAGAACTTTCTCTCATTGCCACGGCAGAGCTCCAAAAGTGTCTGATAACAGATGACTCGTTGCTGCTTTCGGACTGAGGAAAGAAGCCTAGGCACCCATCTTGCACTAACCTTATTCATGTTTAAATGTTCATGAATAATTCGAAGGACTGTTGTTTTAGAAAGGCCCAATCTTGCTGCTATTTCTGTAACTTTGAGCCGCCGGTCTTCCATAATTTCTCCTTCCACAACAGCGATGTTTGCAGGAGTGAGCACCTCCAAGGACCGACCTGCACACGCTCTTCGTCTTCAATGCTTTCTCGACCCATTGGAAAAAGTTTGACCCATTCTTTTACGGTAGAATATGAGGAGGATGCTTCCCCATATACACCATCCAATGCTGTTTAATTTCATTTGGAGTAAGTCCTTCTTTTGTGAAGAACTCAATAACAGCTGGAAACTCCATTTTGAAATGTCACATAGCCTTCTTTATGCAACTGTATCTGAACAACTGAACACAGCGGAGCGGAAGTTACAGCTGCAATTATTTGACAGCAGATAGGAGTTTGTGAAGGCGATAATCCTTATCGGCGAGGCCGGAAACTTATGGACCTACCCTCGTACCACCGTTGACAGAATGTTCTCCGTTTTCAAGAGACCGGTCAGCAGTTCTAACTCTGCAATCACATTCATGGTTCTGAATATTCCAACGCCGTTGATGTAATTAACTAATAGAATGCTAAAATTGTTACTCAGCTTATAAATACTCCGTGTGATACGCTTCTTGTAAAATACTTGTAAAACTTATATTTCTGGTAAATAAAAGGCATATGTTGCCCTCGTTTCACATAAGTAGTTGTTTAACCTGAACTATGTACTAAGACAAGCGGAAATATTTCACTTGTTAAAAAGTATTAAACAAAGACAGTCGTGTTTATCTACTGAACATGATTACGCGAAGTTCAAATAAGAAAGAACCCGAAGGTAAGATGCATTTATGGCAATTTTAAAAGGAAAGTTTACTAGAGAATGTGAATTTTTATACTGCCACCATTAAAGCAAGCACGTTAGACAGTCCAGAGTACCTTGATGGTGCATCAAGACGAGGCTCTCCCTTCCTCATAGGAGCCGAGCGGGAGATTTTTCTAAGAGACGCCTGAGCGTGGTTTGGAGTCAAATATTTGCTCTTGGTGAGGGATGTGTACCTGGCCGGTTCTTTTCAAATACAGCCCTCCGACAAACATCGATCCCAGACGCCATTCAACCGGGCGGACCTTGCGTTCCTGTGGTCAGTTACCCTCCTGGGATGAAAGAAACTGCTCCATTTTTTTAAAAGCAGAATAAAAAAAAAAGAGCTCCGGAAGAAACTAATGAAACCTACTCGACTTTAGAAAAATCTTTCTATTATAATGTCCCAGCATTCAACTGTTCACTTGCTCTGCTGCCGCCGGAAGTCAATACGGTTCATTACCTTTCGATTAAGCTATTCGGCTTCCATTGATTCAATTTTACATAACAAAATAACCTTTTCTATCTTACAAGTTCTTTGTAAACTCTAAAAAATATTAAAATGGAAAATGCATGTGCTTCCTTAGTCACTGCCTTATTGCGTAAGAGTGAAGAATGAAGAACGAGTTTTTAACTTAAATATTATTGTTATTTATCAGTGTAATACCTGTCCATCAAGCTCTTCCTCTTTCATGTATTTACCCTCCTCCGTTTGTAGGATTTACAGCCCCAGGCTTAAACGAATGATTCGTTTATTGGCAGTCTGTGTGTTCTGGACATGCTGGGCTGCTGTCTGAATGGATGATTAATCCTATGTCAGGGTAGCCTCGTGACATTACAAATACAGAAGCCGCAGTTACACACGATAGTTGGGATGATGAAATGCAAACGGAATCCGTGGCAGAGAAATACTAAAACGTCATTTGTCCTTTATTAAAATGAACTGAGAGAAACCACGGAAATCCTAGTCAAATTAGTCGGCCACTGGGTTTGAGCCTAGGATCTCATGAACACGAATTCCAAGCTTACCTCCAAGGGTTTCCTTAAGTTCAATGCATTTATTTTAGCGATGTTCCGTCTCTGAAATGATTTTCCGGACAGTCTGCGAAACACTGTATAGCTACCGAGAAAGATTTTGAGCTTTGGGAACACATGGAGGTCGCAGGAAGGATCTGGAGAGTAAAGTGGATGCTTCAACAATTCATACTTCACATCTTCCAATTTTCCCATCGCTAAAACATTTTTGTGAGAGACATTGTTTTATTGAAAAAGTAATATGCAAACCGGTTTTTTCTCGCGTTTTTTTAATCTACTTTGCTTAAAAAATTGGAATAGCGCTCTTCGGTTTGAAGGTAGCCATTTGGTAAAAGTCTTTTAGCATCCCTAAAGACCTTTCCTGCAGATGAAATCGGCTTTTGTATTCTTTAGCGCTGAACAATTGGCTTCTATCGCTGCTGTTTCGGTTCTAACGTGTGACAAGGTGCTCAGTTATGTTGTTCTTAAAACGGTACAAACATTTTTGCAATATTTTCATACAAATAAGTTTTAGCAAGGACAGCATTCTTTTCATATGCAATTCTTCATATAAAAATAATATAAATATTTCTTTGAAATGCCTATAGCATTAGAAATGCCACGTAGTTTAAATCGGAGTCATCTTCTACCATATTATGTTTTTGTTTAATGAGTTCTGATGTTGTTGCGCTTTTGGACATCCTTCAAGGATGGTACGGTAAAGTTTAAATTCAGCAGCACATTTTGTAATAAGACTTTTCTTTGGCGTTAAACTATCTTTACAAAGAACATTATTACACGACTTAATTCATTCTGTGATACACGTCTGTTTTAGAAACTGTGTTTAATAAACTATTTATAACAATAACTTGACATTTCAACGTAAAAACAAGTATCTTTTTTTTTTTTTTTTTTTTTGAATGATTTATTTATGGACGCTCAGGTCATCAGCGTCCCATTCAACTCAGGGCGTGAAACGGTCGATAAATTTTGCTCAGAGGCCTCTCTTTCAGGTTTGAGGTTCTTTTTCGTACCGTAAATGTACGACACGGGACCCACGGCTTTACTTCCCTTCCGAAGGAAGCCATACTTAGGATTTTTACGCCCCGAAAAAATCCATCGGTCCTGGCCGGGTTCGAACCCGCGATCTTGGGTTTAGGAGGCAAGTATGGTAACCACTACAGCGCCAGGACCGACCACAAGTATCTTACAAATTGAACAGCCAACTATGTTCGAGACCGGAAGCTGTACTTCAGTTGTTATCTCATGTTAAATATATATCTATACACCTTTCTGTTGTATTTCCACATGCATGGGTTTCACTAACGGATAAATGCATTGTAGCGGCTCATTAAAGTTGGGATCTGAGGTTGGCAAATGACTACCGCAGTCCCTCCAAATGATAAGGACGCGGCTCCCTCCTATCTCAGTAAACCGAAGGAAAGCACTTCAGTAAAAAGTTATTGCTGCAGGTCTTAGGGGCTGATTCATCCCCTGCCCTGATTTAATGTTCGAGGGTCGATACCCGTAGGAAATTACCAGGAAGAGCATAACTCCAAATCCCCCCCCCTCTCTTCGGCCTTCAAGATGACCATTCCATGTTCCTCTGGTAACAGTTATGGGCATTACCTTTAGCCGTTCTTGTTATAGAAAAAGCGGTGGAAAAAAACAAATTATGTGTTATGTTTTTATCTGCGCCTTTACACTTCTAAAACGTATCTGCTATCTATCTTTTAAATATAGAGAGAATAGACAAGTCGCCTTCTGATGATATATGTAACTTCGAGAACATCAAAATTGTGGTGAAAAATTAACTACATCTCAAAAGTTTTAGAAATGTAATCGATTTGTGCATTGTGAAATATTAAAATAAATACATTTTGTAATGTAAGACTGTGAAAGCGAGAAATTTATTTATGTAATAAAAATCTGAACTAAATTAACTAAATCACCGAAAAAAATATAAAAAAGCTATAATAATGATTAATGATACAAGATTCTAAATTGTCATTTATTTGGACGAGTGTGAAGTTAAAAAGTTAGAGGAAGCTTGAAAGTGTTTCATATTATGATTTCCTAAAACAGCACAAAATTTACATTAAATAAATATTTGAAGATGGAAAAGGTACACAGAGTGTATCAGAATATTCCTACTTTTCTTATGTAATAAACGACATGAAAAGAAACATATATTCGTAATAAAGTACTGTCCGGAAATGCTTCGTTTTCAATATAAAAGACAGAGCTTATCACTCAATGCATTCTTGTTTAAGCTGTTTTTGTTACCATGGAAATAATAAACAACGGCAGTTTATTGTTGTATGTCACAAAATATCTTCTGTGAGATCGTTTATTTAATTTCATGGTACTAGAAAGCATCGATATACAAGTGTATAATTTATTTGGAGATGCTTACGGCAATGCTAATTTGGCAAAGCGAATCTATGAGAGCAACACTCAGTGCCATATTCCTTGCCGTACAACATTTTCAATACTGAATCAAGATAGTGGCCAGAATCAGGTAAAGAAAGTAAATTCAGGAGTGAATCGAACGGTGAGAGCATTATACTTTGAAGAAGAGGTTTGCAGAGGGTATGGAGAGTCTTAAAGTGAATATGAAAATCATCCATTTCATATCAAAAAGTGCAAACATTAATCCCAGATGATTATCCTAATAGACAACAATTTGCTGAATGGTATTTAGACGCATATTATAGATAGATGAGGCGTATTTTCCAAGAGATGGCTTTTTAATATCACAACAGTAACATATGGAAAGACACTAATCCTAAAGTTTAGAGAATCTTCACAATCAATGGAAGATTTATGAAAATGTTTGGGTTGCATTTGTTGTGACCTTTCTAGTGGGTCATACCTGCACGATTAAATGAACATATTTCTGGTATTTTTCTTGCAGAAATGCTTCCGGAGCTTCTTTAAGGTGTTTCTATTAATATTCGAAGAAACCTGATCTTCCAACGTGATGGTGTACCCGCACATTTCGACCGAAATTATTTAAATGTACATTTTTCCAAATTGGTGCATAGAAAGAGCAGGTCCAGATGCTTGGCCGGCACGTTCCCTAAATATGACTCCAGTTGATTATTATGTTTGGGGTCATATAAAATCAATTGTTTATAAACACCTATCGACACATCAGAAATTAGTTGCTAGAACTAAGCTTGCTTTTGACGATCTTGGT
This sequence comes from Metallyticus violacea, assembly GCA_030762175.1. Classification (NCBI taxonomy): domain Eukaryota; kingdom Metazoa; phylum Arthropoda; class Insecta; order Mantodea; family Metallyticidae; genus Metallyticus; species Metallyticus violacea. The sequence continues at coordinate 19,390,917 of CM060838.1, read as the reverse complement.
AACCGACCACTGATTGTTCAACCATACAGCGTTATACTTTATGTCAACACTAGTGATTGCAATTTTGAACAGTTCCTATAGTTTGTCAATACCATTTTCAAAATATTTGGAATCAGATAAAAAAAGTTACTGTGTAACCATAGAAAGTAAATAATGTAACTTTCCAAGTTCAGATTCATTCATTTTTCCTTCATAGCACTATATTTGAAAAGGAAACATTTATCACAATACTTTATTAAGAAATAAATGTGTTTTTCGTGTTTTCTATCACATCAGAATCTTAGGAATACTTGAAACACTCTGTATAATGGCCGTCTAAACCAAGTAGAGCCGCTAGTTTGTGATTTTTAAACTGAAAAATATTAAAAAATAAGCACCAGCCTGTTTTATTCATAATTACGTTATCATAATCGACTAAACTGACCATAATCTATAAAGAGGTAAGGAAGAGTTTATTGCTACATCCGGTGGCGATAATTTCGATATCATTGCAGATAAAATGTGAATATGTTTTTCGTAAATCAAATATCAATGCTTTATATAACTAATTGGTTTCTTTAGGCAAAATAGAAAAAATTAGGTACTAACAGCAATTGGGAAAACTGTAACTTTATGTATAACACTTATGGACACAGCATAGACAACCTGGGGCACTTATAGATGAAGGGAGTGCTTACAAACCAGCCTTTCACTTATTTTCTTGCATTTTTATCAATGAAATCTCTTCTTTTCTAGGAAAAAAAACTAATTTTAGTTAGTTTTTAAATAATACCACAAACATATATTCCTAATGAATACAAATCAAACACTCTCAATAACCTCATTAAGAGCGTTTTAGCTATGGTTTATCTAAGCTTGGAATTCAAAGCCTGCATAAACCAATATCTCCTTGTCCTTCCTCAAAGAATTGGCTTCAAGTATATCTAAATCTAAAACATTTACAAGAGATAGTAATGGTGAATAAAAAAATACATTTATAAAATTGCATAGACAGGTAAAATATAAAGAAAGAATTTAAACACGTTGAATATTGTAATCTCGCCTAATTCTTTAGGACGACGGATTAGGTGATTATGATAAATGAATATATTCGCACTAAATGAAACACAATGGCACTTTGAACTGAACAATGCTCAGTCAAGCAGCATATATGCGCCCTTCGCTTTTGCAACTGCCTTCGAATCGTACCTATGTCCTAATAGAAGGACGGAAATATATCACATATGCTGTTTCTATGACAACCAGGTTCTAAAGCCATGCAATGTGGTGGGGATTTTTGGTTGATTTGGTTTATTTAAGGACGCTCTTTAACATCTCAGGTCATCAGCGTCCCATTCAGTTCAGGGCGTGAAACGGCCGACAAATTTTGCTCAGAGGCTTCTTCTTTCAAGTTTGAGGTTCTTTTTCGTGCCGTAAATGTACGACATGGGACCCACGGCTTTACTTCCTTTCCGAAGAAAGCCATACTTAGGATTATTACCACTTATGGTTACCACTACACCGCTAGGGACATAAGTTAAGCAGTATACACAAAGAAAAGATACTTCAAGCGAGATTCAAACCAATATATTTGATTTTTGAAAATTAAATAAAGGGAAAATAATTTTCATAATGATACTGTATTGAAATTCAAAATCTTTTTAGAGGAAGTCGTACAGTGTTTTGAACTGGGCAGTACTTGAATACACGCGACTCCAAAGCTTAGTCTTTATTACATTCAGATAAAGACAAAAGAAACCGTTTACAATGTGGTGTAAACGAAAAGCATGACAGTATAAATATCTAGTGTACCGTAACTGTGGCTTCCACTTCGCGCCTTTGATCTCCCGTCTTTCAACGAAAAGCGCTGTGCCTCCTGTTGCGTGTTTGTTTCACCGAACTCATTAAGCGTGTCAGTTCCGCCGATTTTCTAAACCTGTTTCTCTAGCGTCTCGTTTCTACCGACCTTTCTCCCTCAAAAGTAATATTGAGCTGAAAGACTGTCTGCCCATGCTGTCGAGATGAATGAGGTATTATATCTTCACTTCGTCTATGCTGGCCTATCTGTGGCTTCAATTTAAATCTTAGGTTCTTTCGACACCACAAGAAACAAACCAGTGGCATAAAACACACTTAAACAGTCACAATTTACACCTCAAAAAGAAAACACTTCAGAAATGTTTAGAAATGAAGAAATGTACACATCAAATTATCTGAGGAAGACAGTTTTGTTAAAATTTTAAATAATTATGAATGGAATGTCATCATTCAAGTTACGCAAACAATATTTGCATTATTTACATTGACTATTTCACTCATGTGACGTCATCTTAAAATAGACCAATGAAACGAAAAAAAAAAAATGAATTTTGACCAATCAGATTACGTAGTGAAATTATCGAAAAAATATCAAATTCATTTTATTACGCGATGCGCATTTGTCTTGTGGCCCGTCTATACCTCCACTATATAATTCCTAGAGGCGGTGGGGAGCTATTAATAGCAACAAAAGCATGGACAATCGACAATCATAACGCAAAATGGAGGGTTCTTCAAAGCGTTTTGGTGATGCGTCAAATGTACAAATTGATTTTATCATTGGGAATTCCAAACCCAGAACACAAAGAAAAATAGACACATTGTATGTTATCTTCTTTTTTTTCTCTCATCAGTTGGTATTAGAAAATCCGTAGCCATTATATTAGTCGACTTTTGTCCATTTCAGTCTCACGGTTTCTGAATAAAATAGATATTCATAAGTATAACATTTTATACAATTGTTAATATTCTGCACGCGAGTTTCAAATATATATATATATATATATATATATCACTTTTATTCTTATTCTACTCATGAAATAGTCCTAAACCCGTATTTTACTCTATTGGCATTATTGACAATCGGCATTCTTCTGTCGCAAGATTGCTTGAAAATGTTAAGTACAAATATACAGTTATTTCAATTTTATAAGTCAAGTTTAGAGCAATTATATTTAAATTCTTATTTTACTCATGAAATAGTCCTAATAAATATCACTCGAGGGTCTGAGATTACCGATATATTCACGAACGTAGTGAATTTATCTGGAAAGCTCAGATCCTCGATACTTGTGATATTCAACACAATATTTCACAAAAGTAATCATTTTTCTGGTTGTCTAATTTTAAAGATACTAACACATTCACAAATAATGTAAAACTGCCCATTTTTCTCACGTATTCCGTGAGGCTTGTGCCATCAAAATTTATACCACCCCCTCTTGTATTGCTCGACCCCTCCTTAGCATTGAAGAATATAAGGAATTTTAATTCTAGGTGTTTTTCTCTCCCACAGAAGCTCTATCGCGTTTAGTTCTGAGAATTAAGCAGGCTACTCTAGAATACTGCAACGTTGTGCCTCTCTAACCACCTAGACACACTTATTGTTTCGACTGCACACTCCATTACATGAAGCAATACAACATGCAGTATTATTATTTACAATCATACGCCGCTATGTACAAAAGGGGGTTGATAATTATTACTTTTCATTTATTCGATTACAATCTATCAAATAGTACACTGTTTGTGAATTTAATAAAGCTTTTAGAGTAACTTTTTAATTAAATATTCATGTATCTTTCTTTGTGTAACAGTTCAATTCAAACAATAGTCTGCAGTTTGGTTATCATTATTATGTAGCATGTGAGTGTACCTTTAATTTTAAATACATGCAAGTAAAATTTTGTGTTGCCATGAACATTCAGGAAAGTCGTAAGGTTGTTGGGAGTTAGTGTGAAACAGTTCATTTTGTTAACTTTTCACGAAACTATTGGGGACTCTATAACAACATTCACTTAATATTTCTGCTGCTTATTGCTTACCTCACCAGTTCCTGCTACTTCATTCGCTTGGATTCCTTCATTCCTGGTGATGCACTAGTAACCATACTTGCTTCGTAGGCCCAAGATCATGGGTTCAATCCCAGCCAGGGTCGAAGGATTTTTTTCGGGCGTAAAAATCCTAAGTATGGCTTCCTTCGGAAGGAAAGTAAAGTCGTGGGTCCCGTGTCGTGCATTTACGGCATGTAAATTTATCGGCCTATTCACGCCCTGAATTGAATGGGACGCTGATAACTTGATATGTTAAAGAATGTCGCATTCAATAAAACAAATTGGATTCCAATGGAGTTTTCCGAGTTGAATTCGACGTCCCAGTCCTTTATTACCCCCTCCTCCTTTCTTTCTTTCTTTCTTTCCTTCCTTCTTTCATTTCTGTAACTTTTTACTTATCTTTTTCAATGAGAAAAGCATGATCCTTGCTGCTTTTTAAGGAATCTAGTGTTACTCGACTGTCTGTATATATTATTGCATTTTTATGTAGTTCTCCTATTGTAGTCATGTATTCTATTGCTAGACAGACTTGATTGTTTGAGAAGTTGTCACTCAGGCTATGTTATATTATCCTAAAACTTTACATTAGGATGAATACGTAATATTAAAATTATTATTTAAACAAGATAATCTATTACATTACAATAAAATTATTATGGGGGGGTTACGATAAATTCTGCTTCACACGAATGGTTCGTATTGAGTGTTTATGAGCTAAGAAGGAACATTTTTGAGTTGGTGTTATTTATGATAACAGTTACCGAGCAGGGTAGCCCAGACTGTAACGTTTCGGAAGATCCCGTGCTCAAATTCCTTGGGGTCGGCCATCCTGACTTTGGTTCTTTTGTTTTGTTTTGTTTTTTTTCTTTTTTGCGTGGTTTTCCCTGGTCGCTTAGGGGAATGCTGGGATGAATCTTTACTTTCCATGAATGTTTCGCTCTCCCATTTCATATCATTTCAGTCCGTTGGTTCTGTTACTAGTTCGAAAGTGTCAGGACTGGATGGGCTGACGCGGTGTGACGGTGGCTTGCGATTTGGAAACATTTCTACGGCGTTTGCTACGGACGAGGGCATTATGAGGGGCTCGAACTTCTTGCAGGGGAGCTACGCTGGCGTCGCATTCGGGTAAATGTTAGAAATCTTGTCTCACCGTCCGGTGACTCCATCGTTTCATTTCTTCTTCCCGGAAATGCCTGCACTAGGTGCGTAGCCACAAGCGATCAGCCGCTGAGTAAGGCTGAGGAACCGAAATATCCTCCTCCATCACTAACAAGCCAAAGCAATAGAACCAATTTCATATTCTAAGCCCATAAATAGTGACACAATATCCATTTATACTTACGGAGGTTTTTTTTGTGCTTATATGTAAGCTATTTCTGAACTATAGATTTCTTTCTACAACAAGCAGTGATTCATCTCTTTGTAAAAATGTAATCAACTTTTTAAAGGACCTAACCTTTGTAAAGAAACCTAAAGATATACGGAAGTTTTTTTTTTTTTTTTTTTTTTTTTTTTTTTTTTTTTTTTTAAATGTTGTTTAACGCTCGTTTTTACTACTGAGGCACCACAGGCGGTGGACACTGGTGATATATGACATAAAATGATATATTGGGAAAGGATTGTTTAAGGAAGGAAACATTCCAGGCCTAAATTTAGAGTGCCTCCACGGCATTTGCCATTTATGCGGGCTGAGGAAAACCTGGAAAAAACCCCAGTCAAGGAGGACGGTTCTGGCGAAATTCGAGCCCCAGGCTTTCCATTCACGAGTCCGCGCCTTAAAGATCTCGGCCATCCGTGGCGGTACATATACGGAAGTAAATATAGAAAAAGTAAAAATTCCACATAGTGAAGGATAATAGCCGGTATAAAGTCAAATTTTCTCCAAATCTGACGAAAATGTTTAATTTAAATGCAACACTCAAGTTGATAACGCAATGATGGTTTCTTAGGACAGCAGAAAAATAAAAGCAACGAAAAATGAACTAATAATATGGAGAGCTTGAATGATACTCTTTACTATTGTTAAACAGTTAAAACCCCGTGTCAATTACTACTGTAAGTATTCTTTTGAAAATTAAACCGGAAAAAAGAAAGTAGCGGAGGGTTAATGAAAATTATAAATATAAAGAAATGTTACAAAAGAATTACTAGGACCACGAGGAAATGATCTATTAACTGTATAGAGTTTCGTTTCCAGGACAAGTATAATTATTGTTCCGACTAACGTGATATTCGACGCTGCTTAACAATTAAATGCAATTTCAATTATTGCTCAGCATGAGAGCATAGGTTCCTAATTGCAAGAGAGAGTAACGTTTCGGATCTGGCCTAATTAAGAAATAATTAGCAAGGTTCGTGTTACGATTCAAAATAACAGCAAAACCCTCAGGGTAGAGCTCTAAGGTAGAAATGTGTTTTGTCTCTCCGTTGTTAACTTTGTATAGATATAAATATAATTACACGATAACTAAAAAAAGCGCAACAAATTTCTAAATAATTAGCATTTATTAAATATTACGCAATGTTTTAAGAAGGATGAGTGATAAAAAAATTAAGTGGCAGCACTGCGAACGAAAATTATACTCCGTCTCCCTCCCTCCCTCCCCCTTTATTGTTACAAGCATACGAGTTTCAGATGGTTTTCTTGTTTAGTTTTTTGTTTGCCAATTGGCCATGCGTAATTCATTTGTGTAGTCCAGTTGCACAACTCATTTTATTATTATTATTATTATTATTATTTTTTTTTTTGATGAAATAGGACTGCGAATCGTAGCTACCAGCAGAAATTTGAGAATCAAGCAAAATAAATAAATTTAACTGTATTTTCTGCTGTCAAATAATTGCTCTCCAAATTGAGTCTGGAATAAAATGATAGAATAATGAGTGACCTATGGCATCTAGAAAGAATTGAGTATTTTTTTGATCCTAAGAATCTAAAGGAAAACATCTTGAAGAACGATTCAGCATTAACGAAGTCGTTTCAATCAATTAGTGTCATCTTTCTACTAAACAATATGGATTTTCTTTTAAAATGCCGTTATTCTCGACTTTTTCTGTGTGCCTAATTATATCTAGGAAAAGTGTAAACATGTAAAAAATGGTACGGAAAATGTATTTGATGCGGAAGATGGAAAAAGTTAAAATAGGACACCAAGGGTGATAAAAGTTTAAAAAAAAAAAAAAAAAAAAAAAAAAAGTGTTTGAATGCTTCAAAAGTAATGAGGTATCATAAAAGATTTTATGCAAGATGGTTGATTTTCTTTTTAATATGCCAAGTTCTAATGATCCATCATAAAGGGTCACTGCTTAGGTAAGGTCTTTTTTTCGGAGCTGAAAAGGAGAATATTAGTAACGTCAGATTCTAAGGAATTTGGAATGTTTCCTGTCATTCATTTATTTCATTTATCGTCTCAACGCGGTAGTTAGGTGTTCGTTAATAGCTCAAAAATGCTTAAAAGAATGGTCTAAAATCAACTAAATGCAGATAACCTCAAGTCTAACATGACTTTAATTCTCAAATTTTACCTAAGGTGCCCAGAATGTTTCAAAACTAGAGCGCAAATGTTCGTATTTTGAAAAAATGCTAAAAGTAGGCCTAAGGTCCACGTTTTAAGTGATGTAAACTAGCCTAAGTATTAGAGATAAAAGTATAACCCTAAATGCATTAGTGTTGTTATTTTCATTTTCTTAACTTTAAACTTCTGACTGATTGTTTATCCCATATTTAAACTCTGAACAACTTCAGCACTTAATGAGCTCTGCAGCTTCAACAACACACATTTACCTCCAGAATTGTGAATGGAGTATCAAAAATAAGAACTACTAATTCCTAGAACTTCTATTTTCTAATGTTATAAAGCCTCCTTACAAGTCACTTTCTGCTCATTTAACCTTTTAGTATCTTAAATGCGTTACCTGACTTTCAAGTGGTAAATTTTCACTTCACTCACATTCCATCTTCCTTTAAATGCAACAACAGAATGAATAACCAGAAAAAAACACCACCATTCGTAAAAGCGGTAAAGTTTCACTGCTTTTTTAGTATGGCTGTGTTCAATTGTTTTCGACGTAAACATACAGTTTCTAATTATAATGTAATGCTGAACCTCAGATCATTTAAAAGTATAATTTTAATTCTTGCGTTTTTCAGTTTCTCAGAACAACAATTTACAGTAAATGGTGTAGCTATTATGCCCTTTATGGGTTTAGACTCTAAAGTTTCTTTTTTTAATGCTTTGTAGGTACAGCTTAAATCATTTGTTCATTTATATTTTACTTAAGATTTTCATTTGGCTGTTTGTACAGGATGTAAGTTTAACAGCATTTTCTGTTATAAAGACTCATTTTCATTACATTCAGCTGCTGTCTTTATCGTTCATTAATCTTTCAGAACAAGCAACATTGCACTTGTGTACACTTTTCATGGTCTCTAATCATTTTATGTGAAACATGGTGCATTATAGGTAAAATAAGTGCATAAATACCATTTTGAAGCTAAACTTTTAAAATGTGATTTATTCTTCATGTTCCTTTGCTGACGTGTCTTAGACCAGAGCTTAATATTATCGTGATAAACAGCTCTACAGTTTTCATTCATAAAAATAAGCCTGAGATATTAAAATATAACAACATAATTTGTGAGGGTTCCCAAGCTACCCTGTTAAGACCATTTTAATAGGTGCATTATGTTACAGAAAAAACTAGAATAGCAATAGCTCTAAATTATTTAGCAAGATCTTTTACACCAGTTTTCATGAACATTATTCACACAACCTGAAAGTTGCACCTTGTTCTGGTAACAGATGCCATGTGTTTAATGCAAACTGATCTCATTCACAACTTTAGGGTAAGAAGTGAAAAACTTTATGAATTTAGTAATATTTAACTGATTTTACGTTCTTAAAACAAGATTTTTCATTACCACAGTTTGAATTTTGACATGTCATCCTTTTTCCTACTTCATCTTTTTAATTGTTATGTAGAAAGCATTGCTCTTAAGCACTAAAATCCTGAATACAAAATTTTGAATATAAAAAAAAAATTATTTTGCATTTTTCGTCATATTGTTTCATTTTTAAACTTTTGCTTCCTTTATTTATTCCCCCCCCCCCGTTTTAAGCCCTTTTCTGGTCAATTTTTGTCATTATTATAACAATAAATAATAATATTATTAATTAACTTTTCACTCATTAATTTTTAACCATTTATAATAATTGACGTTCGTCGTTTTGATGTTTTCTATCACCACGCGCGTGTAGCAACAAATTAACATGTCGCTCAACGATGTAGAAAACATGCTGAAAATCGCTGCTTTATTTATTTACTCGGCACTCTTTTTATTTGTTTGCTCTTAGTTTTTGAAAAATCCTCAGAAAAGAAAATTTGGTTTTCAGTAGTTTCATTCAACCATGAATATATATGACTGAATTGTCAGACAGACTGTATCTGCATTCGGAAATGGTGTTTTTTTTTTAAGAACGTTAAACTACGGTTTATTTTGTAAGATGTATCGGCCGAAAGAAGATTTATAGGGCAGCAACAAATGGCGATAAGCGTATAAGAAGAAAACCAGCAATTTTATCACAACAAAGTGTGTGTGTGTGTGTGTGTGTGTGTGTGTGTGTGTGTGTGTGAAGGACAATAAATTAACAAAATTTTCACAGAGATTTTTGTGAAGCTCCTAGTATCTGCATATATGCCGCTTTGAACATTGAACAATGCTGGATTTAAGAGCTTTCTGGAACTACATTTCGGACGTTCTATCCTAGACAAATCAACTCTTCAGAATAACCACTTGTCACAGTGTTACGAGTGTACAGTGTAGAGTGTTACCACTTGTCACCATTAACAAGACACGGGGAAAATTACATGGAAAGAAAATATTCGTATCTATCGACGAAACCGGTGACGTATAAAATATTTATGTGGCTAGCGTTGTCATTGACACTTTGCAGATCGATGGAATAGGCGACGTGTTTCTGCTTGTGAGTGAAGTAATAGAACCATAACTTTCAGGCTATTTGAAATGTGTACGTTTATGTCTTGGCCTGAGGATATCAGGTGTAATGACGGTAACCTATGCCGCACCATACATCGTCAAAGCAGGAAAGTCATTACAGATTTTTTACCCCCAAATGGTGGAAGTTACTTGTTTACCACACGCTATGCACTAAATATATATATATATATCGTGGGTGCCAAAAATGTATACACACTTTCACAGTAGATATCTATTTAATATATTTAAAAGTTGTGAAAGTACATTATGATAGCGTTGCTACGTGACAGACAAATCAACAATGAACAAATGAAGCCAAGAGTATCGTATGACGTTCTGTAAACAGATGTGACTCACATTACGTTATGCTAGCGTTGCTGCAACAAAGTGGAGCCAAGATTATCGTTTGAAAAGCGGAAAGCAATTTTGAAGTGGTATTGGAAAACTGAGAATGTTGTTGAAGTTCAAAGACGTGTGTACAGAACAGAACCGCCAATGCGAGTAACAATTGCACGCATTCGAGACAAATTTGAGACCCATGGTACCGTATGCGATGTTCACAAAGGCAGATCTGGGCGACCTCTCACAGCAACAAGCCCCGCGTCCTCGGCTATGGTTTTGGAACATTTTGAGCACTCACCGCAGAAATGTACAAAGCAGTGTGCACGTGAGACTGGGATTACCAGAACCAGCGTACGTCGTGTTAGTAAAACAGCAAAGTTGAAAGTTTTCATCTCAAGACTTTTGCATGCATTAAATGAAATTGAACCTGAAACGGCACGTGCTGCAATCGCTGAGGACACTTCCACAAAAGTTGTTCAATCAGTAGTTCAACGTACTCAGAAGTGTATCGACGTCGGACATTTTGAGCAACTTTGTAACTGTAAAAGTCTAAGATGATTAGTGCTCATCATTTTCTGTTTGTGTGAATTCAGTTTTGTTATGTTAACACAGATTTTTCTTTGCTTGAAGTGCGCATACATTTTTGGCATCCTCTGATTATTTATTACACTTTTTTCATTTCATTTTCTGTATCTAGTAGGTAGGACCTACTAGAGAAAGAAGATTTTTTTCAAAAATCGTTTCATGTGTACAACCCCAATAGATACATTCATTCAGAATTCGCTAAAAGTAGTAAATATGAGTACAAAAACTACCAATGGGAGTATGTGGTTTCTTGTGCTTGCATGATAAGGTAAAGGCGAAGGCCAGAAAGCAAGTTGGATGCTCTGAAGCTTTAAAGTTATTTTCAGCTGATTTACTGATAAATCATTACAAATCGTAATGCAATTATAAGTGGGCTTCTGGCTATTTAAAAATACGTTTAACATATACAATTTGCATGTTTAAAAACCTTGGATTTTTAATGGAAATTGCATTAATTTTGAGACGAATTGTTTATGAAACAAATACAATTTGTCAATTTTAAAAATATCTTTAAAAAATGAACAGTTAAAATCCTCTTAAATGAATTTAAACTGCTACTTACTACTGTTACTTTTTTCTCCCTGTTAAATGCTTCCAGCATCTCATTTTCTAAAACGAATAAAATAAACGCCATCAAGTGAATGTATGATTATAACACTCGAGCAAAACATTCATAAAATATTTGCGAGTTTTTTTTTTTTTCGTAGTATTCCAAAAAGTTATTGAATTTTATCATTAACCATATTGATTTACAGGGTACTTGTTACTTTGTAGGCGTAAACGTGTGATTTTTGAGAACAAAGAACATTACAGAATATATTACCAGAGCAGTATTTTTGGTATAATACTTACAGAAACAAGGTGAACGGTACATCTAGTATCATTCGTATAGTTTGAATTGGTGACTTCGATGCTTGCAAAGATTATTTACAATCTCTCATGAAATTTTAAGTTTTTACTCTCGTAAATATAGGACTTTATTGTACATTTTGCAATAAAAATAATTCAAATAAAGTAATTTTATCGTTTTCTAAAACTAAAACATAAATGTTATTATTATAATATGTAGTTATGTTTATTCTTCGCTTAAGTTTCGACCATGATAGTTTTAGGTCAATAACAGTTGAAGCACACTTAGCTACTTCAGGGTATGGAAGCCGTGGGAACTTCTCTTATCTGTACCCAATACTATGGCAAGGAAGAAAATGGAAAAATATCTCAGATAAAGTAGGTTTCTAAGAATCATTAGAGAATCTGGAACAAAAAAGAGTGAATTAATGACTAGTTAAATTTTGCACACCTATTAAAACGAAAGATAATGTTCCCCCGTCCGCGAAACAAATACTGAAGCCATCGGGCAAAGTCGGAGAGAGAGAAAAATAAACACAAAATGAGTCAGAATACTTGAAATTAATACGCATTTTGGTCTCTTGTGGTTGCTGATCTGAACAATCATAAATACTGTACATTCATGAGAAGAGCTAAATTATATGGTGTATATGTAAGGCGTATAAATTAGTAGCAGAGGTTACAAAGAGCTGAGCCACTGAAGTTGATCGGAATTAGTTTTATAAAGCTCAACCAACCCAAACCTGGCGCTCTAATCGATGTGTACCGAGATATTTTCCCGTATGTATCGCCACGGTCGCTAGCGTCAAATTTAAGTGCACACCTATTGAAGTTTCTAATTCAATAGAGCACTCAAATGGCTAACCCTGCTTTTCACTAAATCAATATGTTCTCATTCACTTGGAGAAAGGGAGACCAGAGTAGAGTGATACTATTCATTTTACTGAAAAGTTAAGATAAATAACTTATGTTAGCAAATTTCCTTTGAAGTTGTATTTGGAATCGCAATGTATATACTTCCCAGTTTTTAACAAACGCTATTCATTTATTATCTTTCTTATGTGTGATACAAGTGCAAAATCTATTTTATTATAAAGTTTTATTTTCATTCTAACGGTTTATTTTACTTTACACTTTAAAAAAATGTAATGACAACATTTTTACAAAAGAAAAATCTTCTGTAAGGATAAAGTAAGTCATTTCCTTTCCCCACGTTAATACATTCATTTGTCTTTAACACACAGGCTTCGAACTCCCTACGAGTTACTTTTTACTGTAAAGCACTAAATAAACTTCACCAGTCATGTGAAGAGCAAACAGAAAATTGCTAATTTGTTAGAATTAAAATGAAAAAGGGATAATTTTAATAAATCACCAAATGAAGAAAGAGTTGCTTCTGGTTCATGTGCACTGCAACCATGTTGCTTTTCATGCAAATGATCCCAGCTCACCTTATCACAATACTTGGAGATAAGTCATAAATCAAGGCAATTTTTCCCCCCCTCAAGAACAAGGGACAACACAAAACAAATCTAAGCTATAAGCTTGAATGTATATTGCATATACTGCCCAGTGATACCACCAGGAAGAATCGATGTATAATCTGGAGATTAGAATAAGAGAATAGGGGAGTGGAGTGCGAGGGGGTTTGAACTGTTTATCTGCACACATACGAGTGTATGAGAGATACCATGCTGCCACATCATGCAAGCCCGCTGGATTTCTACGGGCGAATATATGACAACATTGTTTATTTTTATAGGTACTAACGTACGTGAACATGAGGAGGGTAGAAAATGTTTACGTAGCACATTCCTCATGCTTGCCTTCGCATCGCCAGACAATAGGCGGTACTATATGAAAGAAACACATGCAACCGGACAACATTGGTTTATTAGGCATGAGCGAAAGTTACTTACACTTGAGGGTCTCCCAGGTATCTACGGTGTTTAGCAGCCTTTCGTAGCGATGTGGCATTCTACTTGATACCTGTCGCGGAGAAATAGTTTCACATACGCACGTTCACTCTTCGTGATGTCCATTGCTGACTACTGCCGCTCACTAACTAAACTTCGGTGCGTGCTGAGACAACTTAACCTACAGATCGTACTTCAAGTAGCGAGCCATATCAAAGAAAGCCGACTGGTTACGATTGCAGTAGGTTTCCAGGTATTGCGATTAAATCGGATAATTACTATGTTGGCACATCTATCTGTTAGCCCAGTTGGTTGGTGCGTCGTTCAAATAATGGGAAAGTCGTTGGTAGATTCCTCGTGGGTCAACCTTTTTTTTCTCACTTTCCTCTATTGTAATCTTAATAATTTCTCTACACTGTTCATTATACAAAATATGTTACTTTTCAGGGAGGACAATGTGCATTGGTTACAATTTCACTTTTATTTCAAATTCTACGTGCTCAAATAAAAGAAATTTCATTACTACTTCTTAAGCTGCAAGTCATTCTTTTCTTTCCAACATTTGGTTATAAATGCTACTCTTTAGGGACAACGTATAGGTTGCAATGTTAGGTTAGATTAGTTGTAAAAAAAATGCAAAGCATACTGTTAAAACCGTATGCATTTTTCGTTTTGGTTGCGAACTGCGCCTAAAGTTGCCTTTAAGGATGTCACATGTTTCTTCACAACTTCAAGTTTCCTTGTTTTGGAAATTCCCTTAATGGCATCCAAAAACTTTCAAGTAATTTTTCAATTTTTTTCCTCCTATTTTATTACAACAGTGGCACTTGCACATATTCCATTTAATAAGAGAATCAATGCACATGCAGCACAATTGGAACTATTAGCATGCATTTATTTACCAATTCATTATAAATTATAATAATTAATATTGTACACACCATATGTACAATGGTGTTCAAATTGTGCTCTTTGCTGCAAGGCATACCTGAATTCTTCTAAAAATCTGTTAAGAAATTAGTTGCATTTCAGTCTGCTGAATAATGGCAATTACCTTCTAGATGTTTCACTTTCGTGCCTCCAAACAATTTTGATTGTTTGCATAACTTTGTTTTTGAGGTTTCCCCATAACTAAAATTAACAATAGTAATAAATCTGGGGATCTAAGTTGCTATAAACCTGAACTAACAATTCTAGCCTCCTCATAAACACCTCGCAATGCGTGAATAGTTTCATTAATTGTATGTGAATTCTTACCATCCTGCATAAAATAAACACATTTCTTTGATATGTGCCAAAAGTAAAAAGATTCAGTATCTCATATGTGCCATGAGCAGAATGCATGCCTTCATAAAATGTGGCCTCTAATGATGCAGTGGTCTAGAGGTAAGTACTATCCTCTGAACCCATGGTTTGCAGGATAAAAACCAGCCGAGGTTGATACATGTTTTGACATATAACACACTGAGTGCAAGTCCTCCTGGAGGAATTTAGAGCCATGGGTCCTATGTTGTAATTTATGGCACATTAAGAACTCCATATCTGAAAAAATGAGGTCCCTGGACAGAGTTACTGACCATTTCATGTCCATGTAATAATTTAGGATCACACTGGATGAGACTTGAAGTGATGAGTTGACCACCTATCTTTCTGACATCTACAGGTGCTAAGTGTAACCAAATTCAAATTGTTCAAATTGTCCACTAGGACCTGACACGGGCCTTAGGCCTAAGCCTTGAAGCTGACAATTTTTTTTAATAGTATATCTGCCAATTTTTACTGATTATACATGAAATGAAATTATGAATTGGGAAAGGATTTTTAAATTAAGGAAGTGTTCCAGTATGATACAGTTCCCATTAAATGCACACCATACTCCATCTTTTGGTTATAAGGAGTAGTACAAATAATGAACCATTCCAATACCTGTTGTTCTGTGAATTTACATATTTTCAAGAATTGAAATGTGCTTCATTCACAAAAAAAAAAAAAAGCTATTAAAGTCAAAGAGTCCATCTATTAATCAATTATACAGAGTGTAAAAATGTTTTGATACACTTGAGTTTTCATGTTCATATTTAATTCGTATATTTTGAAAATATATGCTTTGATTTTTGGAATCAAGAATTATTGCTTGATCATATTATTGTACAAGTTGCTGGCAGGAATTCTGGAACTCAACACATCATTGTTGAGCATAGAGC
Source organism: Metallyticus violacea (assembly GCA_030762175.1). Classification (NCBI taxonomy): domain Eukaryota; kingdom Metazoa; phylum Arthropoda; class Insecta; order Mantodea; family Metallyticidae; genus Metallyticus; species Metallyticus violacea. The sequence continues at coordinate 19,375,172 of CM060838.1, read as the reverse complement.
CTTACTTAAAGCATGCTCAGTCATTTCTTGAATTGAGATAAAACAATTCAAATCACAAAATCAGTGAAATGACATATTTGGTCTTTTAATGGTAACATTTAATTTGCACACCAATAATCTAACTTTCATGGAGATTATGAAAAATTAAAATTTAGGTTTCTCAGTTTGGTTATCCATAGCATGAAAGTGTAAAAAAAGTTTCTGATATGTAACAGAAACTTTTGTTACATACTTATGAATAGTAAATTCGCTTATGTTTTCTGATACAAATAAAAATTAAACATGTTTCCTCCAACCAAATTTGCTATCAAAGATTTTGATAAATGTTTTTATTCCTTTAAGTTTCCATGACGCCAAAAAACATGAGCATAAAAAGTCTCAAATTCAAGCTTTAACCAAGAGTAGAAAATCAGCATGTGAGATTGCCACGCTCCTGAGAATGTCGCCACAACAGTTTTAAAATGGAAGCTTTATATGGATGGTTCAGTTAACAATGCATTCAGATCGACCAAGTAAATTATCACCTCAAACAAAAAGAAAAATAAGGGAATGGGTGAAGGACAAGATTGCTATAGAAACTCAGACTGTAGCCAAAAGGCCAAATTTTTCAGAATGTTATCATTCTGCAAACAAAATATTTTATACATGACTTTCAATAGGCATTGCCACAATCAGGAATGAGAGAGAGCTTATGTACAGTGAGTGAAGCCTATATTAAATCAAAAGAATGTCTCTGATTGGATCAAATTGTTATGGAAAGGATACATGGCAGATATGCCACAAGGCAGACTTCTAAGGGTTCAAAAAATATTAATCGATGAGTCACCTGTACAACTTTGAATTATGAGAATGCGAATCCATCATCCCATATTTCCTGTTCAAGTCCCTAAGTTCGACACAAAGATTATGGTAGCTGGAGATATATCCCATTACAGAAAGTTAGATCTGGTGGTATGGGGTAAACAATCCTTCAGCAATCGGTTTTGCGGCATGCAGACGGCTGCCGAGGCTGGCTGCTACGTCGGCAGTGCTGGTGACAGGAAGTCTGCAGTAAATATAGTGTGATTTGTCGCATAAGTTATTTCTAATGAACATAATATAAACACTTAACAGGAAAAGTAAATTACTCACATATATTAAGCAAAGAAATGCTGGAACTGCCTTCCTTCATTGTTCAAGCATTTCTGACACTTGCTTAGGAAATTGCTCATTACACTCTGCAGTTCCCTCTGAGAAATGGAACAAATTTCTTGACGAATGCTAGTTTTAAAATCATCTAAAGTGTGTAGATTTATTTTGTATACTTTCTCTTTTAATGCCCCCTAGAGATAAAAATCACAGGGGGTTAAATTGGGTGAATGAGGGGGCTGCATGTTGTTAGCGATAACTCTATCCTGAAACATGTCATGAATTTCCTGTAATGAGAATACTCTTTGGGGAATAGAATACTTGTATTGCTCCATTTCACTTGATCCACTTTCACTCAATACACTGTATTGCATCACCTAACAAACATGTGCTACTTGCACAAGATTTCAACTTGCACTAATGCCTCACTCCCCGCCTCTGCCAACATAGCACTGACAACTGGTCCCACGATTGCATCAAGCCAGTAGTTAATAAGAAAACCGTGAATAGTGCATATTATTACACACAAATTCTTTTGAGCATATTCTAAAGTTTTACTAGACATCAAATTCCCAAACCAAATCTTTGCTGTTCTTATGCAAGATGTGACATAAGTCAAACACAGCTGAGCACACTCTTGTTGAAATAAAGAAAAGCAACAATACAGTATGGTAAGACTGACCAGAAAATTCCCCAGACTTAAACACAATAGAGCATTTGTGGAGCAGATAATAAGATAGTGTGCTTCAAACTACAAGACCATCAAATCATAATGGTTGATAATCCGAGTGAGGGACGAGTGATACTCTGTGACTTAGAATGAAATCTTCAAACTCAGTTTTGGGAGGCATATCTTGCAGTGCTTAAAAAATGAACTACATACTAATTATTAATGATAAACATTCAAATTACAATAAAACTAAACAAAATTTAATGTTTCTTTATATAAGATAATAAATTGGGAAATATTCAAAATAATACTACCTATATTAAAAACCATTGTTGCACCCTGTAGAATTTCACTCCTTTTTGCATAGATCATAGATTTTGTTTCAGGAGAGAGGCATTTTTATATATATGAAGATGAAGCAGTTTAGTCACTTTATGCACACACAACACGTTAAAAGGGAAGCTTTTTCCTTTGTTAACATTCATTTTCTGGTTTCGATATTTTGTCAATGTAAACACCCTGGGTTGGAACTTTTTCATTAATTTGGCAATTACAATTCCAGAGAGACTTGATACTCCTAGATATCTATCATAAAGTTTTCTTCTATACTTACACAATATTTTTTTTACATACCAGTCATAAAGAAATAAATTTTGTTTTAAGGAAAATCTCATTCTAGGCATATTAACACAAAACTAGTACAAAGTACAAGCTGTGTTTAACCTCTTGATTGCACATATGTAAGCCACTGACTCAACTCACTTTCAGCATATTTTAAAATTTTTAAAAACTTCTTTTTAAAAAATATATAGAACTAACACAGCGAAGCTAGTTATATGATTAAAATCATTTGAGATATGTCAACCTAAACACTCTTATTACTCCACTTGTTGAAAAGTATGGTATCAGTTTCGAAAACATTCATCTTCATCTTCGGCCCCAGGACGACTCTTCTTTGAAGACGAATGTCTTTGAAATCGGTACCATACTTTACAGCAAGTAAGTGGAGCAATAAGAGTGTTTAGGTCAACATATCTCAAATGATTTTAATCACTTTCAGCAGTAGGCAGTTTATTCTATTGCACAATCATTAGTTGTAGATCAATAGTTTCTCATGCATGGAGTGCTAATTTTTTTAACCAGTAAATAAATTGAAGAAACTGTACTTCATTTAAGTGTAAATAATTGAAAAATATTTTCTACTTTTTTTCTAGATATTTCTTTAGAGATAGTCAATAATAAAATTTCTTTAGAGAAAGTGCTTATCTTTATTCCATTCCACTATAAAATAATAAAACCTAAATATTTAGCACCTTTATTATGCCAATACTACCAAATCATATAATACTTAATGGAGTGATTCTCAAATAATATCAATAAATACAATAATATATTATAACAAACTGGACAATGATAATTTATCTGAAATTGGTACATGATTGGCCTTCGAGGTTGCTGCAGTGAGTGAGTGAGTGAGTGAGTAAGAAGTTAGGTTGATTAATTAAGTAGACTGTAGTTATGAATAATTGCATAATTATTAAAAGATTTATTCTTGCTTAATATTGTTTGTTTTAACATTAACCTGAGAGAGAGGGGGAAAATTACTGTGATGTCAATTATTATACATATAAAAATGTAGCTACTATTTCAAAACTGTTCCCCCACCAAATGATCATAAAAAGGAACTGCTTCATGACAAATTCTATATAATAAGATCAGACATTCATTACTTCTATGGATTTTCTGGGTCAAGGACTCCGATGGCTCAGTATTTCTTACATTTCTGCAACAAATGTCAACAAGGATTTACTACATAAGAACCATCTATTGTCATGGGCTTTAGTTGTGGACATTGTATGTTTATGCAGCATTTAAGTCTCTACTACTCATAGCTGAAGATACCTTTTTTACTTCTCTCACTTTTGTCATGTACTTCAACTTTACCTTCTGAACCTGTTCTCTGCCAGACTCATGGTCTGTCATGAATATGAAAGGTTTTACTGTTATTGTTAAATTAAATACAAAATGGAAATTATGTCTCTGTATTTGTTCTGAAAAATATCATATACATGCTTTGTTGTCATAATGATGTGTTGCTGATGTGCTTGTTATTTGGTATTAATATAAAGATTAGATCATGTGATAACAGAGGATAGTTTCAAAAACATATCCAAAACGTAATCACTTAGCTCCATGTAACACATGCCAAGCTACATATATACATTTATTTTTTCCTAATGTACAATCACTTCATACATACAGGCACTCACACATGCACACCAATACACACAAAATGCTTATAAAATTTTTTTTTTAATACACCATTTTCACTTTACCAATGGCTGTTTACATTCTTCAAAACAGGGTTATATTAGATGTAGTTACATAATATATTAAAACCTTTTACTACAATATCTTGTTAATTTTCAGACTGACACAGCCAACAGAGGAAAATTGAAGGCAAGAGAAGCACTGTAGTATGATATTTTTTAAAGAATGGGAACCCTGCAGAAATGTACCTACTTACTCTCAACTTTATTTTCAACAACTATAATGATTTAATTAAGATTTCACTATGTGTAGCAATCTATTTATTGTTTCTTTATCCTTCCAGAGCTGCAGGGTTTTATTTATCACACTTTCACTATATATCTGCTGAATTTTTCAATTATAATTATACAAATATTCAAACAGTATTACAAATCAATTCCTTATTTCAGCACTATTACACAGAGTTGGTGAAAATTCCTGAGACAAGTACTGTTCTGTTGTAGGAAATCACAAAAATAATACTTGTTTTTAATGACAAAACTTGTGATGTCAGATTAAGAAAATAAATCACAGGGACAAGAAATAACTAGGACATATACAATGTCTTAAGCAAAAGAGCTTGAGAGATTCATTTTGCATTATCTACACTATATAGAATAAATTAATTATATGCAACAAAGAAATACAGCTTATAATACACAAGCAAAACTTCTCTTGCAGCTTATATAAAACTGCTACTAAATAAGCAAGTGATGAAAATTTGCTACAAATATTGTCTTTCCATGAAAAGAATATACCTCTTTACTTGATGAAACACAAGTAAAGTAATACAGCACACATAACCTACAAAATATAATACTTAAATATTAGCAACTAATTTAGAATCTATTTCCAGAACAGTAGCATGTTCTACATTATCTGTCATATATTAGCTGTGAAATGTATCCAAATATTTCTTGTTAACAGAGAAATATTCTGTAGCAATTCATCTATGAAGATTAAAAAAAAAGTCCTTGATATCATTGGCATGTTTTGTACTTGATTTTCAAACTCATCACCAAATGGATATGGTCACAATACCTCCATGCTACACAATATTCTTCTTAGACACATTATTGATGTACACATCACTTGCTTGAGCAACGTTAAGCAGCATGCCAACATCAAGGAAAAAACTAGTACTAAGGTTTACATCCAGATTATACTAAAGCCATGCAGATGACGCACTATCTACAGTACTTATACACTAAACACTCCATGTCATGAAGTCTTGATATCGAAACAAAGTGTGGAGCCCGTCTTCTTGTGAGTGTTACCAGGCTGCTAAAACAGCCACCAAAACATAAATTCAAGCACCAACGAAACAGCTGTGCTTATGTTTGCTACATAAATATCCACAAAGAAAACAATCAAAACTGCAAACCTATGCAAATTAAAAATTGCATGAAAATAAACTATATTGTATAAAACTTAACAAGTTTAGTTGAAATAAACTGCCCAACTAGCAAAATAAACACTCTTGGCTGTTTATTAAAAGAAGATAGAAGCGATCATTTTCAAAATGACAAAAAAGAAAAAAATTACTTAGTTCTAAGGTTTAGTCCAGATTTTGATTCATAAAATAGAATAGTGATCACAGATGCCAAAAAAACACGTCAAAATCCTATTTTGCCAATGACAAGGTACAAAGCAAGCTTTCTAAAGTATTTACCACATTTCACTGCAGTCTCTTTGCAACAATATAAACTACCTTGTGCTCTTATTGAAGAAAGCCTAATATACTTTCATATGAAAAGCACAGATTAAATGGTATTCCTCAAGACATTAAGAATGTACCCTCAAAGTTTACTCTGCTCATTTCAAAAAAATCTAGCCAAATCTAAGTTTCAGCAGCAAACAAGAAAAAATAAAATGCCAGCTAGTTAAATACTTATTTCTTAGCAAGAGGAATATATTGAAATGATGAAAGGATTAATTAGAAGACCAGAGAATCTAAGCTTAAAAATGACACAGAAACAATCTGATAGACATCAATATTGAAAACAAAAAATTGCAGCTTTTGAAAATTATCTCTGGAGGAAATGGAGACACAACCAATGAATTATTTGTTTCAACTCAGGAGTAATAAATGAGGAAATAAAAAATAATCTAAAAACATAAAAACTGAAGAACCTATAACTAAAACAGAAAACATTTTGCAATTTGTCAGTTATGAACTTAACTTATTCCAAACAATAATGATGAGTACTGCCATTACACACAACTTCTATGCAATTATGACATACATAAAGTAAATATGACTAGCTTATAAAATGGCTAGCAATAAAACACAATTTTTTTTTCCACTTAGTAAGGAAGAGTAAAAATTAAAATATTTATTAGTAAACTGAGAAAAGACCTTGGGTCTTTCTTGATTAATGCTCCTTGGCGATGTACAAAAGTCCAATAAAAATACTTTTAGCATATTATTCCCTAGATTTATCTACTCAGCTTGGTAAAGTCCTGAGTTAAGTAACTTGGAAAGGAAACCTAAGAACTTGTAAGTGCAATTATACAACAAAAAAGATAATGCATTATTTTCATAAAAACCTTAATGTCCCTTACCAATGCCTCAATGTATTAAACCATATGCAAGATGTACCAGAGCAATAGTGAATATTTGAACAACATGAATTGTTTACTACAATTATGAGAAGATTCAATATGGAACAAATCACACTAATGAATATTCTTATAAATGAGTGAAAAAGTAATGCATTTGGTCAATTAAGAAATGATATACTAAATATCAAAATTACATTTCATAAAGCAAATTATATATTTGTAATGGATCAGCATTTTTAAGTATATGTTTAAGAGTTATGAGATAAATTTACAAAATTGGGAATAACTAAATAGTATTTTTTGAACCAGCATCTCTTAGCAAGGGATGGCAGAAATTTATTTGATTGTATTATTTAAGAGAGACAAATAAATAGAAGAATGGAGTAGACTTGTATCTTACATCCTGATTCTTTATGGTAATAAAGTTCATAACTACAAATTTCTGCATAATTAAGTACACAAGGCTGATATGTAGACTGAGTGCAATGAGTCAAATTAGTATGAAGATCAAGCAAAGGAATTGAAATGAACTATGCAGATCCAAAGCCTGCACAATCTAAGAGCAGCCATCCAGAATCAAAATGCTTTAAAGGCATTTATTCCTTTGGGAATCGCATCTGTTCAAACACAAGAAAAAGAGAAAGATACGAAAATATGCTACCAATCTGTAAATTTAAAGCAGAAAGGACCATAAGATAAGGTAATAAATAAGTTTGCTGTTGAAACACTAGCACAACCAACACATAATTAAGATCATTAGGATTATATGATTAGCTTAACTGCACAAGTTCCAATTAGCATTTCAACTATGCTATAGCAACTATAGCACAACATAGGAATTTACTGATCAGAAGGGAGGAATTTCCCTAGAAACATTTTAGAAGAGCCTTTAAGATAATCAACTGCTAACTGGTGCATTTATACCACAAAATAAGTAAATTAGCACTAATATTTAGAAATAATTTTCTCCATTAGTATGAATTGTGCACAAAGAGGAAGAACAAGAAGTAGCAGAGGTTTGTAAAGAACTACTTTAAACATATTGAATATTGCTACATTTCTAGAGTTTCATTCCTAACATATAATTACATGCATCTGCATCAAATTATGTATGGTTCTTTAGCAGTTTCTCAAACATTATATGGATGATGAAAATAATAATGCATAATTTGAGGGAAAAGCCTTATATGTTTTATATTAAAAAAGAGAGAGCTTATGTCAAAAACTATGCTGTGATATCACATACATAATGTTAAAAGGCCTCAAATCTCAATGTGAGTATAATAAAATCACACCAACCTATTGTGTTAATGTGTTTCATATCAAAATATTAATTCAAAATAATCTTTTTCAAGTCAAAACTTTTATATCACGTCAAGAACTTTATACTAAAACCCCATCCCCATAACCTATCAGTTATTAAACTACAGTTATATCTGCAATATGTGCATTAAATCTGTGGTTATATATCTGAATTAATATGCGACTAGTATTCTATACTAACCATTTAGCTAATGTGCAAAGATGTCATCATTAAATAATATTTAAAGCTCATAAATAATTTCAGTGCTAATTATGTCCTTTCCCTTGCATCTTGCTCTCAAGAAAGATTTATGAACAGAACTTTTATTTTCTTTTCTTCTCTCATTAACAATATGAGGAAGTCATGCTGTGTTGTTAAATTGAGTTCAACAGGTATGCACAAAATGATAGGTGCCATTTTTGATGTAAAAAGGGGGGGAGACAAAAAACAAATTACATGGAATACTGTTTTCCGTGTACAATTTTCCTTTCAATTTCACATATGAGCTATATATCAAAATTAAGATTCTTTAACTGTACAAATTTATATGCATACAAAACTACACATTTTACATAACACTTTTATAAAGATAAATTATTACTTTTAACAATGTGCAACTATGTTAGCCTATTTTCATAGCTACAGTTTGTTCCAGAGCTTCGCAATGATTATACAAGCAGTTCTGATGACTAAATAGCCTAGAGAATGCAGCAGTGTCTACAGGTCCTCTTCCTCTTCCAACGATGCCTAAAGGCCAGAGGAAGTGCAGGGATAACTGCAAATCACTTCTTGACCTGCCTGCATTCCATGGAGACAACCACAGTTAATATCATATGCGGTAAGGTTGGTAAGGTGACACATAGACACACTAAGCCATCACCCCAAGCTCCTGTTTTACGTCTACAGTATTCATGCGATGTGTGCTCACACTACTCAGGTCCCTAGAGTGCAGTTCTACAGTTCTACAGCTTACGAGGAACCTATTGGTCCCAATGCTAGAGGCTTAGAGAGCGAGGTTTGAGGGTGGTCCTACTGAGAAGTTTGTGTGCTTGCTTTGTAAGTTCCAACTGATCTTGGGTTCTTCCGAGAGCTACCATCTCCCATCTCACGTCCAGCTGAAAGAAAAACTACTTATGAAGAATGTTCAATACAAAGAAGTTATATATTTAACATAGCTTAGAAGTTGCTGAAGAATTTATACTTACTGATCCATACTACTACATCATTCTCCAAAAGCTAAGACTCTCTTTTTTGGGAGGGAGAAGGGAATTCAGTTTATACCTTATACTAATATCAAGAATGTTAAAGTAGCCAATGAGCTTATTAATGAAAAAGTGTTTTTTCTCAAAGCAGCAGCAAAAACAATAACTAAAAATTAACAGTGCTAGACAATTCAGTTTTTGTGACCTGATTAAAAATTAGCCTGCAGAATGCATATTTCCACATGCAATAAGGCAATTGTATTTTGACTCTATAATGTTAATATTCTTATTATGTTCATATTCTAACTTGAAATGCCTCTAACAATTATTTGATTTAAAAAAATGACTTTCAAAATTGAAGCAATTTATTTCTTTCAATCTATTTAAATATTAAAATTAAAATTACAGCTGTGCTACAGTTAAAGGAAATGCTATCTCTTGGAAACCATATTTTCACTTTAATATTTTTTTACAAGGTGCAGATTGCAGATCAGATAAGAGCAGAAAATTATTATAAATTGTACTGCACATCTTTCCAAGATAATGTGCTTAAATTGTTACATTTAAATTATCAACAGCAGGAGGGAAAAAAGGGGGGAGGAAGAAAAAGGCTAATCAAAAGCAAGGATCCAGCAATGTTTATATGAATCAAAAGTGTACAAATGCAACAGTGTCAGAAAGAATTAGAAAAGCAACCTGACAGGCTCCATGCACTAAAGGGTTTCAGCTCTGTGAAACAATGTTATATTATGAAATTTAAGCTTGTGATTTAGAGTACTAAGCAATGCTAATTAATTTAGTCTTCATCAATCTTCATATTACAAGAAATGGGGAAAGAAAAAATTTTTTCATTAACACCAGTAATCTTCAGCAATTTTTGGTGTCACACATTCTTTGCAGAAAATAATCACAATTTTGAATCTTATATTTAAAATATTAATCTTCATTTAATTTCCTTGAAATCGTCACAAAGTCACATGTGTAACATAGAAACTAATATGCAAGAGTGGAATCGAACCTCCAGCCTACCTCCTGTACATTATCTTTGCCATCATCATCACTGACAATGAGAGGCTTGAAACATATCCATAAAAAATTAGACATTCAAAAATTGTGTAATGTACAGTTCCTATAATTACACATTAATGAAAATGGTTACAAATTTAGTCTTCTCTTAGATCTCTTTCAAACATAAATCTGCAAAATTTGTATATGCATGTTAAAGGTAGCTTATTTATATAGCTATCTGTTACCAAAAGCAGACCAGCAAAGGAAGCACAAAAGGTGTTTTCATATCAATGGAAATGACTAGAATTACCTTACAGAATGTCACCTGTAAAGATGAATTATGCATGGTGAATGATATAGAATACTTGAAAATGAGTATATCAAATTGCCTTCATCTACAATCATGTATAATAAAATATTACTTACTATTTACAATGTAGCTTCATATTTATGGTAATACTAAGTGCCTGGGGGGGGGGGGGGGCGGCACCCATCTCAAAAATGTTTTTCTGTCTCACAATCAAGTTCAGAAAGAGTAACTAAAAAGCTTTGTTTGTACTTATATCAGTGCCATTTGTGGTGAATAACATCTAAGCAAAATTCAATCTATTATCATAATATCTCAATGCAGGATGCTGTTGCAGGTTATCATTCTATTTGAAAACAATGTTGCACTTATTTTATTGACAGCATTTCAGCAAGCTACAAAATGCATTGTGCTTTCTGCTGAATGGTTTACATTTTTGAATTGCAAAGAAAACATTAGCATTTGGTGATAATGCCATGCACAATGCCAACAATTGCAATGCTGGAGTACGAAGAAAAGGTATTTGCCTGCCTGTAGTATAGCTCTCTAACAGTACATCCAATAGAACTTTTGAATTTCTCCTTCTTCAAAGCTCAACATAAATGCATTAGTTTCTATGTTATTTTTTTCTTTTTCACTAGCATTTCTTGGACGGCGTGTGTGTATGTATTTATTACATATGTATGCATGTATGTATAACATTCCTAATATCATTTAAGGCCACTAGAGCCTTGGTTCCTATGAATATTAAACATGATCTGTGGTAAGTGCAGCAATAAATTTAATAAAATGAGTATTTTATCATCTTTTTACATAAGATATCAGTTGCTGCTTCCACATTCTCCTTGATATTCAACATTTTAGAGTTCTGCACATAGTTTGAGAACTATAATTATTTTTAATATCAGGTATTCATTTTGTTTTTCCCTGCAAGTGGACTGAGTCCTAAGCTGCACACAATGACAGCCAAGTATGCATATTGCTGATTAGGCCAGTTAGTGCAAGTTTAGGCTCAGAGCAGTGAGGAATTACTGTGTTTCATTTTTCTGTTTGCCATAGTTCAAATATTTAATACTGAGCATGAATTTTCATTTGTTGTAATTTTTTAAAAAATTAATTAGTTGCTCACTTCATGCAGAATTTCAAGAACGTTTTCTGGTGGTTACCCATTTGATAAATCTGCAGTAAAATAGTGATTTAATTCAAAAAAACAGGATCAGTATTGGATAAGAAAATAAGATGCAGGTGACATTTGTTAACAGAGGAAAAACTGGATAATATTGCTGGTTGATTATAACAATCACTTGAAAATTTCTTGCAAAGCTAGCACAACCAAGGATCAGCCATGCTCTACTACAAAATTGGTACAATTTCATTTCTACAAGGTTATTGAAATGCATGCCTTACAGCCCATTGAACTCGGAAAGGAGAGAAATTTCATCTTCTGTGAAAAAGGTAAGAATATTTTACTATTTGATCAATAATGTAGCAGGCTTGGTGTGGGCAGCTGAGCAATAAATCCTGCCTACCAGCAAGTCTGCATGCAGGAAAAACAAAATGAAGACTTGATAAGTGACTTGTATCATCTGTAGCTGGAACTATTTTCTAGGAATGCATTTTGATTTTTAAAACTAAGCCTGTTAGCCAGTTAGCTTTGGTTAACTGTCTAATTCTAAATACTGTAGAAACCATTAGCTTATTATAGTGTCCAAGCACACAGTCTGAAATATGCTTATTTGCTTTTGTAAAATTGGGGGAACTGTGTAAATTGAGTTGAATGAGGCTTTTCTGGTTTCAATGTGCATGATTAAATAATTCTTCAACTCCAGTCACAAAATCTCTTTCATATATTGCATAAAATATTTGCTGATGGCACAATTACAAATCAAAACTAATGCACTTATCAAGTTCTTGGATGTATGGTTAGCCCTGTAATTTTCCAGTATTTTTTTCCTCCCCTTCCTCCCATCATACTTCAAGTACTAAAAAATTTAAATATATGCAATTTTTTTAAATTATTCAAAGCAATATTAACTGAAGCAGCAGACACTTTCTAGCATTGTTTGACTTATAATACAGATGCACTCAATGCCCTCTTAGCTTGTATAAATCTACTAGCAACCCATTCAACTCACCTTGGGCAGTTTACGCTCATAAGCAGCATCACCAAAATGGATCCGCTTCACAGCGGAGTGTTTCTGATGAATACCAGGATTCTAGACAGGCACAACAGCAAACAACTAACTACAATATACACCACCACAACACCATCAAAAATGTAATATATGCTCTAATAAATATAGCATTGAAGTACTTTCTCATCTTTTGACAAGGGTCAATAAATATATACTGATGTGAGCAAGTAATGTTACTAGCTGGCTAGTAGTAGCCTATAGAATAACAACAAACCAGAAAATAATTTTTATACTATTTTTTTTTTTCTCACTCAACGCTATTATAAAGCAGCTAAACAGAGATTTTGGGGGTTGGAGAGAGCAGTTGATTATCTACAACAATAATAGTAAAAATAATCTTTCGTTGTTATATAACTACACGAAATCAATACCTTTCATTATGCTGCAGCTGGTAATACAGGATTTGGGAATTGCCCTCATTTTGTGCATTATTTTTCTTTAAACAAAAAAAATTGTAATTACTATGAATGTAACGTATTTGTTAAATTATTGAAGCTATTTACAGTGAAGGTCTTATATATTGATTGATACACTGTCGGTAATTTTTATACACTTCACTTACATGTTTTTAAAATCAGGATATGTAAGTGAAGTGTATAAAAATTACCCACAGTGTATCAATCAATATACTATGAATGTCTTAATCATTGAATGCAATATTCTCATTTAATATTTAGTCCTACAGAGCTGAATCATTTCATTTTTCTAAAAACATTATCTTGAATAATTTGTTATGTGGACTTCCATCTGCTGAATGATAACTCTGATTGAACAGACAGATGTGCTCTAAAATCTCTACTGTCCTAAATTTTAGATTTTTTTTTTAAAACAAACATCTATAATAAAAATATAATGCATTTCACAAGCTAATCATGAGGAAAAACACAGTTTTAAAAACAATTTTACTAGAGTCTACTTGACAGTTTATGCAACTAACACAATCTATTTAAACTTTATTTAAATTGTTCAAAAGAAGTTAAAACAAAGAAAAACGAAAATGAAAGGTCCATAAATTCTACATTATCACTCAAAATAAAATACAAAGAATAAAAGTTGTAAAAAAGAATATCACTTGCAAAATACAAAGTGCTTTACCTACTTAGGAGTGCAAATATAGTTTTTTTTATGTCTACAAATAAAGCAAAGTAGCAAAAAGGTGAGGGTACTAATAAAATTCTAGAAAATCAAAGCCAAAAGAAATAAAATGTAATTAAAAAAATTTGTGCAAAGCAAATAAAATAGGCAGCCTTCTCTAGATTAGGTGCATGTGCTTCACTATCTATGTGAATACAACCTCTTATATAATGTCACTCATTATTCTAAACTGTAAATAGATTTATCAAAACAAAAGAAAAAAGCAATGCCCTCCTAGAGATTGCTTTAAAATGCAAGCACTTTCACAAAACAAATTGAATTAATTTCACATATTTTCATTCTTATTAATAGTTAAAAACTAGACCGTGGAATTCTCTGAAATTATATATGTTTATTAAGTACAGTTAGAAAAGTCCCTAATCAACAGTGGGGGTATGTACACTTTGTTATCCATGCCTATACCTTCAACTTTGGAGCATTATTTTTTAAAAACTAAACATTTTGCCTTCTAAAACTTATTTTGCATATTATTATTGCAATTAATGGGGAAATGATTACAGGCTGATTTTCCAAACTCAGACATTGGGAATCTGTACTGCTTAAAACAATTAAAGACAGCTGAGAATAAAAGGAATCTTATATTACCAATGTCAGTTGTCCATATATATAGAATTCTTTTGCAAGCTTATTAACCCTTTCGCAGTGAGCCACTTAAACGTTTCCCACCACCTACATGTCAGTCATATATACTTAAATCTCAATTAGAGACTTAAATTTACAGATGTTCCTTAAAATGTAATTTGCTGTTATTTTTTCAGTTATTTGAGTAAAATAAAACTGATATATGAATTTAAGTTTCAAACTGTAAAAAATTATGTACGCTTGTATGAAGGTTGTTCAATAAATGCTATTTTCTTTTTTTTACAACAATAATTTATTGTTCTAAATTTAACTTTACAGCATTTTGATAGCTTAATGCCTAACCTAATGTACACACGGTACTACGTTTCATTGTTGTCATGGGAGGATCCTGCCTGCAAGAGATGTGCAAGTTGAAACATTCTCAGTGCTGTCATCGACAAAATAAAAGTGACATGCAACTGAAAAGGAGGCCTATGGAAAGTTTGTTCTTCCCTATAGCAGAGCTCAAAGATGGTTTAAAATATTTAAAGAGGGAATCAATTTCAAAGGAAGGTGGATCTGGCTAACCAGTTTATAGTCTAACAGAAGTAAGTATTTACACCACTGCTGTCATTGTGAAAAAAGATCATTAATAACAATTTCAGAAATTCTGAAAGTTTCACTGGGTGCCACCTGCATGTTAGTAGTGAAAAATTACACATGAGACATGTTTGTGCACAGTGGGTTACAAGATTGCTGATTCCTGAACAAAAGGATGTTTGCATGTGGTTAAAGATGATGTTACAGGAAGATGCAGAGTTTTTCAAAGGTAATCACTGCTGATGACACTTGGCTACATCATTTCAATCCTGAGAGCAAACAGCTATTCTGTCCATAGCATGCAGAAGGTCATATGAGTTGGTAAAACTATGTTGTCTCTATTGGCAAAAGGGTTAAACCAGGGGCTATTTACCAATGGCAAGACTATGTTATAGCAAAGTGTCAATTACTGGTAAAAGCAAAGCTTTAGAGTCCGCAATTATGCTTCCTCTATCTCATTTTCTTATATTATTATTTATTTTATTAGGTGCTTCTTATTTGTTTATTCAATATTTATTTAAGACTTATCACAAACAGAATATTATGCTCACCATACACTAGATGCTATAAGCGTTCTCTCAGACGTGCTTATATTCTTCAAAACAGCTTAAGGGGAAACTCCACTTTGGTTAATACTCAATATTGCTTGAAAATAATTTGTTTTAGAGTTTCCGTGATAATGTGAATTGTTTCTTTATGCTTTATGTTTAGGATTGTTCTAAATCAATAATCCCAAAAGTTAAGATCTGGATGTTTAATTAATCTGTTGCCAATATTTCACTTAAAGCATGCATTGGTTATTCAGCCATATGTGAAGCAGTGCCATCTAACATAAAATACCCATACAACTTGCCTTTTGCCAAGTTTGCAAAAAATGTATTAATTTTATTTACATATATCTAATTTAAAGAGTTCCGTAGTTCAGGGGACAGTCTGAACTTATTCACATTTGTTTATACATAACAATAATGAAGGTCAGAAGCAGACAGTGACTTGACTCAGCCCCAGCAGAGAAAGTGGGTTATGCTCACAAAAGAATTCTCATTGAAAATGTATAATGACTTTTAACAAGCATATATTAAAATAAATAAATTATAATAACCAATAAAAATAAAATTGTTTCTATTATTAAAAATATATGTATATTTTTAATCAAATTCTTCCAACTGAATTCTTCCCTTTCATCTCAGCTTTGTATTTTTGCATAAAGTATGTAGGCAGTAACCACAAGTTTACTGTTTTTATTTTGTCAATTTTAAGGAAATGAAAAGTCATTGAATAACTTTACATATTCTGATGAAGCAAGAATTGCTTATCACAGCAAGCAATGAATAATATAGCACTTTGCTAACTACACTTAGTTTCTTAAGTGTATCTCAGGCTAAAATGTATGAATTTCCACACTCTATATGTGACACCAATAGAAAAATAAAGAAATAAATAAAATATTTGACGTGCTCTTTTGAATAAGTATTATTACTGAAAATTATCTTTAATATGCCACACTACTCAGTGTACAATTAAATAAGATATATACAATATAAAAAGCTTAAAAGATATATATACAAACTGTGGCACACAATAAATGCTATTTGCCTAAAATTTAACATCTTTTATTAGTGAATACAGTAGGTCACAGATTTTTTTTTTTAAATAATTAAGTTAAATAATTGTCACATCTTTACTTATTAACTTTTCATTTTACTTTAATTTGATATTTAATTTACCAGAATTTGTATTTTTATACTGCTTAGTAAAGGAATATCTGTTTTCATATTTTCATTTCCAATTTAGTATAAGTATAAATATAGATTGAAGATTTATGGAAATTATGAAATTTTAATTTATTGAACAATAAAACACTTCATTCCATATGGGTGACTATTATTCTAGAGTGATAAGCAAGACAATTGGCTAGGCCTTCACATATCATTTGATTACAAATTCTGGTTGCATTATGTCTAAAAGTTTGTTAAGCCAGCTAACATTAGTTGTGCAGAATAATAACCAGTGGACACCTCTAAAAAAAAAAAAAAATAAATAAATAAATAAATAAATAAATAAATAAATAAAACAGTGACAGTGAGAGGAACAGAGAGACTATTTACTAGAAGAGAACATGGTTAGGTATCTCCACTAGTAACTGCATTTCTCTTCCTCTCTACTGCTAAAGAATACCAACTTTCAGAATTGCTGATGTTATACACTGCAGTCTTATTTTATTGGTATAATGTAACTCTTCTCATACTTCCAATCCACACATTTACATTTAAAGACAGCAATCAAATAATACCCTGTTTATACATATATGCTATTGTTAAAGTAAAAGCACAATTCCATGTCTTAGTAATATAGAGTAATGACTGGTTTAACAGTCAATAACATTTGGTATTGGCACTCTTGGTGGGCATGTCAGCTGTTATGATGGAGTCTCATCTGTAGGATATCAACCAATTCCATAAACAAATTATTAAATATAACGATATATGCATTTGTCCTAATTAACAATTAAATACTTAAACTATCAACACTTATATTTTTAATAGTTAGGTACCTCCTGATGAATAACATTTTTACTGCAGCTCCTTTTCTAAAGCAAATGCTACCTCATAATGAATGCTAATTTTCAGTTTCTCAAGTGTGAGAAGATATATTATAAAATACCTTTACAACTTTATTTTTTCAATTAGATCATAAACAGCACACTAGGTGAAAACATGCTGCCTGCTGACAGAAACTGGTATAGTAACCCCTTAACTCCAGTGCAGAGCTTCTTTTTAATTAAAATAAATACAATTAAATTTGCGTTCACTTGTGTTGATTCTTTTTCTCAAAATAGCTATAATTTCCATTCTTTATATATTCTCCTTCCTTTCCAATGTGTGAGAGTTATTCATTTAAAGAAGTTCTGCAGTTAAAAAAATCACAAACAATAAAATCTGGGAATTGCACTGTCCATAATCCTCTACTAATGACCTACTTCAAAAATTGCCTATAGGAAGGTTTAATGGTCAAAGACCTATCTGCTGTACCTCAATCATGTAGAAAAACTGTAGATTTACATTCAGCAGAGTACAGCTGCATACTGGGAGAAGTCAGTCAAGGACATAATGCATGTGCAAGTAGTAGCCCATAGTTAGAGGTAAGCTTTGTTATGCATTTGAATGTCACTTGGTGTTTTCACTATGTATAAATTGCATGCTAATAATTAGTTATGTTAAGCCTCTACATAAAAATATAGTCATGAATGGGTTTTTATAATTGATACTTATGAAAACAGATTCTTGCAGAGAATCTTGGCAATTGTGTTCCAGGTAGAGAAACTGTTTACCAACTTAACCACTGTGTTCTTAAACAATAAAAGATGAAATATATTAATTTCTTTTGCAGATGTCAGCAATGTATTGCTGCTGTGGGGCATCACTTTCAACATTTCCTTTAAATTATTATTATCAATTTTACATACATTATAAATTTATACCATTGTAAAAATATAAATATTAAAATAAAAATAACTTTATGAGCAACTCTATCTCCCTTTTTCCATTTACAGCAACTGTACTTTCCCAGTAAGGAACCACGCTCACTTGCTTTTAACTCAAATAACCTCACTCTATATGTCTCAATTCGAGGTATATTTTCATAAATATAGGCATATTGGACTTGAAAAATTTGGGCCATGGCCAGGATTCAAACTATATATACCAACTGAGCTACCATTGCTTCCTCAAAGCACGAAACCACAAACCTCTCTCATCTGATTCTTTATACTATGGAGATTTCCCTAAGGTTTCTCTACTACGACAATCAATTTCTTCAGAGGTGACTTGTAATGCTATAAGTTCTTATAAACCAGGCTTCTAGTTTAGCTACCAATTACATTAGGATTAATTTCTATATATAGACCATATTATTTAGTATGCATTTACAGTGAATCAAGCTCCAATTTTCCAATCCTTCAATGACATTTCATTTACAAGAATTAGTTTTTCCTTGCCCCCGTACCTGTTATTCTGCATTGATACACCATCATTTAAATAGAATCTTCTCTGTTATCAGTGAAGAAAATTAAATATGGAGCAATTTTCTCAAATCACTCAAACCCAGTAACAGAATTTTATGTTGCTTGCATCATCATGTAGCAGTAATTTCTGAGCAACAGTTTCTTAATATGTTTAACAGCTTTTTAGCAGAGGTTTCCAAAATTCCTATTCTCTGTGCAAGCCATTCCAGAGCAATCAAGTAATACTTCTTTGTAATTTTCTCAACTGATAAGTTTCTCCTTGGTAATTATTGATTTGGTTTATTTACAGATGCTCATTAACATCTCAGATCATCAGCATCCCATTTAATCCACCATGTGAAACGGCTGATAAATTTCTTTCAGACTTGAGATTCTTTTACATACTGTAAATCTACAACACGGAGCCCATGGCTTTACTTCCCTGCCAAAGAAAGCCATACTTATGATATTCACACCTGAAAAATTCCCCTTGGAAAACAATACATGACAATTAATTGTGGTTTCTTATCAAGAATTGATTTTATTTTCCTAAATTACTTAAACAATTTGACTCAGAACATTTGTGTGTGGAGCTGAACCTGGATAATTCCTTTAAAAACTGCCTCCTCACTCTTCTGCACAAGTTTGTTTTACATAAGAATTGTGCATATAATTCTTTGTTCTAAAGTGCATTTATATTATCGCAATATAACATAATATTTATTGGTTTACCATTTACCCTTAGTATCACAACAAAACAAATATAAATCCTACCTAAAACAACACATTTGTTCATGCCAAAGCAATCACCCAGACTGAATCTAGAGAGTCTTGCCATTAGATGATAAACAATGCAAGAAAGCAGGTAGATGTCATGTTATGAAAACCTTGAAAAGTTTCTGTACATATAGCATCCCTAATATTTTATTCTTACATATAAATCATGAATAACTTTTTGAAGATAGAAAGAGTAACAAATAAATGGCTTACACATAAATGAAAACATACTTATTCTCAACTGAAAATTTTCACTATAAATGTTCTCTTGCATCTTATTGGTTTTGTTTTACTCTAATTTTATCTGTCTGCATACTGTACTGCATTTAAATGAAGTTGGAATAGAATGAATGCTGTTGGTAATGAAATGTAGATGTTTAAAGTTCTCTTGGTGCAAATACTCCAAATTGAGTAGTTTCATTTTCATACTCCAAATTTCTGATATGATAAATCAAAAAACTTTCAAAAATACTTAGATTAATGAATGACTTTGGGAAGCAGAAAATGTCAACAATAAAATATTTAAAATAAAAATCTATTACAAAAAACACCTTATTTCTAAACAGGAACTGCAGCAGATGATGCTTATTACATCAGCAGATACAAAAATGCTTGGAAAATGATGGTTCATAATTGCAGCATTTACTTGATTTATGATTAAATTATTTATCATTATATTTTAATACAGGATTAGTTCATTTACAAATGAGAGACTCCATCAACAGCAACTCTTTATGCTGCAGCCTAGAGTGAAATTGCTGTGCAGCATTGGCCCAAAATACAGATTGCCTCATGTAAATTAGAAAATATGGTAAAACTCAATTCATCATTTCCAAAAGCATAGTTTTCCCAGATTTTCATTCAATTTATGTAATCTTAGTCATAATTTCATAATTAATAATAGGAATATAATCTGCATTGATTGTTTGCATCCTTTATTATTTTTAATCGTATATCATTGATAAATTGCAACAAGTACAGTATAATATTTTTCAAACATACTTAGCA
This sequence comes from Metallyticus violacea, assembly GCA_030762175.1. Lineage (NCBI taxonomy): Eukaryota > Metazoa > Arthropoda > Insecta > Mantodea > Metallyticidae > Metallyticus > Metallyticus violacea. The sequence continues at coordinate 19,354,380 of CM060838.1, read as the reverse complement.
AGATGTGCATTGTTTTCTCATATATGTAGCAGCATGGCATCACTGAGGGGAGATTGTGAAGACAAAACATGTATCATAGCAGAATATGTTTACAGTGGAGGGAATGGGTTAGTAGAAACAAAGATTCACAACATAGATAACAGACAAATGTGTGAATAAACTCACACAGTACGGAATCTAACTTTGATTAATCCAATGTAAGCTCTTGCAGATGCACATAGTACAAAAAGGAAGCTAAAGCTTTATTGTTACCAAAGTTATGGCCCACCCCATGAACTACATTTGATGAAAGACCTAAAGGTTATTTTAGACCATGGGCATCTCTAATGGAAGGATGTGACCCCCCTGAATATTCTGATATTTTAAAATGAATATAGTAGCATATTTCTACATTCTGCAGGCCTCTCCCAAATTTAACATGCCCACATTGTACATCCCTTCTCCCAGCAAATGTTTTCCTATGTATTATTTTCTTTTGCCCACCCCATGGGAAACGATGGATTGAGGTTTCACCATATAATCTCTAAACTATAATTCTTTTTTTTATTCTATATTAATTCAAGGAAGACTGGCAGCAATGGCTCTTTTACACATAACTACATAATTCTGATACTGTTAAGATATTTTTCTTTTATCAAATTATCCATTTCTTTTAACCAATTACCCGTACTTAATCAAGTTCTGTTTCTTCTCTCGCATTCCCTTCAAAACATAAATGAAAGTGACCTACTGCATCACTTTATTTAAAAAATCACCTTAAAGCAAAGTAAATTGAACAATAGATAGCCTTACCTTAGCACTTGAAGGATACTTCTGCTGTGGATTTGATATTGATGTTGAGGACACTAGTAATGTATCCTCTGGTAGGATATCCCTAACAATGGATGGTGGAGAAAAGAGTACTGATGTGTCTCCTTCTAATGATTTACTCTACAACAAAATATGTACCATATATTTTACAAATGCTCAAATCTACAAACAATAACATAAGCTCCATGTTTTTTGCAAATATACTTTTTTCTTTTATTATTCATTAATACTATTTCGTAATACCAAAGTTTTTTAAGAATAAAAGAATAATGTTACTCTTTATGCATTAGCTAATCAGCTTTCACCATGGTGACTTTAGTCTCATATGAAGGTAAACAGTTGTGCACAATGGAAATATATGCAGTCAGTTCTGAATAATTATTTATTAGCACTTTTTAATAGAAATAGTTCAAGATCTGGGTTACTAGGCCAAAGCTCCCTTTCATTACTCATACAGTATAACAAATAAACTGAGTTTTATAATGGCACTTACAGGAGTTTCCACAATGTACGAAGTGTCTGTCATTCCTGGCACTGCTATGTTCCCTGGAGTACTCCAAGAGGGAGCTAGTGCCTTCCGCACTCTTTTGTTTGGCTGAGTATTCTCTTTTCCTGCAGGAGTCTGCATTCTCCTCTTGACAGTCAAATAGCCACTGTCTTGAAGCACATCCTAAAACAAATAAATTTAATCTATTTGCAATTATCTCTTATACAAAATCACAAACAGAAGCACAAATGATCATCCCTTCTTAGCAATGTGAATACCTACATGAGCTCTTTTTATCATACGAATGCACTACCACAACGTGGTGCTATTCATTTCTTTTCTTTGTTAGATGTCCAATGCATCGCTATAATTTTCAATGCTCAAATATCAGAAAACTGTCAATTTTTTTTTTTCAGGGAGCACAAACCATGTGACCCAGTCGGTAGTATTCGTTTAAGTACATCAGCAATTGGACCCATGTGCACTTCCTGTTTAGGGTAAGCTGAGCAAGTTTTTCAACACTCTAAAAACATGATTAAAATTGTTGGTAACAACTCCCAGAGTTATTAATACAGTAAATTTGGTTTTTTTCAGTCTATGGTTGAGATTTTTATCTGATTAACAGTAGGCCCCAACCTCTGTCTATACTAATGGTTAACTGTGAGGCTGTGACTAAAGAACAGATGAATTTCATGGCAATTATGCTGAGAAAATATAATCATTAAATAAATAAACATCAATTAAAATTACATCTCAGTGTACTGCCCTGTTCTCCACAATTTCTAAAAGTCATGGAATTAGCATGATTCAAATTATACTGTCTTTTAGCCTGCTTAAAATCACCTCTTACCATCAGCAGGAAATTTACACACAAAAATGTTGGCACTGGTCATCCATTTACATGGAACTCTCCCAAGAACAATGAGGTTGTGTGTAAATCAATTATCGTTCATAGGTGCATAAACTTTGATGAACTGGAATGTCCGTCAGGCCTTAGCTGTGCATCCATTCACAACGATTTGAATATGAAAAGGTGTGCACACATTGGGATTCACAGTATTTGACACAGATACAGAAGGACAAAAGGATTGGAGTCTGTCATCAGCTACAAGAAATGCATAATGAAGATGCAGATTTTTTGGAGAAGCTGGTGATTGGTGACAAATCAGTGTCACTATTATGTGCCAAATGAAAGTGAACTCCATGCAAAGGAATCATCGAGGGAATCTCTGGCCCAGCAATTTTGTGCTGCTCCATTTGCAGGCAAGTAGATGATTAGTCTTTTGGAAAACTTCAGGATACTGCTTATGGACTGGCTTCCTCAAGGAACAACTGTCAACAAGGTCCAAGATCCTTACAAAGGTTTAGATGCAGGATTCAGCAACAGCCAAAGAGGAAGTAATCGATAGGAGTGTTTCTCCAACATGACAATGCACAGTCCCACACCATCAATACTATGATCACAAAGTTAGCATCAATGATGTTTATTCTATACCCACCATATTTCCTGCATCTTGCCCAGTTTGATTATGCCTTATTTCACAATAAAGAGGACTTAATGCAAGGTTAAAAATTTGGCTACAATGAAGCAATTCAGGCAGCTGTTCACAAGTGTTTTTATTTATTCATTTACTTTTTATTTAACAATGTTCTTTAACATCTCAGATCATCAGCGTCCCATTCAATTAGAGGCATAAACCAGCTGATAAATTTTGCTCAGAGGCCTCTTCTTTCAGGTTCGAGGTTATTTTATGTGCCGTGAAGGACCCATGGCTTTACTTCCCTTCTGAAGAAAGCCACACTTATGATTTTATGCCCTAAAAAGTTCATCAAACTTGGCTGGGTTTGAACTCACAATCTTGGGTTTACAAAGCAAGTATGCTTACTATTAGACCACTGCCACGGGAGGCTGAAGTCATTAAGGAGTGGACTCGTGATGGGATGTCTGGGATTCGACTCCTACCATGACCATCCTTGGCTTTCCAAGTTTTCCTCAGTCCTCATAAATGGGGAGGTACCCTAAATTTCTAAACTTAAGCATGGAACAATTTAAAAGGGGGGGGGGGAGTAACAATCCATTCCCAGTTTACCATTTCATTTCACCTATCATCGGTGCCTGTGATGCCTCATTATTTAAAATGGGCATTTAATAAAAAAATAAATAAACAACATCAGACCACCATGCCGACCGCATGAGAGGTGGTGTAGCATTTCCACACAATGGTTGGTTTTTTGATGCCATGATGAAGTTACCAGGAAGTTGGCAACAATGCATTGACATTGGCACGGAGTATATTGAATGAAACAATGAAACTTAATGACACAGAATATAATAAAAATCAGTGAGACCTGGAAAGCAGTTAGATTGCCATCTGCAACAAAATATGCTGGTCTATGTCTCTCTCTGGGTATAAGAGATTGTAACTTAAGTAAAGCAAATAAAATTAGAGCAGTGACTGAAAATGCAATTACATTCCCTCTGATTTAAGGCCTTTCTCCAAAGCTAATATAAACTGAATTTTTCAACCTTACAGTAATTTTTCATACCTGGTGATGTGAATAAAGAACACTACTATCAGTGTCATAAGTTGATTCCAACAAGTCCTGTTCTTTCTTGATGATTTCAGTCAGATCTTCAACCAAGTGGGAAGGACTTTGTGGCTGTACACAAAAATTAAAGACTTATTAGTAAACATTAAGCACTGATTTCAGGGTAGATTTACCATATATGCATCTTAATTCAAGGGCAATAACTAAGTAGAGCTAAATGGCAATAAACATGTGTTATAGTTTTCTGAAATAAAAAACATATTGATATCAAAGTTATATCTTCCACTACACTATCATTCCAATTATATGTAACACTTTTATTATTCAGAAAAACTTTATGTATATACCAACTAATGTACACCTAGCTGGTGATGCAGTGACAAGTCTTCAAATAGGTAGAGAGCACATAATTCAGATTCTATTCCATTGCTAAGATTTACTATATGATTTTCTCCAATCAATTTCTCGCTTTCTTCATTAAGTTTATGACCTAGGACAACTATCAATGACAGTCAAGTGTACAGGAATCTGGCAATATAAATGTACCTATCATTCACCTTTAAAGAATAATGAAAATTTCAGAAAAAGTTAATAATGTCAGATCAAACACATACGCAATGAGTGACTGGCAACTGTTTCAGTACATATGCTACAGCAGTATGCTGAAATTTTGAGAAATTACATTTAGTTTGTGGGAGTACTATGGCAAAGTAGTTACACCCACCACTTACCCTCCCAACAAAGAAGCCTAGGTTAAATCCCAGCAGTTATATTATTGCAACCATGGTAAAGCTTACTCATTAATTACGATAAACATAACTTCCTAGTTATCTCATGGTTGCAACGTGAAGAAACTATCACAGTCAAATCTATAACTATTTCTGTAATCATTAATGCGAGATGGTTCCAGAGATCAAACAAGAAACAAACATTTTCATGAATATAGATAAGCTGACAGTTTATCATACTTATACATATTTCACATTATAATTACAATTTACATTTGTCTTTGCTATGGTTCCCAGAATGGCTGTCTAGATCACATTATTTTGTTCCATAACTCTTGCTTCCCTCCCCTTATCCATGTTTATCAGAGACAAGTGTTCCCTGCCCAACTATCTGCAGCTAACAGCATATCATAATAACGCATTGATAATACGGTAGTAATGCCTACACAATGCTCTGTAACAGTGTCAATGCATTATTACTGCCTATATTTGCCACCACAACATGTGGGATTTTTGGTGCACAAAGCAGCATTTAGGTAGATCTAGTTTTCAATTTTCTCCTACTTAATCCTTACCATTTCAGTATAATGTAGTCCACACATTCTCGGTGCATGATTTACAAATGGTATGCTTTCACCCTCTGTCGCCTAAATTTGGAACTCCATTGCCTTAGCAGTAAGTGCCTTGCATTTATCATAATCATCAGAATAATAAATTTAATTTTGAACATACTCAGTAATTTTGTATATAACAGGTTTATGGAATGAAAATTTAATCTACACAGGAGATTATGTATGCTACTGGATACTTTGTTACAATACTACTACTTCTTGTTGTTCATCTTCTAATGGCAGCTCTGGAATTTCATCCCATTTGCTTCCTAGTGATCCAGTATAGGGCAAAGATGTTCCCACTCTTCTGGAACTTGTTACCAAGTTTGCTGCAATGTAGTAGGTGTTTGGTGCCCATCCTGCTGTTTGGTTCTTACAAAGTATATATTTTTCTGACAACTGCGGTTGCTTCATGTCTAGGCTAGTTTATGTATTTCTCCCAGTTCTGTTGGATGTTTTCTCATTGTTTGTTTGATGCTAGCATTTTTTATTTGATTTTGAATTCTGGTGTGCTTTGCAACTTAATCTGCCAGCTAATTGTATTCTCCTGTGCTTTTATTGACTGAGATAGTTTGGTTTCCTTCCTGACTAGGAGGTCTGCTATTTCATTCCCTATTATTCCACAATGTAGGGGATCCACTGGAACACTGTTTTTCTGAAGATTTTTCAGTGATTTGATAATACTTATATAATAATATGATATATTACTACACAAATTGAATTACCTTGCATTGCCCAGGCTTAGTCTTACAAATACAGTAAATCTTAGAAGAACCCACATAACTATTAATATACTGTTCAAAACACCTTCATCACATTCTATATATTTCTTTTTATTATTATTATTATTATTATTATTATTATTATTATTTATTATTAATAAATTTGCATTGGGCAACAACACAAATAACTTTAAAATATACAATTATAAATTTACCACTTTTTATAGTTAGGGCCATGATTTTTTCCCTCTGGTTTTAGCGCAATGTTTATAGAAATTCAGAAAAATTTATACTAATATACAAATTCATGCAAATACTTATTTTACAGACCAAAGCATATAATGCAGTGTATATATAAATTGGGAAATGTTTTAAGCTAATGCTTTAGGATAATATTCTTGCTGTTTTTTTCCCCTCCCCTAGTGCACATATATAAGTGTTTAGCTAATGCTTTAGGATAATATTCTTGGTGTTTTTTCCCCTCCCCTGGTGCACATATATAAGTGTTTAGGCTTGCCAACTCTGTAGTAAACTGAATTTAACTGATCATGCAAAAATGCAAATCTGAGAGATGTTCAGCTTTATGTATAGTCATTGCAACTACAAATCGTAATGGAAACAATGAAATCAGGGTGCTAGTGTGAACTTGAAAAAAACTACCATCACAGTTCTGTATAATCCTCAGATATCAAATTGCCTGCAGATTAATGGATATAGGATTTCCCACCTCTTTAGGAACAGTAAAAATGAATCATAGAGCTAAAATTTCCATCCAAGAGCAATTATGCAATTTGGTCTAATTTGTTTGTACACTAAAAGCATAACTTTCATTATTCAAATGTCAAAGGGTAAGTTGGGAAAGGGAATGATTGTTTAAAAAGTACCCATACAACAATTTGTTCAGATAAGAGTTTAGGATAGACAAAATAATTTTATAAATAAAAAGGTATTTCACACACACAGATACATAAAACTATTTTATGAGACTACAATTGCATTTGCTAAATATACCAATTTTAAAAATACAGTATATTGCATTTGTTATGTGACAGTAGTTAACTTTAATGTAACTAACTGTTAATGTACAATAAAATGCACTTGGGCCTTTGTGAAATACAAGTTGCATTACTGCCCAGTATGCAACTCACTCTTTCAAATTTCAACTTACCACAAGTTTCACTATACCACAATTCTTCTCAATTTCTGCCAAAGCATTCTTGAAGGGCGTAGGTGTTCTTGGTGTTGGATTTGCTAAGCATCGTCTAGCTTTGGTAGGTGTCGAATAATCCCTGTCATTATGCCTTCCATTATGATTCTGTTTAGCTAATTGCAATGGAATGAGAGTTGGCGTACATAAGAGACCAGGACTTTTCTCCTTGCCTGCACCTTTTTGCTGCATGGGTGTTGACTGTGCAGTTATTGTACTATGCGAAAGTGGAGAAGGAGGCAACCCAACATAAAAAGGACTGTTTAAGAACTGTAACAAAGAAAATTAGGAATAGGTGAAACTTATTTTAACACATTCATGCAAGCACTTCTCTATGAGGTGATTTTCTTAAACTCAATACTGAATTACAAATATAAAATTGCATGCCGCTGTAATACAAGGTTATTGAAAAGTAAGATATACTTTCATTGAAGAAAAGAGTTTGTTCTTTCAGTACGTGATGTGTTTCTCAACAACTTTTTATTTAAAATGGCACTGAGATATTAGCAGTGCTATTTATACATTTCAGCACAACCCCATTCTCTCATATTTAACAAAATATTTAAAACTGTCATTGTCAAACATCAATGAATTCTTATATGAGATTAAGTACTTTTATAACTGCTACTATAATAGCTAATGTACAAAAATAATATTACACTTTTAAATGAGCCTTGCTAAATGCAACATTCCATTTTCCCAAATAAGGAAGAATTAAGCATAAATGCCTGAAAGGAAACTGTCTTGCATCTAGATCTATTATAACTACTTACCTGTGATGGACTGAACTGCAGAGGTTTTATAGGAGATGCTTTAACTGGTGTTCTGTAAGACTCGACTTGAACAGCTGAATATGATGAACAGTGTGGAAGAATGTCCTACAAAATTAATATTTATTATATTCAGATATATTCTTGCATTTTGTAAACAATTTTATTTTTTATTTATATCACCATACAGTTCAATGGAGTTGGGTAAATCCAGGTCAAATCAAATGACAGGTGTCTTAAAGCTTGTGAATTGGGCTTTGATTTCATATATAACATGACACCATTTCAAAAATTAATTGATTTTCAACATTTTTAAAACAAATGAAATTTTTAAATTTTCTTAAAAAATTATACATAAAGGTATATGTCTTCTAGCTACTTAGTCCAAATTTCAAGGTAGTATCTCAACGGTATTATACAAAACTTAAATTTTTTTTCTTTGTAATGAGAAGGTATTAAATGCTTTAAGTTTATTTTCGTACCATTTCTATAGATAAATATTATGTGGTCAACTTTAAATGAATCTAATAAAGTTATAGTTTGATTTATTACATACTGCAGTTGGAGGGCAAAAAAGAGTGGTGTGAGGTGGGAGTATCTTGTCCTTTGACTTTAAACTTATTTCTACATGTTTGATCATGTGCTCTTCCTCTCATCTTTCCTGACCTCAATTGAGAACTGTTTCCCTTTATGTGAACTTCAAGTTGTTTGAATATATATATATATATTTAGTAATATGTATATTTATTCAAGTTTTTTGCAATATGGGCAGCATGAGGATCAGTATAAAACAAAAATATATTTTTCTTAAATCAGACAACTTTGTGTACCTTAATTAATCAGTTTTATGATAAGATTTGTCTCATTTTAATTATCGAAGAGAATAAGAGCCAAAACTGTGCAACATTTTTTTTAAAAAAATGATTCAATCTTTTTATACTGTGTCTGCCTACTTAAAAAGAAACACATTCAGTCTTCATGCTATAAGAGTATTTACTTACTGACTGCTCCTCGGTAGAAGGGAACTCAGTTAGCATAATATCTGATGAATTGTCTTCATCACATGATGCACTTGGCCTTCGCCTATGACGTGATCGTTTCAGAATAGGTGGTGGTGAGGTAAGTTTAGATGTAACTAAAGGTGAAGTAATTGGAATTAAACCTCCATTAACACCTCCAGATGATGCTATTTCATTCCTAATATTTTGTATAGTATGTCCATCAAATCTGTATCCTATAAAAGTTCAATAACACTATTATAAGGCAGATCTGTGATTGCAGCAGGAGAAACAAATATATATCTTTATTTGGTTCTTCAATCTAGCAAATAAAGTATTATTTACATTGCAAATCTTCCAGTGAAAACATCCTACATTATTGGTAAACTGGTACTGTGTATGAATAAAAATATAAAGTCATCTTATTGTCTCTACTTTTGTAGGGGGAATAAGGAAGAGTAGAGTGCATGAATGAGGATACAATTGAGTACAGCAGATTAATCACGAAGTTCTAAAATTGTGCTCCTGATTTATTATATTATGAAAAACAATCTTTATGAAAAAGAAACATCAAACACTTACCAACATGTGCCTTTCTATTCGAGGTTATATCCTTTAAAGGTGAATCATTACTTATAAATTCATTACTTGATACCAAGTCCATCACATTCAAATCTGCAAATCCTTCATCTACAGAAGTCACTAATTTGATGGGACTATTGTGTGTATCAATTAGCTCAAGGTACCTATAAAGTAAAAAAAAAAACAAACAAACAAACAAAATTTAAGTTTCTGTTTCAAAATGAGAACCATTAAGATCTTAATACAATGCAGTTAATATCCTACATATTTATAAACGGTACTTTTCCATTACAACTTATATTTTCACACACTGATACCTAATTTATAATTGAAAAGTAAAGTTTACACAGAATGAAAGACAGCAATTATAGTAACAATATTTAAGGGTAATCCAGCTAACTACAGAGGAATAAGAAATCTATTATATTATATTGTACTATAATGACAATAAACTATTTCATTGTGCTTTTCTGTAGCACAACCATACAAACCATATGACTATTCTTCAGAAAAATTATGAAATGATGGCTGATTTTCACTTATAAAATTTCACAGAATGAAATTCCCAATAGCAATAAATACATCTGAGGACTGTAAAAATTGTATCTATTTGTTTTATTCCACTAGTCTATTCCAAAAAACATGCTAGGTATTGTGGGATATAGGGTAAGGTTACCAAATGATTTTGATAAAAAAAAATGAGGGAAATTCCCTCATCTTTGGCAATAATTTAGGAAATTTTGTCGTTAATACATTCAAATCAATGGTTGGGTTCAATATTATCTTCACAAATCCAGCACTTAAGCCTGTCTTGAATATAATCAGAAAATCAGAAAAGTAGTTCTGATATAGATAAAAGTGAAGAAAAAGTACAGAGAAAGTTAATTACATATGCTATGTATGTCATTCAATTACCCACTATAGAATGCAAAAACAATGAAATGATGAAGTCAAATTTTGTAAATGGTTTAGTAGCATTATTATAATATACTCTTGTTTAAAAGCTAAGCTTTCAGCAGTCTTATTGGACAACTAAAATACGATGCCAGTACAACAAATAGCCCTACACATAACATACAGATGTTCTTTACCAAAATAAGTTCACTAATGGCCTTATTTTCTGAAGATCTTGCATCACCCAAAATTTTTAGTCATATTTTATAACACTATAAAAGTCTTTGCAATCCAACTTAGAATTTACACACACTTGCAATTCTGACTTAATTGAGTTTTTTCCACCAAAACAATAAGCACCAAATTGAAACTGCTAAAAGTTTATTTTATAAGTTAATGAAGGAAAATTAGGAAAAATTTTACATTAGGATGGAAAATGGGAAACTTTATCAAAAGACTTAAAATTTGCAGGAAATCCCTCCAAAGTCAGATAATCTGGTAACCCAGGACATAGGATATAGTCAACAATATGCATTAACTTTCAAGAAACTACTTATACATGTGAGCTGCATCTTCTCAGGCTTACCCTGTGAAGGATATGAATTAAATCAGTCAAAGAATTCACTTAACAGAGAGTCAATTTCTTACCTTGTGGATTAACTTCACATTATTTCAGTGCTTTGCAGAAATGTTCTATAACAATTGTAAAACAAACTGCAACCAACTTGCAGTCTAAGTAATAGGGGTATTATGTGCAAGAAATGGGGAAAATGTTCATCCAATGTAATTGTTCTACAAAATGTGTTGCAAGCAAAGCTCTTCATCATATAGCTGAAGAGTTACAACTATGAAAAGAGCTGATCGATTACCATATTCCAAATTGTGAATGACTGCATGCAGCAATGAGTGAGATCATGTATCAGGTTATTCCCTTGAAGTCTTTAGCTTTGGAAAAATTCTTTGCTTTTGACAAATAATTTTTTTTTTGTTTGTTTGTTATTTTTAGGTCCATAAAATGCACATTATCACAAGCAAAGGAACCTCCCCCCTCCCCATGATTCTAGCATTTAATGGCTTATGTGCCCTTCCCTGTTAAATTTGCTTTGCTTTTAAATAGCTCTTAACTCCCAGAGAATTGCTAAGGCTAGAACTATTTCTTGTATTTGTTACGGATATTATGTTTTGGTTGGATGGGTTGGATAAAATTGTTAAGAGCTATTTCAAACTGAGGTGATTAGTATCTTCAGTATATCTGGTATTTTCAGAGAACAGATTGTATTACACTAGCAATGAACATACAGACAAGTTCAGAAAAACTGTAACCATTCCTCATATCTTTAATTTATAATTTACTTTAAGAATTATTTTTTCTCTTATATTTTGGTTACAAAACAAATATCTGTTTCATGAAACAATTTAAATACCTCGCAACATTAGGAAAAAAGTTGTGACTTTGTTTCTGACACATGAATTCCTATTTGTATATCAATGCAGTGAGTGCAATAATGTGCTTAACCTGATATTCTGCATATTATTTCAATGCTAAATTGTGAAAATGCCACTTATTAGTTATTAACAACCAGTTTATTTTGGCATGAATCTATTCTCATACAAATGTAAATACACTTTATCTTAAGTATGAATTTCTGAGCAGCAAATTACAATTATTTCAATTGTCCACGAATTTGATATTTTACATCTATAACCATAGGTTTTCCATCTCAAATTACTGGTCTATCTATTATTCTATTATTGTTTATTAACACTCTGCATACTAATTTTCCCTTACTCCTTTTAAAATGCTGCTTTTAACAGGTATATTGAAAGAAAATGTCATTGGTCATTATTATACTAGACAGTCAAATACCCAAGTAGCTCAATATGACACACAAGTATTTAGCTCCCACAATTCCACAAAAGAAAAGATTTATCTACCTTACTCACCTGAAACTAACGCATACAAGTGTCTCAATTACCATTATCATCATAGTGCACCATTATATTCTAAGCAAAAGAAAATTTACAGTTACATATTGTCTCAACTGTAAGTGTGAAACCCTTCTTACTTGCTAAACATAATAACACATAATTAAGTTCTTACCCAAGTGGTGAAAACATCTGTGATGTGCTGTCTGCAGGGCTATTTTGTGGTGGAGAATGGCTTCTGTTGTCATGCTCATAATGTGACACTAAACTAGTGTTTTCTAGACGAGGTGTACGAGGCACTTGATGCATTGCAGGGCTTACAGTAGAACTGGGACTTGGTCCTGGTTGTGCATAGCCTGCATTAGTTTGGCTTCTCATTTGCTCATAATATTCTGGAGACCAGTCATTTCGCTGATCAAAGGGAAAACTTATTTCAGAATTGTCATTAGCATATAATGTTTCTTCTTATTCTTAGTCTATTACAAAGTAAAGTTAAAACATTCTGAGAAATTCTGCAGATGCTTTCAAATGCATTCTGTTCCCCTCCCACCAAAAAGCAGATGCTGGATAATTTAGTTTCAAGCAACCTATTCATGTACAATATTCTATTTCATTCACTGTCCCAAAGCAGTAATCATCACAACACAATAATATTTATTGCTTGTAGATGATGTATCGCAAGTATTGCATATTGTGCTATGGGATTAAAGAAGACATATAAGGCAAATTCTGTATGCAGAAATGAAGACCATGAAATTTTCTCTCTCTCTCTCTCTCTCTCTCTCTCTCTCTCTCTCTCTCTCTCTCTCTCTCTCTCTCTCTCTCTCTCTCTCTCTCTCTCTCTCTCTCTCTCTCTCTCTCTCTCTCTCTCTCTCTCTCTCTCTCTCTCTCTCTCTCTCACACACACACACACACACACACACACACACACACACACACAAGGAACAAAATTGCAAAGGAAATATCCAAAGGAATAAGATATAATTATCTGTGTTTTGCAATGTTTAAACAATATTATTCACTAAGATAATGTATTCCTAAAAAGGGTAACATTTCTCTTTATATCAGCCATTCACCACTTCTTTTTCCCTGGATGGCCTAAATAGACCAATACAAACCAACATTTTATTTGTTGATCTTAAAACTGAAGTAGAAGATAGGCATTTGTTAATATTAATTTTATTTGAAATGTAAAACATAAGGCAATTATTCTGTGAAATGTGAAAAATTAAACTATAATTACTATTTAGGCCTTGGCGTACTAGACAGCTACTGCTGTCCAATTGTCAAGTGGTCTACAAAGATATAATTCATAAATTTACCCCTAAGAGAGCAATCATAAACCAATTATTGTCTGATTTGCATTTGAAGTAATCAATATGAAGACATGTCACCACCATTATCATTATTAATGAATAATTACATTTATTGATACAAATTTCAAAATAAGGGACAGAAAAACTCCTTCCACCTGGGTTTACAAATATGGTAAATTTCCTGCTGCCAATATCTAACAAAAATTATATTACAGGGATAAAAAGCAGTTAAGATAACTTTTATTTTATTTTTGGTTGAACACTATGTAATGCATAAGAATGTTATGACTACAATTACATTTCAAAAAATTATTTTGCATGCTGGAACATTTGGGTATTATTATTATTATTATTATTATTATTATTATTATTATTATTATTATTATTATTCCACCCCATCTTTATATAAAAATCATAAATAGCACCAATTCTGGTTTTACACAAGCATTAGCTCCTGAAATAATTTTTCAAGAGCAATAATACCTTGAGGGACTGTTTTGAAAAGGGAATAAGATCTGAAAATGAACTCCACATGAAAGGGTGACTGTTGGGAGTTACACAAGATCAAAATTGGTTCACCCATCAATATGACACAAGGTTTTATTAGAATGAGGTAATGTCATTTCTTAAATGGCCTAGCAATAATATACTTCTAGCAAAGCAAGATAAATTAATATTAAAAAGTTTATGGAGGGACTTTAACTCTTTGCCTCTTGCTCAGCTTGATAATTTTTTTACTTACAAGTTTTAAGTAAAGCGTGTACTGACAACACTTACCTCAGAATAAATATCATAGCCTATGTTTGAGTGAGCATATTCGCTCACATTTTGAATGCTGTGTGCAATGTTTGAATTCTGTGAGCCATCAGCAAGTGTTGATGCTGTTCCTTGGCACTGCACTGAGCTAATGTTTTCTCCTATATAATTATCTGGTGTGTGAAGTTTCACTCTGCTTTTTCGCCTGCCTTCTCCAGCTATCCCCTGCTTCTCTTCGCCTTCATATTTTCTCCTCATAGTTGAATTCCAGTGGTTCTTGATAGCATTGTCAGTCCTACAGAAAGATTAAGGTTAATTGATTAAATGTTGGTTCATTTAGTGACACTAAAGAGTTTATATACTCATGTTTTTCCTCCTTTATTACACTATTTCTAAAATCTCTGAATTTATTTCAGTCTTATAAATGGGAATAGTAGTATGCTAGGTTTATTTATTTTAGTAATATTGACTTTGGTTATAGTTGTTGTTATATGACATTTACTATAAAAACAAATACTGGAGGGGGAGGGGGTAGTGTGCGTGCCTTATCCTCATTTAAATCAGGCTGAAACCGAGGTAAGGCAACACCATTACATATTCGTTTTTGTTTGACACACTCAAACATTTTCACTGTTTAATTTTATAAAATGTTTTATACTCCATTTTGTAACTTAAAATAAAACATTACTAAGACATTAACCCACCTTTACTTCCATTTCCATTCATAAAAGTGATATGAATGTAATTATGAGCATTTTTACCCTCCAATTTAACAATTTATTCCCTTAATATCCCCATTAGAAAATATAAAATCTGAAATGATGTCCCATAAATATGTACTATTTGTAGGTGTGCATCCTAATACATAAGTCAGTGGTTTTAATTTTTAAATTTTACAGTATTTTTACCATCAAATTTAACTCATGAGAATAGAATGCTTTAAATCCATTAAAAAAAGGTCTACATTCAAAAACCCAGCAATTAAGCTTTAGAACAGGATAAAATAAACTTCAGAGCTTTACATTAAAATGATGAAATGGAAACTACAAAGTCAGTACAAAATATGCAAAGTTACAACTTCTCTGGCCTACGTCTCTATTGACAGTAGATAAAATTCCATTTACATTTTAGCCTATTGAAGAGTTGTTTTAATTCAAAACAGATGAAATTTGGGAGTGTTTCTTTAGTAATATTATTACTTATGCTCACCTTCCTGGAAGCAGCTTTGCTATTTTGGCCCACTGGTTGCCCCATTCACAATGTGCTTGGTAAATAACTCTATCTTCATCTTCAGTCCAGGCAGTCTTCTTTATTGCAGGATTCAAATGGTTATGCCATCTTTCTCTGCACTGTTTTCCAATACGTCCCTTCAAGTGTCTTGCTATCAGTGTCCATTTCTTAGGTCCATATCTCTTCACCAATTCAACAACTTTTTCATCCTCCTGATGACAAATTTAAATCTTTTATATTATACTTACTATTTATTTACTGACAAAGTAAACTGCAAGTGTTTTTAATATCACTTCCTACAGCTATAAATAACATAATTTCTTATCATATGAATCATGCATCACTCAGATAATTATAAGTTCTGAAAATACACTTGTGAAAAAACAAAGACCCTTAGATGACACTCAGTAACTAAGTTTTCTGTCAAAATGATAGTTTTTAATGTCAGCTGTCTATGTGTTGCTTACATTATCCAATGTTGACTACAAATTTCCAAATCATGCCTGTTTTCTAGTGGTAATATTCCTGTTCAGAGTCTAGAAAATATTTTTTTTTTATATATGAATTTAATGCATAGGGACAAGCTTACACCTATGAAAGCATTTTTTCTGTGATGTGCTGGTTTTCCTAAACCTCAGTTGTCATTCAACTGAGCTCCTTACTGTTAAATTATGGAAACTCTATAGGAATCAGATTATACAATTTTAGCACAAATTAATAGTTGCTTAGATGGCGCGCTGTACACTTTCAGATGCATAAGTGTAGTCACTAGTTTGTGACGATCGTGACAAGCTAATGTTAACATTTTCTACAAAATGGATAAAAATTTAAATATGAACTATGATAAAGTACTTAGTTTTGAAGAGTTTAATCCCAACATAAATACAAAAGGAGTTAGATTCTACATTAAAAGATTCTTATTCATTTTCTACGGCTAAAAAATGGGCTGCTGAATATAAGCATGGTCGTAATTCCATTCAAGATGATCAGCACTGAGAATGTCCCAAAACTGCTACGACCGATAAACTGTGGCAAAAATTCAAATGCAGTATTCAAATGATCGCCGATTGAAGGAAAGCGAGTTGGCTAACATTGCAAAGGTCTCGATAGGCCGTGTCTATTTTACACGAAGTTTTGAGTTTGATACTGATTCAAAATGGCAGTCGAACAAACATTTCGCAAGACTGTTTAGACTTGTTTAAAGGAAATTCCAGTGAGTTTCTCCGATGTTGCATAACAGTACAATGAATTCATCACTGCAAGCTAGAGACGAAGGACCAGTACAGTGGGTGGCAACTGGTGAAAGGGTACCAAAGAAAGCAAAAACGGTACCATCTGCAATAAAATCCTGACTAGGGTTTTCTGAGGTGCACGTAAGTACCTCCAGAAGGACGGAATCACCGGGGAGTGTTAAGCTTCAACATTGGACCAACTGAAGGATGCTGTTCAGGCTAAACGTCCACATCTTACGAAAAAGAAAGTTCTCATTGTGATAATGCGCCTTCGAAAACACGTCTGGGATTGTTGCTGCAAAACTACATGATCTTCGCTTCCAAGTATCCGCCATATTCGCCAAAATTGGCTTCTAGCGATTACTTTTTGTTCCCATACCCAAAGAAATAGTTGGCCGGACGAAGATGTACATCATAAGATGGGGTAGAAGCTGAGGGAGCTTATTCTTCACAGTTGGACAAATTTTAATTTACTGAGAGTATTAAAAAGTTGGAAAATCGTTGCACTAAAAGTATTAATTTATAAGATTACTGTTGAAAAATAATAAAAACAAAACTATAATTTTTTTTGTTTTCTTAGACAGGGTAAGAAAATTTTGAATGCCCCTCGTAGCTTGTGTGCAGCGCATTCAAAAACGAAAATGCATGCTCAGTAACTAGTAAAATTCATGTAATTAGATAACAAATGAAAAAGCACAGAGTACAATGTAAAATGCTACAAGAGCAGAATAAATCCAGCATTCTATTATTAACAATGCCATTTGGTGTAAGTCCTGATTTCCTATATCAAAGATAGCTCATTTTAAGCAGAAGGGTTTGTCGCTACCAATATGTTATTTAATTCTAAATTTCTCTTTTCACGTAGTCCATCTTATTGACTAAGA
Organism: Metallyticus violacea; assembly: GCA_030762175.1. Taxonomy (NCBI): domain Eukaryota; kingdom Metazoa; phylum Arthropoda; class Insecta; order Mantodea; family Metallyticidae; genus Metallyticus; species Metallyticus violacea. The sequence goes on along the minus strand of CM060838.1, from coordinate 19,336,677 downwards.
GTTCAACTCAAAATCAAATACAAATTTAGTTTTGTACTTAAAATTCTCGCAGTGTACACCCCCCCCCCCCTCACACACATACACACACGCACACACACACACAGAGCTTATTCCCAACATTATTACTGCAACAAAAGTTCTCAGGTTTCCAATTTTGAGCTGCAAGATTTCAAAGTCACGTGAACTTTACATAATATGCCATTATCACTAGGAAACAGAAAAGAATTGTGTTAAATAATTAATTTAAAAAAAGGGATGAGGAATGCAGCAAAAGGTTTTGTAGACGTCGTCATGGCACAAATTTGTGCAACTTTCCTCCATGAAATGACAGTGATATCTACTCAAATAGCTTTTTAGCATATCACTTTATTAATGCATGGTATTTAAAAAGTCTCAAATATTATTCCATCATATTAATATCATGAGAGAAAAGAACTACATTCCTTAGCTGTTCATCAAAAATTTTTGCACAAGCATATCAAGTGCGAAACACCGCCCTCCCGTCTTCGCAACAGCTGTCGACCTCACAAGAAGTATTTTGGTTTTGCATCTATCTTCAGTCATTCTTTAGTCCTCTTCATGACATCACCTGATTATGTCATCGGGCTGCGATAGCCAATGAACTTTGGTCCGCGAAAATGCAGCACGAAAACACATCGCAAGTCCATGCTAGTTACCAGTGCAAATAATACCGGCATGCAGCCCATTCGCGAATGCGCAATAATCAGCCTAGTAGCCGCTTCAAATCTGCGACAGTGCTCGTAAATTAGCATGAATCTTGCCATTCCATTTAACAACAGAATTACCTGGTCAACAGCAACCTATTTATCATCCTGAAATAATGTATTTTTGGTCTATAGCGTTATACGAACTTTGTAATTGCCTGAAAAGTAATTTAATTGAGAGATAAATGACGCCAATGGATGGCTTTTATTATGACAATGGCTAAAACTTCAATACATGCATCCTTAACTACTCAACAATAGAATACTTCTGCCTTGTGTATAGTTGCAGTTCCCGAATAAAATTCCTCTACTGGAAGAGGCAATGCGTAAAATATCCCGGACTAATATAGGAAAAATTGTGAACTATTAGTAGTCTAGTCGCAATATATCACTGGGAAAAGGAATCTCTATCCTTAATGACCAGTGCCTAACATGGTTTCATATTTAAGAACACTTGTACTACTGACTCAATTAAAATGCGATCCTTAAAACATCGCTATCGAGGCAATTTAGTACCCAAAAAACTGGATAATTACAATTTTCTAACTGACGTACAAATATTCATATAAAGTTTATTATTGTAGTTTCAGAACACATTACTTGATAATTTCATGCCTATAAATGATCTACTTGCTGATTTCAAGTTAATATATAGTACAAAACTTGAGTTTTCTATTCATCACAATATAGTAAAAATATATATAGTAAATATATATATATATATATATATATATATATATATATATATAGGATAATCCGTTTGGGTATGGACAACATATGTTGTTATAAAAGCAAATATGATAATAGGAGACATTCTTACTGGTAATATTTTGCTTCAAAGCTGGGAGTTTTCGTACATGGCAAGACTGAAAATCAACAATGCACAATGACAAATGAAAATCGTATATGATTAAAAAAGGCTATTATAAATCAACAGCGACCGCAATGCGTTCTTAGTATGGTGATTTTGAGAGTTCTAAACAAATTAAAAGAGAATTTTGACGTATAATGTAAGTAATGACCAAAATACGATTCCATAATGTTGTGGTATCGAACATTTGTAGAAACAGGTACTGTTTAAAAAAACCCAGTACAGAAGCAGCTATCTCTGAAGCCATGACAAGGCGCTCTACGAAAAGTTTTAGATGATTGTCAGACAATGAATGTTCGATGTACGTCCTGTCAACGTACTGTTCAAAAGTACCTGAAGCTGTACCAACTATTAGTGTATTTTAAAAAATAAAAATATTGCATTTGTCTAACTTTGTGGAGGATACTATCAGATTTAAAAACAGATGCCAAGAAAGTCGACATCCAATCTGGATTTGAATTTATCTTAAATTCGCATTATTCCGCGATTAATGACCATGGGTGGTGCAGGGGAGTCTAGCATGATTAGATGGTCTTATATGCGAGTTTTTCGTTTTGAAATAAGTTCCGGCTGTGCTGCTGCCATTCTCTTCATTTGCTGTTGTTACATTTTCAGACAAAAAAAAACCCCCCACCGTGGATGGCCGAGGTCATTAAGGCGGGAACTCATGGGCGGGAGGTTTGGGGGTTCGACTTCCACCAGGACCGTCCTCCCTAACTGAGGTTTATTCTAGGCTTTCCTCAGTCCTCATAAATGGCAAATGTCTGGGAGGTACTCTAAACTTATGTATGGAACGCTTTCTTCCATTAAAAAGAAAGCCCTTTCCCAATATATCATTTCATTTCATGCATCATCAGTGTCCACCGCCTGTGGAGCCTCAGTACTTAAAACGGGCGTTAAACACTATTAAAATAAAAATACGCCAAAAGAGTTGCATCTTTTCACTGTGTTTACAGAATAACGAGAGGGGATATGCACAGCACGAATTACTCTACAGTAAAGTTTACATTTTGCTGTTAATGAAATAGAAATGTTGTGTGCCACAGTTAGCTTACATTGTTCGCGCAGAGTGCTACGTGAGTAAACGATGCGGAACAAGTAGACGAACACCCTAGGCAGAGCCCCTTCTTGTCCGGAGAGTGCAAGGCCAAGGATTTGTTTGGGCGGGCCTAAAACTTGGCGGGCAGGAATTCTACTGACTCAACTCGCCCAAGATGAGCAGTCCAGTCACGCTTCGTCTTGCTGCTTGCATACTTACTCATTTTTGTCTCTAATTATGAACACGCGCCTATTTTAACGTATTTTGGACTGCAATCAGCAGTCACCGGCTGAGCGATGCAGTAGCAACAACTCTTATGGTTGGAGACTGCACATTTTCCAATATCTTCTCCTGACTGTCCTAATCAAATCGCCAATGGAAGGAATAAAAAGTGATCAAACGTTCAATTCAAATTACCATCACATTGTTTTCACTTCTTCTAACAGCCATAAGAAAACTACCGGATACTCTATCCTATGGCTGGAATAAATGTGCTACTGGATCATGCTTTATGAGTATGCCCTATCTGGGAATTCGGTCTTCTGTCTTTATGCTCCCCATTTCGATGTACTAATTTAATAAAATATGTTTAATATTTTAGTACTATGACTTCGCAGCAATTACGAGATTTCATTCTCCCCCCCCAAAAAAAAAATGTCGGTCCTGGTGGTGTAGTGGTTACCACACTTGCCTCCTAAACCCAAGATCGCGGGTTCGAACCCGGCCAGGACCGATGGATTTTTCCGGGGCGTAAAAATCCTTCGGAAGGCAAGTAAAGCCGTGGGTCCCGTATCGTACATTTACGGCACTAAAAAGAACCTCAAGCCTGAAAGAGAGGCCTCTGAGCAAAATTTGTCGGCCATTTCAAGCCCTGAGTTGAATGGGACGCTGATGACCTGAGCTGTTAAAGAGCGTCCATAAATAAATCAATCAAAAAAAATTAATCTAAATCAAAATTATTATGAATGAATTACAAGATATTTTAAAAAAATATCACATTGCTAGTGAAGGTTACATCTTCAAAAAAAATCTCTACCATGTTTAGTATGGTATCCACATAAGTAACAGAGTCAACAGTATGCTCAAAAAAATGGTTCTATGATTCTTTAGCCACTGAGTTAACACATATAAGCTCAAATATTAACAGCAAATAATTCAGCAAATGGTTGAATATAATGGAAATTCCGTTGCTGCAAAAATGTCGCTATGAAGGGCTGATCATATAATTTGGATAATGCACGAGAAAATACAATAGGTATTTTATGTATCTATTTCCGAAGGAGATGGAATCAATTACATCAGATATACAAAATGTTTAGGAAATACAAATTTTGGTTGCAGGTTCCTAATACCAAAACAAGAAAAAAAACTCCATATAAGCAATGTCCGCAAATTCTTAGTTCTTGAGTTATTAATAGGGTTATTATCAAATCACATAAATGGCTAACTTCAACAATGCTATTAGTGCATTTTGCAAATAATATTTTTTATAAGCATACAAGCATACTTGTATCAATAACATCACTCGTTTACTTAATAACATGAATTTTGTTTTCGGTTACGAACTTAAATTGTTAAGACTGTACCCTGAAACGTGTTGAAGTAAACTTACATTAATAACTCAAAAACAAAGTATTTGCAGATATATGTTCATATGAAGTTGTTTTGGTATGAGGAATCGCCACCAAAGTTTGCAAAAGTATTTCCGAAAAATAAGTTTGAAAGTTTACCAAAACAAGAAAATAATATGCATATAAACATGTCTGGAAATCCTTAGTTTTTGAGTTATTAATGAAAGTTTATGCCAGAGCTAAAATAATTATTCCTATCACATCTTTAATAGGGTTATTACCAAATCATATAAATGGCTAACCTTCAAAGGTGCTATTGGTGTATTTTGCAAATAATATTTTGTCATAAAGTACGCATTGCATCAGCGGACTTGTGCGGATAACATCATTCGATTACTTAAAACATAATTTTAGTTCCCGTACGAACTTAGTTGTTAAGACTGTATCTTGAAACGTGTTGAAGTAAACTTTCATTAATAACTCAAAAACTAAGAATTTCTGGGCCTAATATTTATATGGACTTATTTTCTTGTTTTGATGTGAGGAACCCGCCACCAAAGTTTGTAAAGGTATTTCCGAAACATCCTGCATAATTTCTCGCACAAACACTGAGCGCAGTTGGGGTGCCGGAACGTTCAGTCACGATATTCCTAAAGTTAAAAAGACACAGCAGCTTTCTATAATCTAACATATCCCGGAAACAAAAGCAGAATTTTATTGTGAAAGGTACATTCCGTCATTGTCATTTGAGCATTCCAACCGAAAACATGGATGTTTGTTGTACGCATGTCCTCATCGTTCCACAAGAACATTTTAGGTAAAAGTTTAATGCAAAAACAATGCCCCAAGCCAAATTTGCTTGCATTTGTCAAAGAAAATAGGTCGAGGAAGTCCATAAAGAAAACATGAAGATACCATCCGCATGTCCATTATATGCTTAAAGTCTCATAATAGGGCTATTCAAGAATACAAATCATGTCAGGCCTTACGACTCACCTCTTTGGTCCAGGGCCCTTTGACCAGCTCCGGATTGACCACCTTTTGCCAGCGCTGCTGACATTGCACGTCGGAGCGGTCGGGGAAGTGCTGCGATATCAGTTCCCACCTCTCCTTGTACTTTCCCACAAGCTGTTTGAGGCGCCCATCCTGCAACAGAAATACACTCATGCTCCACCATCAAGCTTTACGATTGCTCACTCAGCTCTAACAGATCCGAGCTACACCTTCGTGTTAGATTAGGATAGTACAGTGTGACAGTTTTTGGTCACGTTCTATTTACTTTGGGGCAATGTTTCTGTTATTTGGCCTGTGCATCCGAACTATTCCCCGTGGACGATTCTTTCGAGCATGTGTAGTATCTATCGCTATTAATTTCAGTAGGTAACAATGACAGCGAGCAAACACGTGACTGCTCCAAGCACTGGAGCAATGGTCATAACAAAAGTTTACACTCTCTTTTGATACTGAGAGTATATGATGAGCATGATGATAATAATTATTTTTCTTTGCTATTTTTTCTATTTATATTTATTAATTATTTTATAGAACGCTTATATTGATTGCTCCCTTCCTATCCCAAGATTTAGTACCACCACATGTATAATGGTTTTGAAAAGTTTATGGGATTTGTATTGTACATGGTATCTCACATTTAAGTCAACATATTTTCCAGTTGTTCTACAATCCAATGCCTAATTACAATAAAGAGCAACAACTGCTATTATAGTCTTATTTGTTCAGACTTTTTTCTGAGGAAATTTGAGCTATATAAATAAAGCTGCTTAAAATAGCCGCAAGTTTCAATATGAATACCAAAGATGATTATTCTACTTATGCCCAGAATAGACTACATGGACACATGTGGCTTAGCCGGTTTGACCACTGGCTCTCGGTCCAACTTGCAGTCTCCTCCATTCAATGAAGGGTGGGGAGAGGATATGCTCCCCATTTAAGGGTGGCTCTAAGGCGGTCCATGGAACACAGTGGAGAGGCGGTTCTCACGTCCCCGTATACAGGTCAAACACTACAATAGCGCAAACCATGCGCAAACATGAACAACATTAAGCAACTCTGCAAACAGGTTTGCAGCAGTCCAGGAAATTGCCATCAGTGCAGACCTGCAGAAAAATTCAACTTTACTCTTTTATTCGCAGTATCTCACCTTACCTATTGCTAGAAATTGTATTCATAAACAACTGAACGCTACACTTTGTACTTAAAAAAAAAAAAAAAAAAAAAAAAAAAAAAAAAAAAAAAAAAAAAAAAAAAAAAACTTGAAGGCCTTTGGGCGTCACTTTGTTGCTGTTCATTACGGGTATTTTGATCACAGTCTCGATGAGATAAGCCTGCTTGTCTCATCATTTCAGAATGAAGGTTTACCGTTATGCATGTCTGCAGTATTTCAGCAATCTCTCAGTCATCCCAAGCATCTAAATCAGGTATAAAACGAATAACGCATTATGTCGCAAAATTTTACTAGGCATATCTCCAAGTTTAACTAGCCTGTGACTACCCGCTTCTATGCGCAAAGTCCAATGAAAAGATTCCGGTTTACCTTCCTCTTCTGGCCTAGAGGCATTCTTTATAGACAGAGGCCGTGGAAGACATTTGCAGTTGTAAATTCCTTATAGTGGTGTGTACTACGGATATTCTAAGGAATAATAATTAACGGTGTAGGAAGGCAACACTGACACTTACTATCAATTCCCTATGCCTATAGCACAGATTTTCAATTGCGTTTTCTTCTCTCTGTAGCATTTAATATCCCATGCACGCCGTCACTGTTATTCCAGACCGTGAGTGAAGTTAATGTAGGACAAATGAGACCACAGTGCGTCTACTAAAGGTGTGTATTACGCTAAATGATACCGTGAGAGGCTGAGCTTTGTGGATTAATACGAGTCGATCATGAAAGTTATTAGACAAGTGAGCACGAAAGTTTAAAAAAGTTAGGCACTCAGTATGACCCACGCGTCGCCAGCTATGTTTAAGACATCAAATCCATGTGCATCTTGCAATCTCGCACAATATCTTCTCGTGTCAAAAAATACTGCGCATTGGCTCCAATGTGTGCGTAGATATGGCCAACAGAATGAGTGCTCAGTCCAAGCATTTGATAACTGATGCAGCGGATTGCCGTTTGTCCCATGTCATAGATTTAGGACACGTAAGAAAACTCTCAAGTCTAAAAGAAGAGGCCTCCGAACAGAATTTATTGGTCGCCATTTCACGCCTGAATTGAATGGGACGCTTATAAGCAGAGAGGTTAAAGATCGTCCTTAAATAAACTTACCGCCACGGGTGGCCGAGGTCGTTAAGGCGCGGGTTCGTGAGCTGCAGGTCTGGGGTTCGAACCCCGCCAGGACCGTTCTCCCTGACTGAGGTTTTTTCCAGGTTTTCCTCGTTCTTCATAAATGGAAAATACCGGGGAGGTACCCTAAACTTAGGCATGGAACGATTCCTTCCTTAATAATAAATCCTTTCCCAATATATCATTTCATCTCATGTGTCATCAGTGTTCATCGCCTGTGGGCCTCTAGCGAAAACGGGCGTTAAACACCATTCAATCATTCTTAAATAAATCAAATAAATAAGCCGACGCAAAGGTGCGAACAATCACTCACGGCAAGCCAGGATGCATTAAGAGTAAGAACAGCACATGGGTCGTTGGTAGAAACACTAGCAACTATGTAATACATTCTAATAAAAAGTTACGAACTCAGCGATGACGTGCAAGGAGATGCTGAAAATGCCTGGCTTCATTTCGCACACATTTGTGACTACGAAGTTATTCTCTAAATTTACCAACTAATTTATGAATAGTATTACAATTTAGAACTCGATAGCCTGGGAATTTCTTTTCAAATAATCTTACAGAACGAACAGACTATATGAATCATAAATAAACACTAGTTGTGGAATTAAGTAACTAGGCCTAGTATTTGCCGTTTAGTCTTTTTAGCAGAATTTTCTCTAGAACTAAACAAATGATACTCGTTTTACAATTCAACAATATAAGAGTCGTGTTCAATCCCACCAATTCACTTCGATTCGCTTAGCTTAAGCGATGGATTATCGGTCGATGCAGTTCCTCGCCGCCGTGTCGATCATAAAATAATTGGATAACTCGATATTTCTCAACCCAAAATTTTCACAAGTCAATATGAAAAGTTTCTCGCATTCTTCACAGAGAGCGGCTAATTTCACGCACGAGTACTGTTCAGGCTGGATATATAAGGGTTATAAATACTTCCTTCCGTTCTGCATCACTGACCGTCAACTGGCGGCATCACAACGTAGCATTAGGGGTTCCGCAGGCTCTATATACATTTGGTGGTAATAAAATTAATATTAAAAACAGCTGCAATGATTCATGTCATATCTCTTGTATATTGAATGTTACCCCAAAATGTGTTTTTCGTGCTTACATACACTACACACTCTAGTTATTGTTTTCTGCTCAAAGGAGAAGGCATATAAATTGTGTAGTTATGTCAGGAAGCATACACCTCTCATACTTTTTTCAAATCCAGAAAATTAAATAGTGATCCTCACATTCTACAATAGTTGTGAATGGATTTAAAGAGCGATACTTTATAATAATCAGCTTATTTTGGAACAATTATGCAAAATTGTGTGAAATTTCATTAGAAATGTCATGCAGGTAAACATTATACGACAAAATATATTAGTTGCATAAAATATATATATATATATAAATGCACAGCAAAGGATTGTGAGGTACATTGAAACCGAATAAATTTTCAAACTTACTTCCTCTTTGCTCCACCGTCCCTTGTTTATGGACTTCCGCCCGCCGGAACGAGAGGATGGCGGAGGTTCTTCGGCTGTCGATTCGTCGGACACATCTTCCTCGCTCGACCCGCTGTCATATCCGGACCGGGACCTCAAAACAAACAGCATCACAGCCTAGTAAACACAACATTAATCAACATCATGTAATTCATCAGCTATATAGTACACTTGTCCTGGTGTAGCTCTCCGTGCCCTTTTCCAACACTGGTGGCATTCTTAGAGAAATGCCTGGCTATAAAAAGAATTCTACAGATAATTAGCACAGATTTTGAATTCCCTACACTCGGAGTCGCTTTCTCGAGGAAGTTAATTCTATAATGTATTGACAATGAGCTTGTTTTAGATACTTAAATATCTGCAGTTTTGTTAAGTTTACAAAAACTTAGTATATACATTTAACAAAATTTCTAGTGTTAATAATTAGAGATTAAATAGCGAAATAAACAATGAACATATGAAATAAAAAATTCACACAAATGACAAAATGTTATGTGGTGCAATGCAATCTGTTGTGACATGGCGTATTGCCAAAAATATTTTAAAAAAATTGCTTCATTATACTAAGTCTATGTTATTTTGTTGTATATCAGAATTATATAGTTTTTGTTTACAAAATGCTACATTATGATACTAGTTGCATAAATTTACCATGCTATCATTATACTGTTTTCATTTATAAAATGCTGTAAGCAACTAGATATTACTAAGGGAGCAATTTACAGCCTTGGGTGGCGAATTCATTAAGGCATGGACTAGTGGGAGGGAGATCAGGGGGTTCGATTCCCGCCAGGACCGTCCTCCTTGAGGTTTTTTCTTTTTTCCTAGTTCTCATAAATGGCAAATGCCGGGGAAGGGAGGTACCCTAAATTTAGGCCTTTCCCTTTCCCATTTTATCATTTAGTGCGCTTCGAGTGTGATGCTTAAGCAGTAAAAACAGGTGTTTATAATTATGCATTACTGAAAAAGAAAACAACCCATCACTCATGCGAAATGCACATTTAAATAACTAATACAAATTTAATAAGCAAATACCAAATGTATTAGAATTTAATGTCTACTAACCTGTTCTGAATTATATGCGAAGGCTAAGTTTCTGAAATATTCTTAATATTTTTACAGCTCATCCATTTAAGGAATCTGTCGTATTCCTTTTGATAATGACAAGTATCACAAGATGCTAGGGAAAATTCAGTCTCCTCAGCTTAGGCTAAGATTTATTGCAGTAAACCCATCTTCGCTAACCATAATTAGAAAGGAAAAACGAACTAAATCTCTAGCTATACAATGACGTCATAAGTATAATAAAAGAAGGCATTCATTTCAGAGCAATGCATTAGAAAATCGACACTGATATTAATTTTATTTTATTAATGCCCCTTTATAATTGCAATACAAAAACAGCGTATGAAACTAGCTTTTTAGACATTTATTCATATAATAAAATATAACAAACAGGGGCGGACCGCCAATAAGGGTCATATGTCCCTGTCTCCCCAAAGAAAAAATTATAATTATTTACTATTTTCTCTTCTCCTAGTCAACTTTCCAAAAAACAAAACAAAATACATGAAAAAGACAATGTATAACCGATTAGTTCTTCATTGTATATTACGCAATAAGCGAAATTCCTCTCTACTGTAGCAGCGGTAGCATGCGGGTACTCCGTTAGCGAGGGATGCTCATGGGCCAGCACGGAAAAGTTTACGCTTTAAACTTATGCCTTCATGGGCCAGCAAAGTTTTACAAGTACTTATATTTGTCTTCTTCTAAGATGGGCTTGCCTTTCTCCTGCTTATTTCTGCATTCTCTTGGGCTAGCAGGATGGCGGCCCCATGTCTATCTTTTCTTAGGAACCAGATGTTGAGGGGTTACTGACAACATGCATAACTAACGAGGGGTTGTTTTCACACTTTGTTTGAAAGTGGGTGGTTTCCTCGTTTGTCAGTGGAAAGTTGACTTTCACATGTTAATTGTTAAGTTAGAAAAAAGTCCATCTGTTTTGTGGCAATTAATAAATTGGACGTTTTGTTGAAGACTCCAGTTTTACAACTGTTAAGTTAGAAGTTAAATGATTTGAATCTCAACAAATGAAAGCTATAGCAGCTTAGACGGAACAAAATTAAGAGCTTTTTTTATGGTTTGAAAGGAACATTTCGGCTGACAGCGTGCAAAGTAAGAAACATATCTTGTTTGTAGGAATGATATTAGAAAAGAAAAAGAAAAGGCAAATTTCCTTTCTGTACAGGCGGACTAAAGGACAGATATTACATGCATGTCACAATTTGTTGTGATATTACGATACATCAGTGGGGGTAAATCGGTTGAAAGATTCATAAAATTCATTGCTTTTAAGAGATTGCTTGCACATTTCTCATAGGCGGAAACCGGAAGTGACAACAATGAACCTAGCATCACGTGTACATTACGCATTAAGCTAACAAAATACTACAAAATAAACCCTAGCATATTAGTCAAAGAGATCATATCCTCACCCCCCCCCCCGATTCCTCCTAGAAGATTCTTAATGCCTGACTGAAAAATGTTCTATTCCGTACCATCCAACATATTTCTATTTGCTTTGTATTACTCAACTTTCAGTGATTTGCGTATATCATTCACCGGGTACCAGTTAAACAAACCCAAACGTTTTCCCCTCGGTAATGTTCCCCCCTGATAACTGATAACATTCACTCTGTAATATTTAGCTAAACACAGTCGCCTGCCACGAAAGCGCAACAGTTTGTTCAGTGTTAAAAGATCTGTAACAAGCCCTCCCAATTCTAACGCAATTACCATGAACTGATGTTAGGTCGCGGTGACGATTACGTAAACAATCCCAAGTTCAATACTGGGGTCACGGTTATCGTTCTGAACATAACAACCATATCATTATCCTCCTATTACCACAACCTTAATTTCTATTTGTTTGTTTTTCCTCTTTTATTGTACTTCGGCTGAGCCAAGCTTAATTTTTAGGATGCCGAGAGCATTGAAAAACGACACTATTACAACAATTACTATCATAAATGTTCTTATCTCCTTCAATGTATTGTTAGGGTTTTATGTTTCTATAATTTACTCGTATATTTATTGCCCCTTTCATTATATATTCGTACATAGTTGATATATGTATCAATTATCATTTTTAGTACTTGCTGCATTTATTATTGTCCTTTTTATTCTTCTTTTTAAGTTAATATTTGTCGATATTATTTTTCATTATCACGTTTACGTATTAGCACATTAATTTATCTATTTCATGTTTTATGTAGGTTTATATTGTACGAATATTGTACTCGTTACTGTTTACGTTATAATTGCGATATTGTCGCTAAAACTTAGTGTAATTATTATTAGAAAAGTCGGTCCTGGTGGTTACCATACTGGCCTACTAAACCCAAGATCGTGGGTTCGATGCCGACCAGGACCGATGGATTTTTTTCGGGCGTAAAAATCCTAAGTATGGCTTCCTTCGGAAGGGAAGTAAAGCCGTAGGTCCCATGTCGTACATTTACAGCACGATAAATAACCCCAAGCCTGAAAAAAGAGGCCTCGGAGTCAAATTTGTTGGCCGTTTCACGTCCTGAATTGAATGGGACGCTGATGACCTGAGATGTTTAAGAGCGTCCGTAAATAAACCAAATAAAAAAATTATTAGAATGGTAAAGCGGAAGAGAAGGACTTAGATCTGGTAGAATAAATAAGAATAGACCACACAGCATGTGCTATTCGAATGCATTTTTTATCTACTTTACTGAAATTATCTATCGTGTTTTTTGCACGTTGATTTTACATTGCTTTTTTGTAACTCTCGAAAATATTATCTATGCTTCCAAATATTTTTCATCTGGAGTCCGAATTTTACACAGAATAATGCTACATATATGTACACAATGAAAGGAAAGTGTTGACGAGAAACAAAAATAGGATTATTTTGCATGTATTTTTAATTTTTGGTATAATATTGCATATTTCCCATCAACTCTGAGGAAAAATTACTTGGGCCCTTGTTATGCAGACATTTTATAAATAAATCACATATGACATAGGCGATTGTGGACTGTGGACTTGACGACAGATACTTTAGGCCTTTTCATCGCGAATCAGATCTTGGCCAGTTGGATTTTGATGCTGCATCCAAATCTTATTTGATTTACTATAAACTTTTAGATAAAATAAAAATAATTCAACAACTATACGATTCATTAATAACAGACTTAAGAAAAGAGTGTCCCATTGTTGTACACAGAAGTATCGCTTAATGTAGGAATCTTGGAGTTTTATCCAAACTTAATTTATTTACTTGGATGACTCATGCACTGTATGGAGTGGGCATGAAGCAGAAATAAATTTCCGATGTACATAAACTAATGCCGGCAACGAAAAAGTAGCTCCATGTGTGCAAAATGTTCGCTCCACAGCCTACTGATTGCAATTAAAGCTGTAATTACCGCCAGGGTGGCAGAGGTTATTAAGGCGCGGACTTGTGAGCTAGAGTTCTGGGGTTCGATTCCCACCAGAATCATCCTCCCTGAGGTTTTTTCCAGGTTTTCCTCAACCCTCATAAATGGCAAAGGCCGGGGTGGTACCCTAAACTTAGGCCATACATTCTAAACGAAAACACAAGCAGATCCACCATCGTTTAACCTCTTCAAAATACAGGAATTCATATATTCGTCTCTTCCAACAGTCGCCGATTTGCAATAGAAGAAGCGTGGCTGAGTCGTCAATAAAGACAATTTATCACATATTTTATTATAACATTTGCGTCCTATAATGCAACGGATTGCTAATAACTGCTTTAAATGAGCACGGGAAAAAGAAATGATAAGGCCACCTAACCTTCACCCTAAAAAAGGTTAGGTTTATCAAGGCAGGACTCGAACCTGCGCCCTCCGCTTTTGCTGTTGGCTTTGGGTGCATGATATAAGCGAGCCAAGGACATAAAAACAAAGTTCTCGATTGATGCACGTCATAAACTCATAAGGCAAGGGGAATGTTCAGAATGTGTTATTTACTACTCTAATTTGGGAAATTACTTCTGGAGAACATGACTTGCGTATGGGAATGCAATGTGACACCTTTTTAGGCGAGAAGATGCTTCGTAAACCCAAAAGTGTGTGGTTTCACACACCTCAAATCTCCAACTCAGCTGACCAGTTCGAAGGACATTTTTGTATGACCGCTTGAAATGAGTCCGCGGGTTGTCCTAGCGCGCACAACTCGGCTCGTTTTTCTAACATCTGCATGAATGGTTTTTTTTTTTTTTTTTTCTTTTTTTTCTTTGCTCAATGGGCTTGAAGGATGTGGAGACGAATCCCCCACCTCTGCCCCTTTCCAGACATGACCTTCACAGCACTTCACGCCCGGCGCGTTATCGCGGAGGGTAAATAATGAATCAGAGCCTTACTAAGGCGTATTATAATTCCCACGGCGATGTTTCTTTTGGGCCGCAAACGGAAGCACGGGGGCGGGCAGCGAGACGGAGATCCTGCGTCCCGTGTATTGTGCATTTCTGAGGCTCAGGAAGTACAGAACGCACTTTCTCCACGCTGGGAGGAAATCGCGGCCCTTTCTTTCTTGAGCAGTCACCTAAGTGTGACGTTGCTCCGAAATTACAAGTGTGGTAAAACGCGTTCAAAGCTTTACGACTGTAAGACATACACCCTATTAATTATTGCAGCTACAATTCAGATGAAATTGTGCAACTTGTAACTGTGCGACAACGAAGTTTTATTAGAAATGGCTGCTGCTGAAGTTCGAGTACACAATACCATAGCTCATGAACTAGAGCCTGCTTAAACGACTAGCAATTCCTGTAGACTAATTATGTTTACTCATTAGATAAAGATGAAAGACGAGCGTTAACGACATTCGCGTTCGTTTTACCCAACATTAATTGCAATTTAAAACGTTACTTCATTAAGTCACGAAAGCATTTTGCACAGTAAATAAAAACAAACAAATCTTGAGATAAAATTTCAGGGCTCTGGTGAAATACAAACCCACCTACCCCTCTTTTCACACTGGAAAAGTTCAATCCACGCCAAATCAGACCTGCATCCAAAAGGCCCCCCCCCCCCGTCTCTCATTAAAGGAATAATTTTAGGCAGCAATATCAAACCTATCTATTATTGAAACAAAGAAAATTTAAGATTACTGTGGTTATGACAGGCGTGTACGTAACACATAGTTGCACGTATTAATACCAAGTTCATGAGCAATTGTCGTAATACTCAAGTTTTGGCGTGAGTCATTCTTTCTTGGTGACTTGTTTCGTCTCCAGCTTTCATAAATGATGTCTCTCATCTCATCGTCTTTTTAAGTGATTTGTTTGGCAGATGTTTAAGCACAAGGGTTTTGTCTACATTAGGTGACGCATGCTCTTCCTTGAAACAGTTCGTCTTTAGGTAAATGAGCTCAAGCGTGACGGAACAGCATCGGATGACGCACCATGTCCTGGAGCTCCAAAATCAGCTGAGGCTAGAAACCAAAAGATTAAAAAGACGAAATGCGTTCTTCCATCCGCTAGAAAAGTGGTGACTATTATATTGGACCGCAAAAGGAATTCTGTGATCGACTAGTTGAGGAGGGGGAAACCATTATTATTGGAGAATACTACGCATCACTTTAGGAGAGACTGAAAACAGTGATCGCGGAAAAACGTCCGAGGATGGCCAGAAAGAAAGCGTTGTTTTACCACGACAGTGCGCCGGTGTATTCAAACTGCGTCGCTAAGGACAAATGGACCGAATTACGATTTGAAATGCTTCCACATCCACCCTATTCGCCTGATCTCGCTCCCTCAAATTACCGATGCTGTTACACTGAAGACCTTCATGGTGCATTTCAAACATCTTTGGAGTTCTGTTTCAAAGAGGACAAACCTCTTTCATGAAACGTGTACACTGCAAAAAAATGTATAAGCATGGATCATGCTTTTATTGCTGACTTTCATCCCCCCCTCTCTCCCCCTATCTTCTAGTCAAATAAGCAAACTGCATTATCGAGTGTTTTATGACCTATTAGTATCATTAACTATTAGGACAAAATTACTTTTCACCGAAAAAGAAAGAAAATGTGCTTATGAAAAAGGCTATAATTAATCACAAAAACTTATAAACCTAATTTCTAACTAACATGTGACGCCTATTTTTAGATAAAGTTAACAAATGGCTTTTAGCAAGTCATCTCTACTGCGCGCATTGCGTGACCTGGCACCTCTTTTTCCTTTATTCCGTTCTTTTCCCCCGGTTTCCGCCGGAGACACGGAAGGAAGAACATTAACACAGCATCTGCTTTTCACGGCCCTACTACATTAATAAGAGACTGCAATGTTACAAAACTTCGATACAATGAGCGTAAGCCACCGTCGCTAACTCAGGGGTGGATCTAAGGTGGCCCACGCCCTGCTTAACACGAAGAGACCATTAAATTAAAAATAATTTAAATTAAGTATAATTATTAGTAAAAAATTACAAAACAATGAAGAAAACATTGACTATAATATCAATGAGAAATTTGGTAATACTTTTCCTTGACTAGCTTGTCGATGATGGCATCTTTATGGGAATTTGCTATGAGCAGAATATTCCCAAAATGTTGATTCTGACTTCTTATCTTAGACTTCACGTGCTTCATCCATAAAAAAAATGCTCGTATAAACATGTGATTCCTAACAAATCACACCTTCTCGAATCATGCTGACGAATATTAGGCATATGCCCTTAAAAATGTAATCTTTATAAAATGTAAGCAATAGCATATAGAAGTAGTTCTCTAAGAAGAGTTATTTTGATGCAAAGCAGCTCATTTGTACTGACACTATAGGTCGGTAGCACCGGCACTGCATGGTTTCGAAAATAAATCTAAAGAAGAACGCACATTACGAAAAATCACTGCATGTCTTCTTTGATCTCAATTCGTAACACTGCGCTATTTGTCGCGTACTCTTCAAGAGGGAAGAGCTGGACTCAGCGATATGCTGAAAATGAGTTAAATCTTCATTGCGAGTTGTGCCTGTCAAAATTTGAGCTTGGCCACAAAAGCTTCGTTATGATCGATGAATTCCGCAATCGGCTTCCCCTTGCTTTGCATGAATTGCCGTCAAAATACTCTTTTAAGAGCTTTCCTTCTGCTAAACCAATGAATTTCACTATAATAAGCTACACCACCGTGATCCCTTTTGCACTCTTGGGTCATTTTTTTTTTTTTTAATCCTCTTGTTCTAATGAAGTTGACATCAATACTTTTTGCGCATAAATTCTCCTGATGGATTAAAGTTTAAACACTGGGAAGAGAGGGGAAGAAACTAGTTTTTCCGTACAAAAACTTTCATTTTTCCCACCATAGCATAGGCATCATCAGTTACCACACCCTGAAGGATGGTTAAGCTGAGATCGTCGCCCCCTTACCATCGAGAGCTAACGTTCTTCTGTCACATAGAACAGCTGGTTAATGCCAAGGTGGAGATAGCCAGTTGCGCTGTCTCTTTAACGTTTGTGCTCTCACCTAACGCAAGTAAATATGATATAAATTCGACCTCCTTTTCTCGCTCTTACCCTCCAGCTCCTATGTCAATGGCAAACTCTTCGATACGTCGTGCAACAGTTACCCCTATAAAACAGTTCATTTTTTGGGCACAGAATTCCCCTAGCACCGTTCCAAGAATGCCTTTGAATTTTTAGCAATTTTTTTTCAGCTTTTACCTCTTGCTTTGACGCACGCTTTGGCCTCTGCCCTCGGTTTCCTTGTAACAAACCCTGCTGGCATGTTTAATCACTTGGCAGGGTGTTCATTTTGCCCACTCGAAGCTGCCAATGAAAGTAATCAAAATTAGATGCATGCGTTGCCACATTTATTTTGATGCGAACACTACATGGCAAATTAGACACACTGGCTCAGCATTTATCGGCAGAAAATGTACACAGTGGTCCACTTGTCATTGAAAAATCGGCACAAATAATTCGACTTACCCTTTTAATTAATAGATGCCATGTGATTGTACATGACGCTTCAATCACTCACTATTATTATCCACTATATATATCACACTAATTAACAATACTCTGCAATAGCCGCGGACTTGAAAATAGTCGCGCTATAGGCAGGTGATTTACGACCATCTAGCTGACTGTGGATGGTATTTATATGAAAATAACTGATTTTCAGAAACCTTGAAATGTATCTGAAAAGCACTAGTCATTTTCATAACCACAACGTTAAATATACTCTGTTTGTGGCTGGTATATGGCAGTATTCTTACAGTTCTAAATGACGTAGTGGCGGGTTAGGATTAGGCGATTACCAACTGAGACAACATATCCACCTGAAGGACCCCCTTGGTTTTCTCTGGTCCTAATGCTGATTCAGTTCAGGCATCTCTGTTTCTATAATTTGCATCATCAATGCATTTCATTCGTGGCTTCAAGTAACCTTCTGTAGCTGGAATCGCAATTAAAATGCTTGAAAATAAAAACAAAGATAAATTCCATCCACACCTGAAAAAGAGCAGTAGCAGGCGATCTCTTGCTATCAAATATCCAAGTTTTAACAAGACCTGTCATATAACGTTGTATCTAGATTTCATAGAACGCGATTGTATGAGCAAACATCGCGCCAACTTCAGTTCATATACCAGATTAGTTTCGCATATTTTCTTATACTGACCAGGATTTTACATCAGAATTGTTTTAAAGCTTAACTTGCTGTTAGGAGCTGGAGAGATGGCTAGTCAGAGGAATGTGCTCACAATGCAACTGTTAATATTTTGATTTCGTTAACGTAATCGACTATTAAGTATTTGAATAGATGATACACATGCAGTGCGTAATGTTTTACTTGGCAGATAAAGCCCTCCTCTCCCCGCATACGCCGCCAGCCATCTCTCCACCTCTATCTACCCCACATTCTCTCTTGCAACTGCAAGAGTGTAAGTTCTGTAACCACGCCTAATGCACATATTAACAACACAGACAGCAGGTGGGCAGATGCACTTGGCTCCCTCTTCACAATTTTTGCTTGGCTTTTAACCCCTAATGAATACTTTAAGTAGACGACAAAATGCTCACGTGTTTTTCCCCCCTTTTATCAATTTATATAACAGGAGCTTGTTCGATTCTTGGTCGTCCATTTAGCCACAGCACATTTTGCCCATATAGCATCTTGGTTCTGCCATTTTAGTTTGCAAACAATTTTTAAGGGCATTTATTTTCTTCACTATTGTTATTCGGCAGTCTCGTTGTATTCTACTATTTTTCTCTTCTTTAAATGCATTTCTTAATGCGATGATTACATTGCTTGCTTTAGTCTTTGGCTATTAACAAACTAATTTGGTAAGATTAAGATATAATTCCTTCATATGCAAATCACTGTGTTGTTTATTATTATTTCCTCCGCATGTATAAGCTGAATGTATAATTCTATTGCTTACCTATATATAAGCGTTTTACTGGTTAACTTATTATTAGAACATTCTAGTTATGTACATATATAAATCTCACTCATTCTAGAGGCATTAATTGGTTATATACTGTGGCATTAATATTCAGGCATCGTCATCCGCCAAATTTGCCCATTCTTTCTTCCATTTCACCCTTTCATTAGCACATTAGTTTTAAACCGTTAAAGAAAATGATATATGAAATAATATATAATTGGTATGAACAACTAAAACGCAAGGAGAGACTAGACTACCACTGAAAGCATGGGAATACAAACAAAAAGGATTAAGAGCAATTAGCAGACTCAAGAAACGTGGATAGAAATATTGGAAGCTGGAGCAGGAACTGGTCGAAACGCCTAAACTATGAAAAATAAGATTATGAATATGATAAAGCGGAAAACTTTTAAATTTTAAATTAGAAAAGCAAGCAAAGAAAAAAAAAAAAAAAAAGACAAGACAGACAGACAGGAAGGACACCAGGGATAAAGCAATTAGATTTTGTCCATCTTAGTTACGATGTATGGTGAAGGAAATCTATGTCAATAATTTGTCCATTTCTAGTCACATGGTCCAGAACTGAAACATATTAAGCGCAGTTGAGCATTTAGCCTTTGAACTATACCCCGAAAAAACCTACTAGATGAATTAACATCTGTCACACCAATACCCGCCGATATATACACTCGTGAACTGGTTTATTGTTGCCTCTTAGGACCTTCAATGTTATTGGCTGATCATGCTAGAAGTAGCTCAAAGTGAAGGTACATATTGTATAGAAAAGGACTTCTCTCTCTGTCTCTCTCTCTCTCTCACACACACACACACACACACACACACACACACACACACACACACAAGCATGCGCTTCCATGCATCATTCTATTTTAGGCTGCAATAGCAAAGAGATCGACGAGAAAGGACTGCAGCTATGATTACATATACAATGAGTCGATTTGAGTTTGGGTTAACCCAACTCAGATTAATCTTACTATATAATAACATCCAACGTGGGTCACTTGAAAAGTTTTCGGAATAACCCACAGATAACAGAAAAGCATAGAGAATGATAAATACTCAAGGAGACTCTGCACCATCATTGTGGACCACGGATTTTAAACACAGCCGTGAAATTTTGGAAGTTGACCTACCAAAATCCGTCACGGCATCAGAAACAATAGATAAAACTGCAAGACTGGTTCTGGAGGATCCCGATTAAAGGTGTCCGAAATTGCTGAAGCTTTGGACATTTCGGTGAAAGCATACTTCATACTTCGAGGGAAGGGATGAAAAAACTCGGCAAGATGGGTGCCGGCTGCTGAATTTGGATCAAAAGAGAACCGGGTTGTAAATCTCTCAGCAAAACTTGTCCCGTTTTCAGAGAGATCTCGCCGAATTTATGCGTCGATTTGTGGCCAATGATGAAACACGGTGCACAACTACACAAAACAGCAGTCTAAACAATGGAAACATCACTTTCTCCACAGAAAGAAGGTCAAGTGTGAAATAATAGCGTGGGCTTTCTGGGATGTCAAGCGTATATCTTCCTATTGGAGCGTATTATGCTCATCTTTGGGACCTTGAAGACAAAAATACGCGAGAAAAGGCCGGGTTTATCAAAGAAGAGCCAACATGCATAGGGACATTGCTCGCCGTTGCAATGGCGAAAATCAATCGAACACTGGTGCATTTGCTATCACATGAGCCTTATTTCCCAGACTTTGCTTCATTTGACTTCTAACTGTTCACCAAACTGAGAAGCTTTGAATCGTTGAAGAGCTTAAACCACCAGTTGACGAATGTTGAAGTCCTGGAGGAGCCCTGGGCTTTCGTGAAGGGATAAAGGCATCACTGGACAAAGTGCATTAGTGTCAAGGGAGACTATGCTGAAAAATAAGAATAATTTCAAAAAGTTATGCCGTCACTCCAAACATTTTTCAAGTGATTCCTGTAACTACAGCGAAAAACGTTAATTTCCAACAAGCTGTGCACAGGGTGCATACGTGTGAAATAATAAAACGATGCATGACTCTTTCTTCGAACGTGATAAAATGTACATTTTTCTGACCGTATTAACTCTCCTGTGAATGGATAATTTTCAATGTCACGAATTTGCTTGTCACTGCACAAATATCTACAAGAAATACAATTGCTGTTGTCTGGCGAAAAGCTGACGGCTTAACACTGTAGTGATGTGAACGCACTCTGTGTACTACATCTCACGGGTTTATTCTTCCACATAAAGAAAGACCTTGAAGTCTCGTGAGTAAGTTACTTATGTCAACATGCCACCATCTCTCAGCCGTGGTCACACCTTAGTCAGCATATTTGTCTCGGAACTTGTTGCCACTCGATATCAAGTACTTTTATCCCACATGAAACCATCAACCGCAAGTGCTGGTTACAGTTCTTCGGGTCCAAAGTGAGAAGGCACTCACAATGACCAAAAACTGTTTGGTCACTGAATATTATAAGTAAAACTTCCCATTTTTTGTACCTCTGAACCCGAAGTTTCGATCCCAGCCAATATTTCATAAGTTTTCAGGAGCATAACATTCATTTCTTCATAAATACAGTGATTCAGCAATTTCCGTAGAATATTTATACAGACCGAATGTAATCCCTGGGAAGTATGGGAACTAAATTCCTTTAGATCTTCTAGTGATCTAAAATAGAACTGACCGCCATATTACAGAATTGTTTTCGACTTTACAAGCCAAATACTAGGAAATAGAAAGCGAAAAGATTGAATTAATATTACCATAGTCTTAAAATAAGCCATGTTTGTCTATTCTTTCGTTTTTCCATAAGTCTCAATAGTATCACATATGTAAATGTCTTCTTTGCATCATTTTTATCGTTAAGGTTTACTTTTCATAAGCAAAGTGGTTAGTATTCGACAACTTTATTCTCCAAATTATTTTTATTCTTACATGCCATTTTTCCTTACCGAGCATTCGTTTTCTTTTAAGATATTTTTAAATTTCGAATTAATAAGTCCGAAAAAAAAAATCATAATGAATGCGTCGTTTTACTCAACTCCTCGTACTGAGTGTAGAAATACACTGAATCATCAATTTAGTTTGAAAACATATTCTGTCCAGTTACTTGAAGGGTACAAGGGAAAAACAAAAGTCCACTTTTGGTTATTTGAGAGTTGAGTGTCAATGGATAGTAGGTATGTAGTACTACATTCCAACACATTCATACAGGGAGAAAAATCACATGTAGTTCTTAAAAATCAGAATAGAAAAAGTATTGTCCTGAGGAAAAACAGAGTCCTCTGTAAAATAAGACCTAGCAAGAAAGAGAGCTGATGTGAAACCATCCTCGTAACTGTAATTATGAGCAAAAAATTTTCACAATATATATGTATAAGGATGAGAAGCACTTACGGCCATTTACACCATTCTCGATCAAATCCGTGCTATTCGAGGGTTACTGAAACGCGATCAAACTTGACCGCGGTGAAACTGTAGTTGCAGTGCAACATAGGTTAATCCTAGTTTAACGAGTCGCCATCAGCTGACCGGGCGCTAGGTTGCTGAACGATCACTATCTACGCTAATTACTCAAAGAAAAGCATCCAACTCTATAGCCAAAGAGGTTGTATTGTAATTAGTATCTCTTTACCTATATCGCTTTGTTTTTGTTTTGTGTTTAGATTATCATATGTAGGTAAACGAAAATGGAAAACAAATAAATGTCTCCAATTTTTTTTTCAGCTTGAGATAGACATTCTTTGTAACTAGTATCTCATATTCCTATAAACTGGAAAATAAAAAGACTGATTCATATTCTTTTAAGGAAAAGGGGGAGGCATGAAATGATTTAGCCATGCATTTCAACATGGCACAGGCGAGTTCTAATTACCAAATTAGCAAATACATAAATAAATTGATATTTGTTAAAATAGTGTGAGTGATGAAGTGTAAAAATCTATTCACGGGTGAAACAGAGTGATTGCGGTTAATAGGAAACGTTAACCTGTCAGTTCATTTCATTTACTAACCACCACATTGTATCCTTTGATAGCCGGAATCATTGCTTCAAATTTTCTGTTCCCATACTCTTCAAAAGTGTCACCTGTTTCCACAATGATCCGGTTTTGACACTGGGGCTGATTTAAGTAATCCAGGTATATTACCTCGTCCTCAATACCTTCAAGAAAATAGAACAGGGCATCCATTTTGTGTAACTTGACCGCAATAAACGAAAATGATCGATCCAGCACGCGGTCAAAGTTGACCATAATCAACTACCTCGTTGAACAATGATCATTAACGATACACCGAAAAATCTCATTTAACGGGGTCAAATGCCGATATGACCGCATTTAAAATTTGATCGAGAATGGTGTGCATGGCCACTGGTGTTTTTCAAATGGAAAAACGATTTAGTTTACACCTAATGAGACACGAGTAGTAGGGAAGTGTTAATGTATAGTTCATCCCTCTCTGCCCCTCGCTCGCCATTTCTAGTAATTTTACTGCTCGAAACAGAAATACATAATTACATTTTGACGCTAATTAATATAATTACCGGCACTAGAGGCTGATCACTTCCGTTTCGTTTAATTAGAGGCATATAAGTCAGTATGCTGCTGAACAATCTTGTAAATGTACGATTTAATTAGTTCTAAAATTATATTGCGACAAATTTCCTTCATTAAGTTCTGCACGTCCAATGCAGTATTCCTAATCTGTCAATTTATTCTTCGTTAATGAGCATTTCCGTGTCTTCCAGTTTAAAAGTATTATTTCTATTTGCAACCCCCTCCAAATTATCTGAGCCCAAGCACGTTCTACTGAATTGCTATGGCAAGAGCAGATTACTCATAAAACATTTCATTTGCAAGCAGATCCAGGTAATACATTATAGATTTGTTTTGAATGGCTTGGTTTTTAATTTTGGTTTAACGCCAGTTTTTACTACTGAGGCACCACAGGTGGCGTACACTTATAATATATGAGATGAAATTATTGGGATTTTTTTAAGGAAGGAAACGCTGCAGGTAAGTTTAGGGTATCCCGGCATTTGCCATTTATGAAGACCGAGGAAAACCTGGAAAAAAACCTCAATCAGGAAGGACGGTCCTGGTGGGATTCGATCCCGGACCTTTCTTTTTACAAGTAATTTATAAATATGTTAAAAAAAATCAAACCTTAAACTTAGCGATTGCCGTTTCCTCATGAATCGAGTCATAGAGAATTGCGTTAACCTCTACATAGTAACTTCCTAATGAACTAAGTTCTGTTAGAAATGTTTCTAAAGTATTGTGTTACGAACTGCTTCTTTTCTTTCTCGTACTTTTCTTTGGGGGGGGGGGTCTGCTATTGATTGCCTTATTTTGGATCACTCTTCAACTTTTTTTCTGTGCGGGACTTGGCACATGCGTGAATAACATGACTTCAATACCTACCATGCATGGACAAGCAGTACAAAAAGGGGAGAGACTGAAAACATGTTTCAGCAAGTCCCTAGCTCAGTGAGTGACAGGTTAGTTTTTGCTATCCTTTTATGTCTACCCTATGGATTCTGTTTTGGAAGCGTTGCATTCACTCAACTATTTCACGACCCCTCTATCAAGAGAGCTCAAAGCAAAATTCCTCACGGGAAATAACACTTGATCTTAACTCAATTTAGTACTGTATAAAAAAGAGGGTATGTGCGGACTGGGGCCTCGGGACAAGCATTTTATAGCGTTTACCTCATTACGTAACTACTGGAGGCGGCTTCACGGAGCGATTGATAACAAGGGTTATCATATTCGATTCATGTACAAAAGCGGAATATTCAGCCTTCTGGATGATTTGGTGGATGCATAGGTCATTCAAATCTGTGTGTGTCTGAATCTACTAACATTCATTTTTTATATAGAAGAAAACTACATTGGATTGAAAATAGTCGAGCTTTGTACACTAACGAACCTACCACAAATTTCACTGCTGATATCCTTAGATCGCATAGAGCCCTGATGTATTAAAGGGATAGGCCCAAACGAAGATTTCCCAACAGTATATTATTGTTGCCCCCTCTACAGTGAATTATGGGGTGACAAATTAACGTTGGATGAATGAATATAAGGTGGTTACGGAGCGACTGGTGTGACACCGCGCCATGGCCGAGTTAAACCGGCAACATGGATCAAGTGTCAATAAATATTACCGTTGGACGCCAGATCAGCCGTTTAAGGAGACAAACTGTCGCCGAATGTAAACGAACAGGACAACCCCAAATAATGGCTAGGTCTTCACGATGTTGTTAGCAGCCTTAAAAAAAACCAAGCAAAACTTCATTATTGCGCATTCTGAATCAACATTCGTTTTATCAGCATAAAATGTAACTGTTTAAAAAAAACTGCATGCGATGATTGAAGAATTGGACAATGCAAATGTATGCCGACACGTGGCAATAGATCGATTTTTATAGCAACGAAGCATCAATCTATTCAAATGACAACATTTGCTATTGGCCGGATAGCAATCTAAGGTGCAATGAAGAGGGCCATGTGCAGAAAACACTGGATCAAGATCAACAACCAAAATTCTCTGAATATACCTCCTCGGCTTCATCTCTATCGACTGAGTAACATAATAAATACACCGTACAGCAAGTTGGAGCGCTAGCCTAGCAACAAATGGACAGGCAGGTTTCCCTCAGCCCAGATGCCTTGAGAGCTCTTGATTGTCAGTACATTCTGTTCAATGTTGCTTTATCACAAGCAATATCACGGGAGGGTCTGAGATTATCGATAAATTCACGAACGTAGTGAGTGAATTTCACTGGAAAGCTCAGACCCTCGAGTAATGTTTATTAGGACTATTTCTGGAATAAAATAAAAATTTAAATATAATTCCTCTAAACTTGGCTTACAAAATTGCAATAATTGTACATTTGTACTGAATCTTTTCCAGCAATCCTGCGACAGAAGAATGCCCATTGTCATTAATGTCAATAGAGAAGAGCAAAATACGAGCTTAGGGCTATTTCACGAATACAGTAAAACACACACACACATTTGAAATTTGCGCACAGAATATTAACACTTGTATAAAATGTTATACTTTATTCAGAAACCGTGAGACTGAAATGGGCAAAAGACGACTATTACAATCGCTACCGACCAATTTTCTAATACCAGCTGAGGGAGGGAAAAAAAAAAAAAAAAAAAAAAAAAGATGACACACATTGACTATTTTTCTTTATATTCTGTGGTTTGAAATTCTTATGATAAGCTCAAGTTGCACATTGGACGCATCACCAAAACGCTTTGAAGAACTTTCCATTTTGCGTAATGATTGTTGATTGTCCATGGTTTTGTTTATCAATATCTCACCACCGCCTACAGAAAAAGTGGTCAGTGATACGTGTTCAGGAATTATATAGTGGAGTTATAGAGTTGGCCACACTGACCACAAGACAAATGCCGGTCGCGTGATAAAACGGATTAGATACTTTCTTTTTCGCGATAATTTCACTCCGATATTCCGCTGTGGTTGGTCAAAATTCAAAATTTTGTTTCCTTTCATTGGCCATAAGCATTTATCTACATCGCCCTCACAATCCAAGCAAATTTCAACCAAAAAAAAAAAAAAAAAAATTAATGCATAGTTCCACCTCCTCCCAATATTCTGACGTAAACAGTAAGAACTGGGAGATTACAAGATACTGTTACATTAAGACGAAACGCAAGATTGTATAAACACGTTACAATGCACTCTGTTTTTATATTATGAATTCATACATTCACAGTACATAAAGAATAATTTTATTCATTGCAATACCTTTCAATGATGTTTAACCTTTTTCTGGCATGTTATCAGCATCTGCAGCTTTCCACCTACCCACTCTTTTCAATGCTGCATAAACATTTAAGGTCATGGCATACCATGAGTGATGTCTACCGTAACTGGTACTCACTTTCTCATAAAAGTTCTGCCCATTGCCGCTGGTATTTTGCTTTTGTAGGGGTTGTGGAGGTTAAGCATAATGAACGAAGAAAAGACGCGTGCTGAAGCACCACGGTCATCCTCGCTTGGCTTGGGAGTCACTGAAGCTGATCCGGCAGCAACGGTTGGGAGACGGGGATTCAGACATCCACTAAATGAGCAACATTCACCATGTCTTAAGACACGAGAGAACCCCCTTCCCCGGCTTCTAATTACTCCACATCGTCGTTGCAGACGTCTTCAGAGTCCCTCAAGTGGAACGTTTGCTACGGAGTCAAGATGTCGAGGATCGTCCCAGCGTAACAAACCTCCGACATATGGAGACTCCCGTGCCTCAGATAAGAGCTAAGCAGGCTACTGTCCTTATCTTTGCCTTCCAGGTGTCTCTCGGCACGTGCCAAAACAAAAACTCGTCAAAATTTCTCTGTAGCGCTGCTGGAACGTGAGCACAGCTTTTCTACTTTCTATGATGAATAATCATAAAAAAATGCTGCAAAATTTGCATGTCCTGTGTAGCACCTACCCAACATTCCCAATGACTTCTTGCAGTTGTACTTTTCCAAGCATTATTGAAATATAAATTCAGGCATGGGGGTGTTCCTTACTGTCGTTACAAATTCAGTAAAATTAATGTTCGTGGAAATAAACAGCAGTTATTGGAAAATGCGAGATACTGTAGCATGGGCAATGTTTTAAATCAAAGTGTAAAGTAACACAGTGAAGGTCACTATTTCAAAATCTTTTTACTTAAGAGCAAAACATGGCATTTAACCGATGCCTTGAATTGTAAATACAAAATTAACATAAAATAAGCACTAAAATGTACAAAAATAATATAAAGAATAGCTGTATTTTATCAAATGTTCATGCTACATTCCACTGCTTAACAGAACCAGAATTTAACCCACTTGATATTGGCATTAAAATCAACACAACATTTTTGTATTGCAAGTGGATTTATTACTCTACTAATGTCTATTTATGAAAAATTAGCAGGGTTGCATAGCACACTAAAATGTGGATTGTTGACTAGCACTGTGTTCAACTTCAATTTGCACTGCGACTGCTACTATACCATTTTTTTGCTAACTTCTTCAGGATGTTCGGCTTCGGGTTGTTTTTAAGAATATTTAACGCAGTTGTGATGTACAAGAGATTTGTTTGGAGTATGCTGTATCATCTGTTAATGTTCTACCTCCAGCAACGGACATTGTGAATATAACTGAAACAACGCCTTTAGAGTTTAATAGGTCCAAAATGTTTTGATGATTCAATATTAACTACATATCATTCCACTGCATGTAACCACGCTCCCCATTTAATTATGATTTATTTTCCACATTCCGCTTTTCGTGGTAAAACCAGACACAATTTACAAATACTGATGCTAGTAAATTTATTATCTAACAATATTAATTTTTAAATCATAAAATATAGAAAATATTTATATAATTTTTATTATATGAAGATATGTAAATATATAAAAGCATGTACTACAGGTGCCTAGAAATGTGGAAAAATATGGAGAATAAAAATGTTATATCTCTCCAAATTAAATGACAAATATTTAATTGAACTAATGAAAAATAAAACATGTATTATTTACGTATAAATCCTTGCCCTGGTTATCACATATACCTGTAGGGCTTATATGTCCAAAAAATATTACTTCCTGCACGATGTCGTGCTTCTCATCTATTCTCGTATTTCCTCAATCGTTTTAACTAAGTTTCTCTGATTTTCCCCCCTTCCTTCCCTCCGCATTACAAACAGCGTGGATGGACACCATTAAATCTCGTCCTCAGAGAGAGTTTGTCGCTCGCAAATCAGTGCTCTACGCTGCCTACATTTAATAAGTTAAATATCTTTGTGAAAGTTCTCAGAATATCCCACAAAATTAGTATATTTACTACCTAGGATTGTGCTCTACATTTTAAGCACCGTCAACACGTACAACCCCCCCCCCCCCAATTCACCCTCACATATTGTGCTCGAACATGAACTGACTGATTTGCTTCTAACTGTGCCATATGAAGACTACAGGCAAAGAATAATCTAAGTCAAGCTTTTAAAAAAATTAGATATGCATTCGATATTCTGGCATATTTACTGGATTTCATTTTACACAAATAAAATGCAAGGAAAGTGCATTTTCTGTATTACAAATTGACATTTTAAAAAAGTTGAAGATCACTCCTATCATTGATCTTCATCGTGGACTTATAAGGTTTGGGCCTAAAGCTCTTTCCGGATACTGAAGGACCGTAAGAACTATTTAAATTTTAGTTGCACTTAGCATTTATGGATGTCGAAAGGATAGGCTGGTCAACCGATCGCTTCAAGGTACACCTAAGGTATTACTTGGATGTGAAATGGCTGATAACTTTGTCCCGGGACCTCTTATTTCAGATATAAAGTTCTTTAATGTGCCGTAAATCTACGGCATTAGTCTCTCGTGAGCTTTAAATTCTCTAAGTCCCGAAAAACCTATCAACCTCGATTGGGTTTGAACCTGTGAACCTTAGGTTTTGAGAGCGCCTATCTTCATTTTCACAGAGGGAAGGAAAAAAAAAATTCCAACACCAGGTTATTATGAAATAACATTCTATGTTTACATTATCAATGCCGGAAACTAAAGAAATTTTGTGGCACTGAAGCTCAAATAATCTCGCATCACAAACGTATTTTAATTATTGGTTTTGTTTGTAATTGAGAAGACGAAATCATAATTAACCTGCTCATTATATTAACACGTGTAAAACTTTAGAGTGTACAAAGAGGAAACACGCATATTTTAAGAAAATAATATATTTACAGCTATAATCACTGTTGATATGCAATCTAGGGTTATTTTTAATTTTAAAATGTACACAATACAGATAAAAATAAAAAATTACGGACATGTTATTTTCCATTTAAAATCCCTGTTTTCACCGATGTTTTGACACTGCCGGCATTTATGAGTTTTAATGAACACAGTAATTTGAACACGCTATAATCTCAAATCAGTTTCTTGTAAATTTTAATATTCTTTGCCTGAGGTCTTCATGTACAAAAGGTCAAAGCCTGGAAGCTTCACGAGAGATTGTCGTTAATTTGTTTCATTTGTGGACGCTCTTTAACAGCTCCGGCCACCAGCGTCCCATTCCATACAGGGCATGAAACGGCCGATAAATTTTGCTCAGAGGCCTCTTCTTTCAGGTTTGAGGTTCTTTTTCTTGCCGTAAATGTACGACACGGGACCCATGGCTTTACTTCCCTTCTGAAGGAAGCCATACTTAGGATTTTTACGCCCCAAAAATCCATCGATCCTGGCCGGGTTTGAGCCCGCGATCTTGGGTTTAGAAGACAAGTATGGTTACCACTACACCACCAGGACCGACCCCTCACGAGAGAGAAATGTTTTAACAGAAACTTAGGTAGTGAGCACAAGTTTCCTCTTTTAATGGAATAATCGACAATTGGGCTAATACAAGGGCTTTGACCGAAAGCCAGCAAAGATTCACATGCTATAAAAATACTTTTAAGGGTACAGTAATACTCGAGGGAAAAAAAATTGTATGCTTCCTGAAGTTTTGAAGTGAGGGCGGCACCTTTGTTTCACTGCCCTCACAAATACAAGTTTATATAATGAACTAGTAACATACTCGTCCTAATGCCGCTGCTGGGAAGAACCTCTGACATGTTCGGATGAAAGACGTCAATCATAAAGTGAAGGAGTGGGGGTGTCTGTGGGTAGACACCCCTACCTGCCTTGAGTGTGTTCCGCTCTACTCACACAGGGCAGCTGGCACTTCTACTACAAACAACTCCCTCCCTCACATATGGCACGTGCCCCCCTCACTCCATCACAATATCTGCGAACGAGGGTGGTGGCCGTCGTCTGCAGCGTCGCCGAATTTCAAACATGTCTTCAGAATGGTCGGACAAAAGACTTCCTCCAGGATGTTCACACTTCCCAATAGCCGGACTCTCGGTCAGCTGGCAGGAAAAACGGTATGTCAAATACACAGCCACATGAGTCTCGAGCATAGGAGCGTTTTGTTTGAAGTTTTCCCTTGCTCTACGACGTTATCACACTTATAGATGGAGCAGTTGATTTTGTGACTAGCACTATGACGCGAACAGAGGCAGAGGCAGGTTAGGCGTCCACACAATGCTAGCAAAATCCTAACAACTCTACCAGTAATAGAAAATCAGTAAAATTGTCCTTCGCCACGAGCAAGGCTTGATCATGCCAATCTGTGAAACCACAAGGTTTCTGAAGTAATACCTTGAGTAGTTCCCAATCGTTTCGAAGCTATTTCAATATGTTTTACCAATAACAAGGCATGAAAGCAAGAACCTCTTTTAAAAGCTAACTCATCTCGTCTAGCTGAAAATTTTTTCTAAGACGGTCCTTTTGAATGTGGTCTCAAAGATTCGGAATATGCAGTACATTCCATACCGATGGCTTTGTTGTAGTGCATAAGGCACACTATTTCTGATACAAGTCCCTAAATACAACAAAGATTTGGCGTGTGCCATAAATAAACTTTAATTACACCTTATCCAGAGTTTTTACCTGAATCCTTTTGCAAATATGTACATTATTGCAATTGCCGATTTTTTATGTAAGGTATTTACGATTTCTTGCTTGAATATTTAACAATTGTTAGCAAATATACTGATGTCCCAAGTCCCTGATATCTTGTCTCTAACTCCTTTAAATCATTATGGAAACTTTTACCTTGTTCTTTACTAAGAGAATCCAGGTTTTCGGAAAATAAGATGTGAATGTGAAATATGAGTTTTCAAACTCATTTTGCAGTCAAACTCCTTAACCATGTCTAACATTTTGTCCACAACATTCTCTTAATCTGAGGACTTCTTATTTTCAAGAATTTTTGTTATTTCTGTATTGCCTTTCCATGCTGTGTTTTGTTTTATGATATTGAAACCATTAAATACACTTTCTTTCATTTTTGCTGCAAATTTGTCACAAACGTAATGACAAGCATCATCTTTGTTTAAAGTCTCCGTAAGCTTGTTTCATTAACCCAAGTTTGATATGCAGAAGTGATAGTTACTCGTGAAGTCTGATGAGAACATCGCATACAACGTTCTTAGAACCAGCAGCCAGGTGCTCCTGTGGTAGCCAGTCTTTCTGAAACCAGTGACTGTCCCACTATAAAGCATTTAGTGTAGGTAGATTATTGGGTCATGATTGCTGATCTAATTAGAGCTGCAAAGGAGGTACGTTGGTGAGGGCTAAGAAAATACTTCGCCCACTCCTACGCTATCTTGTTCCTCCTTTTATCAATGTGAATGATCTACAGTCTTCTAGAAACTCTCAGCATAAATCCATACAACACGTTACAGTCCAACACGGAAACAAATGAAATGGATTAATATTTGTTTGATTACATTAACATACGTAATCAAATTTCAAACTACTTGTACGTGCTAGGTACATTTTGATCGTTTTGAATTTAAGGCGATGCTGCTGTTTGAAAAATATTAATTTTCCAATGCAATAATTTCATCGCTGACCACTGTGTTACTAAAAAAAACGACCATATTCCATTCGGGAATACCTAGATAGCACTTTAATAAAAACCAATACGGAGGCCCAGCACGTTAAAGAACGGACTTGTATTGGGAGGTCTGCGTTTCAAAATTCCGCCTTGAGTATCTCTCTCCCCCCCCCCCTCTCTCTCTCCAGGTTTCCCTCAGTCCTCATCAATGGTAAATACCAGACAGATACCCTAGTTATGCCTGAAATAAAAAAGTCTTTCCCCGTTTATCATGTCATGGATTATCAATGTCCACCAATAACCTCTCAATGGTGAAAAGGGGTATCAAAAACGTTTTTAAAAAACTTTAATAAACGAATGTATTGAGCGCAGGAATATCGCGTTTCTGCGGTGTTCAGTCGCTTACCGAGCATTGAAATCTCCAGAACAAGAGACGGCCCTGTCTATAACTGGCATATCCTGATGCTACTGCTATCGATCACAATTCCCCTATTTCGCCCATCTGCCACCACTCGCTATGACACACACATACACAAGCACACACACCTGCGCAGTACCCGCATGTAAGAAGTATCGCCTTAAGCTACTATCCTGCATTGCAAACATGTGTTAAAAAAACCGGTGATATCTAAATACACAAGGCATACAAAGAGATGTTTAGTGCTCATACCAAAACACCATGACAACCCGTAAAGACTGTAAATGCTTGGCCTATGGTCGAATACGTATGGGAAAATGTTCCATGATACTCTTTCTCCTCAAAATTGCATATAAATTATTGGCAATTATTTTCAATATTTGTACTAAACGGAGTATAATACGAGATACCAACAAATCAAGCACAATAATCTGTATTTTTACATGTTTGCAAAGTTCTAGGAACGCACAAAATCTTAGCTTATTTACTTCCTGTTTTGTATGCAAGCATTTTCATATCTTGAAGATAGACTACTTGAAATCGGCAAGTCCAAAGAAGATTTTTCAATAAGGAACGTATTTTACACTCACGTAGTTATCTTAGAAATCGTTGCAGAGCACTATGTTTGAGAATGGCTAAGTGAACTTCAGTTAAATCACAACATATCTCTAACACAATTAATGTTTACCTCTGACTGGTCATTTTTGTACAAACAAGAAAACACTATCAACAGAGCTAAAATCCTTCAGGTGTTCGTAGAATGATTTCCACCCGGAGGCTCACTAACATGGAAGCACAAGTGCAGTTTTTGATAAAACAATTTTTCAGTGTAGGTATGCGTTAAGCTATCAAGAAAATAAAAAAAGAGAAACAAAGAAAGAAAAGAAATTTAAAAAACTGTTGCCAAACCAATAGTAATCTACATTTCTTCTAAACCTCTCCCAAAAACGAAAGAGCATTCTCCGCTTTGAAAAAAGTTTGTAATCTAATATATGCTTTTTAATGTCTTTATTATTTCCGTAAGTGTGATAAACAAAAAATCTAACAAAATTGTGTCCCTTCTTGAGCAGAATTAGAATAGTCATAAAAAGCACAGGCCTCGATAATACATTGCCTAAAAAGGAATTTGTAAAAATTACCAACTCCAAAAATGTGCGCGTGAGAAGTGGCGGTATTGTACCCAAAAGTACATGACCAAACCGCATGCACAATCTAGGAAACATTAAATATTCTTCTAATATCTTTTTTCTCCCTTTTTCCCTCCTGCTTACCATGAATGCTTATTGTTTTGTGCTGTAAATTATCATTTATGATGTACACAATTTAAAGTAAAGTAAATGCCATTTGTGACTTTTGCAATTTAACATAAACAGAGCATACTGGGTCCTGTAATTGTAATCTTTTTTAAACATTATTTTCAATGAACATGTGTTTCTATATCGGTGTGGCTTTCTAAATTTAGTAAAAACAATAAGAAAACTAACTTCACAATTCCTTGATTGTATTGCTCCTTTCAGCCAAATGGTTATGCAGTTTTTAAACGAGTGTAAAGAAAAAATTCTCTCGTTTGTTCCTTATGTCAGTTGTTAGTGAAATGCAAGCCTATCTATGTTGCATTTTAATTTGTATAAAATAATAATTTAAAAATACTATTCGTAATAGTGTAGTCTACAACCTGTGTGAATGAATGTACTAAGCTTTCTTTCCAACCTGTATTTGCGTATTTAAAATAGATGCGCAAAGTGGACAGAGCAAAACCAAAGCCTGTGGGTAGAGAGGGAAACTGGAAATTTCATGCTGCTTATGCATAGCAGGAATTGAACCTTCGCACATCGGCTGACAGTATCAAGAGACATTTCAAAACAATGGGAAGGAAAGCTGCTAATCGCTTGAAGGTAAGTATATTTAAAAAAACAGACCACTCACGTTTTCTTAGTTGTTGCTTTAAGAAGATAAGCAATAGTACTGCTGATATTGTGCAATGAGCAACATATTAGTCACGTTAATTTAAAGTAATATGAGCACGAGTTAACTGTACATATATATATTTGTTTACGTTAAATCATTAAAATGTAATTTATATAAAATGTAGAGCATTTCAAACAAAACTTATGTATTGATTAGTTACATATCAAGTAATTAATACATATAAATAGCTCGTGATCGGGAGGGTCTGCGGTTCCAATTCCGCCAGGGCCGTCCAATTGATGTTTTCCCCATTCCTTAATCACCAATAACTGCTGCAATGGTGCTAAATTTATACCGGGAACGCCTCCTGTCCCCCTAAACATTAGTGCCGAACGGTTGCGATGCCTGATTAATGAAAAAAAATGTTCTATTTGGTTTATTTACGGAAGCTCTTTAACATCTCAGGCCATCAGCGTCCCATTCAAATCAGGCGTGAAACGGCCGACTAATTTTGCTCAGAGGCCTCTTTTTTCAGACTTGAGGTCCCTTTATCGTGCCGTAAATGTACGATACGCAACCCACCGCTTTACTTCCCTTCCGAAGGAAGCCATACTTGATTTTTATGCCCGAAAAAATCCATCGGTTCTGCTCGGGATCGAACCCGCGATCTTGGGTTTAGGCGACAAGTACGATTACCACTACACCACCAGGATCGACTCAGTGATGAAAAGTTAACACATAACTGAACAAATGCATATATGTACATAAATATGACTTTCTATTCACAATTTGCCAGTATGAATATAACTATTTATTTAAATTAAATTTAATTTTTAACAAAAAGCACGTCAACTTAAATATTCAGGGGGAGGTTTACAACCAAAGTTGATCATATTTTACGTTTCATCCCCTTACTCCCAGTGACCGTCACTTTTAAATTATTAATTCAATCACGTCAATTGTTTTTCTACCGCTGCCTGATAACGTGTTTACTGTAGCTGTTTGAGCAATACAATGTACAATAATACTATTCACCTTGTAATGTAATAATTGCGTTTTGTTAATAAACTGGTTCAATATTATGCATACTCTACAAGAAAGAACAGAATGTAAGCCGACAATCCGGTTTTCCGAACAAGCTGTATTATGTAATTTTACTAATTGCAATTGCGCCCAAAATAAAATACATTTTTATCCTACAACTATTGACTTGTATTTTTTTTTCTGTGCAAATTCTTCTAACAACATAATGTAGTTTGCCAGGTATATATATATATATATATATATATATATATATAGAGAGAGAGAGAGAGAGAGAGAGAGAGAGAGTTAGAGAGTTAGTGACAATTGAATTTTCTTAACATTTACCTGTCGAAGTAGGGATGTCATTAAAGTGGAGGTGGTTGAGGATAAGGGGGGTGAACTTATTGCTTGATTTAAAAACTGGCGTGTTTTGTTTACAACAAATGTCTTACTTATTTAAACTATTTTAAATAAGTAGTTATTGAGTGTGGCAAGTGTTGAAATGAAAGTCTTGTATGTAAACAGAAATGTGGCATAAAAAGACTTTCTTCACAGGCGAGCAAAGTGATTTATTTACAGTTTATGTGTAAATATTAAACATTCACCAGGACATCTATTAACTACAATGTTACTTGGGCAGATACTTCTGCAAAATATGATTTCGAAAAAAGTTACTTCCCCTCCCCACCACCGTTTTCCCCAAATCCTTCTAACACAGCTGCTGTAAATTTCGGCAATAGTTAATGAAATGTACAGCGCACATGTTCCGAAAGACTGCAGGGCACAGGATGAAACTCTGTTTTAATTTCAATAGGAAAACCGTGGGTCAGGTTTGGGGGAATTCTCACGACCTGATTGGGCCACTATAAAATGCCGGCTGCTTCTACAATGCAGCTTCCCACGATGCGTACATAGGGCAGGGTAAGTGAGGAGAGGGGGTGAGGTGACCTACACCCCTCGAGATGTTCCTTCTGTCCCGTACCGAGATTTGTCTCCAGACTCCATACCCTTGCACCAATTCTTCCTTATAATACCCTAATCAGACGTGTCTAAACATGACCCTCTTGATTCCATCTCTCCCCCCCCCCCCGACCTTTAGGCGTTTTCTTAAGCTTATCTCTTTTTCTGACTAGTTTTACAATTCCCATGCTTAACTTATTTATGCAAGTAAAATAAAAGATAGCTTCCACCTATGATGGACAAGCGCTAGCCCCTGGACCAAACGGTCAGTCCCCCTTGGCTCAGTGACAGTAAAATCCATGATAAAGCCATTTATACAGACACAAAAAAAAAAAAATCACTGTAAACTAATGCGCAGACTAGCACCCATATTTAATACATGCCGCACGTCAGTCCTTTATTTTAAAAAAAAAGTATAGAAATAAATTTCCTATACTATGGATACAGAATGTGCTAAACCGAAAAGTATTGAATAAATATACTTAAACGCTCTCCACTAGTATGCAATTTAAGTCAAGTAATTTCCTCCATAATTATACTTAAATGCCCTTGCAGCACTCTGAAAATATCACGTCATTTCAATACATTCTAAAAACACAAAACCTAACACTTGCATTCCTTACGATTTTTCTGAATTTCAATTATGGTTAAAATGCTTAAACACAGATTTTGGGGCACTCTTTAATACATAGTTTTAATATTTTCCCACTGTCTGATTTAAAAATACCTTCCAAGCATGATTTCTATATTCAAATCTTTCTCAGCATGATCTTATGTGTTCATCGTTTAACATCAGATATTTCTCTCACAGACTTAGGAGTTCGAAGGGATTTAAATTCTGCAACTTATTTTATGCCCTCCCCCACTCAATCCGATATGCCTATATATTGTTTTATAAAACTTTATCTATCATTGCAACGTTTCTGCATTGTTTAATAAAATTAATATAATCGTTCCTCAAGCATTAGTGAATTTTAATTGCACATCATAAGTTTGCTATGTTGTCAACCCCAAAATGTAGAAACAGTTAAATTACATTCAGCATCTGATGCTGAAACAACAACTTGATGTGTAAACAGGTGATGCGTTTACGCCTTTTTCGCACTAGATTAATTACAGTACTTTACGACTCTTATAAAACTTTACATTGGTTTTGTATGGTTCTAATCCAACGGATAGGAAATCAACTGTCGAAAATCAGCCAGATGTAATTTCTATTAAATATATCGACATTTTAAAGCAGGTAATTAATGTACGTAATTTTTAAGATAATCGTTTTCATAAAATGGTAACTTTATTTGTTCTATATTAACTGCATAAATGCAAAACAGTCGGTACAAGAACAGCCTTTTCTGTGTATAGCTCATCATCTCTCTTCAACATGAAACCCATTCACTTGGCTACTGAACTTTAAGCAAATTTCAGCAAGTGGTGACGTCAATACTTTGGACATATATTAAAAGATAGCATTCTTTCTATCATTGCTGTACATTAAAAAGAGTGCTTTATACTAAGACGCCAAATTATTGCAGATAAAAGTGTATTAATCTACAAAATGTTGAATATAACATACTTTGCCACATTAGTTATATAACTGTATCGAAACATGCGCATAAAATAGTAAGGGATATTTTATTTTTGCAAATTTTGTAGGCAATGCTTCGAATGATATCCTACAGCAAATATTAATGTCCGTTTATAAATTGTATGCTTTACACAGGGCTTCACTGTTCAGTGAAAGTTGATGGAACAGAATTTTGCTCCAGCCAGGGGTCTTTTCTCAAAGTTAGTATGAAGCCAAACCTGTGCTTCGCCGCATATTTCCGAGATTAATATGAGCGAGCGAGACCGTAAAACCTCACCACAGAGTAAGACAAAGATAAGACAAAGGACGGGAAGTATTGGATCGTGTTTCTTAAGCCTTCAGAAAAATAATGCTTGAAAGGACTTATTAATACTCGACTGCCATCTGCATGTCCTTCCTTGACTGAATATCAATGGCAGGGGTTTCCCCGTTCGCCACTCCAGGCAACTCTGTGCCTTCCATTAAAGAGCATATTAAAAAGCAGCTGTTTCGTATAGTCAGCAAGAAAAAGTAATTAAGGAAGATTGTTAAAAACAATAACTCCATCCACATTATTCCAAAACAGCGCAGGCGGAGAATTTTTTAAAGTCCTAAAGAGGAAAAGGTGGTTGTAAAGAAAGAAAAACAAGCGTTCCGATAGATGTTAAGTGATCAAATCGGAAATAGCGACGCGAGGCAGTAGGCACCTGAATAAGCAAGACATTACCAGCTTAAACATTTTGATATGTGATAAAAAAAAACATGGAATCGCAAACAATTGCCTTAGAATGCTTAAGTTTTGCAAACATCAGAATAATGATATCTTGCAGAAGGAAATATTTTGGATATTGAAACTATTAGTTATTATTATTACTCACATGTTATCCATGTGTGTTTGTATGTTAAACAGGAGTTAACATTTAGACGTGATTTGATGGGATATTTTAGTGTGCTTCCTTTAATATACTTATAACACGTTATTTCACTGCTCCTTCTCTATGTGCATTTAAAGGTAAAATTGTATGCTTTCTTAGGATATTTTTAAATTGTTTCTTGCACCGTTTGGATATTTTCCCAACTTTTTCAAAAGCCATAACAAAATGTGCATAATTAACAAATTCTACTTTTTTTTTTTTTTTTTTTTTTTTTAATGGGCGCTCTTTAACATCTCAGGTCATCAGCGTCCCATTCAACTCAGGGCGTGAAAGGGCCGACAAATTTTGCTCAGAGGCCTCTCTTTCAGGCTTGAGGTTCTTTTTCGTGCCGTCAATGTACGACACGGGACCCACGGCTTTACTTCCCTTCCATACTTAGGATTTTTACGCCCGAAAAAATCCATCGGTCCTGGCCGGGTTCTTGGGTATAGGAGGCAAGTATGGTAACCACTACACCACCAGGACCGACTGGGGGAAGATGTAATAATGATAATAGGCAAAATAAACTAAGCTGAATACAAAAACATAAACGTTTACGTCAGTGCAACTTAAAAATCCACCCGAGCTGCCAGGAAATGAACTTGGGCCGTACTGTATTGTTCCTTCTAATAAGCGACTTCTGCTAGGATAAGATTTCAGCTTGCTAGCACATTAAGGAGCTCAGATGGGAATCATGGTGGGACTTCCGTGCCTTGTCCACAGAAATAAACATAGTGTTACATTATAAAGTGAATCATAAAAGTGTAATAAAAACTTAAAAAGGTATCTTTTTCCGAGCATCGCCGTATCGATTTTATTCTGTGAACGCTTGTGTAGTCTTCATAACTGGCAAATGCCGGGGAGGTACCTAAACTTAGGCCTGGAACGCTTCCTTCCTTAATAAAAAAAAAATATCCTTTCCCAATTTATCATTTCATCTCATGTATCACCAGTGTCCACCGCCTGTGGTGCCTCAGTAGTGAAAACGGGCGTTAAACACTACTCAAAAAAAAAAAAAAAAAAAAAAAAACGCTTGTGTAAGTGCTTCCTGTTCATTTCTTCGTTTCGGTTTGGAGATTGCAAAATCCTAAAATAGTACAGTTCTCAATAAAATAGAACTACATACTGGAATTGCGTATATTAATTGCACACCTTATTCATGTCAAAGATTTTAAGTTATTCGTTTGAAACCACTTGGTTTACTCTTCATTAAAACAAAATAAATATTTTGAGCCCAAACCTAGCAACATACTGCAATCCAAGGAAATTGGGCTGCTTTTATTTTCAGCTTCAATTAGTTTCAATATGTTCTGACAATTTTTTTAATTTTTCTTCGGCTGAGTAGTTACTTTTGAATTCCGAAGAATTGGAGCATTATCTTCAAAGCATCATACCTTCCATTAAAATGGGTGTTATGTAAAATGAATGCTTTATTTCATCTTAACGCCCTAATATGCTCATAAAAAGCATGGACGGTTTTTAGTAGAATGCTTGCAAGACAAAAATGCGAATGTGTTATGTCCTCACTTCTTTAAAAGCCTTGAATATGCTATTGTCTTCAAATAATACAAATAAATATTGTGTTGAAAAAAGTAGTAGAATAGTGGCAGATATATCGATTCAAAGAGAAGATATAGTTTATATGGACAAATACTGGCTACAGGATGTGATATACTCGCTGAAAGCCTGGTGAATGAATCACTTAAAAGGACGCAAAAATTGGAAAATGAAAAGTAAGGACAGGTGTGGACGA
The DNA here is from genome assembly GCA_030762175.1 of Metallyticus violacea. NCBI lineage: Eukaryota > Metazoa > Arthropoda > Insecta > Mantodea > Metallyticidae > Metallyticus > Metallyticus violacea. Next base: position 19,295,207 of record CM060838.1, on the reverse strand, counting down.
TTACCTATAGAAGTAATTGATTTATTGAACGAACAAATCAAATTGCAAAAGAAATAAGAATAAAGTTAAAGACGTTAGAAATGTTTAAATTTTTTATCAAACTTGAAAAAATGAGCATCAAAATACTAGAAAAAAAGAATTATTATATTAAGTGTATCGGACTTTAGGAGCCTGCAAAAATACCTGTCATTGTTGATTTTGGATTTAAATAGCATATAGAAATTTAAGCGCTCGCACATTTCATCTATATTTGCGACATGGATGGATTTCTTTTAACGTAGATTAACCTTTGCGGTCATATCAACGATGAACCACTTAAGGCCGGTTTCATCAACAGATGTTAAAAGTAATAAGCTGTTACACGGCTTTAACATTCAAATTAACAAATGTTCTATTTCATCAACCAATGTTAACTTCATGTTAACATCACCTTTCCCTCGTAGTAAACGTTTAACAAATAGTAACAGAAAATGGCGGCCGTAACTCCAGCTGTAGAAGTCGAATATTTGGATATTAAGTCGTTCATAACAGAGAAAGGGCTGTAAGATGTAATTAATTTGAAATTTTTATGCAAAAGAATAATTCTACAGTGGTACACAATATGAAAAACAGTAGTCATAGGATTATAGACCACATAAGGACCTTGTGCCTCTGTTCCTTCTAAAATTCGTTGCATTAGCCGTGTGTTTAATTATTCTATGCAAACAAAAGTACATCGGAGTGCATTCAAAAGTCTTTCAATTACGACACCACCTTCTTGATCCGTGCTATTTGCAATACTCCGATACCTTCGTGTTAGTAACATTATGCTGGAAAAGCTCGATGGAAGGCAGGAGTATCACCTAAGGTTACAATATTAAAAGAATGTTAACAAGAAAGAGGTTAGTGCATGTTTAACATCTGTTGATGAAAGCGCTGAAGTTACCTGATATTTATCCTGAAGAAAAACTTCAGCCAATCAGTTTGATCCAACCGGGATTAGAATCCGCAATGTGATAGGGAAACATGTTCGCCCTACACTACCACGGTGATTACTGCGTCTTTGTTAACATGTTTTCATATGGTATGGCTGCAGGTAATGATGTAGGTTAAATCCTGCGTGGTACAGACTGTTAAGTAGAAATTCCACAGAAATGTTCCATGCCATGTTTACCAATTAGACAACACACAGTAATGTTACAGCTCAATTTATTCTTTTCACAATACCGCCTGTATTTAAAAGTGCAATATTCCGTTTATACTCTTGTGCGATATATATAATAGCAATTTTTGGCAACATTCGATTCCGAATTAGTAATTTAGTGCAACACTGGCTTCGTAATTATGTCCAGACTTATTAACATGCTGTATTAGTCCAAATCTTATGACGCCAATATCTCGAGGAGAACTTTGATCGCATTGGGCTCAAGCAATCCAAGCCCAGATTCCTGGCAGCGCAGGACCGATACTACCTGATGGGTATATCCCAGTCTGACAAAAATGAACGCCTGGCGACACAGTACAAAGATAAAAGAAGCATGAGGGCAGGCCGGAAAAGAAAAGAAGAATCAAGAGGGGGGTGAACCCATTTACTGAAGACAAGCAACAAATGAATCAGAATATGAAAGGACAGCATGAGAATGATAAAAGTGCAATAAGACATTAAAAGCAGTACAGAAAGAAAGGGTAAAAACACAATAGAAAACTAAGAAAAATAAAGGCGGAGAAGAAAATTTTCTTTTTACAAAATACATTCAAATAAAAAAGCCGAGGGACATGAAAGTAGCAGAGTTAAAAAGGTACATATCGGCACGGAACATCAAAAGCTATAAACACAATAAGAAATAGTATAAAATTCTAATTATTGATGAGCAATAATTTTAATTTTCTTCGGTAGCATTAAAAAATATGAAAAATTAAGTTAACCCTAATAATAGAATTTTGCTTAATCCAAAGAAAAAATAAACGGAAAAATAAAAAGAATGTCTGCTAGCAGATATCTGAACATGCAATACCAACATGTTTATTTTTAAATCTCAGCAAATAAAATAACAAGAAGTGTGTTTGGATATTTTTTCCTTTTCATGAATGCATTAGTCATCCTCGGCCTATACCTGGACAAGACATTTGCAATGCGGTATTGTTCCTGATGGTAACATGAGACATGGCAATTAGCCAGGACAAAGCGCGGGTCAGAGAGAGTGAAACTCGCATGTTTTCCTCAGTCTCTTTTCGACCAGAGCAAATATCGTGCTAGTATTTTTCTGCCACGGATTCACCTTTCATTTCAGCATTCATCTTCACACCATCTGCATTTATGTCTTCAAGGTGTCCCTGACATTGAACGCCCATTAAGAGAGTACCTCAGTGTGATTCACTGTGCATGGCTTCAGAAGTCCCAGAGGATGTTAAGTGCTAATACCGGAGAAGGATGAATCCTACATGAGTAATAATCGTGCATTTATTGTATGAATACCTAAACAGTGAGCACAAAATCAGCCTTTAGGAAAACATAAGTATATTTAGTTTCGCCATTCCATTTTAGAATGTTGAAAAACAGACTGTATTCGCAAAACGCATGATTTTAATTTCGTACAGTTTTAGACAAAAGTTTTCCGAAAAAGTGAAACTGTCTACTATCATCGTTGCTTATGTGAACAACATCCAACTTCTAGCCACTACTACTGTTCATATATTTACAGCTAAATTCGCATGCAATTTCCCTAGCTAACGTACATAAAATAAATTAAAAAAAAATACAGCCATTTGTACTTACAACAAAGTACTTTACTTAGGTAACACGTGGCTTAAGTACTGCTGAGAAGCCTGGATTGCGAATGGGGAGAGGGGGGGGGGGGCGAATATGGCAAGACGATTTCTATCCCAGCGGCCATAAGCGGAATTTGCGCCAGATGACGTTGCTTTTGGGCTGGATTTTCTCAGAGTTCTCCGATTTCCCTACCATTCATTCCCATCATAATCATCTACAGCAAAATGATCCGATCAAATTCCAGTATGCGGCTTGAAACTGAACCACACCACCGCCCTCTGCCGTCCGTGTGCAAAACCGCAATACCCTCACAGGCGATAGAGACGACATTAACACCCACTGTCACAAGCGATTATGAAACCAAATGAAAACAGAACTAAGTGAAAAGAAGAAACTGTTGGCACAATGCTAGTCGCGAAGAGCTGAAAACAATAAGCGCATTCAACTCTAGATGTGTTACAAATTCACATAAATTTTATATATTAACATCTTTTATCTCTTAACACGCTTTACCAAAGAGAAGTCGAAACAACAAGTACTCGTGTACCTACTCCCCAGCAGGTGTTCAACCCGCGTTATATTTTCATGATAATTGTTTTGTTATTAACAGACTTTAGAATAAAAATGTTTAGAATTTTCTCTTTTCTATCAGAATCGTCCATTTATTTACGTAAAGTAGAAATGGAAAACTTTCCATTATACCTAAAGACAATAATGTAAAAGCTTAAAGGCAGCGTTACTGCTTCTGATAAGTTTATTTATTTCTATGCTAATTCCTGAATCTGTTTTATCGCCATAGGAGTTTATTTATGATGGAGAGGTTATAAGATCAGGATTTCATGGCCGTCTAAACCGACCATTATCAAAGCGATTACGAAAAGTTAAATCTTATATGCAAGCAATGGGTACCACATAACTAGAGAATAAAACGGACTAAAATGTGAATAACGTGTAATATTTAGATCATGAAAGTTCTTAATGCTTTTTGGTAGTGTTTAACACCAGTTTTTATTACTGAGGCACCACAGGCGGTGGACACTGATGATGCATGAGATGAAATGATTTATTGGGAAAGGATTTTTTAAGGAAGGAAACGTTCCAGACATAACTTTAGTGTACCTCCCCGGCTTTTGCCATTTGTGAAGACTGGGTAAAACCTGGAAAATATCCCAGTCAGCGAGGGCAGTCCTGGTGGGATTAGAACTCCAGACCTCCCGCTCACGAGTCCGCGCCGTAACGACCTAGGACACCCGTGGCGGTCTCTTACTGAATGAAATTTGTACATTGGAAACGGTAATTCTTTTATGGTTCATTAATAGGACAGTGTTGCGTAATGTAACACATTGATTACTTAAGGCACAAGGGGTTTAAAGACCTGCCTTAGGGACTGGTGACAATTGCGAATTGCAACTTTACGCACAATTAAGTTTTCAAGTTGAAAATGTAGAAACACATTCAAAAAGGGCCTCAGTAAAGCCTTCGTAATAATTCACTATATTTCAAATATGGATTAGAAATGACGCGAATAGATACTATAGTTAATTTTCAAAATTGTTAGCTAGTTAAAAATTTCGCATTTTACAGATATGGAATTTTTTCCCTCCCTTCCTATACCGACTACTTCGAGCTTAAGGAGAGTTGGGTATTTGGATTTTGGCTTTTAATACGGCACTTGTTTAAAAAGCAAGGAAATTGGTACTAATTACAAGAATTCGAATCAAGTGAAGAGTTCCTAACACTACAAAGCAGATGATAAATTAAGAAAATCATTTCATATATTACCATAATTTTAAATTACCAATAAGTACATTATACCATTTGTAGCTCAAGCTAAGCAAATGCTTTTCGCCTTCGCTGAGAGCTACCGGAAGTTACAGTACTACAATAAGCGAGGAAAATACAGCTGTATTAAGTATCTACTTTCGCTTTTTAGGAATTAGCACGTTGCATATATGAACTATCCGTTAAAACAATAAAGGAAAGAACTCGATTGGAAAACTGTTAACATTTAATCATACTTACTGGTCTGCATAATCTGCGGTAACACACGGGAAGTAATAGTCGTAAGCTGGCACCATGCCTCCAGTTCCCACACTCGCCATCGCAACAACACGAATCGCCACAGACACTACATGTGAGGGGTGAAAGCGAGGAAGCGGAGGGGTAGTGCCCGCAATGGCAGCCTGGGAGCTACTGAGAGTGAGGACATCGCAGGAGGGAGAGGTGCAGCAGTATAATGGCAAGGGACCAGGTGTGCCTTTCACTGCTGATCTACATAGGGGCAGAGGAACTGGAAGGGCGGTGAAGTACCCACGCTGCAACCTTCGTGGTGCCATCTCCATATGCAACACAATGCTCCCATTCCTTTTCTTTTAATTACATCAGCTGTAGAAGGCAGGTCCACTCTCCGGCATGCAAATTTACATCTCATTCCTAGACAGCAAGTATCAAGTCTGTATTTCTCACGAAAAATGCAAATTTTGCACCATTCCTATGCTTTAAAAATATGTTCCTCCAACCCTTAGAAACGATACTTTGCCTACAGCATTTGTTCAGCAATATTGATAGCATTTAGATCTCTCTTTCAGCTTTTGTTCCAACGTTTTCTTATTAAGTTTGTTCTTAGGTATCCTTATATCCTTTCTAGTAAGTTTTCCTTCCCCCCGATTTAATTTTGATAGCCCGGAACGGATACCTCAGCTCAACCAATAGATTTCGCTCCTGAACTCCAAGGCCTGTCATAAAAATGCAACATATCTTTCTTCGTTTTGCTCAGTCAAATCATGATGCCGTATATATAAAATAGTTTGTAGCCTCTGGTGCAGGTCACCCTCAGGCAGTTCGAATTCCTGACCTGTTAAAATACAAACTTTATCACTGGATATCTTTATCACTGGATATCTTCAAACGCTGTTTTTGTCCCTAAAATGGTAACATTTATTTGTAGGATAGTGTAGATATAGGCAGCAAAGGCTGCTTTCCAATTAGCTGGCCTAGGTTAGATCCCCAATGTGATATGTTGTTTGGATGAATTTCTTCCAAAGCTTTTTCCTGACCAAATACCGCCACGGGTGGCCCAGGTCGTTAAAGCGCGGACTCGTGCGGGGGAGGTCTGGGGTTCGAATCCCACCAGGACCATCCTCCCTGACTGAGGTTTTGTCCAGGCTTTCCGCAGTCCTTATAACTGGCAAATGCCGGGGAGGTACCCGGGGCTGAGGAACTTACACCTGGAACGATTCCTTCCTTAAAAAAATTAAAATCCTTTCCCAATTTATCATTTCATCCCATGTATCATCAGTGTCCACCACCTGTGGTGTCTCTGTAGCAAAAACGGGCGTTAAACACTATTCATTCTGAACAAAACTATCTTTGCCATCGTAAGTTAAGCCCCATTCACCTCCCAAAGATTTCTGGTAGTTGGCATGGAATGCTAAACTGGAAGGTAGATAAACGCATATAACACACGAGTACCTCCTGTACTAAGAGTCCTATCATTTGTGGAATGTCCTCACTATATGGTTATTTCTGATAAAATCCTTTCTGTTTTCTAATTTGTGAAAGGGGAAAACAAAAAATGTTTAAAATACTCGCATTCTCTCCGCTATCCAAAGTACGTACTGCCGAAGTTTAAATACAGGCAGTCCCTCGCGATTTTATTCTAGACGTGCTATTCCAGATGAAATCTTAGAAAGTTTGAAATTTAACCCCCCCCCTTCCATTTTTAAGCGTTTAAAAGCCCATTCCGAATGCCAAAGATCTTCGGGAAGAGTGAAATAAAAGAGTTGACGTAAATAAGCTCAAAGTTCGCTGGCTAATTGAGATGCGATCAGGAAAAAGCCATATGGAAGTCCAAACGCACAACTGTATTCTTGACATCTAACTGCCCTTTTACAGGCAGAATAAGACGACGCTTTTTATACTTCATGTTCTTAGTTTTAAAGGTTGTGGTTTTGGTTTAACTCAATTCAGAGCGTGAAACGACCGATAAATTTTGCTCAGAGGCCTCTTCTTTCAGGCTTGAGGTTCTTTTTCGTGTCGTAAATGTACGACACGGGACTTACTGCTTTACTTCCTTTTCGAAGGAATGCACCCTTGGGATTTTTACGACCGAAAAAAAAAATTCATCGACCCAGGTTGGGATTGAACCCGCGATCGTCGGTTTAGAGGTAAGTATGGTTACCACTAGACCACCAGGAACAACAAGTTTAAAGATGAATACACGACGGTCGCTAAAGCGTTGGTATTACCATCATATACAAAACGTCAAAATATTAAACACTTCCTATCAACAAATAAATGTAAAAGTATGGGAATCAAATAAAAATGAGGCTGTAATAAGAAAGTACTCCATGGGGATAAAAGAACTGGATGAAGAAAAAGCAAAGTACGCCACGGCGGAAGTAGATCAGGATAAAAGAGAAGCAGATGGGAAAGAGAACAGGAGGGAGCAGAGGATAGTGGGGCTGAATGACTACAAGAAACGAAGACAAAAGCAGGCTGAGAAGAGAATAAGCAAAGGGAAAAAAGCAGGCAGAAAGAAATAGTAGTGGTTGGAAGCAAGTGGAAAAATAGGGGAAGGTTAGCGAAGGAGATGATATGCAAATTGGAATGTAGGAAAGAAAATTAAAATGATGAAAAACCAAAGCATTAAACCAGAAACAGCTTTAATTAGTTCGGAATGTCCACAGAAACGAGGATGACCCTTATGCTGGATATTACTTCATTACCTTCAAGCGAAACATCTTACTTATTACTTTAAAATGACATTTATTTAAAACTAAATATTAATACTAAAAGTCTATAATATAATAAAGTAGTGTTTCTAAACATTTCCGAACTGAGATAATCGTTTATGTCAAAAGTAACCAACACGTGAGAGGTGCATTGATCATAAGATTTGGAAATCGCCTTTACACTGCTACACTGACGTCGCGTGATAAAACGGATTTGATACTTTTTTTTCGATAATTTCACTCCGTTATCCGGCTGTGATTGGTCTATGTTTCATTGGTCGATTGAGTGAAATAGTCGCATGAGTCACATGAGTGAAATAGTCACAGTAAATGGATACCTTTTTGGACGTGTTTGAATATCTTCCGCATTTCCTGATCCTGATCTTTATTAAAGTCAATTTCTTACTGGATTTGATTGTTTTCGAAGTAAATATTCCATCACAATTGCTAAGTAATGTATGTCAACATTCATCTTGGCAAATAGAGCTCTGAAGATCCAGAATTTAATATCCAGTCGCATATGTTGAAAACCAGTTGAAGCTTAAAGTCAATCTGTTGCAATTTGTGACAAGTTTTACCTCAACTGTAAATGTAGCTGCGTTGGCTCGTCAAACCTACCCAAAATCTGGCGAGTGAAAAGTGTCGACTTACGACAAACGGCAATAGAGAGGTCATGGAAGCCGAAGCAGATGGAGGTATTGACACAGAAGGGTACGATATTGATTTTGTTCGAACCTACTGCTTTAACGATCCTTATAAATTTCTGAGTCTTTATCATCTTTAATAGATCAAAACCATAAGAACTCGCGTATTTTTTATATAAGCTCGAATAGAGCATATATCAAAACACCTGATAATAATCGATACCAGCATCATATGCGAAGTCTGGGTATCCCCCCCCCCCCTCCTCGCGTATTCTTCGTTTTCAGTGGATTTCCCTTTCAAAGTTTGCTCTTGTCTGTTTCTATTTCAAAGTGGTATATTAAGCTTAAATATTTTGAAATGCATAATAAGTAATTAAATGTCACCGTTTCTGAGAAAAAAAGCATGCCAATATAGCAGGAATGATAATCCTTCTGTGTCTTCATACATACAAAGTATTATAAGGAGTAGACATAACCTTATTCAATGTGTCAAAATGGCTGCTCTTACATCTTCCTCAAGATATAACGTCAGGTGTAGCTTCTTACTTATACTTTACTAGTGCTGCACTTTATTTTCTGAACAGAAAGTTACAACTCCATACTTTACATGGACTTGTATTAATACACTTGTAATGTATTAGACCAAACGTTTGTGGAATGGGGGCCCTGGTATTTCCCTGGTAAGGGAACAAGATACTAAAAAACCAAATGCACAGAACAGCGCCCACATAAGAGGCATAGAAATCCGAGAGGGTACGAACATCCCAATAAACCGAGACATAAAGCTATGAAGGTAGTGGAGAGCTGGACAAGTTCCGAGCAAACGTGAGGTGATACCTAGCAGATGGGTGACAAACTAGTTTCCACCATGTGCGAACATTTGCTTTCCAGTTGATGATCATCCCAACATAGTTTAGCATTCAGACTTACAAAATATTTGCTTAGTTATCGAGCTGTGTTTTTTGCTCTGTTGGCCCTGAAGTTAATAAAGTAGGTATTGCTATAAAGATATTATCCGAACATGCATTGCTTAAAATGGGTCATCGAAAAGTCGCTCCGCAATCATTGTATAGCGGAAATTTCACCAGAGAAGCATTCCGGTGGCAGCACTGACCGCGAGCCGAGCTTATAGTTATTGTGTTCACTTAAGCACCAAGGCAAGCACACACTCCAAAGTCCACTTTAGCAACGGTGGGCGGGTAACCTGCTAAAAACCGGTTTCGAAGGAACATCAAAAATGCAGGAGTACCAACTTTCTCCTGTGCTGAGGAACTTATCGATGACCGGTTATTAAGATGAACAGCAGCAATACAACGAGATCCATATAAGCCCTTACCATTTTAATAACTCACAATTTATGAAACGGTAACAAAAACATGCGAAATCAGTAATGAATTATACATTAACGTGGGAGTATCGTTGTGTCACCGTAAATGTTGGAAATATCTTCTACCTGTACCCAACATCGCGTCGCGCCATATTATGTTTTCAGAAATATAGCCTCGGCAATGTCGTCGAGTTCATTCCTTATGGTTTCTCGGAATTCAGCAAGTGTCTATGGTCCTTTCCTATAAATGTCCTTAAAAGTAGCACCATTAGTATTAGGCCTGGTGTATCTGACTGTAAAAGGATCATTATTGGAAGAGAAAAAAAAGTTAATGCCAGTTCGAATACTTCAAAATGGCACGATTGAATAAAATGGGGATATATTAGACTGCGACAAAATTAGCATTTCCATTGTTTTTTATTGTTTTGTTGTTTTTTATTTAATATTTTATTTGTCCTAAATTTGTTTTAAAGTCACTTTCTTGTTTGATGATATGTTAAACAAAACGTTGAGATTATTTAAATTATTATTTAATAAGCATTTCTCTTTATTTGTTTTCAAGGTTTGAAGATATATGAAATATAATAAATACACTCACACCCTGTATTTAAGAAGTATTTTCAAGGCTAATATGACAGTCGCTAGAGTGGTCAGAGCGAACCAATGAACTATGAACCAACTTGCCTACGGGCGAGAGCTGCGCTCGTTGCCAAAGGCGGGTATCGCTGACACCACAGTTTTATTAAATAACTTAAAAGGTTTTACTTAGCAACTTTGTGAAACGAGATATCCATTAATTTTTGGCACCTTTTAAAAAAACCAAGCATCACTTGCTGTATTCATGTTGAATAATATTTCCTGGCGGATATTTTGTTTAAATTATTCCACAATATGTGAATTTATCTAATATACGGTATTTCTCAAGAGATACATTTCGGAAGGGATTAGATCGGGGGACTGCAAATCCTTACTAACTCTTGACATTATGAAACACTTTCAATTTCTATCATCAAAATATTCGCTGTGGCACAGTCTTGCTGAAAAAGAAACCACGCTCCCTGTCGGTTAATTCTGTTTAAAAAAAATGGAGAGGGGGGGGGGGGCAAAACTGTATTCACGTATGCTTCAGTTATTTTATTGTTGTGAAAGATGTCAAGTTATTTTTGAGAGAATTGTCCAAACGATGACTTATGTCACCTAATGTTTCTTCAGTGAGAACGAACCCTACGCTGCTTTTCTGGTTTCTTGAGATTGAACACTACAAATGGTCTTAAATGTATTATAAACATTATGATTGTTGTACGGCCTGTAACTTTTAACTCAGGAATTTTTCTTCAAATTGTTTTTGAACTAGGCGAGCTGAGTTAACAAATATGAAACATAAACAAATACACACCGTGCAGTAGAAAACTTACTCTGAGCAATGATTCAATAATACAGAATAAAACACGCCACTGAACTCAACCATTATCAGATGCACACTGACAGCCAGAGGGTAGCGTCATCTTGTTCCAGTCAACGAAGGGAAACATGTGCACACGCTGAGAGGAAAAGCATCGTCAGTTGGTTCATAGTTTATCTGAACGCTCCGTTCATTGGTGGCACCTGGCCGAGTGGTTAGACTGCTCGCTTCCCATCGTGGAAGAGCAGGTTCAATTCCAGCGGCCGTGGGATTTGTGGCACACTAAGCAGGTTTTCCGCTTTCCCTATCACTCAATCCGCCTTTGCTCCTTATACTCAGAGATTCAGCTAATGCAGTCAGTACCTACCTCCAGAAAAGCATCATAATGCTTGAATTACAGTTTAACTAGTAAGTGTGCCGACTCAAGAGACCCATATTTAGCAAATCGTGAGTTAAAATCCCACGGCTGTCCCAAGTGGTTTTCCTCAGTCCGCAGCAGGGTTAGATTCGCATTACCATGGACAGGAAGACAGAACACCAGAATTCGAACTCAGTCAATAACTTCTGGGTCCTACAGAGCAGGCCATCCCTCTGCCATTTGCTGTCATCTGCAGCTATTGTTAAAAAGTGTCTCAAATAAAAATCAACTGCAGTTTCGATATCAATTCCTTATAAAAAAAAAAAAGTGTCTATAGGATGCAGAGGAGAATGTAATGCACCTAAGGAAATGTTTTCTGTGATATTATCTGTGAATTTTATGAATAAAAAGAGCATAATGCTCAATACGGGTTCAGATACCAGTTGTAATTGTTATGAAGATACATTTGTTAACAGGAAAGTCAAACAATGCATTACAGGTAAAACAATTATAGGATCTTAGGGGAACAGAAAATGTAACAACGTTCTTTTCTTTTATTTCACTCACATGTCAGATAAGCAAGTATTTTGTTACGACTCAGTTATATGATGTGGAACAGTAGAAGGCAATATGGTATTAATAGAGAGGCAAAGTCAAAACTACAACGCCCGCACCTTGGTAAGTGAAAAGTTGCATATGAGATGTGTTTGTGTCCGGTGGGTTCCAAGATGACTGATTTCCGAACTAGAAGACAATGATATTACAGAGAGATGCGGAGTTTTTTCAAAGATAATCGCCGCTGATGAAATATGGCTACATCATTTCGTTCCTGAGAGCAAACAACAAAGTTCTGTATGGAAATGTCCATCTGCACCAATACCACCAGTGGTTGCTTCAGCTGGGAAACTTATGGTCATCAATTTTTCGATATTCAAAGAATGGTTTACCAGCATGTCGTACCTGCACAAAGGCCACATTTCCGTGAAGCAAGCTGAATGTTGTACAGCGATAATGCACAGTTGCACAGTGTCCCTCACCCTCCGTATATTCCAGATTTAGCCCCCTGTGCCTCACCCCCTTTTTCCAAGTTAAAGAAACGTCTTCGTGGGAGGCATCTTCCAGCATCAGAAGCAGTGGTGAAGGCTGTGGAGGCGATTCTAAAGTATGTGTCAAAAAATTGTTTTCAACACGCCTATGAAGATGTGGGCAGAAACGCTTGGACAGATGCAATGCATCCAATGGGGATTACTTTGAAAGAGACCATTAAAATTATGAGGATAAATAAAGTATGTGGTCAAAAAAAAGTATGGCCGTAGTTATTTAACACCACTAGTATATAGCGGGTCACCGAGAGCTATAGGCACCAAAGGTCAACCTCTTGGCTAACTAAAAAAAATATACATGTTTTGGTTATAAATTTAGAGTCAAGAAGGATCTGAACCAGAGCCTTATATAAAGAATTGTTGTACACCTTGAGCGAAACCTAAGGAACAGTGCCGTTTTGAATTCTGCATCAAGCACAAAAGAACTTGCATTAAATGGGTCTCTTAAAACACGTACACTAATGAAAGCGATGACTAATGCAATGCTTTCCAGTCTTAGAAATCGCGTAATAATTTTGGACCACAATTTCTGAACATAGGTCACAGCGAAGAGAGTTCGCGCAGTTTATGAGGAAAACCTAAAGTGTCGGCTAGCTTTTTAGATCAGAGTCCGAAATAATACTGCACTGTAAGTCGGAGATCCGTGGTTCGAGTGCGGGTCAGTTTTTCCTGGCTTCGAAACGTATTAATATATATCAAGGTTTAAAAGCTGAATATGTCCTTTTACAGCATTTTAATGTTGCAACCTAAACTAATGTCCACTAACAGGCGTTGTAAAATGTTCTGTGTGTCTAGTGATTTTAGCTTTATAATTCGTCTGCCATCATTCTGCTGAGACTGTTCGACAAACAAAAATCACAATTAGGTCTGACTCTGTCATGGTAATCCGTTGGGAGTTTTATGTTACCGAGTTCAAATGTGTGAACATGCAACAACTCTGACAGTAAGATGAGTCAACTCTTTTGTGGTCGGTGTTGTCTGTTACGCGGCCTGGAGATGGCAACTGCCGTCTGTCACGGTTAGAAAGACGAGCTCTTATTTGGAAGTCGCTCCACCCACATTTCATCTGTTTCAAACGGCCGCTCGCTTGCGCTAACCTCAGACGAAGTTCGTTTAGCCAATGAGTGTTAATTAATGTGAGGTTAATATTCACCAGTTCCAAGTAGTTTACCACTAACAGGAGGATAGCTTTATGTTTATAGGCCGACATTTAAGGAAATGATGATCAGCTCTATAATCACATTTTGTGTACGTGAAATGTGTGGTTTATCTCGAATTCCATTAGGAAAAAAATAATAAATACGCAAACGTTTTAAATTTATAAAGCAACGGTTGAATTTTTAATTTTAAACATTTCTAAGCAAAATAATTTCCGACACGGTTGGCCGAGGCCGTTAAGGCACCGACTTATGATCGGGAGGTCTGAGGTTCGTTTCCCGCCCGGACAGTGCTCCCTGACAGGTTTTTTCCTGGTTTTCCTAAATTCTCATAAATAGTAAATGCCGATGAGGTACCCCTAAAACTTAGGCCTGAAACGTTCTCTTCCTTAAAAAAATCCATTTCCAGATTTATCATTTCATCTCTTGTATCACTGGTGTTCACCACCTATAGTGCCTTAGTAATAAAAATGGACATTAAACACTATTAAAAAGCATAGAGAAGCATTAAAAACAAATGAGCTAACACTGCGAAGAGCCCAAAGTAGAATTGAGAAAAATAATTTACTTAAATGTATTTTCCATTTAACGCCAGTGTTTTCGTGCATTTCGACAGGCCCAAAGTGGAGTAATTAGTCCACGTGTTTTTACACGTGTAGCACTATTAAAAACAGATCGATTCTATTTAAATAGCATTAATGTAAAAACTTAAAACTGGGCCCATTTTAATGTAAAAAAAAAAAAAAAACACACACACACACAATTTTTCCCAAGCTAGGCTTTACTTTTCACCCAAAATAATGCGCCTTGGTGATTAATGATTTCGTTCTGGATCGTTTGGAATAATGCAAGAGATGAGAGAAACGCAAGCAAGGTTGTTTGATCCAACACATGCTCTAATGAACAACCCAAAATTGTATGAATGTTTTCTTTCAAGCAACTTTGAAAAGTAGCAGCTTCTATCTCAATTACTGCTTTCCAGCCCGATATTAAATACGAGCAACTTCTGCAAAAGTGTTTGCCATGTTCTCGATTACATACTGCCCAGAATTACAAATCCTCATATCACAACATTTACTGACAAACCGCAGGCGAGTCAAACTCCATTTCACAGCCTCTGAGGCATGGTGACAATCTCTTGTAATTAGTAAGACAACAGAGTGGGAAAACTTCAGAGGGTGGATATCAAGCGCTTGTTTCGTGAACTCCTCAACTCTTTTCAATGAAAGATAAGAATGTCTCAGTGATAACACGACACACCATCCCGAATTAGGCAAGGTCTATGGAGGCCACGCTGTTGCTGATAACAGCTGCTTTTTTTCTCTCTCTCTCTTTCTGTCTCATAGCTCACCGCTGGCCTTCAAACTGAGATAATCTTTGCTCCTCTGTACAGAAAAGATAGATGGCATGGAACTGAAGAGTTCAGTGTGAGACACAATATGAAAGGCACGGAATCAGGAACGAGAAAATTGTAATTCGATTCCTACCAGATTGGTTTCTATGACTGAGTTTTTTCTCCGTTTTCCCCTAGTTTTCATAATGGAAATGCCGGGAGGTAGGGACACCCTGCCTAAACTTAGACCCGGAACGCTTTCTTCATATGAAAAAAAAAAGTATCGTTTCGTTATATATATTAACAGTAATAATAAAAGTAGATAAGGATATAACACTGAGAAAAATTCACACTTGAAATTGCTATATTTCGAACTACTGCGAGTTCTTCTATGGCAAGAAGACAAGTGACGGTGATAAAAGTAAATATTGAGTATCGAAGGTAACGTTATGCATGAAAACAGAAGAAACTAGAAATGAGAGTGTGGGGGGGGGGGGGATAAATTAATACGTAAGATTTAAACCAGGTGGTATACGAGCTTTATGTAAAAATACAGCTGCCATTTCTCTATCTCTGAGTAAAGAAATGGCAGCTATATTTTTACATAAAGCGCGTATACCACCTGGTTTAAATCTTACATATTAGTTTTCTTCCCACACTCTCATTTCTAGTTTCATCTGTTTCCATGCATAACGTTACCTTCGATACTCAATATTTACTTTTATCACTTTCATTTGTCTAGCTTCTTGCCATTGAAGAACTCGCACTAGTTCGAAATATAGCAATTTCAAATGTGACTTTTTCTCAGTGTTTTATCCTTATATAATTTTATTATTACTGTTAATTTGTTACATTGTTAATAGTGTTACTTTATTTTTATTTTTCATTTATATTATATATACATACATATATAAAATGGACGTTAAACAATATTTCTAAAACAATTATTAAAATTTTAAAAACATCACAAAATTGTCCAAAATCTAAATCATTAGATAAGCAATCAACGAGAAAAATATTTTTGCCCAAATTGCAAGTGTCATGGCCCATAATTACACCCTGAAGCTATGGATTTATACATTTGGAATATTCATTGATACAAAGATTGTCACTTACATCTCTCTATGTTTCTTGTTCCACCTGACGCTCCAAACGTTTAAGTACCCATTTTGTTATACAGAATGAAAGATAACTAAATGCCATAATTTTATGGGACATTCCATGCTATAAATGGAACAAATTTTTCCTAATATCATTTGGCCGTTGTTTTGTCTGGCCGAAAAAGTGATATTTGCGTTAAAGTTCATACGTTTATCCACATATTCCAGCTATAATAACATTTGCTACTTTTTCATAACTTGAAGAGTTTTTACATATATTCGGCTGAAATTCTTACTTGAATTATTTAGTTTTCCAAAATTATATTTGGCATCACAGAGTATAAGTTAATAACGCACAATGTTTAGTAGCGTTGCCATATATTTCGAGATAAAAGAGCTATTTTCTTGAAAATTCTAAGAGATACGCGAAAATACAGTTATGCTTGTTTCGCTTACTAAGCTCATTTTATAGCACTGATTTCCCTTCCACAGATTTTAAGGTAACGTGCCGATTGTCATAAAACTTTAGGATAATAAATAAAAGGAATTAATATATCAATCCTTTTGTTCCAGCATTGGGTTATCTTTCAACTATAAAGAAAACACTTTCTCTCGCTTTTTTTTAACGTGAGACGCCGTTAGGAAAGTACGTATAAAGAAATAAAGCACGGAATATTTTAGACCAATGGGTACCTGTTAGTAATGACCATTCATCGCTTCTAAAGGACACTGTAAAGTTATCTTACTACTATGGACCTTCAACAACATTTTAATTAGTTTATATTGCTACCTTTTAATACATTAACATGTAATTTAGATACAGTAAATAAGATAAATGTACACACATTTTTTTTACAAATGGCGTATAAGGTACGCCATATTTTACTGACAATTTTACGAATCCATACTTTGGGAAAACATTTCTCCTATAAATTTATCTCGTAGTCACCTTTAGTCTCTTTTCTCTCTTAAATAACATAACAGATGCCTTTAGAACCTGAACGAAATACAGTTTAATGTCTTTCACTTGGTGAGAATAAAATGAACATTTACACATAATAAAAAATGTTTTAATAAAACATACAGTGGCTACATTCGTTTGAAAATTTAAAAATCAGAAACCCGTGCCAACAGTGCTCAGGAATGTTCAATGAAATGTTAGTGGGAACGACAATTTTTGAAAACCACTCCGCAAGGCGCATTCCTAATAGACCCCTTGCTTCACTTGAGTATCTCTCAAGGTCTACATTTAAGACAAATATTTGTTCCTGCTTTCAAGATTTTAGGACGTTAACTGTAGGTTTGAGGCTGATTTTCATTTACCCCAACCCCCTTCATGAACATGTGGATAACAAAATGTCCCCTTAATGCCATTTCAAAATTACTCCAGTTCACGTTTAGCCAACACCTGTTAACATTTGGTGCACGTTTAAAACAACATGCAAATAAATTTTCTTTAACGAAATAAAGGCGGCAATAATTTAGCAGGTTTGCAATGTGCTTTTGGTAGTTTAATTTCACCCGTCATATATTAATAGTAGTAGAACTCTTGCCTTAAAATGTACATTGCTTTTTTTTACCCAAAATTATGAAAAAAGGCTAAGAATGCATATTGCAGACATAAGGATGGAGTAGGGAAAATAAGGCCGAAGATTGGGGAGCTCTAAATGCTGGGCAATGGCGTGCATTTCTTAATTCTCTGGAATGACTGGAGGATTAGGAAGTGAATTCAAAATTTAATCAATATGTTTGTTTGTAAAGTGTTATTAGCAATCGCACAGTTTACATCCATGAGATTTTAGATCATATACGTGTATGATATCTGCAAATACTCGTAAGGCACTTGCACTATTAAATGAAGCCTTCTTTTGTTTCTAAACAAAGAGCGATTTTTGTTTCTTTCGGCACTGTTGTACTGATCTCGAAATACGAAGCAATAGGAGCCAAAAGCATTCGTTTACGAAGCAATTTTAATCGAACAAACGATAATTAAAACATGGCTTCAGCATTAGTTTAACACAAAGGGGAATGAAAAGAAGTTGCCACAACAAATATCAAACGTGTCGTTTGGACAGGGCTGTCATTCTAAAACAGCCCTGTCTAACGCAGCGCCCGCTTTCCCTTTCAACTAATTCCCAAATTAAATATTTAAGCCTCCCCCCCCCCAATTTTGAATAAAGAGTTTTCCTTTTCGTGTTAAAAGCACCGTTCTCAAGCTCAGAATATTTTTATATATGTTGGCATTTTTATTGTGAAAAACAGGCCGCTTTCTTATGATTCACTTTATTGCAGTGTCATAACTACCAATCATGAGAGAGTTTCACCAAGACGCCAATGGGACAAACATTTCCCCATAAAAATAACTTTAATCCCAACAAAGCTGTGCACTAAACAATGAACAAACGATATATAGGAATATTCCGAGTTGCTTTCAGGCGAACCTCGAGTATTATTACTTGTGAGCTTGTGAAACGTTTAGATACCTTGCGTTGTGATAAATTGTACATTCAACATGTTTTAAGCGGTTTTTTCATTATTTTTTAAACTTTAAATTGTTCAGTTATGTATTGAGTATACCTCTTCTTAAAATAGCAAAGAAATTATAGCTTTAACAGTGAATGGGAGGACCAGTATTACTTTATTGAAAACAAAGGAAAATATGTGTGTTTATTGTGTAATATTTGGCGTCTTTGGTTCTAAAAGGAGTAATGCAGTGCGACTTTTTAGAATGAGAAATATAATTTCACATTTTTTAAATCTAGATTTATAATTATAAACATCATTGATTTAATTGTTATTATTATTATTATTATTATTATTATTATTATTATTATTATTATTATTCGTAGTATCGGTAGCAATAGTGTCGAAGTAGTGAAATCGTACCCCTAGTTATCATGCAAACGTGCCCGAGTACAAACGAACTATATTTGAGCTCTGACAGACTTAAAAACTGCAACATAATAAAATAGCATCAATACGTTGCTAATAATGGCCGATACTTTTTAGGGTAGAACGGGCATATTTCTATTTTCGGCATTTTCTACAAATAAATTGTATAAGGTGCTGCTGCATAAGTTACCATGATATTCCCCCCCCCCCTAACTTGCGAGATAACTACTTCAGTAGTTATTTGACCCAAACATAAGTTCTGCATTATCTAGACTTTTGTTTAAGTCTTCTACAACGTTTAACCTTGTAAAAAGAGCAGGTGCACCTTCCGTATGAGAGGAAGTGGCTAATGTCAGGTGTGCAGCTGTGTAGAATACCTTCTTAGAAGCATCATTACGTTCTTTCTTACGATCGTAAAATAAACTCTTTCCTCGTCTCAATGGTTTTCAATATGCCCAAACTATAATTAAGTTCTTGTACTCCCCAAACACAAGCACTGAATGGACAAAAATTGAGTGATGTCCAGAAATTTAAATAATAATAATAATAATAATAATAATAATAATAATAATAATAATAATAATAATAAATAGAAACAATTTTTTTGTTTAACTGTGTGTGTCATTTAATAACATCATTTAAATGCGTTTGCATTCAAAACTTCATATTTCATTTAGTTGCCATTGTGCAAACTTTCTTAATGGAAAACACACATCTAGTTCATCTACAAATCTTCTAACAAACTTCATGAACTCTCTCTATAAAAAAAAAACCGAGCCAAAATTCTACATTTGGATCATTATTTGTTAAAAATAAATAAATGTTACAGGAAGAACAAAAAACATTTTCTAGCAAGTTAATGAAAATCTGAAATTTCTTTTCAGTACAAAATTTTCTCATAGTATTATTTCTCTTGTTTAAAGTGTTTCTAAATTATTTTTTAAATCAATACCTACATACGTCTTTTTAGCACTTTTTGCAAATAAAATATTTTTTCGAATTTTAACTGCAAAAATAAACATAAAATATAAAGAATGCAGTACAGAAGGAAAATACAAATATTTAACAAAGAAAGTTTTTAACTAGACAGCAGATCTTTAGGCAAGTGCCCATTTTTTCCATAATTGATAACAAAAATCAGAATATTTGTTTTACAGTGTATATAAATGTCTATTTTGACATTAGTACCTATTCCTTAATTTTGTTCTTAAAAGATGTATATTTTCATATAAACCTTCAAATGCAATTAAATCATACATGTTTACTTTTATTATTTTTAAGTTGAATGACTTAATTTCTTTGGGCTGAAAGTGAGAACTCAAGTAAGGCAAAGGTTTTGGTGATTGTGTACAGTGACAAGTATTTTGAGAAAAAACAAAACTGAATTTTACTGTATTGATATTCTAAAGCATGTGCCCATGATGAAATATGCTTCAGTGACATCTGTAGATGTGGATAGCTCTTTTTCTGCTTTTAAACTATACTTAAATAAAGCTATTTGAGGTAGAAATTTGTGGGATATTCGAGGGCTGGATTGACTGCTGATTTGATTCATAACAGTTTTTGTAAAAAAATTTTGGGTCTACGGAGTGTTTCACTCTATGGAGTAGCTCAAGCAGTTAGGAATGGGAAATAAGGGAAAAATAATGGAAAGGACATTAAAATATAGGCACGAGGGAGAGAAAATTGTAGATATTGCTTAATTTAGTAAGAAAGGATTAAACAAAGAGAGATACCTGGATCAGCACAATTTAGGAAATTTTGGAAAGGATTGATATGGGAGAAATATGGAAAGATAGGGAATTAAAAGCATAAAGTTTATAGAAATAAACTAATTTAAGGATTGAAGATAGTGAAGTACATGAAATATTAGGTGACTTTATTAATAAAAACTCCTTAATTTTACATAGATGCATGAAAAATACTTGGAGGGAGGGGAAAAACGTGTTGAATGTTGCAATAAGGGTGACAGAAGGATTTGTAGGAGTCAGAAGTGGAGTTGAAAAGATGTACATATCTTCTAAACAGCAACAATTTAAAAGTTATACCTTAAAATTTAATGATAATATTTTTCACTGTTTTAAACAATTTCTTCATAAATTTGCCTGTAATTTTATTGGATGTTTTTCAAATCAATAGTTTCCTCCATTACAAATACATATTTTTCCTATCATCAAGATTGGAAATGAACAATGCTAAAGCATGAAACATGTTTTGATGAATAGCATAATATACGAGACCTAAAATAAATTTTTGCTTGCACTTTCACATGTCACTGAATTTTTCTTAAAATATCTTTGTTTTCAGCTTCTGAAACTAAATTATTAAATATGCCTGACACCCTTCCATCATTTTAGGGATGTGCTATTATGAATTATTAATTCAGCAGTTGAAATATATATAAATTTTATAATCTTTGCAGAAACACTTTTGATGACAGCAACATTTCTACAGGATTACTCCTGTTAATCCTCCTGTGAATAGAAAAATAAATCCTAAGGGTCAAAGTGATGGTGTTCTATAAATTTATTTGGATCCGTAAATTGTAGCAAGTTGATTTTAACATATAAGATGCAGTGACCTATTATTGGAAATAGGTTTTCAATTTTCCTGGCGCAATGTGTTTCACAAAAAATAAATTTTGAAACTGTACAACTTTTATTTTGCCCTTAACAGCTCTCAGAAAATGCATTACAGTTATCATTTTGTCACATATATAATTTATGCAGTTTCACCAAATTAAGGCACAAACAGAAATTTTAAAAGACAATTAATCCAGAATTTATGTCCTTTATATATATTATATATACACCCAACCCCACCATAAAATTTATTTTTAACATGTTTTCAACTAATTTTAATATATTATGCATGGTTAAAGAATGCATATCTAGTAATTACCCCTTCCTCAAAAGTGATTTATTGCCGAGAATTTCTACATTTTTTACTTCCTTTCTTAACATAATAAAAATAAAATAACAAGCTGTCTAAATTCAATGGAAAATGAACTGGTAAATTCTAAATAACAAGTCAAATAAGTTTAATGGAAAATGAACGGATAATTTCTGCTACTAGTAATGGCACTTGATACATAACAGTATAAAGTTTATTTGGCAATGAACAAAGCAAAAAAGCAGTTTATGCGCAAAAATTGCTTAAAGTAAATATTGCATCAGCACTTCATCTTCTGTACAATCATGGTTAAACTCAATCAATTACTCCAGCATTTTCGTTTAACCTAATGGTCAAGGTGGAAATGCATTTAGAAAAATAAAAAACGCTTATTCCTAAATTATCAATCCAAATTAATGTTCAATTAGTAATAAGTGGTTCTGCACTTGGTGGATTTGTCATTACTGCAACTTATGAACAAAGCTTTAATTTTAACTCGAAAACACAAAATAGACTAATACAGATACAGATTTTCTTTCATTTTTCTTTAAACATACGTCCACCCTCGAATGCTATTCTTTTGTGCCCAATAGCACTTGGTGGAATTCATGCATAAAGAAACTGTTTCGATCATGCAAATAGAAATACTTAAAAGGCAAATAACACCAGAACATTATTCTATATGCAGAAAATTTCCTATTTTACTTTCACAATCTATTTTATACCTGGGGGATGCCAAAATTTTGTACTTGACAGCATCAGTTCATGTAACGTTGGCTCTGCTGCAGCTGCGACGTTGCAACATGCCTCTGTGCTTAACAGTTGGTATTGTTGGGTTTTCAATTTTGTCTAGTAAACATATATTAAGAGTCCATTAACACCTGAATACAAAGGTTTAAGTATTACTTTGTGAATCACTCTGCTAATGACCTCTTCGGGAGATTTTCTAACTACCATAAATAAACCAGTTCATTTAATTACAGTAACTCAGTTGCAAATGTGATAGATATCAGCTGCACATACAATAAGAAAAACCAGCAACAAAGCAGCTGCTATGCCACAATTGATTGACCGATTATGCTATTTTGTAATTGGTTCAGAAGGTGTAAGCGGTAGCATTCCTGATTTGTTAATCTGTTGCATTGCCAACGGAAAAGGTAGCTGTCAGGTGCAAACAGCTGCCCAAGTATAACTCTATGCCTGCACATTTTCCATAGCTTATTATAACAACACCAAAATTTGGAATTATTTCATCATATTGTATAGAATTACAATTTTAACACAACCTTAAAATTGGAAACGCTCAAACAAATATCCTATGATTATTTTAGGTTTCCTAATGTTTGCAAATGGAATTTTGCAAATATGACCCAAAGCATCAAAGGATATAGAGCGACTTCTTCAGCTAGAAGGTTTTTCCTTATAATTTTAATCTTGAAGTTTGACTTTGGCACTCCATTTGACAGGCAAAAGATAGTACAATAGTGAAAAGATCCTATGGCCCTGCTAATACTTTTGCTACTTAAAGCAATGGGAAAACTTTAAGACCAGACTATATCCCACACCATTTTGACAGCTTCACAATTGAAGATGTTTGAATTTAAGTAAATTAATCAAAGCACACAGGAACATGTAGGGTGACCCAATGTCCTCCTTTTTACATCATTGTTCAGAGTCAGGTAAGATTTTTTTTTAAATTATCATTTATTGTCCTCCTTTTTATAATTTGAATAAATGAATTATAAAAGTATCATTTTGACACCTTTTTAAAGTAAATTGCCTGTAGGAGGCAGCAACATCAAAGAATATACTCTTTGCTTGTAGATAGTATAGAGAATTAAGGTGGAATATAGTTACTCGAGGATTCAACATGTGTAAGTGTTCAGTTGGCTTTTTCTCGTTATGTGATTCTAAAGTTAGTTGGATATTAGCATAGATGAAAAATGCCAAAACAGTTATGTAAGTTCAATGGCGCCCTAGCCAGCAAATGTACCACATTCTGAAAAGTTGTGAATCCAGAACCAAATACCTCTGAAACTTATGAAACTTATTACAAAGTAATATTACATTCAAATTTAATGCTGCATTTCGTTTTTTGATAATTGAATGTTGAGTATTTTATTTTCCTTGGCTTTCATATGTAGCTAAATAATAATTACCACTATCAATACTACTATTAAGTTTTCTTAAAAATATTCAATATAAAATAGATGTAGACATGATTAAGCTTAAATCTAGATGGATGTTAGATGCCCTCTTTTTATGAACAATTTCCTCTTTTTTGAGGCTTTTATCTTCTTTCCCACCAATGTGAATATCTGGTTACCCTATAAACATGCGATCCGTGCATTTAAAATAACTGTCTTCCATATTCCACTGATGATTGATTGAACTTCTGGAAAATTATCTGAAATCTGAATGTTGATCTAATTGATTGTTCAAAGATTTGAAACCCCTTATTCATAATGGAGTTGCTCGTGAAACATTTTCAAATTAAGAGCTACGCTTATGCTGCTGCCAGCTACACAGCAAGAAACATAACCACCAAGGACAAGGGAAAAAAAGAGAGCAGAAATATGGGTTCCTACTAATTTGAAACAATGACCAATTGGTATGAATTTGACATGTCCAAATAAGATACAGAGCACTATAACAAAACTGGCAGTACACATCCCATTACAAGCTCTGCAGAAGAACAGAGCACGTGCCATTAGAGGAATGTATATGCGCAAACTCTATAGCAAGATTATTGCAAGACACCACTAGAGTCAAACTTTGAAATAGAATGAAATCATTCATGGAATACAGTAATGAAAAAGGACACGTGTTTACAAAACTGTGCACTTTTCTATCATCATCATATGAAGAGGAATTGCATTTCCCCCTCGGTCATTGATTTACTCTTTTTCCTAGAAATATTTTTGTTTATAACCAGAAAATTACATGCTGCTACATTCTCATTTCATGCTGCATATATTTAATTCTATTAGACCCAATTTGAGCATTTAGTGAATAAATCATTAACCAAAGTACATACTTAATGTGATGCAAATAATATACAAGGCTACAGCCACATTTGGGCCTTAGCATTCCTGAACTTTTTGCCTCCATTCCTCTCCATCTTCAGCTTTCCATTCCCACATTCAGAACCAGAAAACCTGTTGGGTATTTCTTCTGCCTGCATCCTCCCATCAAAATAATGTATGTGTGTATATATATTATTTAAAATAAAAGAGTAAATGATACATTTAATTTCAAAGTACATTTTATACAGTTTTTCATTTTACTAGTTTTTAATGTTGACACATTATCAAAATCTAGCTGAACATTTCCACTAATATAATTGCAATGTTTGGCATTATTCCAGAGCAGTATCAGAGATGTCATAATTTTCATAAAAACATAAAATTTCCTTATAAGGTGCAAAAGCTTATCTAGGGACAGAAATATGCAGAATGTATATTCCCGCTGAAGTAGCTAAAAATGTATTAGCCTGCATTAAGAATGAAATGAATAGCCAACATTCCATAAGGGCAGGGTGAAGCCCAATCAGATCTATGGATCCATTACATAGTGCTACCTATTCTTCTAATTAATGAATCTAGGCCTAAACCAGTCTTACAAAAACTAGCTGTAATAGATTTATTAAATGTCTCTGCTATTCTGACTTTAGGTTCGTATCCTCTCAGTGCCGCACCATTTCATTCCACAAACTTTTGTTCCTAACCTGTATCGACCATTGATCTTACGTCCCCTTTTTTAACAAATAAATTGTTGGTCTTCCCATGTTTCTAGCAACTATTCTTGAATCCCAAGTGAATCTCTTTGTCCATTTTGTATGGTCCAGCCTGGCAACATGCCCTCCCCATTTGTATTTGCCATATGAAATATCATGTTGGTTTTCTTCCTAACTTCTTTCTTTGTGAGTTTGTTCTTTAGCATTATCTAGAGGATGCATGTATGCATCTCGTTCTATAGATCCTGAGTTAAGAGCTTTAGGATATAGAATATGTCAAAAAAAACATATGCATAATTAAGATAAATTAAATCCCAAATATTCATTTATGTTTAAGAAGGAATGAGCTATTAAGAGCATTTTTGAAAGCTATAAAGGTTCATTTACTAATAATTAATTCTGCTGGGCACACCATTATATCGGCATTGCAGAATAGTAGGCATCCTTGTGGAAAACATGTAATGAGCTAGCCATCCTATACAAATCATTCCAAATCTTGCTCTCCATCTTGCATTGGCAGACCTGGAGAATCTTCTTTTGTTTTGATAACATGATATGACACAACCTTTGATAATTTCCTTCTTTAAACTCGTTCTTTGAAAGTGTATCTGCCAGAATGAATTTCAGTCTTCAATATTTGTGCAAGCCAAATTGATTCATCTTTTTATTTCTTTCAGTTTTCAAGGTGGTTTGGCCCAGATTTGGACACACTCAAACAAATCTGTTAAATCTAATGTTATTACCTTTTCTACATCATTAATTCATTTTTTATTTAGGTTCACATGGAAACCCACCTCCACTAGCACAAATAATGTCAGATATAACCTCTTCCACAAAAGCATACCTATCACAGGCAGTAAAAGTACATGTAATTGAATAGTTCACTGTCAATTATTTCTAACAGTTCTTGCATCCAACATGTTTAGATACAATAAAAACACATTATCACAATTTTCCTTATTCAAGAAGTAAATTTTAGGTAGCTCATGTGCAGACCATGTTTCCTCTAAGAACAAATGGTTCATGCAAACAGCAGTTTAAAGCATTATGCCTAAATAATAAAGCTACATTTTAACTAACATAAAAGAAGAGATTATTTTTTTTTTGAATATATTGATAGCATATACCTAAAAGCAGGTGGTGAGCATAAACAAGCAAAATATGTAATAATTTTCAATGTCATTTTTTTTATCTCGCAAACACAATATGCTTCACGATAGACCAATAAATTTTCACAAACAAGTGTAATAAAATACAGCCATGTTTGCAAGGTTCAAACTAAGCTTATGTAGCATATCTTAGCATTAACTGTGACAAATACCATAAAGTCAAAAACACATACACTCTTCATACGAAAATAATTTGAATGCTATTCTAGCAGTAATTAGCAATCAATAAAACTACAGCCAATGACATAAAAAAATAATCAAACTGTATATATATAAATGAGACATAAAAATAAAGAAACACAATTAACAATGTAACAAATTAACACTAAAAATAAAAGTCTAGCTTCTTGCCATTGAAGAACTCGCAGTAGTTCGAAATATAGCAATTTCAAGTGTGACTCTTTCTCTGTGTTTTATCTTTATCTACTTTTATTTTTAGTGTTAATTTATATATATATATATATCTCAAAACTAAAAAGAGAAGCTTCTACAGTCTTATCCCCATTATAATGCCATGATTATTGGCTAAAAACTGAAACACTTAAATGGATATCACAATTTTATACAAACCGCATCATAATTTAGGTTAGGCCTTTGCAACAGAACAGCCAGCACATGAACTATTTCCATAACAAAAAATTGCCAGAATGGCCTTTACAAAAAGGTTTTTTTTTAATGTTCTTATAATAAGAACGAACAATGCCAAAGATAACAATGGCAAGATATCTTAAATTATTGCATAAAAAGGATTGTGTACATCATATATTCAAATGAAAATTAAATTTGTGTATGCTGCCGCGCATTTGTTTTCTAAATGACAAGTTATGCTTAACTTCGTGTAATATGTTCAGTAAAATAAAAATTTATCAACGAAAATTGGGGTCACTCGGCTTTTACTAAAATTCCGTGCAATCTTTTATACAGGACCGTTACTCCGGGAAAAGGCGTCATTGCTTCCTATACGAGCTAAATAAACAGCTTTTATATCAATATCATTTAATATTTTCAGACAGGTGTTACCCGATGGTCAAATTGGACAGACGAATCCTATCCTGCTAGATGTGCCGTAATATTCGTCTGATGAAGAAAATCCTGTCATTATCACTCCATACAAATTTTACATCCATATTAACAGAAACTGCTTAAATTGATTTCCCATCAATCTAAAACGCCTTTTAAGTTAAACCTAGTGCTCAGGATCTATGTTGTGACATGCAAATGACAACATAGCTTGTCAATCATTTACAATAGACCTACCTTATTTTCTGACGAAACATTTTACATCAGTAGGGCGTCATGTTACCAAACAAACGCAAACACCAAATATTCTTACATTTAATTTATTAACTTGCTCAATATCTACATTTTGTTCCACAATAACTAAGAATAAACTAAGACAATAGACCACACCGGCGGATTTCAAGATGGCGATACTTTGGCGCCTATTTGTGACAATTCTCTGCGCAAATCTATCATAACGCTATTGGACGGATACCACCTCGACCTCCACAGACACATGCCTTGCAATTGGTCGAAAGAGTCTAGCAAAACACCTGTACATAGCCTTCTAAACCATGGTAACCCAGTATTTCTAACTTGATATGCTAATTATTTTGAAAAAAAATGCACACAAATATATATTTGTTTAAGAAGCAGAGAGAGGTATATATATATCTCTCTCTGTGGTAGAGTTGAACGAGAGCTCTAGAATGTCAAAAAATTGCACATAATTAAAGATGAGTTGTTCAAAATATTCACATATACCGTAAATGATGTGAGTTATTAAGAATTATTTTGGAGAATTTTTAAAGATATGAATATAAGTTAATTTCCTAATAATAATTATCGCTGGTTCACATAGACATTCATGCAGAAACCTTTTTAGGAAATTTTAACTCTTCCTTGTGAATATATGTTATCCCTCACGAACTTTCATATAAGAAATAAACAAAAAATTGTTAAAAATCAAAACATACATGACAAGAATACTGACAAAAAGCAAATCTACATAGCCCTACCTCAACCCTTCTATCTCATCAAAAAGGCGTTTATTATGCATTTTAGTACACAATGCTCTTCCCTCTAGCCTAAAAACCTTAATAAACAACGATAATTCTTTTAAATCTGCTCTTAGAAAATACCTATTGTAAAAATGCCTATTATTCTGTAAAGGAATATATGAGTGACAATATTATACTGCACAATATATCAATATATATGTAAACTTGTGTATAGTAAAATTTGTATGATTAAGTGACTTGTCAGTTTTTATTGTTTGGTTGAGTAGTGTTTAACGCCCGTTTTTACTACTGAGGCACCACAGGCGGTGTTTGGTTGAGTTGTTCTATTTTTATTGTAATTATTTATGTAGATGTAAACAAATTTGTTGTAAATGTAGACTGAATGCTACTGTGGTAACTGTATATGACAAATTCTATGTTCGTAAGTCTCTGTGACTGCTCCGCGAACTCGCTGAATGCTCCAGGAAATGAATTAAACTAAACTAATTAATCTGTTGGATAGGATAGGATATTATATATATGAATTGCAGAAAAGTATGTAGAATCAAATCCCATTCAAGATTATAATATATACATACATTTCTGAACAAGAGATTCAGTGGAAGAAAAGGCTTTGCCAATATAAATAAAGAAATAAATATAATCTTGCTGCTTATATTCCTCATAATAATAAAAATATATTACCATAATGAGCATGTTCTATTTATACAAAATTTTCGCATAAACATTGTTCTTTTTTACCCCTATATTAATTTTGAAGTATACAAACGAGTGTAATTCAAATAAAACTAAATTGAAGAACTTTGACACTACAACACGAAACAAATATCCTTTCACAGAAGAGTTGGGTTTGAATTAGAATTATAACCAGGGTTTTTGGATTATAATATGGTTAGTTGTCTCTCCATTCAAGATTTTTAAAATAAAACTACATTACACTTACTATCAAATTATGACTGGTGTAAGAATAAAAGTAATAAATGAGTTAATTCAAACAAAACTAAAACCCTTGAAATTTTTTTACTAGAAACAAATTTTACTCTTTTTAACCTTCAAAGAAGAGAACGGATTGAATTATAATTATGATGAGGACTTTTGGAATAGTAATAGCTATCTCTCCACTTAATATTTTACAAAGAACCATTAAATTACATTTAATGTCAAATTATGACTGATATATAAGTACGCTATCCATAAAACTAATATATGTGTCAAATTCAAACAAAATTAAATTTCTTTAAGATTTTTGACAACAAAAAACAAATTTCCCTCTTGTTAACATTCACAGAAAAAGAATTGAATTATAATTATTATGAGAGCTTTTGGAATTTTAACAGCTGTCTCTGCACATAAGAAAGTAAAATAACATTTGTTTACATTTACTGCCAAATTATGACTGGCATATAAATAAGCTATTAAAAATATTAATATGTTTCAGCTCTAAGCAGTTTTGGTAACCTTGATATATATGAACGTTACTAAATAGTGAGAAAATGGAATAAGTATTTTAAAGTTCCTATTATAAGGGTACTAAAATTATATTTCTATAAGGGGTCTTTATTTTCTGCTTCTTTATTTCACTATATTTACACAAAAAACGGTGCTGCTTCATATATAACATAAAAGCTAGGTTATGTTGAAACGCTGGTCTAGTGTATGCAATACAGTTATAAATTAATCTTGCTTATTCTGAAAACTAGAGCAAAAAAGCACACATATAATTAATCAGAATAATTGAATTTTGTATAATTTATAACAAATCTAAAGACAGAACTAAACTGACCGTTGACGGCACCACACACACAAAAAGTTTATTTTTGGGTGATATAATTTTGCTGTTATTAGGCAAATTTTAATAGGTCAAAATGTTTTGATATGCTGATAATGGGTTTACTTAAAGATGACCCATTGCCCATTTAACTACATATTGTGTTCTGATCATATATACAGACTCTGCTTACATGACCACATCTCATATTGTGTTTAATTAATGTGGGTTGTCAAATGGCCCATCACTTTTTAATGACACCCATTCTGTACATTTATATCTGCTCTGTACAGGCTGGGCTAATGCAATTGTGAAAATTGTTTTAGGTTTATACCTGAAAGTACAAAATGGATGATCAGGCTTGTCCTCGCTGTAAAACTACAAAATACAGAAACCCGTCGTTGAAGCTTATGGTCAACGTATGTGGCCATGCACTTTGTGAAAGCTGTGTGGATCTGTTATTCCTTAAAGGTAGACTTTATCACATTAATTAGACAGTATATTAAATCGCAGGTTTCCATTGCTGATTTCCATTATATTATGTTTGGATGTCAGGAGGTGTCACATATTTATTCAGTATATTAAAACATCTATCATGCAGTAGTACCTGAAAACAAAGTATAATATAGTGTAGTGCATTGTTCATTACCATGAACTACCTGCATTTTATAATTCAAAATTATTGCTGAAATTAATTTTTTAAGTGTTATTTGAGAAGTTTGTAGAGATAGAAATAAACGTTTTTTAGAGTTTTATTTTAAATGTTTCCAATTTGAATTTATTGGAGTCTACAGCTTAACTTTTACATTTCTGAGAACTTGCTTGAAACAAAAAGAAAACAAAACAAAAACAAAAAAAAAATAAAAAAAATAGAATAGAAACATTTTTATAGGTTCAGTATACTTCACATCTTTGATTATCATTCTAAAATCTTCTGTGTGATGTCAAATTATAACTGGAAGCTATGCAGATGTTGCAGATTTGTGTAAGACAATGCAAAATGCAATATATTCTAGCCTTCAGGCAAAAAAGTGTTTTGGTTGACTTTTGTAATCTATCTACTTTTATAATAATATTATATAATTATAATATCACAGCAACCCTTAGGGCAGCAGTGCAGAAATGTTCTGTGAATTTAAGAGCCAGGCTAAACATTTGGAAGTCAGCAAAGATAACTGTTTTATATTGGCCTCAGTATTTCTTTTTCTAATCTAAACATCTAAACCATACAAATTTGGTTATATATTATAGAAATAAGTAAGTATAAAGCTAGATATATGCAGTAAACAACACTGTCAACTGTTGGTTTTATTAATAGTAAAAAATAATAAAAATTAACATTCTCACATAATAATAGAAATCAAATTCCTGTATGGTTGCAAAAAAATTGAATCATTTAATCTGCTTTGATTTGTCATCACTCTCTGGTATCTAGTCATGTTTCATGCTCGACAGCTAACATAAATAAAAGTATATTTGTTGAAATCAAAAAATAACACTAAGAACATATATACAACAATTAAAACACAACTGAGTCCAATCTTATACCAAATGTTCTGCTTTTCATCTGCATTATGTATCAACTTAGTGGTTATTCATCGCACTTAACAATATATTCAAGAATAATTGAAAATGTACAAAATGTTAGTTAAATATGGTGGGCTTTTGTAACTGTGATGTTTAATACTAAGAATTTAAAATGATCGAGTTGAATTTGTAACACTTACATCACTAATATTTTAAAAAAGGAAAACTAAGTTTCTAATTAATATTACAGGAAAAACAGAATTTACAGTCTGGGAAAACATTTATATCTGGAAGAGCATTTTTGAAAGGAACAACATAATATTAACAGGAATCCCAAACTACTAACAAATATTACAGGAAAAATGGAACTTACAGCCTGAAAAAACATTTATATCTGGAAGAACAAAAATCACGTTTTCAACTTTGAAATCCTGCCAGGCGACATCTTAATACAGAAGTTTATCCAACCACCACCAGAGACAAACCAAACCACCATGAAGAACAAGGCCAGCAGTTGATCTGGAACTGAAGATGGGAGCAATTAGCTCCAGAAGCTTAGTTTTCCTTTATTAAAATATTAGTGATGTGTTATAAATTTGACTCAATCATTTTAAATTCTTTGCACAATATATGCCAACATTTACACACACATACAGAGGGTTAGTTAGAAAGACCTGCATCACCTAAATAACTTCTGAAGCATTTGATTAATTGACATTAAACTCTTATGTGCAAGGATTGCCATATACTGAGAACTCAGAAATAATATTACAGCGTTTTTTTGTACCTCCAGTTTCACCAAAAGTATGCTTTGTCTCCAATTTTAAATGGAACACATAATACATCTTTACATTTTTTAATACTGCTCATTAAAAACTTTTCAAAAAGTACCCTTTTTAGATACATCTATACAAAGTATTGTTGCTATACTAAGAAAACAAAAAATGTGTACCAAATAATAGCATTAAAGGCTTTTCAAAAATTTCCCTTATTAGATACTTCTGTACAAATTATAGTTGCAACACCAAGAAAACAAAAAAATGTGTACCAGATACTAAAATGTTCCTTCTGTTTACTTGTTTTGTGAGTAACAACATAAAATATGGTCCACATTTATATAACTATGTTATAAGAGATGTTGAAAATGATGTCCTTCAGCAGCAATATATTGCTAGCATCTGCATATGAAATCCCTGTATTTCATTTAACTTTTCTTCCATAAGAACATAACAGAACACGTTTGTTTCCTTGAGAGATCCTGTCTCTTGTAGTTCTTTAACAGTTTATGACAAAACCACAATCAAATAGTTCTCTTATGAAGCACAACTCAGTAACAGATGTGTGGCATCTTGATCAGTTCCTAAGCCCATAGGCATAATTCATCAAGAGAAAGAGAGAGAAGCGAATAAAATCTCTGTATCATTATTTTGGGAATGCCATAATGAACTTGATTTATATGTGAAATTTAAAGTTTTCCCAGAAAATGCCATAATGACAGATTGAGTTTTAATTTTACTGCTAGTAGACCTACTAATATGCAATTGGTACATTTATTTGGTCATGATTGCCATGTGCCCTCAGTTGGCGTCAAACCATAAAACATGGATTTGCAAGGTTAATATTGTTACATGCTACCCATCAAGGACAATGTGTTCTCTTTTAAGATTCATAGTCCGATTTGGAATCTATGTGATTAGCTGCATTAATCTCAAGTTTGTAACAGATTGAACTGTCAGAAACGAAAAACTGATAGCAGTGCATACTTCATATTAAAATAGAAGAACTGTACTATGATCGCATTAGTTTGATCTAGCAGCAGAGATTACATCACTTAAAGAACAATACTTACAATTAGTGGGTCAACATTGCCTGGAGAGTTAAAAGAAAATCATATCAAAGCAGCTAATATGCCATATACAATAATTTTCATGTGTATTTAAATTGTATGACATCACCATTAGAATGTGATTTCAGGGACCTCACCTTTTAGTAGTGCTCTAAAAGTGCCACTACGAGATCCCTCACATATATATCACCGAGTTTCATGTTTTCAAGACTTTGATTGAAGCAAGCTTCTGAAGGTTCTTAATCGAACATTACTGCATAGTTCCTTAAAGAGCCACCACCAGTAAAGTTTTGTTGATGAGCAATATTTTTTTGTCTCCCCTCCTTTCCATATCCCAAAAAGCAATGCTTAATAATTAACTGTGATATAACGTTTAATTATGGTATATGAGGAAAATGCAGAAACTATTGAATACAGGGTATTAAGCAAATGCAATAAAGACCCGAGCAAGTATATTGTGTTTAAGCCATTAAATATAACACAATAATTTGCTGATTTTGGAACAGCAGAACATTCCATGGAAAATGGAAGAACAAAAACAGGCATAAAGTTGTAGTCATTCATGCCTAATTAGACCCTCCACAATAAAATATGTGAGAGAGGGAGAATAAAGCAGAATTATTTAGGGAACAAACAGTCATATTTAAGCTGCTTAAAAAAAAAGGTAAATGCTTGTTGAGAACAATCAGGTAGCAAGTTTAGAACTTATAAAGAAATAAAAGATGCAAATGCACTACTGGATCTGCTAATGCAACCTTTGTAATGTGCTCATCAGTGAGAAAATATTCACTGTTCAGAAAAAATGTAGTAAACACAGTGAGAGTTTATGTCAAAAACTCGTGCAAAAGTAGCAATGAAAATGATAAATGCACATCCATATCAGAAGTTCAGTCAGTGGTAGTAGTTTTAGTATTTTTGTGAGCCAACTGTAACAACATCATTCATGAGGCAGTTGCATATTTAATTGCTGTAATCGTTGAACTTTTCAGCAAGATTAAGAGAACCAAACAGAGTAAATACAGGCTAAAATTGATGGAACAATGAATTTGCATTTAGTATTTATTCAATAGGCCTCTGTGAGGTGTAATCTGCAGGCACCTGTATTTAATCTTGAAAGACTGTAGAATTGCCTTGAAATTATAATGCAAAATCAATTTAGTTAGTGCTAGCAAACAAATAGATTATTAACCAGATACACAAAACTGATAAACATGTGCCAGAGAAACAAAAAGGCATATGTCCATTTTCATGACTTTTCAGAAGAAGCAGACAAACAAGTATAGAAGTAAAATTAAAAAAAAGTAAGTGGACTTGAGTATTCATTTTTTACACTTTTATAAGTTTAGGTTGTATTACCACTCCATTGTCTACAGCTTCATAAGTACAATATTTATATACAAGACAAACAAGTCTAGAAGCAAAATTGAAAAAAATGTAAGTGGAGTTTAGTGTAAAAAAATGAATACCTAAGTTTAGAATATATTACCATTACATTGTCTACAGCCTCATAAGTGCAATATATATATATATATATATATATATATATATATATATATATATATATATATATATATATATATATATATATATATATATATATACACACACACACACACACAAGCAAAAAACTGTTTCTAATGATGTATAATTGCACATTGTTCATGTAAAACTTAAGCTGTGATTTTTAGATATGTTATTTAGGCACTGAATATCTTTGTGTAGCTTGAATTAAGTAACCTTTGTTTTTAATTACTTCTAAAATCAATAATTTAAAAAAATAACATAAAATTACACTGCTTTTCCACAAAGGTCTTGAAAATGTTTTCAGTTTAATAAACTTTTTTGCCAATATTAAGAGTCTGAAGCTTAAAATGTATTTATCCTTCCAATTAAAAATGAATGTAAAATCCACACAGTGAAACTATCATAAATCTTGTTGAATTAAAAGTAAAACTACTAAGATCATGTCAACACATTAAAATTCTCTTGATGTTTCACATTAAAATTTTTTTTATTAAAAAGTAAGTTAGGACTAGTTTCGTAAGTCACTTGCTTACATTATCAACCAATTGGGTTACTATAATGGATAGATTTTCATTCAAAATTCTGGTAGTAAAACCCTGATATTTCCCTCGCATAGATGGTGCCTATCCACACAAATGCCACAACAGTCTTTCCATGAAAGGTTATGGTCATTTAGATAAGAGTTAACAGAATTGAAAATATTGTGTTCAGTGGTTGTAATCTTCAGTGTTCTAGAACAGAAATTGCTCATTAATACTTTATCATCAATAAGCCCAATGAGTTTTTCTTTATCACTAGTGTAAGTACTTTAATCTACTTGCAAAGCAAATTTTTTATCAGATGTATTTTCTCTACACTTGTTCGTTTATATTGGATGACATCTCAGATATCCTGAAGCTCATTGTATTGTTGGAGAGGGAAACTTTCAAAACTTTATTACTAACATCTTTACCAAGTGTTGTTTCAAATTTTATTTTACATGCAGGGCAATGATTTTCACTGCAACAGTGTAAGGTCTTGAATCTGTCGTCTTAACACTCTTCATGCTTCACTAACCTTAAAATTATACAGAACCGGTTTCAAAGATATGTTATCTCCATCTTCGGCCATGGACGACTGGTGTGAACGGTTGTTGTTGCATAGTATCAGAAGCAATGTTCCACTCTGGTGAAACTTTTATGAACTTAAAATTTTTATTTTCTTCTTTCGGAATGTCAAAATTCATCAAATGATCCTATGTTTGTAGATGTAAATCTTTTCCCAAATATCCAATTCTACTGGTCCCTGTACAGCTCTCAATAATTCAACTTTTTTCTTTATATCATGATTTTCGGTCCAAAAGTGATATGCCACCGCTGAGTTTTCTATTTGGATCATTTGATGAATATGAACATATTCATATGAACATATTCATATAAACATATTCATATGAACATAAGGATCATTTGATGAATTTTGACATTCCGAAAGAAGAAAATATAAATTTTAAGTTCATAAAAGTTTCACCAGAGTGGAACATTGCTTCTGATACTACGCAACAACAACCGTTCACACCAGTCGTCCATGGCCGAAGATGGAGATAACATATCTTTGAAACCGGTTCCGTATAATTTTAAGGGTGAAGCATGAAGAGTGTTAAGACGACAGATTCAATTCACATGAGCTTCACTGTGTTAGTTCCATATAAAAACTTTTTTAAAGATTTACAATTTTTAAAAAATTTTGAGTGTAAGGTCTCTTTCTTTGCACTATCAATTCTGCTGTTTTAAAGAAGGCTTCAAGAGCAATGTTAGCTCTGGTAACTCTCTTAACCATTCTCACAGCTGATTTTTTCTGCCCTTCTATTGGACATAAAAAAACTTTTTTGTGACTCACCAAGATGCTTGGTAGTAAGATGCCGCTTCAGCTTGATAAGTACCTTGGACTGATTGCTGAGTGTTTCCCCATAAACTACATACATGGGCAAGGGTTTTCCAGATCCTTCATCCACAAAATCCATACTGTTCAAATGTGTCCCTTTATTTCCTTTGTCTTGTCTCTTGAAGCTGATGGTCCTGGAGGAACTTCAAAGTTTGTATTAACACCAGCAATCAATGTTGACTGTTCATTCTCTGTCCTGGAGTTTACATTTCTTTACAGTGAACTTATCCATTGGAAACACAGTGAAACAACTCTGAAAATATAAAACTGGAAGTAATTGAAGTGCTTGCTTGCTTGCTTGCACAGCACTTATATTTACACCTGTCACCGGTGCTATTGGCCAATGAATACTGTGTACAATAATAGATATTGCATATAGCCTTGTTGTTGAGTCTGATGGTATGAGTCATTTCATTGTTGCCATGCTTTCAATGTATTGAAGCTTAGTTATTCTTTGTATTATTAGACAGTGTACTTTAAATGTAATTAATATGCCAGCATGTTCTGTTTTTGCATGCTGTAATAACTCTGGTCTTGATTCTTGTGTAGGATATTAAAATTTTGCAACAAAGAAAAATTCCTGACACTGCTAAATTTATGAGGCCATCTTTTCGTATTAATCCATGGATTGGACACCTGAGATGAAATTTAATCCAACTAATCATTTGTCTTCCTCTTCTTCTTCATCATCACTAATACCAGTAATTGATATAATGTAATTAATATATATATGTTTTAAGTAGTCCCTACTATTATTTAAGAACTTTCAAAAAATTGGATATTTTTAAAAAATTCTGTTGGAACTCACACAGTAAGTAAGAGTATGTTAGACAACAGATTAATTATAATTTACATATATCTAATCTGTCGTCTAACACACTCTTAAATACCACCATATTTAAAAGTAAGTGAAGCATAAGAGTGTGTTAGAGGACAGATTAGATATAATTTACAGTCCCTACTATATTTTTGTTCATTCCCAAAATATATCTCTCAGCACCACTGAGCACCAGCACCATTATTATTTATCTTGCTGTTGCCCACTGTTAGTTGCATTACTTTCCTAAGCATCCATCATTCTTAAAGCCTGCTCTGAGGCTTCTTTGATGATCTGACAAAAGTGTCAACAGTAAATTGTTTTTATTAATATTTATTCCATATCTCTGTTTTTCGTTCAGGGTTTTAAAAATGCATTCTAATGCATTTGTAAATAGTTTTGAAGGAATAGGGTCAGTTTGTTTCACTCCTCTAACAAGTGTAATATCTTGTTTTTACTTTAGCATAGCCTTCGATTCTAGAGCTTATCCACTATTCTGAAGTATTTTTGCTCTATTGATGTGCTACCACTTAAAGTACATTTACATACTGCACTGAATCAAAAGCTTTCTTACAGTACATAACTGTTATGTATAATTTATAGTTGAAATCCTTTGCTCTCAATAACTTGGTTAACAATCTGCAGGTAATGAACTGCAGTGTAGCTGAGTGACTCCAGATTTTATCTCATAGAATCATAGTTTTCACAAGAAATGGTGCATGCTCTATTGATGAATAGCCCATGAGATTAAGCATGTAATAAAAGCTGAGTTATTTTTAAAATTATATCGATGTCCCCTTTTAAATGTTGTACATCGTTAGACAATGCAAGAAAAGATTATGTGCAAAAAATGTGTAACCAATACATCACATAGGGCCCACAAAATTTAAATTAAAATTATATGAAATAAGTTGAAAAGCTGAACAGAAGATGACATGCACAACAGAACATGCATTTGTGTCTGGCAATGGTGTACAAGGCAGACTGTCATATATCTACCTGTGTGTATACCAGGTTTCTCAACTACTCTTATATCATTTTAATGTAAATTTGCAAGTTTATGTGCTGTTATCAGTTACTCATTTTTTGCATATAATGAATTGCTTTGTCTGTCAATGCACAAAATTTGAAAGGAGATTTCAATATGAGGGGTTTAAAAGATTCCCTTATAAGTGTTAGAAACTAACAACAAATTATTTATCAGGAAATCACTCAAATTTCATGGTTTTATTCCATTTACTTGGACATGTTTCAAAGGCTGTTTCCTTCATCGTCAGCACAGTTCCACTGTCAGATTTAAGCATGGTATTAAGATGTCACTCTATGGATTTTATGAACTTTATATTGTTTATACTTTATACTGTTGTTTGTTGTTGTTGTTGTTTGATCTTCCAAACAACAGTAACCTCATAAAATCCACAAAGCAACATCTTAATACCATGCAGGGAAGCTGACAGTGGAACCGTGCTGATGATGAAGACAACAACTTTCAAAACATGTCCAAGTAAGTGGAGCAAAACTAATGAAATTTGAGTAATTTCCTCATAAATAATTTGTTATATTATACTATATTTCACTGTGAAAATCCCTGCTATTTAAATCTATGCATTAACTGCTTAGTCCTTTTGTATTTCTTTATTCATGTGAAAACATTAATCTCACCTAGTTTATAGTTTGAATTAATTTGATAATAATTTTTTTAAGTTAATTCTTCCAGATTAGTTTTTGATTAAAACTAGTCTAACATTGAAATTAATACCTAAATGAGTCTAATTAAATGCTATATAATTTTTTTACAGGGTCTGGATCATGCCCAGAATGTAATGTACCTCTTAGAAGAAGCAATTTTAGAGTGCAACTGTTCGAAGATTCAATGGTTGAGAAAGAGGTGGATATACGAAAGCGTGTATTGAGAGATTTTAACAAAAAAGAGGAAGACTTTGGTACATTGAGAGATTACAATGATTATTTAGAGGAAGTGGAAACAATAATATACAATCTAACAAGTAATAAGGACATAATAGCTACAAATAAAAAGATTGAACAATATAAAAAAGACAATCGAGAACAAATTCTGAAAAATAAAAGCAAGATTGGAAGGGAGGAGTTAGAGCTAGAAGAACTCCTTGAGGAAGAAAAACATCAGGAAGAACTGAAGAGGAAGGAATTGCTTAAAGTTGAACAGGAAGAGAAGAGGAAGAAAATGCGTGAAAAGGAAGCTCTTATTGATGAGTTAATGTTTTCCAATGCAGATGCCAAAAACATAGTAGAAACATTTGCTCAAAACATACAACAAGCAAAAGAAGAGGCCAAGCAAGCACCTGTGGTTCGAGCAACTCAGTTTTCTACGGGAATTAAGTTTGGTCGTCAAGGACATCAGGGATTTATGCCAGTTCCCAAAGTAGAAGAAGGTCCTCTGTTCTCTTATGAACCCCTTAAACTGCCAGTTGATGGACCAAAACCACCAACATGGTCAGAACTAGAAACTGAAGGATATCTACGATGTATTGAACCTGAAAGAACAGAACATCAAGCAGGCGGTTATAAGGTACAAATATCTTGCCTTCGAGCTCTTCAGGAAGCTATGGCAGGATTATATCATGTCTCAGATAGAACCGAACTTGCTAGCTGATGGATATTCAAAAATAAATTGAAGACCTTCCTTATTATAGTGAAATAAAAGCTATTAGCACAAAACAATAAAAAGAAATATCTACTCTTTTTGTATTACCATCCTATTTTGGTTCCTGCTTTAATTGCCTTAATATTTATTGTATGGATTTGATAATAAGGACTTTGATAACAGCAAGGAAAAACATAAAAGTGACACAGCACAAGAAAAAAAAAAGCATGTAAATTTATTGTAATCCTGTTTTGTGTATTATTTTTTGTATGGTTTAAAAGCTTAAGTATTGAAATTAAATATTCACTGAGAAAATAAGGGCATTTGAGTTACCATAAAATAAAGCATCTGGGAGATTGCAACTTTCAAGATTGAATTTGCACTTTAGTAATATTTGGCTGGGATAGAGAAGATATTATTGTGATCAAAGAACATGGTGGACCATTTCCTGCCTAAATGTAGGCAAGCTTGCTGAGAGCTAAAACACTTCTGAGAAGGGAGACTCACCAGTCCTATTACAAGATTGGATTGCCTACTGTATTATTAACATATTTTTTTTGCCCCATTACACTACTGTCAAGTAAATGGAAATGTACTGTGTTATAGTATTGTTAAATTATTTATTAATTATTCTGCTTTGTAGAGCACTAATTTTCTGTTCAGAAACCTTCCTTTGCTATTAAGGCTCTTAACAGAAACTTAGCCAGGCTTTTAAACAGCTTCAAAATTGAATGTTAACATAACTTCACTTACAAGGTTTTTAAATTGGGAACCTTGTTACCCTCCTCATCTGTTGAGTGACTGCTTGGTAAGTTATGGGATTTTTGGTGTGATCATGGATAAATCCGAGTTGCTTCTCTGTTGACTTATTTTGGTTGGAATAGCAATTTACTGAATTCGATTAGGGGGAATGTAAATTTTGAGTAACTTATTTCAATTTTCTAAAATGAATCCCATGTGAATAGTTCTATTCGACTATGTATTTCTTTTAACAAAATACTTCTCGCTTAATTATATGATTCTGTTACCCAAGTCGCTTCTCTGTTGACATATTTCGGCTGGAATAGCAATTTACTGAATTCCATTAGGGGGAATGTAAATTTTAAATAACTTATCTCAATTTTCTAAAATGAATCAAATGTGAATAGTTCTATTGGACTATGTATTTCTTTCAACAAAATACTTCTTGCTTAATTATATGGTCCTGTTCCCAAAAAGAGTTCCTACCAATAATGTTTCCCATTGCTTTAGCCAGTTATTTCTAAATTGTTCCTTCTTCCTGTTTTCCAAATTTCTGTTAGTTTCTCATAGTAAGGGAAAGTAACATTTCATACAATCAAGATTTTGGAAGGGAAAAAAGTGAAAGTCACATTTAAAATTGCAAATAAAAAAGAGAAATATTTCTGGCAGATTTATTCATGAATTTTCTTGAAACATACATCATAAACACTTTTCCATTAATTTTTAAAATGTGGTACAGACATGCAGATGATTTATTTGCAATACTACCAAAGAAAAGTTCATCAGCTAAAACTTCTCAATTTATAAGAGAAAACCACAAAATTCACCATAGAAACTGAAGAAAATAGAAATCCCCATTTTAGACTTAAAAATTATAGGAATCTCAGACAAACTCAACTTTGGTATTTACAGCAAAGGCACACATACTGATAACTACATAAAAAAACAATAGCTATAATCCAATCCCACATAAATATATCATTTTCAATAGTTTGGTACACACACTTTTATATCCAAACTTAACATTTTCCATAAACAAATTTAATGTCTAAGAGGTAATGCATGAACAGTCATGCTCTGCTTAACCTCCTTGTTTACTGATTTAATAATGATAATCCATGAGCACAACAGCTATGGAGAGTATGGGCTTACTGCATGAATGTTATGTCCTCTATAAGCATCTTGCAATATCTTTGACAGAGCACAATATTTTAGGGGTACATGTGATCTCCAGGCCTCTATCAGGAAGCTTTTGTTATCCAAGGATGTTACCTCTCCATCAGGTAGCTCCCTAGTTGTCATCATGAGACTGGTTGAACCCCATGTAGACCTTGCTTAGAAATTTCGAAGCAGCTACCAAGGGGTCAAACAGACTAGTTAATGTTCCACTCACAAAAACGGAATTCAGAAAAGAAATACAATATATATATATATATATTCAATACAGGAATAATCAATAGATCCAGTACTAACAAAATAGTTGAAAAGATCCCGGGTTTGAACTAAAAATTTGCCAAGTCTTCCTAATTAAATACATAATTACTGGTTAAATATTTT
Source organism: Metallyticus violacea (assembly GCA_030762175.1). Classification (NCBI taxonomy): domain Eukaryota; kingdom Metazoa; phylum Arthropoda; class Insecta; order Mantodea; family Metallyticidae; genus Metallyticus; species Metallyticus violacea. Next base: position 19,252,268 of record CM060838.1, on the reverse strand, counting down.
AATTCTATTTCTGCAGTTTATGTAGAAGTCCAAACAAATTCTCAATGCTACATTTATAAGCACTAAGATTTCTTAATTTATATACTCAGTGATATTAGATTAGCGCAAAGATTTCTTAATATACACTCACTGACAGATTGACATATTCAAAAGTAAAATATACTTTAAAGACATTTATGTGCTTAAAAATATCAAGAGAATTACAAATACTGCAGATTCACATATCTGGAATATCATCACAAGTTTGGGATCTTCAAACATAGCATAAAATTAGCACCACAAAATAAATACAATAAAAAAGCTTATTAGGTTCTTCATTAAAAGACAGCATAGGAACAGAGAAAAAATATCAGGCACATATGCTGCAATAGATTGCTCAGACTAATTTAAAACATATAGGAAAACTAAGAAATTTGTAAACCAAACTTTTAGAAATATCTGGCTAAACAATTGGAAAAATCATTGTAGCAACTTAATTTTGGGAATACAACCATGAAATAAAGAAGAAGCCATTTTGTTAAAAGAAATACATGCTCCAATAGAACTATTCACATGGGAACAAATTTATATTTTAAAAAAATCGAGATAAATTAATTAATTTTTAGATTCCACATCTGGATGAATTCAAAAAATTCCAGCCAACAAATAATGACAGCGAAGCAACTCCAGATCCAGCCATGACCACACAATAGTCCAATACTTGAAGAATTTGTTACAAAATCGATAGTCCATGTTGAATCTTACTTAATTTATTTTTTGTATATCGCTGTTTGAAGAATAATTTAAGATTATTTTCTTGATATATAATTATATAGGTATTCAAGTCAAGGTGCCAAGCAGTCAGTCAGCAGCTGAAGATGAAAACAAAGTAAAATAAATACTGTACTTGTGAAGCTGTTGACAATGGTATGGTAATATATCCTAAACTTTTTACACTAAACTCCATTTACTTACATAAAATAAGATGCATTTTGGGAGAATCTCTCCCATCTTCAGTTGCTCACTGAACTGCCATTACTCAAAATGATGGCTAGACACCTGGATATTCCTGTGTTGGCATCTATTGGCTGAAGTAGGAAATGACTGAGTTCATCCATAGGAGGAAACTTGGAAGTTCATTAGGTTTTCTTTATTTTTTAATATGAAAAATTTTTCCCAAGTGGATAACTCCATTGGGTTGTGAAGATGTTTCAGCATTTTAATTCCCAGTTTTATTTCGTAGTTTTTGGTCCAAAAGTGAGCTGCTACTGTTGATTTGTCCACCTGCTTAAATCAAATATTCCTTAAGTGTTCTTTCTTCCAAATTTTTAAATTTCTCTTTGTTTTGCCTAAGTAAAATAAAACAACAAGTTTGTTTATTTGTTCAATAATCCTACTATTAAATTTTGTTAAAAAATGTATGAACTGAAAACATGCATATCAATAAAAATATTTTAAGAAACAAAAAACCTTAAAAATTGAATATTTTAACGAAAACTTGGGCAAACTTTTGCCATTCTCAAATGATACCTCACAATGAACTAGTCAGCTTTATCATCAAGATACAAAGAGCTGCTTATGTTTCAGTAGCACTTTAAAATGGCTATTGCATTAAGATGCCTCAGTCCTTCTGACGATCTTAAGTGGTTTTACAGCCTTATACAGACGTGATCTTTCAGCTGTTTAAGTTGACATTGGAACAAATTGTTCAAATTGTGCAATTGTACAAATTTGATTTGATTTACTTTACTCCAGAAGTATTTTGGGTGCACAGTTTTCATGAGAAAAAACTTATCTAGAACCTTTGATTCCAAAATGACAATTTCATGTTGCGATGCAATATCAATCTGTCAGGATCAATATCATCTTTAAAATAATTGACAATGTTTGTAATACCATCACTTCTATTTGTGATGAATTATTCAATTTTAACTAACAGATGTAAAGCATCACTTTCAAATATAGAACACATTGAACATATTTAAAAAAGCATTGAATGGTAGCAGTACATAACTTTAGGGGTGGCAGAGTTCTGACAAGAACTTACTCAATCTAATCTTTTTGTAGTGTACTTTGGTGAGATAGCTGTGATGTTTGTTAGTGAAAAGGTTGAACTCTTTTTTGATTCCTTCCCAAAATGTGTCGTAAGTGTAACTAATGTGTGAGAGGCCAGATGCTGAACCATATACGCTTCTGGAAAACTTCCTGTTCTCTTCTGTAGCACAGTGTTAACTGCATCAATTTGACAAAATATATTTCACAATACACATGCCAGTAAAAATATAAATTAAAATTTAAAGACAAAATACTTTGGAACCGACATCTGATAACAATAACAATGCTTCTAACAATTCAAGAAAATTAATAAATTGCCTATAATTAAAATGAAATGACAATGATGATAAGTGAAACGCTCATCTAGTTTAACAGAGTGGTCTTATGTTAATCGAATCATTGCTTTATAACTGCTTGAAGAATATCTTTTAGGACAATTCCTCAAATAGATGTACATCTATTAAATTTAACACATTAAAAAAAAAATTAAATATGTATTGATTTATCATCACCATTTGAAAATATTGAAAGAGATCAGCATCTCTAACAAGAATTTCAGGGAGAACCCAGGCCCCTAGGAGTTGGTTTCTAGGGCAATAGGTCAATTTGCTGCTTGAAGGTGACCTTTTAATTGGAAGTGCTCTTTCACTTGGACGATATCACAGCAGCAATTTTTGAGGAATGTGAATAAATTTGATATCATTTGGGTTCCTGAAGGATTTCTCTCCAAATTCTTCACACACTTTATCAATTTTTGTATTCCCATTCTTCTGTATTACAGTTTCATTCAACATATTGTTTAAGCATAATGGCTCTACATTGCATTTATGGCTGGTTATACAAGATATTTATCAACCTTTGGCATGATATAAAACACTGATACCCAAAATTCAAATATTGCCTATTCTAATTTGAGTGACCAGGCTACTCACTGGGGATATTTCTCTGTCTTTTCAAAGCATTCAATTAAGTTATACAGATTTTCATGTACAACTTGCACAGTTCTGGTTTTGAAATTATACCTAGTCATAGAGGGGGAAAGAGTCTTGTCTTCTTCTTTTTTTTTTTGTTTGTTTTTTTTTTTTTTTTTTTTTTAAAGCCCGTTTTTACTACTGAGGCACCACAGGCAGTGGACACTGATAATACATGAGATGAAATGAAATATTAGGAAAGGATTTTTAAGGAAGGAAACATTCCAGGCCTAAGTTTAGGGTACCTCCCCAGCATTTGCCAGTTATGAGGACTGAGGAAAATCTGGAAAAAAACCTCAGTCAGGGAGGATGGTCCTGGTGGGATTCGAACTCCAGAATTCCCGCTCACGAGTCTGCATCTTAACGACCTCAGTCACCCATGGCGATTAAGAGTGTTTCTGCCTATTTCATTCATCATGGCTGTTCTTTGGGAAGAATTGAAAAAGAAAACAAGAAGTTTAATTGCGTTTGAAAACAATATTTTGGCAGGATGCTTGTTAAGGATAAAATGAAAATCCTGTGTAACAGTGCATATTATCAGCATATTGGAATTGCTCTTTAAGAAGAATTTTGTCTCTAGAATGACATCTGCTCATTACACTGGCATCATCATAACTTTGTAAAATGAATTTATTGAGAAAGTAATTTCTAATAAAATTTGTTCGACAGACCTGCTACAGATTTGGCATCATGATTAGTATTGTAAAATGCCCAGAACCTTTCAATTAGGTTACCAATGCATCAAATATAAATAACCAAAAATTATAATTATTAATTACTAATTCTACTGCTGCTATATCCATAGTTTTATCCAAAATTACAGACACAAGCTCAGCATTAGATGTCTCATTTTTTACTCCCTGATGATATACCTCTAACATACAACCTAGCAAACATATTGAACTTCTTTAGAAATTTCCTTAAATGCAATTGCATTGGCAAGATGGTCTTTAAGAACAATGTCTAGTTCAGCAATGTAACAGTCCTCTAAAAACCCAGGTTTACAAAGTCATTGCTTTTGTCATGTCCTCAAAGTGCAAGCTCAAAATACCACAAAATTTCACATAGTTATTTTAGATAACTTATAGTTCACCTATCAAATTTTTAAACCAAACACACAAAATAATAATATAATGGACCCACACTCATACATACCATACTTACAATTCAAACAATGTATAAAAGTAATTAAAAAAAAAGATGAAAACTCCTTAAAGTTCACACCCACATAATGACCTGATCATTTTACTGTTATATAGATTGCCCAGATGTAATGCTTAGATACAATTTAATATCTTGAGTGCCTAAAAGATAGAATTTCAGTTGTGAGTATAATTGATTTTTAGAATTTTCATACCTTTTTATTTCCTGAGACAAATGTCCCACATCATCAACTGCTGTTTTAGTCCATGCAGCTTCCGCAGATTATTTCCAAGTAACTAACAGGCAAGCAAAAGAAACTTATTAATTAGATGCACCATAAGCAAATGCATACACTTTTAGTATAAAAGATTGTAATTGTTGTGAGAAAGATTTGAACTTTTTCACAACAATTTTATAATTGCATTTTCTTGAATGTGTTATATTTTGAACAGAAACAGTCCTTCCGAAGTTTGGATTTCTACTTTAACATCATTCTAACATCAGTAAAGAACAACAGTTTCTGAAAACTGTTTACTGACTTAGAAACTTTACTCTAAAGATAGACAATGAAAACTAATTAATAAGCATTTCTTTGAAACATTTTACATTGTTGCAGTGTATGCATTTCTCACCACCATTGGATGATAAGGATAGTTATTCATTGTCTGTTCCTCTCTATTCTACTGTGCATGGGCTGTACCAGGAGGCAGATTTTTTGCAACTCCTATGGAATTAAATGGATGCATTGCCTCCAATACTCCTCCCTTGCTATGAACAGCAAGGTAAAACAATGAAACTGGGAAATGGTCTTAACTCCAGTTCTTTTTGCTTTAGAGTAAGGGAGTGCACTTAACTTTCCACATAGAATGCCATGAATCATATGCCTTATTCTAAAAACGGCATTAATAAATAATAACAATGTTTGACATCTTAAAAATTTCATAATTCTGTATCCAAATATGCCAAAAAAAATTCTTCATATTCCATTTTTGAGGAAAGTGCCACTAACCCACTGTCACAGATCGAGTGAATGTGTCCAAGAGATCATCCTTTCTCTTGATATTTAAACCGTATACTTATTAAATAATTTGTTAATTATTTCTTTATTAGTTAATGACTTCATATTTATACTTTATCTGTTACTCTTTTTTATTTTGCTATTAAGTGCAAGTATCTGAGAGTTACATTGCACCTGCTCTTATATCTCATAGTTGGAATAGCTTTTAACACATAAGGACTGATTGTAAGAAATGTGGCAATAGTACTTAGTGCTACATTGGAAGTGAAGCAAGACAAAATGAAATTTTTACTTATTGAAACCTTGATGAAACTTCAAAAAAGTCACAGCAGTCACCACTATTATCATCATGTTCTGATTAAGATTCAAACTCTGTAAAATGTCATGGAAAGAACGTAGAGAGTGGAATGCTATTTTATGTGTATGTGTATGAAGTTAAAATTTATTTTATTATTTTATAACATGAACATTATAATCTTTGTCCATTTAGATAATAATAGGTAGTATTGTTTTTCATGCAGGGTTTGTCAGTCCTGGTGTTCTAGTGGTAACCATATTTCCCTCATAGACCCAAGATTATGAGTTAAATCCCGAACAGGTTCATGAATTTTTTCAGGAGTAAAAATAATAAGTATGGTTTCCTTCTGAAGGGAAGTAAAGCCATGGGCCATGTGTCATAAATTTATGGCATGAAAAAGAACCTCAAGCGTGAAAGGAGAGGCTCTGAGCAAAATTGTTCAGCCATTTCACACCCTGAATTGAATGGGATGCAGAAGACCTGAAATTTTAAAGAGTGTCCGTAAATAAACCAATGAATAAAATCATATTGTGTTACTGTGTAAAAAGTACTTTATTTGTTAACGTTCCATCAAGTGTTAGTCAACAAGGAAAACATTAATTGCTACCTCTCCACATAAAGCAGGGAATGATTAAAGATGATCATGGATTTGCTTACTTAAAATAAAAATTTCCACACCTTAGTGAAGTCAATATAAAAGAAGATATCTTTGTGGTTCCTCAGAGAAACAGCTATTTGAAAATCCTGACTCTTCAAAAAAATAATTGAACGCTGCTGACAGTGGGGCTTGGGATACATTTGAAAATGTGTGTAGCCACTTTTTGGCAAACAGAAAGTCTGAAAATTTTCTGAAATTGTGGAAAATGTATTGTCCTCAAAAAAATTATCATGAATGAATTGAATACTAATATTATTGAAAATCACCCAAAGCTTTTAACCAATTTATCCTTTGAGTTAAACAACTTTTGACAAAAGTATTGCTCAGTCAGCCTGAATGCAGAACTGTAAATTGGCTAAGATCTTCATCTACTTGCTCCTATATGTCTGATAGAAAAGTGTGCACAGCAAATGGCATAATGATATCTAATAGACACTTTCTGCACATCACATTTACATTGGGCATATTATATTGTTTTTAAGAAAAAGATGTGAAATCGTAGTACTTTTGAACTATTTATGATTCGGCATTACTCCTTCAGATAAATTCAAGTATTTTTTGTTAGCATGTTTATTTATCTTAGGTCAAAGATCATGAAACAGAAGGAAAGGCCACTGGCTATAACAACTGTGATTAAGACTTTGAACTGCAAATACAAAAAGAGGCATCTATAGAAGTCATGCTGTCTGGGGCAACTAAATGTCAAGTATTTCTTTATCTCATAAAAAGAAAAATTATTTGACATTGGAAAAAGAGGAAGTTGGTTAGTTAGTGTATAGCTGTCATATATAGATTATTAGGAATAAGTTACATTTATAGCATGGTCTTAGGATTCCAATGATTACTAGCAGCCTTCAATTGTAGTTTGTGTTTATGGTCTACTAGATATAAATTTGTGTTACAAAAGTATGCCTATAAATGTGTAAAATCACTTTAAATCCACACCAGTAGCTCAATATTTTCTTTTTCCCATTCTGCTTCCTTGATTTATCTGTGCTCTTGTACACGAGGGTCTTATTTGTGGAGTTTAGTTCTAGGTTTGGCAGCAACCAGTGAAAGTTTACCAGAAGACGCTTGGATAAAAATTAAATTTGAGTAGCATATCATCTTGATGGAAGCACAGAATTGGTAGTATGGGATATTTTGAAGGTGACAATGTTGTAAATTGGCAGTAAATAGTAATATAAAAACAAAATAAGTATATCATTACATTCCTCAAAATAAATAATTACTTTCAGGACAACCATTCCCCAGGGAAATTTTGAAATTAAACAAAATGAAGACCAAAGACATTCATTCAAGTAATGGCATGACTGACTAATGGTAGAAGAACAGCAAGGAAAACCAAAAAAGATGGAATGTATTCTGGAAAGTTCTGAATTATTTTAATTGAATTTGTGCAGCATGAACTCGAAAGGAGAATTAGGGAAAACAAGACTAATTATTTAAAGAAACTCAAGGAAAACATTTCCAAACAATAGAGATGAAATACAAAAGCTTTGACTCTCTCATGAGTCAAACTATTTGAAAAACCTCCCAGCTTCCACTTACTTATGGTTTAATCAGGACATGTATCGTGGACCTTTGTACGCTCCTCAGCTGTTATATGACTATTGAACAGAATATAGATACCTAAAACAGTTTGGGGGCATTTAACACTACACATTTGTTAGCCAAGATCTGGCTAAACCAGATGTACTGAAAATAGGAAAAGTTGCTGTTTCTTTAAATGTTAAGACTTTCTTAAGATTGTTTTTTATTATATAATTTATTAACCTATGTGAAATTTAGTTTTCTTTTTCATGAAAATGAAACTTTTCTCATTCTTTTTTAATTAGATATATTGAAATTAAGTTATAGGTATCATGTAGTCATAAAACTAAAGCTATTTCATGAAGGATATTTGAACCAGAGCAATCATCACTGACTGACCTTATTGTTTGCATCTTACATTAAAATGTTAATAAAAGGAAACAAACTTTGTCAGATTAGTAGATTTGTTTTCTTTTGTGACACAGATCATAGTAGTAATTAATAAAGTACTATTTAAATTAATAGTGGACATTTCTTTGTATGCATGAAATTTAAAACTATGGTTTGGGGAAATGTAGGGATGTTATTGAATTATGGGCAGCCTGAACTCGGTTTCCTACTGAGGAAATGCAGTCGCCGCAACCGAAGAGAGAGAGAGTGAGAGAGAGAGATCGTCGCCGCGCATAAAGTAAGTATTTTTATTTTAGTATTTACATTTTTACTGAAAACATAAAATGTACTAAAACCGATTATTATAATAACAACAATTATAATATAATAAGTTCTAGTCTCTGTTATAAGAGATATTAAAAACAATTTCCCTCAGCGGCAATACATTGCTGGCATCTGTGTAAGAAATTCCTTCCTTCTTAACTTTTCTTCCGCAAGAACATGACGGTTCGGAAACCATTTTTTGTCACTGGGAGATTCTTTCTCTCACAACTTTATAACAAGTTGGCGTACAGCTTCTCTATCTGGAACATAATTGTCAGGATATTTTGGGGGAATTTTTCACATATGAATTGCGCATGAAACCCATTCTTTGGGGCTATATATTTGTGGCATCATACCTAAGAACAATCAATTCACATTTTATACACAATGAAAACACCGAGTAACGTATGAACGTGGTAAAACTTCACTCGGGCTAATTATAAACTTCTACCTACATATACATAATAGGCATTAACGACTGACACGCAGCCGCCCTCTACTGGCCCGTATCTCAAATCACCTCTCTATACCTATAATTGCTACCTAAATATTGTAAAATGAGTCATGTTTTTACAGCGGTTCATTTTGCCATATGTTCCAATTAGGTGTGTGCATAGGGTTAAGGCTCACAGAAAAAACAACAGATATGGGTATTAAATTACATGCATTCCAGGCTAGCCATGCACGCAACAACAGGGCCATTGATTCACAGGCAAATGTTTGAATGATATACCCAGTTTTAAATACATCCTAATGATGAATTGATTTGGAATTTATTACCAAGATCACTTATCATTAAAATGGGTATAATTATGCATTAGGAAATTATAAGCATTAAATACTATATTTACAAACAGACATACAAAATTACTAAATAGACATTTTCATATTTTAGAATTTAAGTAATTTGTGTAAAGAAAACACTAATCTATGCAAAATTATTATCTGACCAGATGTTGGACCTCCTATTAAAATGTATCATAAATTTCAATTCATTACAAACATTTTACTAGTTTGTTACTAAGGTTTCTAATTTCATTATTTTAACTAATACATATTTCATTTCTACTATCATTTTTAAAGAACTCTAAAATGACCGCTAACGTTGTGATCATCTTGTTAAGGTAAATAATTGATATAATTATAATCAGTGGATCGCATATTCAAGCTTCCCTTTTGAATATATTCGTTGTCTTTGTGTAGAAGTGATTGTGCTTAATGTTGAATGCATTTTCATAGAACCCCTCCGTTGCCTTAAGGTCTAGCGATGCCTTAGGGCTTAATCTGTGAAAGTGTGACGTTAATGACGATAGAAGAAACCTTTATCCATTTATTACATTTATGAAGATGGACCTGAACAAAGTTAACTATTTGTCCACACTGTGAAAATGTTTATTTCTATTTAGAAAAAGGCTTCATAAGAACTGCAAATATGATTTTGGAAATTGTATATTCTTTCATACCAATAACTGTAACTTCCGACACTTTGGTCTCTATTCCGTCCGCTTTGAAAATATTGTTCGCGTCACACACACACATAATAAATACAATATATAAAATGAAAATAATAAGAACTAGAGAAACAGAAACTAATAAACCACGGAAACAGTTACACAACTATCGCAATACTTGGAACAACTTGTGTTTTTCTTCACAGGCAGAAGACAAGTGAAGGTGGTTATATCGAATCTGGAACGTAACGTAATTCGTAGCGAGAGGGATGGCTCAGGGGGTAACGCCGCATTCCGGAGGACCCAGGCTCCATTCCCATTGGGATGACCTTCCGACCTAGGGTTTTTTTCGTGGTTTCCCCATTTCACTTAGGCGAATGCTGGATTGGGTAAGTAACATTTCAAGAATTTTCCGCTCTCCCATTTCATTCCCTTGATGTGGCGCGGCGTGATGGTGACTTGCGCTTTGGACAGGTTTCTGCCCCGGCTTCTGGAATGGAGGCGGGCCTTCTGAGGAGCTCGAACAACTCAGGAGGGAGGAGTGCACAGGCATCGGATATTCTACCTGGAAATTTGATAGGAATTCCATCTGCGCCCATGCAGTCACCACCTAGTGTCTCCGTCACTTCATCCCTTCCTCTCGGAGGTGCGCCCATTGGGACTGTAGACACAAAGGGCAAGGCTCAAGTACCGAAAGGCTTCTTCCGCTCTAGCCATCCATCTATTCAACGTAATTCGTGGAAACAACCTAAATAATAATAAGGGGAACAAGGGAATATTAACACATAAACAAATAATAACTCTATAAAGAGATATTACTGATAATGTACGCTGTTAATGGGGAAAAAAAGGCTGATCACTAGGGCACTTTCAGGAACATGGTTCGGTAACGCACCAATAAGTGTTATATTAAACGTTTCATCAAAGTCGTTACAGTGGGAGGGGGCATGTTGTGCAACCGTTAAGGGAGATAAAATGCCTGTTCACAGAGAGATGTTAAACCAACATTGGAAATATTATGTAACTGTTTCGATTTTTTTTTATTTATTTACGCTTTTCTCGTTATGATTTTACCTATCTATTAGATATAAGTTCCGCTCAGGTTCCATCCCCATTCGAGACAGGTTGCCCGAATAAGGTTTTCCCCCCCGGAGTTTCCCTGTGCACTGAAAAGGTGAGTAACTGGTAATTTTTTTGGGGGGGGAGCGAGGGTTTCTTAGTGGTCCAATGGTAACCATATTGCTTCTCGTAAACCCACGGTCGGAGTTCAAACCCGGCCAGGGTCGACTGATTTTTTTAGGGCGTAAAGATTCTAAGTAGCTTCCTTCGGAAGGGAAGTAAAGCTTTTTGCCCCATATCGTAGATTTGCGGTACATAACAACGGAAAGAAGCGGCTTCTGAGCAATCTTTATTGGCCGTTTCACACACTGAATTGAATGGGACATTAATGGCCATATAGATGTTAAATAGCGTCCTTAAGTAAATTAAAACAAACAAGCAGGTAACTTTAGACGCTAAGAACTCTGGACTTGTTTGCTTATCATTTCATTAATCGTTTCGAAAGACCTTGGCCTTGGCGAGACGTTTAGCGCGTGCAAAAATAATGTAGGCAATCATTGTATCATATCTCTAATATAAAATATCATATTTTCTGAAGATTTGTTGGTAGGTATTGAGATTCTGCAGAAGTCAGCAGAACGAATGTTAATGCAATATGCGATTGGCATTGAACGTACAGGCTTGTGAAATTACCAATTACTTATTTTATACATAAATACGCCAAGAAAATAATTATTCATTTTTAAATTTTGCCTTTTAAATTTCTAATTTTCATATTCATAGTATTTTAATCCCTTGTTAAGAAATTTAGCAGCCTGATTTAGGAACCTGCAACGTCCTACAAAATGACCGCCAACTGCACTGCTCTGATAGACTGGATCAATGAAAACCCTTACACACCCCAGAGTACAACGCATAGTAGAGGGGTTGCTGCTGTGACGTCATCCAATGGTGGTGAGTCATTGTAAGGGAGCATTAACACCGTGCCAAACAGGAGCAACTAACTGAAGGTCGCCACGTCATGCTGCTTCCAGACCGCGCTAGACTGCGTACATGACACAGTGAGGAAAATGAACAGAGAGGACTTCCGCCTGACACATCCCAAAGCATCTACACTGGGATTTCCCCCTCATGCCATAACAGCTCACGAGATTCCATAATCAGCTGTTTTACTTTCACCCGGAACACTGAGGGACTTATTTGAACTTTTCATGAATTCAATTTGCACTCCCAAAGTGTTGATAAAGGAGGACAGCACTCTCCTGCGTATAAAAAAGATTAAAATGTTTCTCCGGTTAGCAAAGAATGCTAATATTGTAATCATTTATTCGATTCGAAATAATTGGTCAACTGTATATGCATAATAATCTCCAAAAATTTTGAAAAGATAGGAACAATCGCTATAGGTCTATAGTTGCCAACAATGTTAGAATCACCCTTTTTAACACAGTAGTAATTTTGGATATCTTCAGAGAACAAGGAAAAAATACCTGTGATCAAACATTGATTGATACAAAAATTTAACTGACCTACAATGTAGGGAATTACAGTCTTTAGATTACAAACTAATACATAGCAACATACTGTAATAAGAAATCGTTCTCTGTATTCGGTTTTGCAAAACATAGAATCAAAACTCAAGAGTATTTTCTTCTATTAAGCCTGATATATCACGGTCTATAAGTAAAATACAACATCATCCTTTCAATTCAGAAATTAAAATTAAAGAGTATTGCTGTCCATTATACAGAGGGTGCCAAAAGGTATTACACACTTCAAGCAAAGAAAAAAACTGTGTTAACATAACAAAACTGAATTCACACAAACAGAAAATGATGAGCACTAATCATCTTAGACTTTTACAGTTACAACATTTGCTCAAAATGCCCACCATCCGCGTCGATACACTTCTGAGTACGTTGAACTACTGATTGAGCAACATTTGCGAAAGTGTCCTCGGCGATTGCAGCACATGCCGTTTCAATTTCTTCCCGAAGAACTTAGTGTAGCTGGTTTTCCACTGTATAGGGTACCATGAGTCTCAACTTTGTCTCGAATGCGTGCAATTGTTACTCCCGTTGGCGGCTCTGTTCTGTACACACGTCTCCATTGTCTTTGAGCTTCAACAACATTCTCGGTTTTCCAATACCACTTCAAATTTGCTTTCCGCTGTTCAAACGATAATCTTGGTCCATTTTGTTGCAGCAACGCTAGCATAACGTAAAATCAGTCACATCTGTTTACAGAACATCACACGATAATCTTGGCTTCATTTGTTCATTGTTGATTTACCTGTCACGTAGCAACGCTATCATAATGTATGTTTCTAAACCCAAGATCGCGGGTTCGGTCCCGGCTAAGACCGATGGATTTTTTCGGGCGTAAAAATCGTAAGTATGAGTTCCTTCGGAAGGGAAGTAAAGTCGTGGGTACTGTGTCATAGATTTACGGCACGATAATGATCCTCAAGCCTGAAAACAGAGGCCTCTGAGCAAAATTTGTCGACCGTTTCACGCCCTGAGTTGAATGAGACGCTGATGACCTGAGATGTTAAAGAGTGTCCGTAAATAAACCTAATCAAAAAAAATATATATATATATATATATATATATATGTAAGTTACATCTGTTAATAACACATCATACTACACATTACTGTTGTTTTTCAGTTCAACTTTGAAATATATTAAATAGATATCTACTGTGAAAGTGTGTACACATTTTCTGGCCCCCTCGGTATATTATTAGTTGTTATTATTAATATTAATATTTTGTGGTCCTACATATTTTAATGTAGTATTATTGTTATGATTATTACTATTGTGTAAGGATTCCTGTGGTTCATCCCTACCTATAGTACCTAGTTCACAATTTACAGACATCCCGAGAAGACCCATGTTTCGTTCCTAATACCTTGTAATGATGAAACAATGTTCCAAGCACTTTCACTGTTTACTATTCTCATATAAGTCAGTGTGTTACTTTAACTTCTGCCTATCTCTGATTGTCGGTCCTGGTGGTGTAGTGGTTACCATACTTGCCTCTTAAACCCAAAAAGCGGGTTCGAACCCGGCCAGCACCGATGGGTTTTTTCGGGCGTAAAATCCTAAGTATGGCTTCCTTCGGAAGGGAAGTAAAGCCGTGGGTCCCGTGTCGTACATTTACGGCACGAAAAAGAACCTCAAGTCTGAAAGAGAGGCCTCTGAGCAAAATTTGTCGGCCGTTTCACGCCCTGGGTTGAATGGGACGCTGATGACCTGAGATGTTAAAGAGCGTCCATAAATAAACCAATAAAAAAAAAATCCTATCTCTGACGTGTTTGCTGAGTATGGAAGGAGTAACCAAGTAACCTATGGCCGTGGGATGAAGTTAAAGTAAAAGGTTATTACAAACGGAGAAATTACAGCTGCTAGGTGACACAAATACAAATACGTAAGAACTGTGTAACAAACAGTAACAAACTATGGATGGGAATATTTCGAAAGCCTATCTCACGAGGGTGGGTGGACCCCGTTCCAGGTCTCCTTAACTTAGAAAAATTAAAAATCCCTAAGTAGGTGCCGAGAATCCAATCCCGACCTCCTGGCCATAAGTCAGCAACGCTAACCACCAGATCAAGAAGGTAGTCTTGCCAAAAGTTTAATGGTTTAAATTTTAAAACGACCGTTCCACTCTGGTCTCTAAAGGTGGATATCCGCATAAGTGTAACTAAATGTCCTTTGTATACCGAAGTTAATTTAGAGTGTCATACTTTGTGCATAACCAAATTGTTGGGGAAAATCTTGAAGTTTTCAAATATTGCTGTTTGAAGGGCAATGTATTTTTTTTTTTTTTTTTTTACCCCCCACATTCTCTATAATTTGTTGACCCTTAGTGGCTGTTTATGAATAACGTTTTCTAGGATTCAGACAGTCTGGCAATATTCACAGAATGCAGTTTATTTATAAACCTAACTTCTTCGTTTGCAGTAGTGTGGCGACCGCAATAAAACTACTCATTCTGTTCTTAGAACTCAAGTCTTTATCTTCACTTCAAACTTGAATGAAACTCAATGACTCAATTTTTGTAAACACATGAGGCTCTCCCCCTTCTCAAACGTCCCTGAACTGTATTTTAACTGTGTCCCTTAACAAACAGTTTGACTTGGTTTATTTACGGACGCTCTTTAACAGCGCAGGTCATCAGCGTCCCATTCAATTCAGGGCGTGAAACGACCGACAAATTTTACTCAGAGGCCTCTTCTTTCAGGCTTGAGGTTCTTTATCGTGCTGTAAATGTACGACACGGGACCCACGGCTTTATTTCCCTTCCGAAGGAAGCCATACTTAGGATTTTTACGCCCGAAAAAGTCCATCGATCTGAACCCGCAATCTTGGGTTTAGAAGGCAAGTATGGTTGGTTATCTCTTAACAAACAAATATGAGATTCTTTAATTCATATTAACGAGGCATGATTTACAAGCAGACAACAAAGACAGTTTCCCCCATATATTACGCTGATGACCTGAGATGTTAAAGAGCGTCCATAAATAAATCAACCCCATATATTGTAGCGAATCTAACATAAAATAACCGCGTCTATCTGGGTGTATTATTCCCCTTGCGGGAATCCCTGGAAGGCAATGCATTTCTCCGCTGCAAGTTGCCAGTACCCATTGAGATGCAGATTAGCTTTTGTTTAGAGGCTGCTCACAGTTTTGACAGAACTTTCTAAAGAATCTTTCACATAACGATGACAAGGAGAAACACCCAACATGCTGCGTCATGAAAGAAATGCGTCGTATTATCAGCAACACGCGTAACTTTTCTTTTTGTGATTCGTCATCTTTACAAACCTAAAGGGTTATCGTGTAGTCCACTTTTGAGGCTACGCGCCGCAAAGTCTGCAGTATGTGGATATTTATATGTTAAAGTTGGTTTAACTCAATATGCAAAAGATATTATTGATATGACAACTCTAAATAATAATAATAATAATAATAATAATAATAATAATAATAATAAACTATTATCTGTGCTGAGAAAAGCAGAACATTCTCTGGAGCCTAACCTACAAAAGCAAAGCTTTCGCCTAAGGAATAAATCGTTTATCAGCAAATAGTTCAATCTCTTTTAGCAAATAAATTTGGCTTCTCATAGTCCTCAGGGATATTGGAGTGCCCCAGTTATAGACGTTATTTTTTTCTGAATAGGTACCTGGGATCTCTCAAACACAATCATTAAACCAAGGAGACATCAATTAAATGACAAAGCGATTGAACAATTTTTATTTCCAGTGCGAGCTATTAGTGCAATAAATATTTTTTCTACGACAGTACGCAAAGTTGCAATTTGCCCAATTGTTGTTAGTGCCTAAGATGAGACTTTAAAACTCTTGTACCCTAAAGAAATCAATTAGTTACACTATAAACACAGGACAAGAATTGATATTTTCAATGTATGAATTTCATTAGTAAGAAATTAATGATTTACCTCGATCATTCATGACGTAAATATTACTAACACAATAAGTGACATTCATATTCACATTTTAGCCCGTATTATTCTCCAGTTACGTACATTGCTTGCATTGTTTCAAGAAACTGAAGTAACTTTACTTTTCATTCGATCTAATAGGCTGTGATTCCAAAGTTTCTCATTTCTGTATGTTTCTGAATTTAAAGATCACGGCTTTCTGAATACTTAATTCGGAAAGTTTTTATTTGATTGATTTATTTATGGACGCTCTTTAACATCTCAGGTCATCAGCGTCCCATTCAACTCAGGGCGTGAAACGGCCGACAAATTTTGCTCAGAGGCCTCTCTTTCAGGCTTGAGGTTCTTTATCGTGTCGTAAATGTACGACATGGGACCCACGGCTTTACTTCCCTTCCGAAGGAAGCCATACTTAGGATTTTTACGCCCGAAAAAATCCATCCGTCCTGGCCGGGTTCAAACCCGCGATCTTGGGTTTAGAAGGCAAGTATGGTAACCACTATACCACCAGGACCGACAAATTCGGAAAGTAAAAGCGATTTTGTTAATTGATTCATATTTTTCTTTGAATATCACTTCATAAACTTATCATGCACTGATTTATACATTTTCTTGGATTTTTTGTGGTATCAAATCTGATAGAGCGAATTTTGTAGCCTAGATAATCATTTCATTTTCCATTTCGAATACCCGAAACTTGGATATTGTACAAATTTTTACTGTGTGCTCGAAATTATCTCCACAGGATATAGATGACCATGAAATCGTGATCTCATAACCTCTCCATCTTGAAATACTTATTCAATGTAAATCTTGCGCTGTCGTAGAAAAAAAGATTGTATGCTGTGCATTCTTAAATATGTTTTTTTTTTTTTTTCAGATTCGTGTGTTTAAGAAGCTCGGCTTAGCATTGCTTCTTAACTTCACACTTGTCCCAAAAAATACACTTTAAGAACTTGTACCATAAATTATTGGTGGTTTAAGGCATATATAATATATTTAAAATAAATTTAATTCAAACAAAAATGTCAATATTAATTATATTTTACGTTTAATTTCCTCACCAGCAGCCACTGTTACTTTAAAATTTAAAATAGCATTCCTACCTTATAGTGCTTCAATTTTAAAAAGAATTAAATTGCTATCACATCTTGTATTTTCTATCGTTGTCTGTCAACTGGATTGTTACTGTTGTTTGAATTTGAAAAAAATAAAAAATTAATCAGCTAGTTTGACGATGCAAACACAGTTTATTTTGAACAATATCCTTAACAATTATTAATATTACATTACACACCCTATTTCAGAATTTTGAAATAATTTATCACCAAAAAAGAACTTCATTCTGTCTAAATTCTAACAATAACAATGATAGAAAACAAACAATGTGATAATTTGTTTGTCTTTAAGATTTAAATATGTTGGTTTAGGAATAGCAATTGAAATTAGAATATGGAGGGTAGCTGGGGATAATGGCTGAAGCCTAAAATGTAAATAACATTTGTTTTAACCCCCCCCCCAATAGTCAATCCTGGTGGTGCAGTGGTTACCATACTTGCCTCCTACACCCAAGAACGCGGTTTCGAACCCGGCCAGGACCGATGGATTTTTTCGGGCGTAAAAATCCTAAGTATGACTTCCTTCGGAAGGGAAGTAAAACCGTAGGTCCCGTGTGGTAAATTTACGGCATGATAATGAACGTCAAGCCTGAAATAAGAGGTCTCTGAGCAAATTTATCGGCCGTTTCACGCTCTGAATTGAATGTTCGCTGATGACCTGAAATGTTAAAGAGCGTCCGTAAATAAATCAATCAAAAAAAAAAACCAATATCTAAATTGGCTTCTTCTTCCTCTTTTTAATTATTTGCTTTTTGTTTTATTTTTTACTTAAGTTAAAATTAAATTTAAATAAGTAATTATTAAGACTGGAAAGTTTTGAAATGAAAGCCCTTAATTATTTTATTGCTTTAATGGTGTCACAATCAGAAAAAAATTGTTCAACTAAATGTATAGCTCCATATGGCCATAACGCCTAATGGCAGTTTCAATTATATCTAAGGAGTTAGATAATTGCGGTGAAAAGAAGTAAAGAAAGCGAAAGTATTTTTAGTAAATGCAAATATATAATATAAATGAAAAATAACGTTATAACACTGTTAACAATGTAACAAAATAACTAGAAAAGCAGAACATTATAAAACTCTGAGAAAAAGTCACAGATTAATCGCTATATTTCAAACTGCTCGAGTTCTTCTATGGCTAGAAAAGACAAGTGAAGGTGATAAAAGTAAATATTGAGTATGGAAGGTAACGTTATGCATGCAAACAGATGAAACTAGCATTAAGAGTATGTGGGGGAAAAAAAATAATAATATGTAACGTTTAAACCCGACGGTATACGCGCTTTATGCAAAAATATAGCTGCCATTTCTCTATCTCTGAGTAAACGTTCAGAGCATTGTGTAGGTAACGCATTAATAAATGTTAAATTAAAATAACCTTACAGTGAGATAGAACATCGACTGTACAGACATGTAACATGGCTATTCAAGGTATCGGTACAAAATTAATAATTCAGGCTGGAATTTTGTTTGAATCAAGACGCCTAGCTAAGGTTGTTCTGTAACTCCTAGATTAAATTAATGCCTTTGGGCTCACAGAGTGCGCTTATCATTCATTATTCATAATCACCAAAATCACTTGAGGATCTAGGCGCGGTACATTAATTGGGGAAGGGAATGGCTCTGCCCTCTTCCTCACGTTTTGAAATTTGACACGTCAATATAAATTAGAGCATGTTCTATTATTTGTAATTATTTTATCGTCTCATATAAATATTAAAATAATAAATTGTGCGGCCCTAAGGCCAAAGAAAGTTTCCTTAGAAGCTTGAATATGTTTGTATTTGTTTTTAGTTTGATTCTGTGATCAGTCGCTATTCATTTTTTTCCCTGTGGTATTGATAAGCGGTATGGTTTCAGCACCGACAACTTTTATTATTATACGGGGTATTTTTCTGCGACAACCACTCTTAAGTGGTCAGCACTTAGACCATTCTATTCATAGGACAATATTTTTCCGTAATTTTGGGAACTACAGTTCTTGTTAGCAATTAATCCTGCACATAAAAATAGCACTTGTGTCTTAACAATAAAGCATCGGTCCTACGCAGGAAATGCTAACGCCACTTCCGTCGTTCAGAAATGTTATCTTGATGCTTCATTCACGGAAACGGCGTTTGTGGTATCCTTAAGGGATGCTGCGCTCAAAGGCTTCCAGGAAAGCGAGCTAATTTTGGACTGCAGTTGTTTTATACCACAAGCTATACAAAGCATTCTTTTGAAAATTGATTAGGAAGATGGCTGTTTTGTTCGTTGTTTATTTATTTGTATTAGCCGAAAGTAAGATGACAATGTTAGGTAAAGTAGCGTTTAAAAAGTAGTTGGAAATAAAAGTAATATGTATTTAAAAGTAGTATATAGTTTCTCATACGAATTACTTTAATGCTTTTCAGATATTGCATAATTACTGTGCGACCCTCGCTTTAAGCAGCAGAAATCTCGACAGTTGACAGTCGAGTGCCTTTCGCACCGGCCAGCCGATGATCGATAAATACACATTCTCTTAAATAAATAAATAACACGCGAGATAATTTGCAGCATTAATAGTTAGATCAATAATGCTCAATTAGTAGAATAACTTTTCAACTTAAAATTTTAAGTTGAATTTGAGCAGAGTTGCAATGTGTGAGTCATATTTCAAATTTTATTTAGACTTTCGCAGCAACGGTGCACATTTTCGAAACCATCTTAGAAAAGTAAATGTTTTCAGGCTCATTCGCAATGTTAAAATTTAAAAATATATTTTAATAATTTAGTGATATCCGTCAATGCGAGATTTATCACTGATGTTCTTGATTGATAAGAGCGGGTGCATCTACTGTGTTATGCCAACTGTCGATAGTATTGCGATTAACTTTTCAGAAGGTGGAGTAAAATTAGGTAGAACAATATACAACAAGACCGATTTTTGTAAACAATTCTATAGGTCGTTTTTCAAATACCTTGACAGTTTCCTTAAGAACAAAATCCCCGGTAGCCAAGAGATATGACATGACATTTAGAGATTCCATTCTAGAAATCAAGCTTTATCCACATGACATAAATAGAATACACGTACTAAGTTTTATTTATTTATTTATTTATGGACGCTCTTTAACAGAGCAGATCAACAGCGTCTCATTCAACTCAGGGCGTGAAATGGCCGACAAATTTTGCTCAGAGGCCTCTCTTTCAGGCTTGAGGTTCTTTTTCGTGCCGTAAATGTACAACACGGGACCCACGGCTTTACTTCCCTTCCGAAGGAAGCCATACTTTGGATTTTTACGCCCGAAAAAAATCCATCGGTCCTGGCCGTGTTCGAACCCGCAATCTTGGGTATAGGAGGCAAGCATGGTAACCACTACACCACCAGGATTTTATGCCTTATGTCCGATATTAATTTCCGAACAACAAAATATAATTAAGAATAAAATTATATAGTTTACTAAAGCGAACAAGCACAAAACTGCTCATCCCACAATAGGTGACCTCGACAGCGTACCTAAAGTGCCAACCACCTGGCGTTCAAACAGGAAGAAAGGTAACGCTTCGCTGCTTCTTTAGGGTTAATGCTCAGTAATTGACACAGCCTCAGCATGCTAGAGCATTCTGGCGATTACAAATTTTATTTTCTCTACCTCCAAACACTCAGTTTTACCTGATACGTAATATAAGGAAATGGTTTCGCATACACACAGAGCTATCGACTCTTCTTTATGACGCAGCACAAAGCATAGAAATATAAATTCGTAAACATTCCTGACCTTTGTACTCCGCGACCTGCAAACTATGCCTGTGATAGTCGCTCCCCCGGTAATTAAGAACAAGCCTCGTTCCACTGAAGTGTTAAACTTCGACCTTAATGCTTGGACTTTAATTTAAAGTACATTATAATACTTCACCGTAACCTCTACACATTATGAGAGGAACAAACGGGTCAGCCATTCAAGGACGAATAGCACATGACTTTAATGAACATTAACCTTTCTGGAAATGAGAAAAGTTACCAGGAATGAGAATTTAGTCAGTGACAATGCCGACAAAACTAGGGCGAATTCCCAAGTTGGTAACCTCTTAAGCAGAGCACATTATATTATGTGGAATTTTTATAATTTCTCAACTTTTAAGAACATAAATGCTCGAAGTGCTGTATTTCCCCATCTCACAAATGCCGAAGAGTATCTGTCCAAAGGAAACTATCTTAAAGAGCGAATACTTCATGTGTATGGATTTATACATATTTTTGCCAATTTTATTTAGAAATATACAGTTTAACCACCCATAAGAGAAATCTTGAGGAATCGCAAAAACACCTTATGTGCATTTATGTACAAATGAAGCCAAGATTATCGTATGGTGTTCTGTAAACAGACGTGACTCACATTACGTTAAGCTCGCGTTGCTACAACAAAATGGAGCCAAGATTATCCTTTGAACATCGGAACGCAATTTTAAAGTGATAATGGAAAACCGAGAATGTAGACGTGTGTACAGAACCCCCAACGCGAGTAACAATTGCACGCATTCGAGACAAATTTGAGACTCGTGGTACCGTATGCGGCGTACACAAGGACAGATCTGGAGACCTCGCCCAACAACAAGCCCCTCGTCCTCGGCTTGATGACAATCTTCCAAGGTACTGGATAGAACGAAGAGGTCAGATTGAGTTTCCTCCACGTTCTCCGGATCTAACTCCGTTGGACTTCTACCTATGGAGAACTCTTAAGGATGTTGTATACCGTGGAAAACCAGCTACACTGACAGCACTTCGGGAAGAAATTGAAACGGCATGGGCTGCAATCGCTGAGGACACTTTCGCAAATGTTGCTCAATCAGTAGTTCAACGTACTCAGAAGTGTATCGACGCCGATGATGGGCATTTTGAGCAACTGTTGTAACTGTAAAAGTCTAAGATGATTAGTACTCATCATTTTATGTTTGTGTGAATTCGGTTCTGTTATATTAACACAGTTTTTTCTTTGCTTGAAGTGTGTATACATTTTTTGGCACCCTCTGTATGTGAGAAGGATAACAGAATATACAGGAATTCTAGTTGATATTCCCAAACTTAATTTTCGAAATCGAATGCTTACAATGAACACGACTCTGTTATTCATAACTAATCATCTGCCCCAATGTATCGCCCTATGCTTCAGTATACCTGACAATCAGCCGATTACGTGACTCCTATACAAGTTTTCTGACTTCAAAAACTTAATCAGGCGACATTTATTTTTTCGTCTATGATCTACATCGTCATTATGGGTAAGTTTTTGTACTAATTTTTAACCTAAAATTATTATTAAAGCCAAAACCCTTGTCAGTTCGCACTGATTCCTCACTTGCACGCTGAAATGAATACGGAACATGGTTTCAAATCAATTTGAACTGGAAAACACCGGTAGAATAAACGTTAATGCTCCCAGTTTCTTGGCCCATGCTTAATAGAAAATATTATACTGAATCAAACCATTATTTGTAATCGACGATGTTCTAATGAAGAAAAAAAAATGCGTTCTAAACAGGCGTTCATGACGGATCGTATGTTTATTTTAGACAGACTCATCGCACAAATGAGATAATTATATTTGCAAATAGTATCTTAGATTAAAGCACATGATAAAATTAAAATATTTCATACAGGACGATTGAAATGCTTTCCACAACACGTAATCAGAATTGTTCAGAGTGTATAGTCCTTTCTTTGGACAATAATAAGGGAGTTTATAATATA
This sequence comes from Metallyticus violacea, assembly GCA_030762175.1. Lineage (NCBI taxonomy): Eukaryota > Metazoa > Arthropoda > Insecta > Mantodea > Metallyticidae > Metallyticus > Metallyticus violacea. Next base: position 19,229,083 of record CM060838.1, on the reverse strand, counting down.
AAAATTATATAAATGCAAATTACGGCGTCAAACAGGGGTACCCGTTGTCTCGCGTAATATTACCATCAAATAATTGATGAAGTCGTTTGCGAAAGGGGGGGGGGTAATACTTAAAAATAACGTCTGGAATTGGAAACCTTTTACATAAAATATTAAGTTTTAAGGATCAAATTCTTTTATTATTTATATAATAATTTTTATAAATAGAAAAAAGAAATTTCAAAATGTAGTTAAGAATCATAACTTAAGTATCTGTGTATCTGCACCAATGAGAGCGGAAGAAATTTACCGAACTGCTACGTTGGCATTTAGTCTCATATCGTTCGATATTGTTTGAACAGTGAGAGAAACAGCAATTGTCTAATTCTAAAATAATCTGCTAAGAATATTAAATAGTAAATACTAGAACTAATTCTCCTAATTTTCCACAAATAATGATTATTATCATTCTTATATAAGTACCCAGTCCACTCATGTGTAAGAAGATTATTTGAGGAGAAATTCGCTAGTGACTGGGTTGGATTTTAAGTAGCAATGCAACTCATACATTAATTAATAATTTTAATATTGAGAATTAAGAAGGATAATGGGTAATTTTACAAGCAAATGCCAGAAATGTGTGGAAAATGAAGGAAGACAGTTGCAGTATTTTGTTACGTGACATGGGCGAGTTCATAAATTTTAAGCGCATTACAAATATATCAGGCTGTTTATACCACCGACTTTACCATCACGGGTGGCCGAGGTCGTTAAGGTGCAGACCCGTGAGCGGGAGGTCTGGGGTTCGAATTCCACCAGGACCGTCCTCCCTGATTGAAGTTATTTATCTCATGTATCATCAGTGTCTACCGCCTGTGGTGCCTCAGTAGTAAAAACGGGCGTTAAACACAAATAAAAAAAAAACCATTGACTTTTGTGTCGCCCCGCCCTACCCACTCATGTAGCCCTGCTGGCCTTGAGCAATTGCTTATCGGTCGATGCAGTCCCGTCACCGCGTCGGTTATCAGATATTTGGACGACCCGATATATCACCTGAAAATATGAAGGCTAGGACATTTAAAAGTAATTATGATGTGAAGATTTTTTTTTCTATTTAAGGACAAATCATAGAAAAGTTATAAGAACGTAATTAATTGGAATGTGATAGTTATTATTACTGAGTGATTTACATAGAACTAATACCTTTCTTTCTTACTTTCTTTCTTTCTTTCTTTCTTTCTTTCTTTCTTTCTTACTTTCTTTCTTTCTTACTTTCTTTCTTTCTTTCTTTATTCACTTCAAAACGAACGATGATAACCACAATTTGTTAAACTTCAAATGTAGAGTATCTTGGAAGATTATTAACCTCTATAGAAAATGTTCTCTCTTCTGCATAAGGCAGAACCCAAAATGCCCTTCTATGTTACTGGCCGCTCGTTGGATTGTGCTGGGCTGTGTTGTCGATACCATTAATCTCCTGTGTAATGCTGTGCTTCACACCGTCCATTGTTTGCGGGCGTTTAGGACGAACTCTTGTCTTTTAGGTATCCCCGTAGGAAGAAGTCCGTTGTTGTCACATCAGGAGGTCCCAGTGGCCACAGGTTCTTGGAGATTATCCGGTAATCAAAGAAACTTTCTATTAGCGCCATGGATTGGTTTGATATATGGCATGTAGCGCCGTCTTGTTGAAAATATCCATGACCCAGCTCTAGTTTCTAACAAACTCTAATGAAAATCCGGCGGTATTCTGCAGCGTCAACGGTCTGGTCCCAATATTATCTGTGCGAATATTGCGCACCAACGTCGACTTTAACTGGGCGCATAGGTGCTTCATGAATGACATGTTAAATTTGGACGACCCAATAGCGTGAGTTCTGTGAATTCGCACAGCCGCATAAATGGAACCATGTGATGAACAATATGTCAGGGTTTTTGCACCAATAGCAATACTTCACTCTTCTATTCTTATCTGGTTCCTATAACTGATTGACAACTCTAACCTTATATGGTTTTAGGTGAACACTTTTCGCACTTCTCTGACACTTGAGTAGGTTTACCCGATCTCCTGTTCAAACGTCTCAATGAATTACAGCGTGACCGCTACAGTCGTATCCGGACGTCTACAACAACCATGGGCAGTCTAGATGAACAATGTTTGCCTTTTTCACTCACCAGATATCCCGTTGCCTCCAAGTTTACCAGTGCCAGTATTGTGTTTCTTTCAGAGAGATTGCAAATACCAAATTATCTCTGGTGTGCTCTTCGAGTAGCTGTAAATGAATTCGTAATCCTGTTTTGCTTTACAAGGAAGAAATGTTGATTTAATATGTACTGCATTTTCACAGCAACTAGAACAAAACATCGAAAACAGCTGCCAAGCGTAAAAGACAACAACAAAGAATAAACTTCTGCACATCTCGTGACAGGGAATCAAAAGTACCAAATATTTCATTTAGTAATTTGACGTTAAATTCGGACATTCGGTGAATTTCCAGTCGAATAAATATAAAGAAATGTGTTAAAATTCTATATAAATCACACTATTAAGAGGACGTTCATGGTAAATTATGTGGATTTCAAATTAGGAGAAGCAAATATTGCTTTAAAAATAAAAGACTCGCATTAATTTTTATGAGACAAAAGCAACACTTGTTTAACTGTGAAAAATGGGCTCTTAACAAAGGGAACAAAAGTCAGCTGAAGTGAGGTTTCCAGGGTTTTAGGCTATAGATGAGTACATAATATCAGCAATAGTAATAATAACGTATAACTAAATTGATATGATATAATGAAACAAGTACAGAATGGACGAGGCGTTAATTTAAATTTAAAAAATATATTATTAGATGACAAATTTGTTGGAAAGAGAACAACCAGAAAGCTAGAAAGATTTTAAAGCTTTTCATAGATTCCTCAATGACAAAATAGACCAAATGCTTTATACTACGTAGTTGATGCTGTTGTTAATGATGATAATGACAATGGCGTCAATCCTTGTCCTGAGGAACGTCTGAAGTAATGATGGAAGATAATGATGAAAATAAAAGTACACCTTAATTTAATATTTTTATAATTATCACTGAAAATAGTGAGCTTTTATTGAAAAAAAATAAGGAATGGGTTGCCAGGCAATAAACATATCAATTTGCAATGTAAAATGATAAATCTCAAACTACAGCAACGGCAAATTAAATATGCACGATCTTTATTCAGGTAATATTCGGTATTTGAACCATGTTGTGCAACTGATGCAAAACATTTTATAGCGCTGTGTCATTCTGGTTTGTCTATAGAACTGGTACACACTGAACCTGTTGTAGCAGGATGCGAAAGAGACAGGGGAAAAAATTGTTGTTTAGTTGTATGTAGCGGCTCAGAAAGAGGATGGGATATTGCATCAGCTTGAAATGGCGAGCATACGGTTGATAGCACGCTGATAACTTTAATGCCTCATTACATACTCCTCATAAAGCAAACAATGGAAAATTCATATGTTGCTCTCCCTAGTTTTTCAACGTTTTAACTTTTCTGTGGTTAGATCATAACTCTTTCCTTATGAACGCCTGAACCGTCATCAATAATAATAATAATAATAATAATAATAATAATAATAATAATAATAATAATAATAATAATAATAAACAGAAAGAGAGTTAATGCAGCGCAATATTTTTAATTCAAACCTCAAGACGATACGATAAAATAATCTAATTATACAGCATTCCAGTTAGCAAAAATAAAATTGTTCGGTAGTATTCCGTAGTCTTTAGCGATATCGCCTTTCTTCTAACATATTTTCACTTGTAGAACGCTTATTTTATTCTTTAATGTTATTACAATACGCTCCAAGCTGAGAATTTGAGTCCTTTGGTCACTAAGTTCAGTTATAAGACTTTTTGATAATTTTTTTGTTCTTACAAAATATCTTAATGGGTGAGGGGTGTGTAGATTTTGAATGACAAAACATTTACAAATAAAAGAGATGGAAATTCCACAGTATTTAGAGAGTGGAGGCTGCAGTGGAAGCGAACAAAATCTTATTGTCTTTGGATATATGTAAACCAGTTGAAATTTTATTATTCGTTTGCTAAAAATTCTTAATACAGCCATAATTGGAATTCAGAAATGAGTACTGTTTTTGAGTAAATAAAATCCTGCCTTCGAAGTGTCCAAATAAAAGGACGATAAAACGAAATACTAAAAGCTTCAATGTTGTTTCTATAGTAATTTCCAGAAATAAGCTTCTGACCGAAGTATTCTACAAACCGAATTAACTACGTTCAAAATAAAAAGTACACTATATTACTTTGCACTACATTTAAGTATATGCTGGTTCGGAAAGATTATGCCTTAACTTTTCAGCAATGCCTGAGATGATTCTATTTGCTAATTTAACTCATAAGATGCCGGTCTTTATAGTTTTAACAATTTAACACAATTGTTCCTCAGTTGAAGAAAATTGAGGAGTTGATTATTGTTTGCATTTTGTAGAATTAACACTTAACAAAAGCATACCACACAATTGACAAAATAAATATCTCTTTTATAAGCGTTCATGGTTCAGTTATTAACCAACAAATACATTTCAAAAAATTCTGTGGAAAATTGGAACAAGAGTTTAACATCACCGCTTGATATATGCACATGTATATGTCAGAAAATGGCTATGCTATGCCATTGGATACTAACTGAAGAATTATCGATTCTGAACTTCCTTGTATCTACGAAGTTAATGTAATAATAATAATAATAATAATAATAATAATAATAATAATAACAATAATAATAAATATTTCCATTTTCGACTGTCCCCATTATAAATTGATTATATGCCCACCTTAGACATATGCCACGAATTCTGATGGTTATGATAGTGTTTCATCTAAGCCCTTCCCCCAAAAGTAAATTATAGCAGTTCTAATGTGTGCATTATTATTATTATTATTATTATTATTATTATTATTATTATAATAGCAACAACATAATGGTTCAACTTGAGCTAGTAATATTGACGGCATGGGGTTGGTAGCGCTGATGCTCTTATTTTCATTAGTAATGTTTATTATTATTATTATTATTGTTGTTGTAGTGCTGGCGCGTATTCGCGATAGTGACAATGAATGTAGCAGATCTGATGCTTATTGCTTGAATATTTTTAAAATAGTGTTAACGCTTCCTTTTTCCTATACACAGGATAAGAAGATTGATAATAAAGGAGGTGAATTGAGAAATTTTGAAAGAAAGCATTCCCGATGAAGGCTGAGGAAAATGCTCATAAGCTAAGAACGGTCCTGGCGGGATCCAAACAGCTGACCTCCCTTCACGAAACTCGGTCACCGACCCATATCGCTCTCATGTTATGTTATTATTAATTGTCATTACTTGATTAGTCATTTTAGCAGTGATATGGTGGAGTGGATGTGACAACAGCGGCGAAGAAAAGTAAGATACGCAAAACGTGATGCAAGTTGAAACTCGTTTACAGCTCGGAAGCCAACGTAATGCGTTGCAACCTTGATCTTGCGTGGTAACTTCAGCGACTCCAACTCACACTGTGGTGTGCCGATGACTAATCGCCGCCTTGCCGTTATGCAAATAGTATCTAGGCGAAGTAAGGTCGTATGCGCTATATTACTATTATTAAATTATTAGTGTTTGAGGCCTATTATCGCAGACATTATGCAAGTTATCCCCTTACTAATTTTATTAGAATCAAACTACAATCCTAAAATATCAAAAATTCTTGTGCATCTTACACCAAAATGTAAAGAAAAGTAAGCTAATTTTAAGCTAATGGGTTCATACCTCATTTATAGAGTTCATCTCTCTTTTCTGATGCCCAACAATTCAACTAAAACCCTCGTTTAAGAAATATATATTCTATAATTGCTATACTATAAAATTACAAATTTCACAGTATGAGATGAGTTTATTTTTTTTTTTTTTCTGAAACTCCCAATTTTTGCATTAAAATATATAAATTTTATTTTCTATTAATGTCAAAAGCAACGAAAGAATTCATACAATTTTAGTATCATATATGTAGAAGTAAAGCTGAACACGGATTTAAGTTTAATTGTGCAACGTTTTATAACACCTGAGAAAATTGTTCATTTATACTGAAAAGTGAGGCTCTGAAATGTTAAGGGTTAAACTTCTTAAAAGGGATGTTGCAGCAACTCAGATTTTCCGGTCACTTAGAAACGTTCTGCTGCTTAGTTTGAATTCTTTTCTTCTCCCCAAAGAGAAGAAATTTACATATAGACACTAAAATTATAAGAATGCTTTTATTATATTTGATAATATAATACATAATAATTTATCTAGTTTTGGTAGTGCCGATCATACAATTTAACTAACAAGGATATTCATGGAGGTTCAGATTAAGAAATGTATAAATAATAAACTGTTCTTTCTGTAAGGCTAGAGAGCTATATAGGCGATTGAACATAATGTCTTATGTGTTCTTAGATTAGCGGAAACAAAGTGTGAAGCATATACAACGCCGATTTCATCAAGATTACAATCTTCAAAGACGCGATCGCATTTCTGACTATAAGAGAAAATGGCCTGGGATACAAAGTTCAAGCAAATAGGAAACTAATTGCCGAAAACGGTAATTGTAAACACTCCAAGGTAATTTTTTCTGAAGATATAACATTGAATTCACTCGAACTTGCTGTAAGAGGCCCAAGAAAAGGAATTCGAAACTCCAACTTCCAGTACGGTTCAAAATGTTGTGCACAAAAGACTGCATTTGTAAGCATATAAAATTCGAATAGCACAACAGATCAAGTCCGGCAATAAGGACAAAAGACGGGCTTATGTTGCGAGTGTCTTGGACAAAATTGACGAAAACAGTTTGTGTTTATATCATGTGTGTTTCTCTATCAACTTTCCACTTGTAAGTAAAAGTGAATAGATATAGTTGCAGAATCTGGATAAGTGAGAATCCGTGTGTTTATTTGAACATGAACGCGATCCGCCTTAAAATCTGGTATAGTTAATGAAAGATCCACCGCCTGTGGTGCCTCAATAGTTTTTCATTTTTTTTTTATTTGTTTTATTTACGGACGCTCTTTAACATATCAGGTCATCAGCGTCCCATTCTATTCAGGGCGTGAAACGGCCGACTAATTTTGCTTAGAGGCCTCTTCTTTCAGGCTTGAGGTTATTTTTCGTGCTGTAAATCTACGACACGGGACCCACGACTTTACTTCCCTTCCGAAGGAAGCCATACTTAGGATTTTTACGCCCCGAAAAAAATCCATCGACCCTGGCCGGGTTTGAACCCATGATCTTGGGTTTAGAAGGCAAGTATGGCCCCTCAGTAATAAAAGCGGCGTTAAACACCAATAAAAAATGAAAGATCGTGTGGTCTCATCCTTTTTGCTGGGTGACTGCCATAACATATCTAAACATGCTTGAGTTTTACGTCGTGTCACAGTTTCCTACTGAAACATTTATCAGCAAGACGGTACTTATCACTTCACAGGCCAAGGTACGCATTTTGCCGAGACAGTGGATTGGCAAAGAATCCGAGACCACAGCTTGGCCGCCTAGGTCACCAGATTAACATCCTTGCACTTTTTCTTCTGGGGATTCATAATAGGTCAAGTGTATGGAATACCAGTGGATGACCTTGATGATTTGAAGTGCAGAATCCGCATTGCAATTAAAAATGTCACTATTGTCTAGATAAAGGCTGACAACAGGATTGACGTCTACCATGCTACAAAAGATAGTCATGTTGAAATCAATTTAAGGTTAAAATTGCAACTCTTAAGGACAGCTGTGTATAGAGTTAACTTGAGTTTAGGACATAAAATTAACCATCAGTTATACTTAACTTGGAAATGTTGGTTATATAAACATTGATCATTTAGTCTTAATCTCAAATTAAATCTAACTCGCGACATTTTAGAAGTTAAACCACTAACTAGAGTTTAGTAATTGTGGAAATATTTTAACTGTACTCTTATTGTATGTAACAGCAAGATTTTATTTAAAGAATTAAGAACTACTTTAAGCTAGAAAGTGTTCTTTCATTTGCCTCATTATGTTTGTAGATGAAAGTTTGATTTTCGTTTGACTATAAACAAATTTGGTAAGTTAGTTTCAGTTGTCATCTATTCTTTACAAGTGCTAAGTAAAGTGAGGTAACTTGAGTTAGGGACCAACATGGCGTACTGGGAGAAACTAGTCGTCAAGGCCGCACAGTACACATGCAGGTAGCAGTTTGTAGTTTGTTTAAGCAAGACTTTGTCAATGAATGGTTGGGCGTTCGCGTTTTATTAGATGCTTTCAACGTGTGAAGTGTGTGATAATTGTTCCTGATTAATTATGCCAGTACATAAACACGGTGTCTCAGAATAGCCGTACTGTTTTTTTTCAACCTATACTGTCATATTCAGTGGATGCATGTCATATTGGCTGCATCTTTCAAAGGTTTTAGAATGGACAAAGTTAGACTTTATGTGCGTTTCTTTTCTTTAATTTTCTGGATAATGTTTTCCTTGTCGAATAAGCTGCAAATCTAATTTTTAACCAATACGTAGTTATTAATACATGTTCATTTCCCCCTGTATTTGTGTACTTACAATAAATATTATTTCTTTTGGATGTTAATGATTGGAACCAAGTGAATTTACTATCAGTTCACATGGAGATAATATTGTCATGAAACAAAGAAAACAATTTCAAAGAATAATTTTTACGAAATATCTGTAAAATGCTCTCAGTACTGAGGTATTGACGATTGTTAAATAAGTAGCTTCTTTTCTCAACCCTTACAGCGTAATGTGGGTTGCCTATTTCTAAAAATTATGCGACTCTTAACACCGTCTTGAACATCGGGTTTTTATGTACGACACATGTGTAAAAACCTATTTGGTAGCACAAATTGCAAGAAAATGCGTTCCAGGTAGAGAAATTGTTCTTCAACTTGTTAAAGAGCGACGAAAGATATGATCAAAAATGTGTTCCGAAACCCCATCGTGTTCTTATAGAAAAAAGTTACAATAATACAGGAATTTCCTACGCAGATGCCGGCAATGTATTGCCGCAGAGGTGCATCATTTCCAACATCTCTTATTACATATGTTACTGCATACCATTGTCGATTTTAAATATGCTTTCAATATAAATATGATTACAACAGCTGATTTGAACCACCATACACAGAAACACAATTAAATATTTCAATTGCAAGAATGGTTAAAAATGGGTAAATGTTTCAATTTGTTTATCGTGTCACAAGTTGAGAAAAATTTTCTCCCTCTCCACTTTTGTATACGATTTTAATTGTGCTTTTATGGGCACACATATGACACAAAACATCGTCCTCGTCCCATTAATAAAACTTTTTTTCATGATTATCGTCAATTAGAGTTATCAGGTAGATTTATCATATCTCAGGTTTACAAAGCTGTAATTCTGCGAAGTATGTACTAGACAACGTTTGATAACAGCTTGTGTGTTGCTCCATAAGTGAGCCCATATCTTTGGTATGCTTCAACTATGCGGAATATTTGCGTCACACTGGCTGTATTGGAGATAACGGAGAACGATCTGTTGCTTTTGAAACCTTAAATGAGTTCCGTACAATGTTACATAAGGCAACTATATTTTATTTGCTGTTTCTCCTGTCTTTCAATCCGCGTTTAAAAATTAGGAATTGAGTTGCTATAAAATGGATTACAATATCGTATTTTAATCACATGTAAGAGGGATGTATATCATTTCGGGCACCACGATTAAGGCAACGTGAAATTCACAATCTCGGTGTTTCTTGTAAAGACGTTACTCTTAATTATAAAATAAACTACATACATAAAGCTTTTTAAAATTGAGCGAGAGTAGTCAATGAAAATATTCACCAGATTTTCGCTGTCAAACAATATTCAGTTTCTTATTTAATAATGCTTAACGCCCTTTTCACTGTAGGCTGTTAATATCGATTAGTCCAGAGCCCGGAAGTAAAGCAAAATGCCTTTTCCATATAGGTTGATATATGCATGTTTCCGTACACTTGGGTTTTCTGTAGGGCCAGTTTTTATTTTGCATTTTTTGCCTATATTGGACTTCTGTCGCCTATTTTAACGCTTAAAACTTTTTTTTTTTTGTTTGCATGTTTTGGATCGTTATGGACTCTTTCTGCGATTATTTACACATTTTAAGAAACACATAAAGAATTACAATATGTCGATGTGAAGAGGGTATAAAAATTATAAGACATGTTCACCTCACAAAAATATTTATTGAGAATCTTGATATGTATTTATTTTTTTTAAAAAAAGTCAAAAACTTTCTCCTCAATCCATTCACTGAAACTCTTTAAATAGCTGACTCTTCATTAGTGAAAGGGATGCACGGTTACCTCGATCATATAAATACTACAAAATAGAGAGGATGAGGGAAATACCGTATAAGTAGTTTCGAATAGTCCTGGGAAATGACCTTGTATCGATCTGCGCGAAACAATTCTAGAAATTTTGAGGCTAGGATAACTTCTCAGCTACATAAACCGTGGTGGTTTATGTAGCCGAGGTCGTTAAGGCGCGGCGTCGTGAGCGGGAGGCCTGGGGTTCGAATCCCGCCACGACGTCCTCCCTGATTGAGGTTTTTTCCCAGGTTTTCCTCAGTCTTCATAACTGGCAAATGCCAGGGAGATACCCCAAACTTAGGCCTGGAACGTTTCCTCCCCTAAAAAAAATCCTTTCCTAATATATCATTTCATTACATCACCAGTGTTCACCGCCTGTGGTGCCTCAGTAGTAAAAACGGGCATTAAACACCGTTAAAAAAATGGTACATAAATGTAAGAAACAATTGCACGCGACAAATATGAGAGCGGTACAGCTGTGCAATAAACCGTCCCTACAATGTGTTCAGTACGGAAGTAAGAGAGATACTGATTCCCCTATAAACGTCTAAACAGAAAATGAACTCGACCAGAAACCACTGCTTATCTTTTGCTCATTCACCTGTCCAGAACTACTGAACTTTGTCTTGGTCTACATTTTCATGATGTCCTGAATGGCGAACGTTCTGTTGTAACTGGTATGAGTTCTTCCGAAATAACCCGTTTTAAATATGCTCCAATCACTTTAGTGAAGTCAAATCTTCTTTTTCCATGATAAAAAATGTTCTCTCTGACAACAGGCAAACTATGACTTGAAAAAACATTTTGTTGTTGCTTGTAGCCAAGAAAAATAAGCTTAAGCACTTAAATTATGGAATAAAGAAATTATTATCTTAAATACCTATTTTCATCAATAATAAAGGACATTACTCTTTGTTTTAACTTTTAATGTTTTACGCCCGTTGCCATAGATGTTAATTCGTACATATAAAATGAAAGCAAGAAAAAGAGAAAAAAACTCCCGCTAATTGTATTATGCAAACCTATTAATTTCTAGTTATTGCAATGTATTATTGTTTATTGATTTAAGTATTTGCCATTTTTAGTATATAAGTTTATTTTTTTTTTATTGATTTATTTATGGACGCTCTTTAACAGCTCAGGTCATCAGCGTCCCATTCAACTCAAGGCGTGTAATGGCCGACAAAATTTGCTCAGAGGCCTTTCTTTCAGGCTTGAGGTTCTTTTTCGTGCCGCAAATGTACGACACGGGACCCACGGCTTCACTTCCCTTCCCAAGGAGCCATACTTAGGATTTTTACCCCGAAAAAATCCATCGGTCCTAGCCGGGTTCGAACCCGTGATCTTGGGTTTAGGAGGCAAGTATGATAACCACTACACCACCAGGACCGACATTTTATTTAATAAAAAGATTGAATTTATATATTTGTTCTTGCCCGTGAATACTACAATAGGACAATTTTCTATTGTGCAATAAATAAATAAAAAGCATTTATTAGTCCTTTTGTTTCCTTACAATTTTCAGAACGCATTATCGTGTGTAGCTAAGGCAGCTGCACCTAAGCATGTATGATAGTGGCTCTCAAAAAATGGCTGGTATGTTACACAGTAGAGAAGAGAGAAAAAACCCTTCCGTTCCTCAACTAATACAATACAACCAACACCTGCTAGGGTAGGCAGTTGAACACAATCCTCTGCTTAAAATCCGGTGCCTACTGAAGGCGTATGACACTTTCAGAGAATATCTATTCTTGCCTTTGCTCTTTGTTTTTATTGCTCTGAATATGAAAAGAAAAATGTATGGGATCTTTACTTTCATATTTTCTTCACATATATGCAAACTTGCTATTGTTATGAAAATATAATGTTAAAATTGTAATGACTTCTACAAACTGTTCATTATACCAGTTGCCTAAGTTGTTACAAAGAGCACATTTCTTACCCATATGACTTTTTTTTATTACGAAGTTGCTTCATTTATAAGCAATTAAGTTATTGGATTGGGTTGAATTGAATTGTTAAGAGACAAGAGGGTAATATTTCCGTACTTTAGCAATGCTCAAATGTGCATAGACGCCCAGGATCCGCGGACGGCGAGACAAGAACATAGGCGGAGTCCCTAACATTGTTTCCAAGGATTTTGAGTCCCCCAAAAGAGTTGCTTCCATACCAGACGCCCCCTAGACAGGACCCTTTCTAAAGCTCAAGTTACTGTCACACCGCACCAGTACACCTCGCCCAGCATGTTCGAACAAACGAAATGAAATAGGAGAGCGGAACGGAACGTTCGAGATAAGTATAAAGATTCATCCAGCGTGCGACTAAGCGGTCAAAGGAAATCACGAAAACACCCAAGGCCAGGGTGACGGCCTCAAGTAGTAATGTTTAACGCCCGTTTTTACTACTGAGGCACCACAGGCGGTGACAATGATGATACATGAAATGAAATGTTAAATTGGGAAAGGGTTTTTTTTAAGGAAGGAAGCATCCCAGGCCTAAGTTTAGGGTACCTCCCCGGCATTTGTCAGTTATGAGGACTGAGGAAAACCTCGAAAAAACTCCATTCAGGGAGGACGGTACTGGTGGGATTCGAACCCCATACCTCCCGCTCACGAGTCCGCGCCTTAACGACCTCGGCCACCCGTGGCGGTCCGGCCTCAAGTGATTTGAACCTAGAACCTCCCGAATGCGAATCCTAATCTTTACCGTCTCAGTCAATAAGTCGATCTAATGCTTGTCTTGTAAGCCCAAGATCGCGGGTTTAATGGCTTTTTTGGGGGGCGTAAAAATATTAAATATAGCTTCTTTCGGAAGTAAGCGAAGTAAAGCCGTGAGTTTCGTGTCTAGATTTACCGCATGTAAAAGATTTTCAAACCTGAAAAAGAGACACCTCTGGGCGAAATTTATCGATCGTTTCATGCCCTGCATTAAATGGTATGTGATGACCGGAGATGTTAAAGAGCGTCCGCAAATAACAAAATAAATAAATAAATAAATAAATAAATAAATCGGTAAATGACCTATACTTCCCTAACTAAGGCATGCTGGGATACCGTATGATAGTTACATGATAGATGACTAGAGAGATTTTTTTTTTTTTTTTGTTTTATTTACGGACGCTCTTTAACATCTTAGGTCATCAGCGTCCCATTCAATTCAGGACGTGAAACAGCCGACAAATTTTGCTTAGTGCCTCTTTATTCAGGTTTGAGCTTCTTTTTCGTGCCGTAAATGCACGACACGGAACCACGTTTTTACTTCCCTTCAGAAGAAAGCCATGCTTATGATTTTTACACTTGAAAAATTGAAAAAAATCATTGATCCTGGCCGGGTTTGAACCCTCGATCTTGGGTTTAGAAGGCAAGTATGGTTACCACTACACCACCAGGACCAGAGAATTAAAGTTTACAGCACTGTATTCTGCTATTGTATTGTGTTGTCTTGAAATAAATATATTATTTAAACAGTTAGCAGCTTTATCGATATTACTATAACTTTCTTCTCTTTTCTTTCCTTTTTCTTTTTTTTTCCTCTTTTCTTTTCTTTCTTTCTTTTTTCTTTCTTTCTTTTTTTTTCGTTGTTATTAGCCGGAGTTGATTTATAATATTTTAGAAATTTTTACATACAAAAGGAATTACATTGCATTTGGAAATTCCAAAAGTATATAGCTGAACTTTTTATTTCGTTTATACACTAGTTGTAAGGGATATTTGTTAATTTTATGCACCCAGTGAAAGGGGTTTAAGACTGTCAGGTTATGCATAATACTGGGAACACTGTCTTATGAAACACAAATGTACCGTTAATAGTTCAGAAACCTGAAATGCATCAGAGTGAAAGTTTTCGTTAAGCCCGTTTACATATGGACAGCTTGCGAAACGTGGTGTTTCTCTCACGTGCTAATTTGATCTGTTTCTTTGATTTGGGTACATTTCATAACCGCTCTAAACGCGAGAATCTCATCAATTTGCTTATAAATTATTTTGTCGCTAACTGGCAGATGTCTTATTTTACTTTTAATTCGAAACCCAGGAACGGTGCTAGAGCCCAGTAAACAATCTCCTTACTGAGAGCTTAAGTTATAAATCAAATTGATTAAAGTAAAAGTTTATATAGACGGATATTCCTTTTAGTTTTTTTCCATCAAATTACAAACACTGCTGATGAGATAAACTGTCTTTAATGCCTTATCTACTCGGCTAATGCTCTTCCATTTTACTTACACACACAAAGGATGAGATTCATATAAATTTCTTTCTGGTTATTTGTCTTCGTATGGAATTACGCTCGTATGACGCGCAAGCTGTTTGTTTTCTTAAGAAATAGACACGCTACATGCGCATCACAGCTGATAAAATCGATAACAATCGGTAACACAGTTTGACAAAATTAAAATATTATTAATGAATCATCTATGGCTATTAACTCTTTGAACGTTGTTAATAGTTCCTCTACATATCATAGAAAATCAATGAAACACTGTTAAAATAAAATTCTAAATAATTCCTGCTCGGTTATCATATCAATGCATAATATAATGTAAAAACGTTTATGCTAAAATGGTTACATAAGTATTTTATAGCTATGGATGCTGTTGTGGCACCACTGTTTTAAAACTTTACATCCCTTTTTCTTTAATCCTTGTTTATTTCTAATCATTTTTGTTTCAACGATGTCTTCTACACAGCAAGAGGTTAATGGACGAACTATTTATTGATTTGGCAGTTTGGTTGGTTACCGCAACGTGGAAATGGTGCGTGAATAGGCGACCAATGCGCGTCTGCAGCGACAGTGCCATGCAGTTTTATATCTATTGAGTTGTTCGCTCTTTATGAAACACAGGATATCCACAGTGAAAGATCATTTTTTTTAAAATCTGCTACTTTTACATTACAGATTGTATAGCTGTGATTCCGGAAGGAACAGTTCAATAGAGGCAGGAAAAAAAATGTGATAATGTGGTGGTGTGCGTGCACATTCCGAAACAGTCATCTGCCTATTAATGTAAAAGTGTTTCATAATTTTCCTCCAAATCCCTGCTGTTTCTCTGCTCTGCGATTCAAATGTTCCCCATTCTTATACTTTTCCAGACCCCTTTTTAATTTGGAAACCCACATCTTATTGCCCCCCTTCCTCAGTTGCTCCCGGTAGCAGACCGCCCTAATTAGTGTCTATTCTCCATGAACAATTCGCAGTCAGTACTTAACTGCTCGGAACCTGCATCCTGTATTTTAATGTAACAGTTGTGCTTTGCTGATAAATTGTTTCTAAATGGTATATACCTTGCAAGAAAACACAGAGTGTAAGCGGATTATCAGGAGTTCTAAAATAGGCAGTAATTATCGTAATTTCAGCTAAAATACATTTTTTTTCATGCTACAATTAACCCAAAGTATTATTTTTTTAATTCTGTCCAAAACCTAATAATTAATAATAATAATAATAATAATAATAATAATAATAACTGCCAAGGTAGTCCGGCGAAAATTGAAAAAAAAATAAAAAGTGATGACAATTGAATCTTCTTTAAAATTCAAGTATCAAAATGTAGTAGTGTCAATAAGCATGACCTAAATAACCTAAAATTTATTCAGCATTTGTTTTAAAGGATTTATTTCTTTATTGTTTGAACGTGACAACTACATTTTATTTACAGAAACAATCCAAGGAGAAATCAGACCATGCTGGAAGAAACAAACGTTACCTGGAATTAAACACAATTTTAAGAAGTAAGCTCATGTATGGTATAGAATATAAATTATTATTTATTTATTCCAGTTATAGTACACAAAAGTGAGCAGCATTTTGAAATTTTTATTGATATTAAAGATCTTTAAGGAAATTGCGCATTTGGCATAATTTTTATACCTACACTTTATTACAAAATATTTTACAATTGCATACGTGTACAACAGGCAAGTTCAAATCTGGAGCTATAAAACTTTTTGTTTTTACTTTGTTTAAATTGCATTTTATTTAAATATAAATTCAGAGGACTTATGCAACGCATATCGGCAGAGAATTTACAGGCAGTACCATAAAGTAAGTCCACCCAGCTGGGCTTTTTAAGTAGTTTCCTTTTAAAATAAAAGGGCGCCATCATATTGCGATTTTTTAGATTTAAAAATTATTAATTTATTTTGTCATCTTTTTCGTAGGACACCAGAGTACTACTCATAAATGGTCAATATATCTTTAAGAAAATGTACTTTAGACATTTACTAAAATATTGAAAATATATGCATGCATATAGATCGGAGTTCATACATAAAATCGCTGAAATGTGCATGAATTTATAACATTAACGTTTGAAATTGATGCAGCAAAATACACAGTTAAAAGCAATGCTTTATATGTGCTACTAGTAAAGTTATTTGTTAAATTCCAGTCTTATTTTTTCGAATGCAGTTGATTCCCCAAGTCTTTTTCTGTTGCTTCTTAGGATGTCCATAAAGCGCGATAAACTTCCTTCAACCTCACATGGCGATAAAGGAACAAACAAAAAAGCTGCGACTTCTTACACTATGATTTTTTTGCTTGACATTACAGACGCGATACTTCCAGAATTTCTTATACTTCACATATTTGTTCTTAATTTGAGTTTTTGGGAATAAGTTTCTGAACCTTTTTTTTTTTTTTTTTAATAATTTCACCAATATTACAAGAAATTGACATTAACTTTGAAAATGTTAACTTAGAAGCGTTTATTGGTTCATAAAACTTTAGTACTACTGAAATCATAGAAAAGTGTGACTATAGAAACATTTGTTCATTATTTGCGTATTTTCTAGTAAATATTTCTACAATAAAATACAATGTGTAGCGGTTGTAAAACGCGGCAGTAAAAATTAAAAATATCTGCGACTCTTTCTAGAAGTATTATTAATTGCATTTCTATCTAGCGTTTCGAAAATCTAAATTATATCTTAGCTGAAAATTAACAGAGGTTTCAATTATATAATGTCCATAAATATAGCAGATATTTCTATTTTATAAAAAAAACAAAATTAAGTTCACCTTCAAAAAATTCAAACTAAAGCTTTGGTTCCCATATGCATACCACAGACATACAAGACTTAAAGTACCTACTTTTATCTTAACGTAGTTTTTCTGTATACGAAAATATATAAGTTTTATCTAAAATATTTAAAAGCAGTTCTTTTTTCCATTTAACCTAGTGATTTTCTTCACTTAGTTTAAAGCTAATGGTAGGCGTGATTTTTAGTAGATTTGTTTAATGCCTGTTTTCATCATAGGCGGTAGACAGTGGTGATACATAAGCTGAAATGATAATTTGGAAAGTAATTTTATTTGCAAATGAAGCGCTTAACGCCTGAGTTTAGGGACCTCGTTGATGAAGATTGTGGTAAGTCTGTAACAAGCCTAAGTCAGGGAAGACGGTTCTGACTGGAATCGAACCCCATATCCCCAGTTCATGAATCTTCGCGCACGCAGACATATAACAATAAACATAATATACTATTTATAATAAAAGAAGCTGATTGTAATATAGGTGCATGGCAAAGGTACGTGGTGAGCTTAGCTAATGCATAGAGTAGATCTGGTTTCTGACCGCTTCTTTTAATGAAATTTTATTCAGCATTTTCCACATGGAAAAACAAACCATTTCTCTTTCACAATCAACAACCTATTTTTCAAACACCTCGGCAATAATTATATGACAATTGCCCGTAGACCAATAAAAAATTCACCCATGAAGATGGCATGATGAGCCACGCTTTTAGGCTTCAAAATGTATGCATTGCTTTTACTGCAAAGGTCAACGTTTTGTTAGTTGACCGATATGGCTCAATGGCGAGGTCGCATTCCAAAGAGTATAGTCATATAATGTCAGCCATTCACCCACGCTTTGTTAGCGTGGATCGATCGAGTTTGCAGCGTGTAGTTCTCGGAACTGTCTTTAAAGAGGGGGGTTTTCCATGCGTCGGCCCACTGCTGGGCTGCGCTAAAGGTCACCCAGTCAGTTTCCTTGAAAACTGGCAAACACGTGCTGTTTTCCTGCAGTCTTATTATGCAAGCAATAACACTGGGCACTTAGTAGTGCAAAATTGCAGTATATGTACAGTATGTTATTTTTAGTAAAAATTTAATTTCACGATAGTATGTCTGACTTGTCTTACCTAAGCTTTATGTTCATGAAAAGTAATGCACCGCAGTGATGTTAGCTTACCTTTCGCTTACCTTATCTTACTTTCTGACAAGATTTAATGTTTATTAACAAAAATCAACTTTAAACTTTGAATGTTACAATAAGAAATTCCTATAAGCATATTTATCTTGCAAAGCATTGGCAAATATAAGTGGTTAAGGCAACTTTATGTTGAAAATATCAAAATTCTATGCAACCAACGGAATAAAAAGTTTTAATTTTAAATTATATATATTCTATTCCCCGTTTGAATTAAAGACTCAATAAAAATATATTCTATTTTCACTATAAAGAAGTTTTAATATTTCAAATTGATATTTAATATTTGCGCCCTTTTAGTTTTATTTTATAAACCCCCGATATGAAAGTTATGTGTGAAACGTTTAAATGCACTTTTAATTGCAAATAAACCCTTATGCTAGCAATACTAACAACTTAATAATATTTAAAATCCCAAAATATCAACATTAATATCTGTAATTTAAAAAATAAATATTGTACTACAAATATAAGTATAATGTAGTAACATAAATATGCTCTAATAAGTTTATCCTTTTATGTATTATGAGGTATGAATTTAAAAAGTATGTACGTCGGTCGAATATAATGTGTATAAATTTCAGAGACGTCAGGTAGTCACAAAGGTATGTCAAATAGTAACGGTAGTATGTTTTGAATACTTAATATCATATATAATTAACCTTTTGTGAATTTTGAAACATATTGAGGCTAAACCCTCTCTTCAACTGGATTTTTAGAATTTATTTTCAGATAAATTTAGGAGGAATATGTGTGACTTGTAAAAGGAGTTGACCAAAATGTCAATCGATAATAAAGTGTCTACTAAATATCTAATACAATTTCTGCTAGTAAGCTGTATTTTCGTAGTTCAACCCTCACAAATATCTGAGGTTTTGCTTTAAAACTGTATTGTAAATGTAAGGTAGTTATATTTGAACTTACCCTATATTCCTGTCTTTATTTTATATCACTACATCAAAAGTCATTCATTCTGATAGTATTAATAGATATAAAATATGATTTCTTTGCAATGCCCCCCCTACCCGAAATGGAAACGTTTTGAAGTAATTGCACCTTAAAAGTTCTGTATAATCATGTACCCCAAACTAGTCTTGAGGCATCAACGAGTTAATGAAAGGGATTCATTTGTGAGGGTACAATGTAAAATGCAATTTGAAATTCATATCATACTAACGACACTAGTGCTGTACTGCCAGTACAATGCAATCACGAGGTCGCAGGAAGGGAGAATGAGAAACCTTTTAATATAATACAGTGGAGGTTGTCTTATGTTTCATGGCAAAATAACAGAGAATCAAGAGTTTTTTGGTGTCATGAGAATTATACAATGTGTGTTTATTTTTAGATTTTGTATCAGTGTTTTGTTGCCAATTTCGTTTGAAGTTTTACAGAACAGATTCAGACGTATCTTAAAAAATCGTAGATGATCTTCTTGTATAGTTTGCCTTTGAAATGTCTCGCTTGGTTGTTCAGCAACGATTAACCAGCTTGCTGGAACTCCATTTAACTTGGAATCTTTTTCTTTGTAGTAATATGCGGATAAAAGCGTTTCCTGTTCTTATTACTTACAGCCTCAAGATTTTCTGGGAAGAAGGCTGAGTGTGGGCGCTAAAAGTGAAATTTTAAAGTACACGTATATTTAAAACTTTTGTATGATTTCAGTAGATGGTGATTCTAATGGTTTTCTTATTTTTAGTTTCCAAGAAAATCACGAGGAATGTTTTTAATGAATGTTAAGTTGTTCTTTCCAGTGAATTTCACGGATCATCCACTAATGAGCTTATTTATGGTGGTGTAAGTATTTTTTCTTTCAATCTCATATCTCTAATTTTGGGAAATTCAGACTTTAAATCCATAAACACAGCTCAATTTTTATCCATTGCTTTTACAAAGTGTTTAATAGGGCCAGTTTGATATAACAGAGATAAGCAATGAAGCATTTGAACATTTTCTTATCCAGAAACAAAACATATACATTAATTATTTTCCTTATGTAAAGATATTTCTTGTTTTTGCTGTCCCATTCCCACGAGAAACCACAAAAGTTCATGTACGGAGCTCCAGAGGAAGATTAACGTGACCTTGGCCGACATTTCGGATGGCCTTGCTGCAATACCTGAAGCCGCAACGGGATATACGGCGCCATGGAATATTCAATCTCTTACATGAGAATTAAGACTAAACGCACGTGTTTATTGGCGATTATGTGGGTCCTGAAAAATGACAGGCTGCCATGAATGCTCACGGACAAGCGGATAAAGGAACTGGGCAAGGACACAGTACACGTAGCCTGCGGATTGTTTTTGTATTTTAAATACAAAGTATGGCAGACAAATTCAAGGGCTATGAATAATATTTAATACGTTAATAGAAACAATCACAAAACATATAACAATTTAACGAAATAAAATTTAACTTCAAGTTAAATCGTTTGCGTATGAATAAAATATTCTTTATTCCAAAAAGTGTACTTAAATATTACATTCTTAGTTTAAACTGCAAATATATGAAGCATTAATTTAATCTTAGATACATTATAAATGGTATCTCAAAATAATCACAAGTATTTAACATATAAAATGTCCTTATAAATCTTTCCCACATAACCGAATACGGTGGGAGAATTCGTTATTAAAACAGCACCAATGGCTCATAACACAGCTAACCAAGTTGAAAGCTTACACACCATTACAATAAACCATTTCTGCAAAACGGTGCAGAAATAAATGTAAAGAAAATGTTACATACAATAATTAATTAGTAATCCAGGGCACTGTTCTCGTCACAGAAAATGAGTCGGTTTCAAATTTTCCAAATTTCTAAGAAGAATTTTGCGGGCAAGTCTTGCTGAAGGACATCGTCACGGAAGGATGGAACATCAGTTCCCATGCAGGCAACCGATAGCCTCGAGCAAGGAAAAGTCTGGAGACCACAAGTGATTATCCATACCAAAGACAAGAGCCGATTGTAGGTAGAGCAACGAGGAAAAGGAATAGGAAACCATGGCGCTACTTAGCGGTGAGAGAAAGAAGACCTCGAAGATTCAAAAGGAAGGCAGGGTTCCTAGAGAGCAAGAACACACACAAACATAGTTGAGACAACATCATTTTACCATCGTCCACTTTAAGGAAAAGGACATATATAATCTTCCTTGGCAACAGTTATAAACAGGTGTACCCGTCTTGTCTTAACGTCACTTGCCAAGAAGTTGAAACATAATATCCTGATCGCACCATTCATTAAAAATCTCTTCATCTCGCTCCAAAAGCTGATACTTTCTTCCGGATATTTCCTTTTCATTAAGATGGCAGATTAATGAAAATTGCATAAAGAAAATGTCCTTCCTAACCACAAACGTAAGAAATGTTTAATACACACTACAGTTTCATCGTCAACTTCAAAACTTGCACCGTCTATGCTCTTTATCCGCTCCCCCTTTAATTACTGTTATTTAAGAAATGAAATTATGATATTATGCGGTGCACTATCATAATTTAAATACGCAAGAGCAGCCCATGTTGCACTAACCACTTTCTATTACACGTTTTCTGGTATGCTTTCACTAAATAAATATTAACTTAATACAAAACTAAACAACAAACATGCTGTTGTTTATTTACTTAAAACTATAGACTGCTATAACAAATCACATAATTGCAAAGAACAAATAAACAAACCTATGTATTTAACAGCAGCAACATGAACGAGTTCAGTATGGGTGTACCTGTTTCTGAATAACCTCACTCGCAAACGACTCGAAACATGTTATAACATCAGGTTCACTAAAACTCTCATCATCTCGATTCAAATCACACTTCATATGTTTTTTCGGATCTTTCACTTCTTTACTAACCCACATCGTCCATACGATGGTAGATTAGCGAAATTTCCTGGGAAAATGTCCTCCCTAACCACAAAGTTTGATACACACTACAATTTCACCATTAACTTCAAAATTTGCAGGATGTATGCTCATTATCCACTTCTCCTTTAATTACTGCTATTTAGGAAATGAAAATATGAAATTATGCCGTGCACTACCATAATAGAGACATACAAGAGCAACCCATATGGTACTAACACTTTTTATTAAAAATGTTCTGCGTGATTTCACTAAATCAATATTAATTTAATAAAAAAAGTAACGCGCTACTTTTGATTTACTTCCAACCATAAACCATTGTAATAAACCAAATAACTGCATATTAACAAAGTCGTGTAACTAACACATGGACCTCATATTTCACTATTTTGTCTACTGCCCACACCTACGCTGGGGTCTGATAAATATTGTCGGTCTTGCTAAAAAACCCAAAATTAACGAGAACTATTTCGATAATTTTCGACAGAGCATAACACGGCAGTTTCAATGGAAGATTCCGCTAAGTGGCCCTGGGCCTCTTCAAGGGGACATTGGTGATTCAGGTATCACCGAAATTGCAGCAATAATTTTTTTTTGTACTGGAAGCCTGTCGAATTAAAACTAAACTTTCTAACGTTTAACGTTTTTAGGTTAGAAAGTTTCGAATGACAAAAAAGCATGAAATTTCGAGTTTTCAAGTTTCGACCATTTTTCCACTCCCTAGTTTTTCCGTTCAGCTGTACAGGAGATGCCTTGGCAGTTACAAAAAAAAAACAAACAAACAAACAAATAAAAAACAAAAACAAAACAAAAAAACAAAGGGAACCTTTACAAATGATGTCCTGTTTATGATTTTTCTATTCGTTTATGAATAAATTGCTTTTACTTTTAGAAGAATCTGGCAACTTAACCCTTAACTTTCTATGAAAACGGTACCTACAAATAAACAACAAGGAAATTATGACAGAATATTTCAATCTTTTCTTCACACAACAGCATAGACTATATCTTATAGAGAATATTCAGCACAACGGAATTAGGAAAAATTTACCTACTGGCATTATTAGAAACGGTTGAACCAAAAAATGTCACTATTTTGTAATACAGAGATTTAAGAATTCTTTTGTTATAACTAAAAGTAAGCAACCAAAATAGACCATGTCCAACTTAATTTGAGTTTCTGTAAAAACTAATAACTATTCACTGAATATTAATTAAGTTATTAATTAATTGCTGATTTGGAGATGAGATGTCGGATGGAATAGGCAAAAGGTTTTCAGTTTCGTAGTCTTTAATTTTCTGTTTATCCTAACACTTTCAAATTTTATACACATCAGCCAACATCTCTCTATAGAAAAGGCATAAAAAGCATGAAAGTATATTATTTTATATCCTTATTTTTAGCTGAATCCACAAGATACAACAACCTCTCTTAATTCATTATAGTAACACCCGTTCAGTAATTACACACAATAGCAAATGAAAAAAATATTTCAATAGTAAATGATACCAGATTTCCAGTAATTTATTTCATCACTGGATTTCATGTGAAAACAACCTCCTGCAGTACATAATCGAAATCTTGCCTCGTTTCCAAAAATAGTTTATTGGCGTTAAAGGTATACATGGGTTACTTATCACTTGCATTTTTTCCTTTTAGAAAAAGATATAGAGAAATGAACATAATTAGAAAAAGTTAACGGCAACCGAGATGTTTTAAATTTTACAGTTTTGCATTGAAAACATTAGTTTGTTAATGGCATTTGTTTGACCTGAAATAAAAGCAACCAATTAGCGAAAGATGCCAGAGCGCGTAGACTTTTAGTAAGGTATATCTTGAGATATCCAAAGGCGAAATATTTTGGTAACCTCCATCACATTAGTGTTAATGGTTTAGTTGATTAGCTCTTAATCATACTAATAATGCTTTTTATTCAAGATTTTAGCTCGCTTCATGGAAGGAATGCTCCTGGACCCCAACTTGATGAGCTAGCAACTGCTTAGAATGTAAGACTGGGCAACAACGAATTTTCAAATTTCCCTAGACAACTCTTGAGCGGAATGATCTCAAGACCAAAGGTGTATAGAAGTATTCTAATCACCGTATTCTAGAGTATCCATCATCCCGATTGACATTATCTTGCCCCATCTGCGCACTGGAATGTCTTATCACTAGATGGGAAGAAACACGTGGACATCGTTTGGAAACTATCCTTGAGAATAACAGTTCAAGTTAATGATCAATGATCTTGTGGTCAAACTGTGGCTTTTCCGCGTTTAAAATCACAACAAAGAACAAGAGGCATTTAATGTTTTAACTTCATCATTATCTTTCTCCTTGCACAATTTAAAGCTTTAGATTCTGCATCGCATTTTCTTTCTCGACCTTAAGTTATCTATTTGGCCTTGCTAAGCGGTGACCCACTGACCTTGAAGATATTGATGTGTGCGCTACGGGGAAACTCGAACCACCTTTCCTCAGAACTGGAATTTCCTGGCTTTGCAAACAAACAGCTATACTGCTTCAGAGAAAACAACCGGAATGTTCCTGTTTAATATAAGAATTAATAATACCTTAACGACAGCGAATCTTCCTGTTTAAAAAAGGTTTAAGAATTAATAAATCAAAGAATCCACACTTTCGTTCCATTAAAAACCGTTAAATGGTAATAAATATTATTTGAAATAAGAGGTACAGCATTTTTTTTTTATTTCAGTCTTGCATTAAATCATAACAACTTTTAGTTTTATTCAGCTTAATCATGTAATTAACGAAAATGAACGAACTGATCACGCAATTAATAATTAATGGAATGAATGGTGCTTAACGCTCGTTTTTTGCTACAGAGGCACCACAGGCGGTGGGCACTGATGATACATGAGATGAAATGATATATTGGGAAAGCATTTTTATTTTTAAGGGAGGAAACGTTCCAGACCTAAGTTTAGGGTACCTCCCCAGCATTTGCCAGCAATGAGGACTGAGGAAAATCTGGAAAAAACCTCAGTTAGGGAGGACCGTCCTGGCGGGATTCGAACCCCAGACCTCCCTCTCACGAGTCCGCGCCTTAACGACCTCGGCTACCCGTGGCGGTAATAATTAATGGAAAAATGTATTTGAAAACAGCTTATAAAATGTTTAAACAATTATTATTTCACAGCCTTTTGCTGAACAATTTCGCAGGAAAATATAATGATTTACATGCAACAGAATAATATAATATTTTAAGTTTCATCACATCATATAGTTAGACAGGATAGATGGAAAATTTATTTATTTCAGTAATCCAATAACGTATATCCGTTAATAAACAATGGAATGAGTAAACCTGCCAGTTAAACGTAGTTGAAATGTCTAAAAAGCATTTTAAAATAGTTAATAATTATTCAAAGCCATAAACCCCAAAAAGCACTATAAATAACATGCAAATATGTACGTTTCTAATGCATATTGTTTACACATAAGCATGTTCAAATAAAAGGACATGTAGCTTATAATAAATATTAAGACATTGAGATACCCATCTCCGTAGCTATTTTAGTGTTTTTGAAATGAAAATAACGTTTGTTAAATATGTATATATTTAATAACTAATTTTTTGAAACACGTTCTGTCGATTTGGATAATTTTAAAGATATTTTGTGAAAATATAACGAACGCTACAATGATACTTATAAATAAATTGCTTAGATGTAATAATGCGGAAAGACGAATCGCGCGCAAGGGTACATATCAATTGCGCGCGATGGTGATTTTTTCGAAGCATTTCCCTTCCCATTTTATATGCATTTGTAGCAATACTGTTAACAGATGTGGTTAAAAATCCTGCTGGAATTAAGAATGTTCGTACCAGTCTTTTGGTACTCATCAAGAAATTAAAAATGCTCTTAAATTAACTTGTTAGTGATATAAACAAGTAAAAATATCAATGGATATTCTAACGAACCGTTTCATTTTTATGTGTATAAAATTCAGAATATTGATGGCCTTACATCCACAACTCATTTGATAACGCAATCAATATTTCAGCATTACACAACTTCACATTTTGATAATAAACTCACTTAGATAGACATACTTGACAACTCGAGCTTCGGTAAACTGCGGTACAAATCTTTTGATATGCCCACCCTACCAAATATATATTGTTATCGCTTTCGTCTAAATAGTAAAATACTGCCATGAGATACTTGGGTCCTGTTCCACAAAAGTATGATCTAATACATTACAAGTACTTTTATTTGTAGTTATTAGTAAAATTCTGTTCCACAAAGATTTCTGCTACACTTGTATTTTACTACTCCATACTTACAACTGTATAAGTGATTTTTGGTTTTTCTGCTCCACAGAAGTATTAGTAATTTATATAAATTTCTCTACAAGTGTAGGAGTATTGGTAACGTCAAATACTAGCACAAAAGTTATTATCTTTTTAATGATTTTGGGAATCAGTTGACCCAAATGTGCTAAGTATTAGTGAAAGTGATGATAATGATGAATAGGAATTTGTATAAAGAAAGAATGAATAAGTATTTGTGTATAATGATAAAGTTAGGTTAAGTGCAATTAAAGTAAGGCTTATGATAATATTGGCATTTTCTGTTCTAAATTGCATTTCTGACCAGCATCTTAGTTAAGGATTTTTAAGTTTCTTGCTACGTGCCACGAAATTTCTTTTCATTCTTCATCTCTTTTGGCACAATGTTCTCAGTTTTTTTGCTTATGAGAACACGATTGCCATGCAATATAAACAAATAAATATAAAGGATCAAATGGACTAATCAATCGAGAAGCTCGATTCTTCTGCATCTCGACAGCTGAATTGATGCTCTTAGCCTTAGGGACCGTAGTCTCAAAGTGAATTATTACTCTTGAATACCGACAAATACATAATAAAGAATTTAAATTATTAGTATGTCTTAGAAAAAAAAAACAAGTCCCATTTTGCAGAAAATGACGACACTTATAACGTTTTACTAATACTTTTACCAGTGTGATATTTATTTTGTGGAACAGAAAATTACAAGACCATACTTTACAAGAACCTGCACTAATACACTTGTATGTATTAGATCATACTTTTGTGAAACAGGGTCCTGGAAATTCTCCAGCGTTGCCTCTGTAACTTTTGTACATCAAATATTGAGCAGAAACTTCTAATATTTTCTTTTTCTTGTAATTATTAACAAATTTGAGGGGTGTTTTAATTAATCAATAAAAATAAATTAATAAATTATTTACTCTCACTTCCACACCTGATGTATGCAACACTAAATGTATACTGAAAGAGATTGCAGCGAAGTGTCAACGCTGATTTTCTAATACATCTCATTCTTCTCGTGTATCATGTCAATACAACATATATAAACAGCTGTAATCTCTGTTCTATTAAAAAAAGGTAATCAATCAATGCTTGTTTCGTACTATACTTATTGGAACGAGCTGCGGTTAGGTCAATTTATCCGTGTATTGAAAATATAATTGATAGAAGTCAAGATTTCTGATTTGTGTCTCAAAAAAGTTGGCATTGATCATGGAGTATAGCAAGTAAAAAATACACAGCTGAAGTGACAAAGTTACATATTCGTTAAAGACAGAAAATCTATTTTTATGTGCTAATCTGCTAGAATTTATATCAAGCACATATACTGTCATGAAAAGGCATGAATGAAATTTTTTCACTGCTAGGTGATACGATATTTGCAAGCAGTTCGTCATCACGCCACAGTTATAATACTAGTAATTGATTTAAAATAAAAGGGGGCATCATTTGGTATATTTTGTAATCATTCTGTTGTGCCTTTCTTCCTCCTATGCTTTCTATTTAACTTCTACTGGGAAACAGAACGACGTGACTCGAGCATGAATGATTGTTGTTGTGGCAGTAAATTACACATGTTCACGAGATACAAATATGCGCATTTGGCTTAACAGCAGGAAGCAAGACGATAAGCTTAACAGTGGTAGCTTCCCCCTTCGAAGTTTATCTTCTGAAATTCCCGTAACTACCGTTGAAGCTATTTTTATTACTGTAAATCATTAATTTTAAAAAAGGCCGGACTATCTAAATGATACGGAAGAGGATGCGGGTCGTAAATCTTCATTAATATAAATATGCAAGCATTACAATCAAACACAAATCAGAGACATACGAGGGTATATCCATAAGTTTCTGGCCCAACCAGTATAAAGACAAAAACTATATTTCACTTTTTAATATAGTTACGCTTTATTGCAATACACTTCTCACATCTTTTGAATTAACATTTCAATCCCCCTCCCCAAAATAGTCAGTAGTGTTGTCTGCAAAATGGGCAAAAAAGTGTCCATCACTTCTTCGACACACTTTCCTTCTTGATTTTTAAGAAGAAGTAGTCACTATGAGCTAGATCTGGGCTGTAAGACGGGTTGTCGACCTCCTTGAAGCCACATCTCTTCACAGCTTCCTTTGCAACAAGAGCTGTGTGCATAGGCGCGTTGTCGTGAAGAAGGTGCACACCACCACTCAGTTTTCCTCGCCTTTTCTCTTTGGTGGAAGCACGTAGTCTGTGCAGTAGACCAGCATAGTACTCCCATTTACTATGGCGTTCCTCTCCTTGAGGAATATTCCTTCACAGTCCCAAAAGATTGTGGCCATGATCTTCTTGATTGACTGAGTGACCTTGGCCTTTATAGGCGGTGCTTCGCCAGGTTTACGTCCGCCACTCCATTGATTCTCTTTTGGACAAAGAATCATAGTACAGAACCATAGTTTCATCTGCTGTGACAATGGTTTGCAGAACTTCTCTCTCGTTGCCACGGCAGAGATCCAAAAATGCCTGACAACAGATCACTTGTTGCTGCTTTAGGACTGAGGAAAGAAGTCTAGGCACCCATCTTGCACTAACCTTATTCATGTTTAAATATTTATGAATAATTTGAAGTACTGTTGTTTTAGAAAGCCCCAACCTTGCTGATATTTCTGTAACTTTGAGCCGCCGGTCTTCCATAATTTCTTCTTCCACAAGAGCGATGTTTTCAGGAGTGAGCACCTCCAAGAGCCGACCTGCACGCTCTTCGTCTTCAATGCTTTCTCGACCCATTCGAAACAGTTTGGCCCATTCTTTTACGGTAGAATATGAGGGGGATGCTTCTCCATATACACCCTCCAGTCACTGTTTCATTTCATTCGGAATAAATTCTTATTTTGTGAAGAACTTAATAACAGGTCGATAATCCATTTAGAACATGTCACAATCTTCTACACATAGCTTTCTTTATGCAACTATATCTGAACAAATGAACACAGCTGTGCGGAAGTTAAAGTTGCATTATTTACTTAAGAGATAAGGTATGGCACCAGACCCAGGCTCTCTTCATCATGTCCCATAGACCCAAATAGAATGTAGTTTTCAAACATTTTATCAAGTGCTTGTTTGTACTGTAATGTATTACCCTTGTTATAATTTATGGTTAGCAAAGAATATGCATTTGTAAGCTAAAATACCAACATTTTTGTAATTAAGGCAAATCATTTAAAGTCTTTTATTATTTTATGGTAAATGTGGCAAAGATTGAAAGATTTATTTGCTTTTTCTTCTTCTTTCATTTGGCACTGCAGCCCGGGATGAGCCTTGCCCTGCCCCGGATACCTCTGTTTTCTCCATCTCCGTCTTATGACTTCATTGATAAAGGACAGTATTGCATGGGGATATGTAGTCGGCATGCCGGCACCCCGCAGGTCGCGTATTGCGCGGCTTTCGTGACCGAAGAACGCCACCTCTCCATCAGGCATCTTTCCAAATTGTCCTCATGAGGCTGGGTGAACCTCGTTCCGGACGCCCCCTAACTTAGGAAAATACTAAGCAGATACCGAGAATCGAACCCGGGCCTCCCGGCCAGCAGTAAGCAATGCTAACCACTAGACCAAGGAGGTGGTCGATTTAGAGCCCCAAAAGAGCCAAAGCTTTCAAAAGGTATAATTTTAAAGCTTAAAATTTAATATATTAATTATTCTGTAATTATTTAAATGATTTATTGCTTAAGTGACATACATGGTCACAGATTTCCAGAAACAAGGCTTGTTAGAATAATCTGACAAACAAAAAACAAATGTATCTCTCTACTATTTAATTGCCGAATTGTACAATAGAAACCTGGAAAATAATTTAGAATCATATCGTCGTGTATAATATGACACATTTGTCGATAATTATAAATGGACCGTTGCACACATTCTTTCTGAACGGTTAATATACTCTTATAATAAGGATTTATTAATCTAATGCTATGATTCGAATTTTTAGGCGCTTAAAAAGTGAAAAATACGTGTTTGTATGTGCTTAAAAATTCATAAATATATTCCAAAAGATGAATAGATTTTAAATTGAAAGTAAAGAAGGATACTCAGCAAGTTTGTTGCATCCTAACCGTCGAGGAAACTGCTATAACGAGAAGAAGTATCTAATTCGGGGAAGTCCCGTAGTAACGCGAGGTCATGACGTGTTCATAATTGCATCTTTCATCACAGCTACATTTCAGTATAGTCCTAAACGCCTTTCAACTACATAAACGGTCGACATATTCATTTATCTGTAAGCTATGTCTTAAAACATGCAATAATATTTGTTATTAAAATATTTATTCAAAATTAAAAAACTATTTTCTTTTAGATGGAAAACAAATTGTTGCATGTTGATTCTTAATGCTTGTATAACAAAGTCTTGCATCATTCCAAAATTCCTTGCACGTTTTCATTTCTTCAATTAAATAAAATCTGACGTAAAACCAATCTAGACAGTAACCTTGATATGTAATTCTTGCTGAGCTAGTTTGTTCGGATTATTTTCTGGCCATATCCTGCAATTGTAAGCGATAAACCCCCACATTTAATTCGAAAATGACGCCAATATGCTCATCTTGTTCTTTGAATTCAAAACACACTTTCATTAACAGAAGCTGTCTTCTCAGAATTTGTCCCACTGTTGAATAAATTATCTTCAAACAATATGCAAATTTACTAGCACTGTAAATATTATAATCAGAATGTTCTCGAACTCTTTGGACTTCTTGTTAAATTAGAATTTCGTTCACTTTGTTTTCTGCTAATTTCGGTCGCATTTTTATCGTTAACTACACCAGTTTCCTCAAATTTGTTCAGCAAATTACGAAATTATTTTACAAATGAGGGTTAATTTAGAATGGGATATTGTCTATAACATTCGTAACAGCAGTAAATGATGCTAATACGAACTGATGCAGGTGAAACCGACAAATTGCTGTTAGTGTTCTCCGAGGGTCATTTCAAAAGTCCTCAGAATGGTCCACAAATTGCAACAGCTGTTCCAAAGCAGTTTTGTTATCAAAACTCAACATCTCCCATAGAAACATTTGTGCAAAATAATTAAAGTCGTAAAAAATATTTTTTTTTATTTGGCATCGATGAAATACTGAACACAAAATTAAAGCACGCAGTGCACATTAGTGACCCACTTATTGACAGATATAACTGTTCTTTATCTACAGGAAGCTTTTCAGAAATTCTCAAAATTGAAAAAGTTGTTCCTATATTTGAAGACAAGGAAAAGTTAGATGAAGATGACTACAGACCAATTGCAATACAATCTGAGTTCACAAAAAAATCTATAATCAGTGATGTGTAATAGAATCTCATTCTTTCTTGAAAAATTCCTCTTTTTGGAAATGTAAAATGTATAGATAAAAATGAAAAAAAAAAAAAAAGGATCTATATTCCTCTATTTAAATAAAAAAAATTATTTGGTGCACCACAATATTTTATTGTCTAAACTTGAAACTTATGACACTATTGGTTTAAATCCTACTTTGCAAATAGAAAACAAGTTATGGTAAACAATACAACACCAGCTTTAAAAGCAATTGAATATGGAGTGTCTCGTGGTTCAAAACACTGGCGTATATAAATGATTTACTAGTAAATATTACAACTGCTCAAGCATTTCATTTGCTGATGACACTAGCCTTATATTCAAAGGAAACAGTTATTCTTCTGACTTGCAGATCCGCATTGCTCGTGCTATGCAAGAACTGAAAGTGTCCCTATGTAAATAAACTGAGAATTAATATGAAAAGAATCCCAGGGAATGTGTTTCGACATTGGTAATACTAACAACACGTGCCTCCTTCCAATAATGTCACTAAATGTGTCATGCATTCATTGATAACTCCTTGAGCTGGAAAGAACACATTGAAAATACCGTAACAAAATTAAAGAATGCCCATTTTGAAATCAAGATGGTAGAAAACATGTAATATGTTCATACTTTAACGCTTGTATATTATACATATGTACATCTATATTATTCTATAGAGTGCTACTGCTGCCACGGGTGGCCGAGGTCATTAAGGCGCGAACTCGTGAGCGGCAGGTCTGGGGTTCGAATCCCGCCAGGACTGTCCTCCCTGACTGAGATTTTTTTCCATGTTTTCCTCAGTCCTCATAAATGGCAAATGCCGGGGAGGTACTCTAATCTTAGGCCTGGGACGCTTCCTTTCTTTAAAAAAATCCTTTCCCATTTTATCGTTTCATCTCATGTATCATCAGTGACCACCACCTGTGGTGCCTCAGTATTTAAAACTGGCGTTAAACACAATTTAAAAAAAGTATAGCATGGAATTGGGAAGATCATTCATAATACAGAAGAAAAAAAAAATATTATAACTATTTTGAAATTCGACAGACTCAATGACTACAGTCTCTCTTTTAAAACTAAATATTTTATTTGTGCCCTGCATATATACATTAGAAATTATATATTTTATTCAAAGGCATTTTCATTTATGTAAATTAAATAATGAACTTCATGACCATCTCACGCGTAATAAAAAATTCAAATTACATGATATATAACTGCCTAAAACATTATATATATATATATATATAACCAAATAATCAAACATAAAGTGAAAAAGTTTTTAATTCAACATTCTTTTTAGACTATAAGGGATTTTTTTAAAATCTAAATAGTAAAAATTTAAGGTACATCTGTAAGCTATAGAAAGCATGTAAAATTAGCACTTAAGGAAAAGCTTGTACATTGTCACCGTATGTTATAGTTAGATTGTATATGTAATGTAAATCGTGTACTAGTTGTAATTATTTTTATATTTTTGTTTCATTATATATTCTATATTCATTTAAATAAGCCTAAATTTATGTACAGGAATATTACTGTGAATAAAATATTTACCTACCTTACCTTACCTTAACATACCTACTTATAAACCAATCAATCATTCATGGATCAGTGTATGTAAGTACTAGTATAGCTGTTTGTTGCAGTACATAGGGGTGTATAGGGGGAAAGTGGCAAATATCGAACGTTGTTATTAACTATTTGTGCGTGCAACAGAATTGCACTCAGATATGAAAAGCATTCTAGGAGACCCTGCACCGTCATTTTCAATCATTTTCAACTGGAGCACGGGGTTTAAACGCGGCCGTGAAAGTTTCGAAGCGACCCGTGCAATGGAAGACCAGCCGCGATTGCCGACTCAGATTAAAAGAGAATCAAAGTGCACATTTATCAAAAAAGTTTGGCCCGTTTTCAGAAATATCCCGCCTACTTTATACAACTTGTGATCAATAATAACACATTGTACACCTCTACACACCTGAAACAAAAGAGTAGTCTAAACAATGGAAGCATTACATTCTCCACCGCCATAGAAGGCCGCGTGTGTGAAATCAGCGTGTATTTTCTGGGATGCTAAGGGTATACTACTAATTGATTATTTTCTCACTGGAACATCGTATTATGCAAACCTTTTGGGCCTGTTGAAAATATATGCCAGAAAAGGCTCTGACTTTATCAAAGAAGAAAGTGTCGTTGCAATGGCGAAAATCAACCAGTGAATTGGGGTACGATTTGCTGTCACATCCGCCGTATTCCCCTGACTTGGCTCCATCGAACTTCCATCTGCTTCCTAAACTGAAAAAAATCCTTGGTGGATAGAAATTTTGGTCCGGTAAAGAGCATAAATCATCAATTGAGAAATATTTCTCAGGCCTGGAGGATTTTGATTTCTATAATGGGTTAAAGCCTTTGAAGTGTTAGTATCAAGGAAAACTACGTTAAACAATAAGAATAATTTAAGAAAGCTATGCCGTCATTTTGCGGTTCATTCAGAGAACTTTTCAAATGACCCTCCCAAACCACAAGTGTTTATAAAAATCTGACACAGTTACCATAGCAAATGCTGTGAAAGTACTAAACTTAGATCTGTAACGATTCCTTCCTTGTCGCCATTTTGAAGTATCAAAAACTTCCGCACTCTCGCTACTGCCGCTAGAGTTGTGTGTGTCATACAGTGCTGTCATCTCTGTCACGCATTGACAACGAGTGCTCGCGTATTTTAAAACAATCTGTTTCCAGTCCTGAGAAAAAAAATCGGAGGTGTTATAACTTGAATGCACCTCGTACTATTGCTGAACGCCCCACATGTTCCTCGTCTTTCGAGGTTGTTTTCCTCGTGTAAAACCAGTTACCGACTTTTGTTTGTGAAGGAGCAGAGACCAGAAAAGTTCTATGTATTTTTTGGGGCATTCTTGTTGCCTTAATCCACACTCATAATGCTCTGGAATCAACTCCATCTTAGAACATCAGACAGCGAGCGCACGACCACAATTAATATTTTGCTGCAACTGGAACAATGGGTGTCGCGCGCTATGGTAAGCAATCAAGATACGCTCTTACCAGTGTTGACAATAGGAAACACCTTTCTTAGCTTCTTCAAACCCCAAAAATGAAATAGCGAATCTTATATCTGCACAACTGTAAGTATATTGTAAAATATACGTAAATAAATAAAACTAAACATTACCCACATTTTAACTAGATATAAAACTTTCTGTGTGTGTTTTTTTTTTTTCCTTACTTATTCATAAAACTATTTAATGAATTGCACGTTGCACTTTTATGAATCAACTTTCTTTCCTGACGGTGCATGAACAGGTTCAATGTTTGTCGTGTGCTCAGAGCTACGTTTTAGTCTGTTGTATTAGATAAAGGCTCTGCACTGTGGCGTATTCAGACAACACTTGCATTTGGATACGTGCCACGTTCAGGAAATTAAGGTCGAGATGTGACGCTCTTGAACTGTAGCTGCGTGTACACTGACATTGAGCGGGTAAATGTACAAAAATAGCAAAAATCAAATAAAACTACAATCCTACAGACATCGGTTCCGGGTTTATACGGAGCTAATGAATTATATTAATTTTGGGTAACATTGCGGCGAGCAAGAAAGTCGCTCTTCCCTGTATACTTTCGTTTCTTTGCATGCCAAAAAAATTGAATTTGCAATGCTGGTCAGAGCAACCGGTAGCTGTAGCCACCAATAACTATAATAATTGATACTGCACTGGAATATAGCTATTCCCTTCTAGGCTAAGTTTGTATGCGCTCTTGCTCTGCTTGAAATCTTACCCTCCTCTCGAATTATCGAGATTTTCCTTTTCTCTTACCGCTAAGATGTCATGTAACATCTTGTGGACTCTAAGCTTGTTCCAACGGTTTTCCAGTCACGGGCCAAATCTTTTACCAAAAATATATTTAGAGCCACAGTTGCATATTATTATTATTATTATTATTATTATTATTATTATTATTATTATTATTATTATTATTATTATTATTTATTGAAAAAGATTACTACGGTCTTCAAAATGGAATCACTAAGCTATAACATATAATTATTTATTCCAAAAACTTGAATTTATGATTGATGCAAAACAAGTCAACTGTAACCAGTTTATATTTACAATGCTCTGCCAGCTCTCGAATTACACGTGCTAGAGCCGAAGATATAGGAAATAAATTGAAAATTGCTGTTATCCCTAGTTTCGCCAAGAATTGTCAAACTTTCGTCTTTTGCGAACATTCTTGGTGCTGAGATGACCTTGCACTGGGGCTGCTTTGTTGCTCATAGAATGCAAAACTCCTCAGTTTTCTTGTAAACGGAAATAACGTAGCCAAATGGAACAAAAGAAAAGATATGACCGCAGTATCATCTGTTTACTGCTGTAGGTCTTCGTCTGGCTGGATGACAACTAGTATTCCATCCTTCTGCGAGATATCCTTCAGCAAAGCTTTCCCAGAAAATTCTTCTTTGAAATTTGAAGAATTTGCATTCTGTCTCGTTTTCTGTGACAGAAGCAGTGACCTTGGTAACTAATTAATTATTCGTTGCATGGATAAGTTGTTTAAATTTATCTTTTCGCTTTCTAGCAGTAAACTTTTATTGTAATGGTGGGTAGGTTTTCAACCTGGTTTACTGTTGTTATGCTCCATATTCGAGCAGTTTTCTTAAGGAATTCTTCCACCAAGTTTAGTTTTATGGGTAACGTTGTAGGAATGTAACAGACTATATATTTGTTTACATCAGCTATATATAAGCTGATATAATCAACTCAAAGTAATTACCCTCTTATTTTGAGTTGTTTATATCAGTTGCAAGGTAAGTAAGATTAAAATAATGTCCAGTTCATTCGCAAGTTAAATTAAGAATATATGAATAAAAGGCATATTTTGGAATAATGAATGTTTGATTAACACATGAATTTTTAATTTTGAAATTGAAAATAATAATATTCAATTAAATTGTTATATATTTTGTGATAGCCAAATTCTAGCAACATATTATATACCATATTAGCATTAATTTGTCTGCCATATTTTGCATTTAAAATCAACCATACCAAGAATCATCCACAACTTATGTGCTATGTGCATTATGTCTGCCCCAGATGTGATGGTGGTAGTAGTAGTAGTATTTATTATGGCAATTAAACTAGACATACATACTGCACATCATAATCGCATGGATCGCAAGACCGTTCATATTCATGTAAAATACTTCATTTCTGAAATTATTTCTAACAAAGGAAAACAGCAACATTATAACAAGAACGCGCTCACACACACATATGAAACAGATACACGTACATACAGTAATTCTGATATTCATATACATTCTTCGTATATATATGTACAATGTTTACAGAAAATTCCTGTCTCCAAAAACTATGTATTTCATTTAAGAAAATTCCCAGATTCAGCCAATTTTGTCCACTTACAATTAAATCCCAACATGCCAGCCTCCCCCTACTGGAATGAAATCGGGAGAAATTTTATCCTAGCATCTTCTGTCTGTGCGCACTTAGACAAAATGTGTACCCAGTCTTCCAGATTCGCTCATAATGGGCAAATCCTTCTGCCTTCCTCGTCAACAATCTTATGTGCCTTTCAGCCTTTGTCTAAGCCATGCTATTCCCAACCTCTGTTTTATGCTAGCTTCATGATATATGTCTCTTTACTCCATTTAGTTTTAATTTCGCTCTGCAGGTCCAGAGATGACATCTGCATGATGCCTCTATTTCCTGCCGGCTTATCTCAGACGGGCATCTTTTGACTTTTTTCACTACACTATACCTGATTTCAATACTCTATGGATAATGCATGTTGTTTAATTGATGCCGGTAGCATATTGCCCTCAGGGTTGTTTGTTGTCCTTGAAATATTCTTAGCCAGTATCTAATTACATTTATTTAGCTGTAAACTGCATCTTGCCAGCATCCCATCTCTCGTTGTACACCGTAGTTCGAGGTGCCCCTTCCAGCCCTAAAATTCGCTTCCAGAAATCACATCGTTATTAATTTAGACCGTATATTTTATCCCATCCCAAAACCTCACTTCCCTATAACAATGAGGACCTAACTATTGCCTCATACATAGTTTTTAATGTTTTGATTGGCATGTCCGGTATCCGTGCTAGCAGTCTCAATACCTCATAGAGTTGACCGCTCCCCTTGTGCTTGGCCAAAACTGTGTGTTTATTCCATTTTCCATCATGCCTCAGATGTATTTGCGTGCATAATAAACTGCTAAATGTAGTAAAAAATTTGTCAGTCAGATGCCTATAAGAACGCGGGCTGTTATGACCGTTCCCAGAAAGTAAATTCGCACCCTTGAAGAAACTTTTTGCGCAACCAGTTCTAAGCCAACATCCCGCTAATTTTTGCACTCTTTGTTTCAGCAATTATAACCTGAGTCAGTTGCGGTCTGATGAAGCAGCGATTAGGTATAATAGATGCCTTCCATATGACGGCATGAACAACTGGCACTGTTAAATGCGTATTCCCCCTGCATATGCGAACTTGTTCACCGTGACATGATTCACATATTGCGCTTTTGAAATAAGTACAGGCAGTGCTTGCGATATACAGAATAACGGCCATTGGTAACGTCAATTACATGTATTGCATAAATATAGGATCCAAAACGTTTAATTTCCTATAGGAATATTCATTCTAAATAATAAATTTACATACTACAGACACACAAGCAATTTCGTTTTTGTCTTGAATGTCATTCACGGCTATTGTGTGCGTAATGCAAGTAAATCCACTGGACTTTTATACGTGGGTGCACTTTAACCCTTAGGTCAAGAATCCTGATTGTGTTGTGTAATATTGCATATTACACAAAAGTCATTTGTGACATTCTAAGAGTCTTACAGCATGGCAGACTTTCAATTCTTATGTAAACTGACTTATTTTCTACAGGCTTACGTGACCAAGATCATTAGCATGCGTGAAACATCAATAAACCGTTATGTTTTTATTCTCTGTGTGTGTGTGTGAGTGAAGTATGCATTCCAAAACTTTGGCCACATCTTTTAGTTACATTATGACTATGTAAATATAAGAGAAATTATGTACACAATTATTTTCATGCCTCTTTAATGCATTAATATTGTTCTTATTTTATAATTTTTATTGTTATTATTACCATTACTGTAATAATATTTTTAAAAGAATATCCTCCTGAAAACCAATTTCATGCAGATAAAATTTGACTATGGCAGATTTCCTGAAAAAGTTTGGTGCAAAAGAGGGATAAAGGCAGAGGAGGTAGGCCTTTTAAGAAAAGACTGTTTTGTTCTGTTGTAATGCAACTGTTGAAAAGTTAAAACCACTAAAACCACTAAACCATTGCAATCGGCAATGTGTATCTCATCAGTAAAGAGTAAACATCAAGGATTTCCTAGTTTACTAGCAATACAACAAAATAGCATATTTATTTATTTTTTTAATGATGTTTAACGTCCGTTTTTACTACTGAGGCACCACAAGCGGTGGACACTGATGATACACGAGATGAAATGATATATTTGGAAAGGATTTTTAAGGAAGGAAACATTCCAGTCCTAACTTTAGGGTACCTTCCCGGCATTTGCTAGTTATGAGGAATGAAGAAAACCTGGAAAAAACCTGTCAGGGAGGACGGTCCTGGTGGGATTCGAACCCCAGATCTCCCGCTCACGAGTTCGCGCCTTAACGACCTCGGCCATCCGTGGCGGTTGCCATATTTAGTCATATGTATATAATTTCATTTGACATTTTCCTTTGTCGTGTAGCCCATATGTAAAAATGCTTTTAACTTTCTCTAAGAAAGAATTACCCATTAAAAATGTTTCTAGCGATATTTTATTGTATAGAAGAAAATAATTTTCATGTTAGAAACTACTATTAAAGATTTTAGAATGTTATATATCTGTTTCATCAATGCTCTTTCGTGAGTATTATTCACCCGTGAAGCACCAATGATTATATTGCTAAGGATATAGTTCATTCCTCTGATATTCGATATTATAATTTAGCTGTTCCAAAATTTAGATTAACCCAATTGTTGATTTGGTTTATTTACGGACGCTCTTTAACATCTCAGGTCATCAGCGTCCCATTCAAGGTTAGGACATGAAACGACCGGTAAATTTTGCTCAGGGGCCTCTTATTTTAGACTTAAGGTAATTTTACTTGCCGTAAATCTACGACACGGGACTCACGGCTTTACTTACTTTCAGAAGGAACACGGATATACATAAGCCTCGTTGTTAAGAGGATTAAACTGTACGCGGCTCTCATTTCAAAACATCCCAGTTTAAATAATTACTTAATACAAATGAGTTTTTAGAAACACAAACCAATTTAAGTATTGAGGAAAAATTTTAACATCAA
This sequence comes from Metallyticus violacea, assembly GCA_030762175.1. Classification (NCBI taxonomy): domain Eukaryota; kingdom Metazoa; phylum Arthropoda; class Insecta; order Mantodea; family Metallyticidae; genus Metallyticus; species Metallyticus violacea. Next base: position 19,188,608 of record CM060838.1, on the reverse strand, counting down.
TGTTGATTAAATTTTAGGTTTCACTCCATTCACCCCAGCGACTTTTATTTGAAACCTCAAACGGTGCACCTGTTTTAAAAGGTTCAATTGTTATCATATCTATAATGCCTGACAATATGAATTATTGTTGTTTTATTTAGGGCATATAAAAAAATATGTCAGTTGTAGAATGAAAACTGAATTTATTATGGGCTCAATTACAATTATTATATTTTAGTAATATGGCCTATTTCGGAACTCTTGACTAATCTGCTTACTTCTGTTCTTTCATGTAGGGTTCACACTGTTTGGAGTCGATCCTGGTGGTCTAGTGGTAACCATACTTGCCTCATAAACCCAAGCTCGGGGGTTCGATCCCGGCCAGGGTAGATAAACATTTTGGACTTAAAAATCCTTAAGTGTGACTTCCTTCGGAAGAGAAGTAAAGCCGCAGGCCCCGTGACGTAGATTTACACGAAAAAGAACCTTAAGCCTAAAAGTAGAAACTTCTGAGCAAAATTTATCGGCCGTTTCAAGTCCTAAATTGAATGGGACGCTCATGACCTGCGATGTTAAATAGCGTCCGTAAATAAATTAAATCAACAACAACACTGTTTCGAAGCAATTTATTATCATATAGTATTATATTACCGACTTTCAAACAACAGTAACAAGAGTCTGGGTTTCCAGATAACAACGATACCACCGCCAAGAATTTTTCCAGGTTTTCCTCAGCCCTCATAAGTGGCAAAAGCAGGGAAGGCACCCTATCTTAAAAATCCTTTCCAAGTTTTATCATTGACTTTAGCCGCCTGTGATGCCACAGTAGTAAAATTAGGCGTTAAACAATTAAATACACAAACAAGCGTATAAATAAAAATAACATCCTCTTAAATATTTAAAGAAGGGAAGTAAAGCCCTGGGTCCCGTGTCGTAGATTTATGGCACGTAAAGAACCTCATGCCTGATCGAAAAGCCCCTGAGCAAAAAGAATCGTCCGTTTCACATTCTGAATTGCATGGGACGCCGATGATATGAGATATTAAAGAGCGTCCACAAATAATAATAATAATAATAATAATAATAATAATAATAATAATAATAATAATAATAATTTAAGCATTAAAAGAAGGAGTGCCATTTGAAATTTCAAAGCGAGGATGTGAAACATAAAATTAATCTACGTTGGATTTTCACTTTCCTCTCAACAACTGAATAGACTTTCTTTTGTTTAAATTAAATTTACGTTAAATAGGTAGCTATTCATACTGAGGCGTTTTGAAATGAAAGTCTTGTATTATAAAGGAGAAAAAAATCCTCTTTTAATGGGTTCTAAACCATGTGCCACAGTTAAAATCTTATTCTAAAGAAATGCTTTTAGATTCGTTCAGTAATCATGCTAAAATGAAAGTGAAATATTGGAAAAGTGCTGTTCTGCAAACATGAATACCTGGCGTGACAATGGTCGCTAATAAAAGGAAAAGATCCTGTTTCGGATTAATTTATGAAATGGGTGTCATACCTAGAAAAATATTAATTTTTAAAAAATATTATATTTTATACAACTCTAGGTGCATATGCACTTTACTAGGATGTAAAGCAGTCGTTGATTCATAGGCATCTGACTGAAAGTAGGGCAGGATGTTTTTATCTTTTGTCTCCGGAGCTCTCACGTGACTGGCGGCTACAAGGCGAGCTTGGGATTCACTGTCATGACATAAGAAGTGCGGATACCGTTTGACTTTTCGATATCAGATGACATTCCGGGATACCGTTATTGTTTACATGCATTTCTAAACACGACGGCGCATTGCCCCATTTGAAGAATGGACCTTTATCGAATATATTACGTATAGTTCAACTGATGTCAGAAACTGACCAAAGCTAAATGAAAGTAAATGTGTTATGTATTACCTGACTCAGGTTTATTCTCGTTCCATGATCCTTTCGATGGTTCTAATGTATTCAACCAAGGGGACGCACAGGTGGCAACTGTCTGTGCACATTGGCAATTAAAATACTACGCGAGTGTGCGCCCGGAAGATCTGGAAAATTCTCGGCCTTGACCACACGTAGCCTTTCAATTTGTACAATATCTATTTTTAACTTGGTACATTATATTCATTTTAAATATAAAAAGTTTCTGAGACGATAAGAATTTCAAAGGAACGTATGGGTTATATTTTACATAACGAACTACCATAAAAAACCTTTGCACTATCAGCAAATCATTTGTATTAAAATATCACAACAGTGTTTGAAGCGTTTTAACACCAACAGAATTAAATTTGTACGTTTATAGTTATGGATGTGAATATGGGTCCATTATTACACGCCAGAATGGAAACAAGCTCAGGTCAAAGAGGACAAAGTCGATTCCATCTGCACGAAAAGTTATGGCATCAGTATTTTGGGACGCTAAAGGTTTTTTAATATACAAGAGAGGCCCTTAAAGTTCTAAGTCTGACCAAGCAAACACAAGATTTAACATTTTTTTTTTATTTTTTAAACATAGTCACTTTGTAAATCAATACATTTACTCCAAAAACTCTCTTGCTTTTAAGTAGGTCGGTCCTGGTGGTGTAGTGGTTACCATACTTGCCTCCTAAACCCAAAACGCGGGTTCGACCGGCCAGGACCGATAGATTTTTTCGGGCGTAAAAATCCTAAGTATGGCTTCCTTCGGAAGGGAAGTAAAGCCGTGGGTCCCGTGTCGAAAAAAAACCTCAAGCCTGAGAGGCCTCTGAGAAAAATTTGTCGGCAGTTTCACGCCCTGAGCTGATGTAAAACAAGATTGTGTAACTGTGAAAAATAAGCATCTGTCTCAGCTCCAACCTCATCATTTGATGTGAATCTTCGTCCACCCAACCATTACTTCAGGTTTGGAAACAAAAAGGTAGAGCCAAAATCCGGCGGATGTGGGAGCACTTGCAAGCGAAGGTCATGCCGTTTTGCAACAATTCCAGACGTGTGTGAAGGCGCATTATTATGATGAAAGTGAACTTTCTTTTTTTAACCTGAATAACGTCCTGTAGTTGGTCCACTTGTAAAGCGTAATACTCTCTGGTGATGGTTCAGCCCTTCTGGAGATAGTCTACGAGCATCACACCATGAGAATCCCAGAAAACCGTAGCTATGACTTTTGCTGCAAATGTAACCGTTTTTGCTTTCTTTGTTGCACTTTCATCTGTTACCACCCACTGTTTGAACTGCTCTTTCGTCTCTGGCCAGTAGTTTCATTTACTGCTATGAAAAGTCGGATAAAATCACTGGAATTGCGTTCAAACAAGTCTACACACGCTTGAGAAATGCGTTTTTGGTTCATTGTTAACAAACGCGGTATCATCGAGCGTAAAGCTTTCGCATATCCAAATTTCGTGTAAAATGTAGCGGGCACGGCATATCGAGGTCTTTGCCATGCCAGTCAACTGGTGTACATTATTGAGTACGGCATTACGAATTTTTGTCACAACCTCGTCGATCGTAGCAGTTTTAGGACGTGCTGAGCGCTCATCATCATTAGTGGATATGCGACCCATTTTTAATCGTCGAAAACGAAGGGGAAGAATCTTTTGATGTGAAATCTGATTCCATTTGTATTTATATTAGGGTTAAACCCTTCAAAACGAAGTACTTTAGCAAAACTCGTATTTCAGTTTAATCCATTTTGAAGAAAATGTTAACACCAATTTGTTTACATGATCGTCACAAACAAGTGTCTACACTTACGCTTCTGAAACTTCACAGCGGGTCATTGAAAGAATGATACTTAACAACTAAGTAATTACTATCATATGTATATCAGGCCGATAGCTTTTAGAACACTTCCAATATTATCTTCAGAAGGAATGCTAATAATATTTTTTTAATTGTGTTTAACGCCCGTTTTTACTACTGAGGCGCCACAGGCGGTAAATAATAATAATAATAATAATAATAATAATAATAATAATAATAATAATAAATGGATACTACTATTCCAATATTTTAAACGGACTAGATGAAAAAATTAATGAGGAAAATATCAAGACAATGCATCTGAAGTACTTTATCGATGGAAACATCCAGAGATTTAAGTATCAGGTATCCGTCCTTCTTCCGAGCTTTGGCTCGCAATGCCTTCATCTGTTCCGAAGTTCAAACTCTTCTCCACGGTCAGCGTTTTTCATCAAATCAAGAGGTAATTGCAGTTTCAGACAAATATTTTGCAGTTCTTCCGAAAAATCACTTCAGAGACGAGGTTATGGCATTGGAACATCGGCCTTAATGGAGATTATGTTGGGATATAAAAATTATGTTAAAACTTCGTCAGAACACACTTGCACTAAGCTGCCATTTCAGCAAAAGTTGTCTATGGTTATGGCTTTGAATAGCATTGTCATATTTAAATGCGGTTAGAAAGCAATCTAATTTGGTTCCGTCCCAACTGTCGTAAATGAAATTATTTTTATAGAGTTTGTAGACTTCATTGCACTATAATTTCTATACAAGTATAACATTAAAACTTCATGAAACTCGTATAAAAATGCAATTAAAAGTTATCCAATGTATACTTACTAAAACAAAACAAAAATGCTATGTAATACGTGGAAGCAAATAATACAGCTATTATCTACAATATACGTATAGGAATATTAAAAATTAAGAGTTGTAAAATGATCTAGAACTATAAATGTTGTAAGATTAACTGTTGCTATTTGATAATTTGTATTAAAATTAAAAACATTAAACCAACATACTGATGCTAGATAAAAACTTTTTGATTATCTATAAACCAAATAAATTCCAAGCCTTATTCTCTATAGCTCGCACTAGGCACCATTTTGAATAACACTGGCTGAAAAGCGATAATGTTCCTTTTTAAATAATAAGCTTTTCTTGAGTAGAGAGCTAAATCCTGCAGAAGCATGTTGCCAACTTTACAGTGATGACGCACAAAAAGTAAGTAGATATAGCGGAACAGATGTTTGTTCATGATGACATTAAAGAAGGGGTGTTGTAATTAGGAAGCTAAGAGAAACTAATGGAATATTTCTTTGTTGGTGTAAATTTTAATTAGGAAAAATCTAATTATAATTTGATTTTATTTATTTGATCGATCTTTAACGTCTCAGGTTATCAGCGTCCCATTCAATTCAGGGCGTGAAATGGCAGATAAATTTTGCTCAGAGGCCTCTCCTTTCAGGTTTGAGGTTCTTTTACGTGTCAGATCTACGACAACCCACGGCTTTATTTTCCTTGCCGAAAACTGATGCAGGTGATTGACACGAGTTATAACTAACCTTCGGGGCCATTCAGGAGGTTTGAGGAGCAATTTAGTTCCTGTGGAAAAGAATACAAATTATGAGCCATTGCTTTATCCTTCTAATGTCCTTCTTCCACCACTGCATATTAAGTTAGACCAGCTGAAGCAATTTGTTACTGCTCTGAATAAGGATAGAGGTGTTTCAACTTTCTTGTTACAAAGTTCCCACAGAAAACTGAAGCTAAGATAGCAGCAGGTATTTTCGATGGACTCCAGATTTGTGATCTTATACACGAAGAGACCTTTCCTCAGTCGATGTCCGAGTTAGAGAAGCCCAGCATGGATGGCATACAAAAAAGTGACAGAAAACTTTCTTGGCAACAAAGAAATTGTGGAGGAAATGTTAAAACATTTTCGAAATCTAGGGTGTAGAATTATTAAAGTGCGTTTTCCCAATAGTCATATTAATTCCTTCCCTGAGAACCTTGGTGCAATGAGTGAAGAACAAGGTGAGAAATTTCGTAAAGACATTTAAAAAAATGGAAGCCTGCAGTCAAGGCCATTGGGATGTATCAATGATGACTTATTACTGCTGCGGTTTGAAAAAGGATACTAGTGAAGGACATATCATAGCTTCGAAAAAAATGAAGTTTTCTTTTCCCTAACAGTGAAATTCATAAGTATTGACTCATAGCTATCTTTTTTCAATATAATCATTAATATTTAAGACAAAATGCAGCCTAAAAACAGTTTTGTCTTAGCTATATGTCTTAAAAATTAATAATATTTCATAAAAAATATAAGCACATTATTACATTTGGTGTAATTTTGTTTAAAAACCTAGCCCTACAGAGTAAAAACTGAAAACACATTTGAATTCAGAGCATTCATATTACATATGAAAAAAAAATTAACCAGTATTATAACCTGCTTAAAAATACTTAATACTTAATTAAGAGTTTCTAGGAGTTGCTGTATCACTGTTAAGTAACGAGGAAAACCCTATCCTTGGAACGCGCTGAACGGTCGCTAAAAACCTGACAAGTCGGCCAACGCTTTCGCCGACAGGTTATTCACTTGCAATAGCGAGAATGTAGCACGACTCTGACGTCAAAGTTCGCAGGCAGTTGTCTGCCAAGGACCGTCCATTCACAGAAAAACACAGCACAGTCTAGAAACGGGTCCTATAAGCTTCTCAGGATTGCTCAAGGACCTTAGCTTTGGCGAACAGGCGGGGTATAACAATTATTAGGCACGTTTAAGAATCAGCGGGAATTCCAAAGCAGCATCTTCAGGTGTTTTGATTCTGTCATTTTCTACTGAAGTAATAGTATATTTATTTTCTGTTGTTTAAGTAGGTATAATTCGCGAATAGAGACAATTTCTGATTACACTTGTATAATGTTGTTTTGGGAGAAGTGAAACGCATTTTTATCATAAACACTATTATCTAAAAAAACATTTTTATAAAAAGTGTTGCGGAAAAATTGCTTTTTCTTAATACTAATAATGGCAGATGGTGATTTTTCGCCGCTGTGATAAATTCGCAAGTCCATTAACATGTTTCTGCATTTTTTTTAAATTAGTAAGCTATAGGTAATAATGTATAATTAGCAACACAATTCGAAATTAAATTCAAAATGTAAAATCGATTTCAAAGAATTATACCCACATTTTTTAAACGATAACGCTCACTTGTTTTATATTTCTTTTCTTTCCAGGTATAAAACTGTAGGAAAAGGCAGAAATGCAATTTTACTTCTCGTCTGTTACTCTGGTTGTTAGCAAAAGAAGAACAATTAAAAGAAAATAATGTAAAAAGTGCATAATTTAGTTTTCTAATAACAATAACTATTTTTTTAGTAGTGTTTAAAGCCCGTTTTTATGACTGAGGCGGTGGACACTGATGATAAATGAGATGAAATGACAGATCGAGAAAGGTGTATATTAATTTTTTTTTAAGGAAGGAAGTGTTACAGGCCTAAGTTTAGGGTGCCTTTCCGACATTTGCCATTTATGAGGACCGAGGAAAACCTGGAAAAAACTTCAGTCAGGGAGGACAGTCCTGATGGGAATCGAACCCCGCCTTGATGACCTAGGCCACCCGTGGTGGTAACAACAACAACAACAATAATACTAATAATAATAATAATAATAATAATAATAATAATAATAATAATAATAATAATAATAATAATAAGCATTTATGTTTGAATTTATCAATTAAATGCTATTTCGCCTGTTGCTCATAAAGTGTTGCTATTTGTTCTGCCTCATAAATAACTTCTGAATATGCATAGTTTCAATAATTCAAATATTAAAATATGTTTTAATTGAATGGCTAGTTTCTTTATTAAAATAATTATTAATACTATAAAGTCCAAAGGTTCCATTTAGAAATATTGTTAATTTTCATTCTGCCAAAAACGTTATTTTTTCGGATTAGCCAATTATCAACAATAGTCGCATAAACTTTGCTGCAAATCCAAACCAATAATTTTAAAGCATAAATTTTTAATTTGAAAAATTTAAGTTGCCTTCCCCAACAATCACATCTAAATATTATGTCTATACGAACTGTTTATGATTAGTGCCTTTTTAACATCATATAAGCTGCTACAATATCATTATTGGAAATAAATTTGAGGCATACTGTGGAAAAAGTATTTCGAACACAAAATAACATTTTGTTAAGTTTGGAGGAAAAGTTCTGCTGTAAACCGCACTTTAAGGTAAACTATATATGAGGTCATTCAAATTAATTTATATAAACATATAACTCATAAACATAAAAAATATTTTCATCCACTAGTTGTTATTGAACCCACTGATATGGCAGGTCAACAAACTCTTTACATTCCCCTTAAAGAAGTTTGTTGGTTACCGGCTCTCGCAAATCATGAAAATTGTTAGAAAAGAATGTCGAATCTGTTTGGAAACAGAAGCACACGTTTCTACTTCTCTACTTTACTGTCATATGTTAACTTTAAAACATTCATTATAAATTGTATTATATGCGTAAAACAACATTGAAGCAGTCATAGCATATGATGCATATTGTTTGCTGGCTATTATATACATGTACAGAGGCGAGATGGCTACCTTCAACAAATTTTAGAAATAATAGGAATATATAATTGATGACATGGTCCAAATAAGAGCATATAATTGTCACTACAGTGTGCTTAAGCTTAATAAACAAGGACTGGAAAAATGTCTTAATTAGTTGCATACATTATCTCTACAATATTAACTTTACATTTATTATTATTATTATTATTATTATTATTATTATTATTATTATTATTAATGATTTTTTACAGTTCTATCGACTATGTCTTTGTCCTTACCATATTTTGGACATATTCTGGAAGCCACGTATATGTCGGTCCTGATGATTTAGTGATAACCGTGTTCCCCTTGTAAACACAAGGTCGCGGATTGCGAGAAGGGAAGTGAAACTGTGGGTCCCGTATCGTAGATTTACTTAAAGGCTGACAGAAGAGACCTCTGGGCAAAATTTATCGGTCGTTTCATGCTCTAAACTGAATGGGAACTAATGACCAAAGGTGTTAAAGAGAGTCCTTAATCAAATAAATCTAAACTTCCTCAATAATTATGGATGTTGGGAGAACAGAATCAAAGGCATGGAAAGAGTTTAAACGATATGCCATTTTGAAGTCTTATCTCTGAATGTTTGCTGAAGTCTTATCTAGACGAAAGTATTCAGGGAAGCGTTTATGTTTTGAATTGAATAAGAAATGATGAGTGTATCCATAGTGGGAAGGAGAATGCCCGTCCACACGTCATGGAGAAATAAGATATAAGCAAGTTAGCATCCTCTAAAAAGCGAATAGCAATGAAAATAATTCTAAATCATAAATTCAGCAACGAAATGGGAACATTTTTCTATAAAGTTCAACAGGATTACAATAAATGAATGCAAGAGAAAGAAAGGGTAGTCTTCTAGGAAGGTATGGAAGAAAAAAGCGAGGTAAAAATTGGCAAGAGGTTACCTAATGTAGCAGGTGAGGAGAAAATCCCTTCATCATGCATGCCTATCTCCCCTAACCCTCTAAAACGTTTCAGGGACCATAATAGGATCTTCTACTGCAAGGGGAGTTAGGGTTCGTGGAATATAGAGAAGGGTGTTGGTCATCCATAGTTTTCAACAAAAAGATTAGTAAGACATCTGCTGATATAACCTTACTGGGGTTCCGAAAGGAGCTTCCACCATAGAGTGTAGATGGAAGTTATATTACTTCTCTGTTTTGTGTATTTACGTGCTAAAATCGTGAATTAAGCTAAGTATGGATATAGAGACGTCGCCCATTCAGAAGACCTAAAGAAGAACTTAAAAAAATAAAAGGAAATATACCGAGGGTGTCAAAAAAATACACACTTTCACAGCAGATATCTATTTAATATATTTCAAAGTTGAACTGAAAAAAAAAAACAGTAATGTGTAGTATGATGTTCTGTAAACAGATGTGACTCACATACATTATGGTAGCGTTGCTACGTGACAGGTAAATCAACAATGAATAAATGAAACCAAGATTATCGCATGATGTACTGTAAACAGATGTAACTCACATTATGTTATGTTAGCGTTGCTACAACAAAATAGAGTCAAGATTATCGTTTGAACAGCGGAAAGCAAGTTTGAAGTGGTAATGGAAAACCGAAAATGTTGTTGAAGTTCAGAAACAATGGTGACGTGTGTACAGAACAGAACCTCCGTTGGACTTCTACCTATGGGGAACTCTTAAGGATGTTGTGTACCGTAGCAAAGCAGCTACACTGACAGCACTTCGGGAAGAAATTGAAACAGCATGTGCTGCAATCACCGAGGACACTTTCGCAAACGTTGCTCAATCAGTAGTTCAACGTACTCAGAAGTGTATCGACACCGATGGTGGGCATTTTGAGCAACTGTTGTAACTGTAAAAGTCTAAGATGATAGTGCTCATCATTTTATGTTTGTGTGAATTCAGTTTTGTTATGTTAACACAGTTTTTTCTTTGCTTGAAGTGTGTATACATTTTGACACCCTCTGTACATACCTCCTTTTATATAATCCTCTATATACAAATAACTAAAGACGAAATTAATAATACAATACTTAAAAACAAAACTGATATTCAACATAACAACAAAGTTATTACAACACTTAAATTTTTAATCTTAATAGATCCCAGTCATTAAATAAATGACCTAGAAGAAATTTTGAACCAAAACAAGAAACAGCATGACATTCTAAATGTGTGTTTAAGAATCTGCAACAGTTTAAGGGTAAAGTTCGAAATTATGAAGAACTGGAATCTGTCATGCATAATCAAAAAAAGTTTTCATAGTTTTTATAAATCTATTTCACTCATTTCACTCTTACATTATTAACATCCTTATATCACTTTCTAAGAAGCAATACTACATTAGAATATTTATCGAATTGTGTTGTAGTCACCACATTTTCCTCGTTAACAAGCTGGGAACCTTTGAGTGTCATTATCAAATGTTTACTTGCCTAGCTTACCTGTCTGACCGCACCAATATGTTTTAGCTTCAAGTGTAGGATTTGACAACAGATAAAACTCCACTTGGAGTTGTGTTGAATGGCAGCTTGCTAGAGAGGTTATCAGAGACTTCTTTGATCGGCCGGTGGTTAACGAGGGTTACCGTGGCAGTAATGTTACATTCATAAAGTGGAGTTATAAATCATTATTTCCTAGCATGTTGTTCTATGCATAATATATATGGGGAAGTTATCATATCGTTAATTTGTTTTATTAATTTAATGGCTAGTCATTGGACAAAATAATAAAGCGGCTTTATTGCAGAGAAATAGCATTACGGATTGTCTGTGCCTGTTTGTTATATAACACAGACCATCCTAATCGGGACCAGAACCTACGAACTACTCACCTGAATGACTATGGTCACATGTGGATTTCTAACCTCGGCATATGTTCCCCTCTCTGTCGTGTTCAGACTGGGCTCATTGAGCCTGCTGTCAAAAATGAGCACAAGCAGAATTTTCTTTCCTACACATTCTCTGGGAGAAAAGGCGTTCGGCATTAAAGGCTTGCTGTACTATTCGCCTCCCCAGCGTGTGTGCAGGCCTAACAAGCACATATCTGTATGTTTATGATAATAATATTTTCTGGACGTAAAAATCTTGAGCGCAAGTCCTCGGGCTGGAACTCTTAGCCGTGGTTCCCAAGCGTACATTTACGACAATAAAGACATATCTCCTGGCCATTTCAAGTCTAAGACCACAGCATCGCGATGGGTTGACGATCTACCCCTCTGACATCTGTAGCTGTTAAGTGTAACTAAATTGCAATGGCTCATATGGCCCTTCAGGATATGGGAAATTTCCAGATTTTCCTCAGTCCTTATAAATGGCAAATGCTGTGGAGGTACCCTACGCTTAGGCCTGGAAACCTTCCTTCCTTTAAAAAAAAATCGTTTCCCAGTTTGTCAGTTCATCTATTGTATCACCAGTGTTTAAAACAGGCGTTAAATACTATTAAAAAGGGGAGGTATATGAAGACTTAGGCTTAATTCTAATAAATTGATGATGAATAATATCGTGTCATCCAAGTAGCAATCGACCGACGCTCCGACAGGAACTGCATGGTCTAAAGATATCGCTCAAGACCAGCCGAGCTGTACTAGAATTGGAGCGGGTAACATGAACAGTTGACGGTAGAAACACTTGAGTTAGTCTAATAAATTGTAATGCATTTAAAAAGTTATGTATTCGCCCAAGAAGATAGTGAAACATTGGCATCTGCTTATGCAATATTCATTATTTCTTAGTTTGTGAAATTAAATTTATCTCTTGACAGATGAAATCCTTTAGTTCATCTAAAGTATTGGACACTACGAATTTATGACTCATATTACAATATGGAACCCTTAACGTCTGAGAAAGGATTTTGCACAGACATATCAGTCATAAATGAACACTCGCTATGGAATACAATAGAATTGAAAAATTAGGTTTAGTATTTGCCTTCTTACAGACTTTACTCTAGGATTAGACAGACATACGTTGCTTCTTTCACTGTCCAAACGCCAATTGAATAGCGTAAGACTAAAAACCTAGCCCGCCCTTACTGGCATAGTCAGCTGGTCGATTGTGTTCTCCGCCCTCTGCATCGGTTGTCAGATAATTGGATGACCCTGCATATTAAAAATAACACCAACATAGCTAAATAAAGGATTGTGGAATATCAGATTTTGTGTTTAAATGTATATCACTTAATACAGCTATTTTTATGATTCCCTGTCGAAGAAATCGCTCTAGAAATAACTTAAATTCTTTGACCAACGATTAAAAAATCTCTTGACTACGACAGTTCCTAATAACCCACAGTAATTCCTCTGTGAAAAAGTTTACTAACGCCATGCGTTTTCTTTATCTTACTTTGACCTGAAATACGCTTCACGTGAAAGGTTCACGTGGCAGTACTACCATTACATATCAGCACGTGCCTTGAGTCACCATAGAACATAGCACATGATGTGGAACCTACATGTCAGAATGTTTCTAGCGTGGAACTTGCATGACGCAATCCTCATAGCTAGTTAAGGAATCTGGAAAACCGAAACGAAGATGACCCGTTGAACCTTTAGTTTACGCAGCACGAGGAAAATTGTGTTGTTAGAGATAGCCTTCAAATGCAATACTCTATCAAAGCGGGTCGTTTACTGATAACCCTCCTGATATCGGTCACCGATTACCGGACAGGTGAAGTGGTTTACCTAATGTATGTTACACACAGAAACATGTTTGAAATGTGCACCTGGAAAAGCTGCGAAAAACTAAACATTGCATGTTATATCTATATATGTATTCATTTAATAAAGCAATGTTTGTTTATTGCATGGCTTTTGAATGTAATGTTCTTTATTTATGGACATTCTAAGCCAAGTCACGCGTATTTAACAAGCGGAATAAAAAAATATGGAGCGAAAAGTGTAGTATATGCCATACCAATTTAATCACAAAAATTAGGGAATAGGCCAACAATAAAAATAAAACTCAATAGTGCGTTAAATTGCACAGTTAACGTTGTTAAAAATAATAAAATAATGTGTTATTGTATGTGGAAACATGTTAGACTTTATACGTAAGACCATTATTACAAATAGATTATTAACTTATCCATAAGTTAATCTATCTATACAATATACTTTACCCCATTATAATAATTATGTTTTTAATTGTAGCAAATAGTTACCTAGAAGCTCTATCAAAACTTTCTTCCCATAGTAGTTTTATTACGCAACTTTATTGCGCCTGTCCTGTTTCCCTCTGCCTTCTTTACAGCTCGTAAATTCAAACAGACAGCACTGTTGTGCACAGGGCTGATCAGCACTGTAGACAAGTAACCTAGCCTATCCCTTTTGCTTTGCTTTGAGGGGGTTAATGTGACACCCCATCTATCTTTCCTATTATAAAATCAAAGTTTTCCACAACTTTAAGAGGTTAAGATATAATAGGAATGAATAGTGTTTAACGACCGTTTTTGCTACTGAGGCACCACAGGCGATGGACACTGATGATACATGAGATGAAATGATATATTGGGAAAGGATTTTTTTTAAGGAAGGAATCGTTCCAAACCTAAGTTTAGGGTACCTCCCCAGCATTTGCCATTTATGAGGACTGAGGAAAATCTGGAAAAACCTCAGTCAGGGAGGGCAGTCCTGGCGGGATTCGAATCCCAGACCTCCCGCTCACGAGTCCGCGCCTTAACGACCTCCGCCACCCGTTGCGGTGAAGATATAATAGAAAACTACTGCTACTACTACTACTTCTACTGCTACTATTACTACTACTATTACTACTACTATTACTACTACTACTACTACTACTACTACTACTACTACTACTACTACTACTACTACTACTACTACCACTGTTGTTGCTGCTACTACTACTATTGAATCTTCACTATTACTAATACCAGCACTACGGTTACGCTCGTTAAATGCATTAAATACATTTACCATCATTGCCACTGCTACAACTGGAACAGGCTTTTATCTGGACCCGTTCTATTAGTATTGTAGAATTTTTAGACCAAAACACCTGCTCCCATGTCATGGTCAGGAGGTTCCAAATGTTTGTATGTACTAACGGAGAGTCGCAAAACCTTAAGTGCTATTCACCTTGAAATCTCAGCTGATAGAAAACATGTACGGATGGTGCCAAGTGGTGAGAGCGTTCCGTGTTTTTACTCTTTAGGTGTCAAATTAGAGTTGCTAAAGCCGAAACTAATGACTAATGTCAATTTGCTGAACACAAATATATTTTTGAACAAGTAAACAGAAACATGTAAGGCGATAAGTGATCATGTCAAACAACCGCTGCTATTTTGTCATGTAAAATGACAACTAGCAGAGACGGAAAATAGCTCTGGGGCACCTGGTAACAGCATGCAAATGAACCACCTGGCTATTATTTGACTCTTGAATTTAGACCAATGGATTTGTAAGCTTCAAGAAGCGCAGAGGGAGGAATATCATAGGTCATGGAGTTATAATAATTTTGTTGTCCCGAAGTCGACCTCACAAAGTCCGGACAAATAAACAACATCGAGAGTGTTACGTACATGGGGGGGGGGTTGTAATGTAAACGGGAATGATTATGGGGTCAATAAATTTACTCAGCTCTAGAGCCAGGGTGTGCCTCCAATGGTTATTGTTTAAAACTCTGCAAGTCGCAAACTCTCAATCCACGTGTAAACATGCACTACCAAACATAGAGTGTCGCTGTTTAACCATACTCGTTTTTTTTCTCTCCAAATTTCTGTGGATATTCTAAACAGCAAATATGTGTAGATAGCGCATCTAGAAGTTTAAAGTTTCCAGCTATTCACACATGCATTATGTGCTGAAAAATAATATAATTTCCGAAAGAATGTTTTATAATTTGCTAAATTTCTATATTCGTTAGTTTATTTCTACAATTAATTTGATATTTTCTGAGTCAATATTTTTATTTTTCTTTACTTTATTTTTTTCCTAGTAACAATGAACTTATATAAACTGTATACATAGATAGCTATATGGCATCCGTTTGTTCCGGTCTCAATTTTAAAACATCACCTAACTCATTGATTGCAAACTCACCACTTAGGACGGTATTGCAGCTCGTGAGCTGTTGATTTGTTTTATTTAATGACGCTCTTTAACATCTCAGGCCATCAGCGTCCCATTTTATTCAGGGCGTGAAACGGCCGATAAATTTTGCTCAGAGGCCTCTTCTTTCAGACTTGAGGTTCTTTATCTTGCCCTGAATGAACGACATGGAACCCATGGCTTTATTTCCCTTTCGAAGGAAGCTATACTTAGAATTTTTACGCCCGAAAAAATCCATCGACCCTTTCCGGGTTTGAACCCGCGATATTCGGTCTACGAGGCAAGGTATGCTTACCACTAGACGAATCCTAAATTTTCTCATGTTTGAATCCCAATTCTAGGGACAGAATTCTTCACACAAGAAGAAGAAAAATGTATAAATGAAACAATTTTAAAAAACTGTACCCATATTTATTAAGAAGATACAAACGAACTGCAGTAAGTCATTAAAACTGTTGAGTCTTGAGGTTCATTTCCATTTCCGGAACATAAATTGATAAATAAAATATATTTGAGCAACAGTTCACATTTTTATATCTTTCTTCAATATCAATTTAGTTAAAAAAAAGTTTAAATCAAAGCACGTGAAAATGGATGAATTGTTTCAAGATGTAAAGTAGATTAAACACTAAATATGGAACGTTACATTTTTTTTTCCAGAAAATTAATAAAGAAAAATACGTTTAACAGTTGATAAAAACAATAAATACTGAACTCTTTCCGGAAATGATAACAATTGCAATATGCAATTTTTCCCTTCTTTTTAAGTGAATTTTTGCATTAGACATCAATAAAGTTGACGCTAATTTTGCCCAAGTTTTAACCGCTTTTAAAGATAGGACCGAAATATTCTAATGAAGAAAAGGGAGCAAAAATTAGCTTTCTTCGACTCTGATTCGCGAGATTCTAGGTTTCGAACATGCTATTCCTAACGTGTATGTACTTATATTCGTCTATATTTGTTCCTTTAAAACTTAATTATCCTTACTTACATAGTGAAAAAACAGTTTGATAAGTAAATAAATTATTTAAGTGGTACTACATAATATTCCCAAAAGTGGTGTTTATTAACCGAAGTAGTTAATCCCATGGTCTCTTCCACCCTTTGAATAAGTGATATGTATATGTATATATATATATATATATATATATATATATATATATATAAAACAATAACTAAAGAAGCAGAAATAGATAAAACACTAGATATAGGATATAGTTGTCTATATTCTGCGAATATTTAGTGTTTTATCTATTTCTGCTTCTTTAGCTATTGTTATTTCAGTGACATTGTTCAAAATATTAATTTTTCATTTATTTACATACACACGCACACATAAATATATATACATATATTTGGCTGTTTAAATTCCTATGAATTGTCAAATATTTTCAGAATGAAATTAATGATTCAGGTGAACCTGGAGTGAGACAATATCTAAAATTACCTGGCACTCTTCTTTGTAGGATGGGCAAAATCTCCTAAAGGGAAGGAAAAATTCACTTAGGCAATTTGATCCAACAGGTTTCGAACCAGCTACCTCTGCTTTGGCAGTTGCATGCGGACCGATGTCTCCCCAGCTATGTAAGGAACCTATAAATGAGATAGGTTTTCTCATTTATTGACTTACAATTAAAAAGATTTTTCAAAACAATGCTTTTGTGCGCTGAAAAAATTCAGTCCAAAGGTGATGATCAAAAAAGTATGCATGACATAAAATTTATAGATAAACTGAGCATTCGGTACTGCCAAATAAATGTAGTAACGTTTCAATACCTTTATAAACTTTAATTTAACATACTTTAAGGCTTGTTCAATATCTTTTGCAATCATTGAATCACCCATATCAGGGAGACACTGCAGGACTGTGCTCAGAATTAATATAGTCATTGCCTGCAACATAGGAACACTAAAATTCACCCATGCCGTGAGAAAGAGCTTTAACGTGCTATTTTGAATTGAAAACACTGTTCACAACGAGTGTGGCTACCTATTATTATTATTATTATTATTATTATTATTATTATTATTATTATTATTATTATTATTATTATTATTATTAAATATTTATAATTTAACAAATAAGTGGAGATTTGGAAATTATTTTTTGCTTTTATTATTTTTATTTCTAATATGGGAACCTCACGGAGTAGAAAGTTCACCGAAGTATGAAACTACATGTAAGAGTGCAATGTTTTATGCCAGGAATCGAAAGGGTGCATTAGATACGATGATGCAATGTTACAATAACAAATATTACCAAGCACTATATAAACGGAACTGTTTCAAATGCCAATAATACACCACTAATAAACAATGAATCGACATAATGGTCATAAAAAAGCAAAAAAGCTAGTGGTTACTTGACATGTCTTATGAATATATTTTAATCATGATTGCGGTCACCTTCAACACTGTCAAAGCGGAACTGTATCAGCGTTTGAAATGAACCTGACTTTTCATCGATGTATCTCGCTTTACTCGTGTTAAAAGTCCAGATGAGATTTGGAAATTAGAAGCGCTGATTTCTTTTTTTTAATGGTGTTTAACGCCCGTTTTTACTACTGAGGCACCACAGGCGGGCGCTGAAGTTTGACGAAGTTGGTGCGATCCCATATCTGGTACTCAGGAGTCAGAACTAACGTACTTTATAGGTCAAAGGAATTACTCACTCATGCCAGTGGGATTGGATTGTTAGAGTGAAAGGAGGATATTTCTTTACTACTGCCTTGTGGGCTAGCTGTTTGTGCGGGAGACAGAGCGCCTAGACCCGCGACCGTGAGACCGAGCGAAGACGGGGTACCTAACATTGTTTGAATAAAAAACATCCTGATATCAGTGGAGCCTCCCCTCCAAGGGATTTAAGCTTCTCAAAAAAAATGCTTCCATACCAAACACGGGGTAAACATTTTTACAAAGCGCAAGCCACCGACACAACGCACCGGCCCAGCTCGCCTTGACACTTTTGAACAGAATAACAGAAAGAAATAATACGAAATGGCGAGCGGATAATTATTGGAAATGAAAGATCCATCCCAGGGCATCTGCCTAAGCGACCGGAGGAAACTACGAAAATGCCCAAGGTCAGAATTTTACAGTCCCAAGAGATTTTAACCTGGGATCTCCCGAGTGTGCTCGATACCATGTTTCGGGACTCCGCACCTCCGCCTTTAAAACCGGGCTTAAAACCTCGCCTGTACCCTTTCCTCAATACCAACAACATCCTCTAAAAAGCATGTCCAGACTCGACTTTCCACTCTGTAAGATTTCCTTGTAAGGATCCACGTTTCACTTCCGCATAGCTGTTACAATATCGCGTTAATTCTTGCACGAAATTCTTGCAATTGCATTAACATAATGATTAGAAGAAGTACAACTCAATGCAATGTTCTAATTTCAATAGAAGAATATCTTACTTCTAACATTTAAGCTCAGTACTCCGTGAGAGGTTCCAGTAATCTCTAATGATGGTTCATTGTCATTCACTGTTTGGTTTCGTTTGGTTTGGCCTTGTTCGAGGAAGCATTGAGCAGCAATAGCGTGGGTAGCAACAAGTGAACCGTTTGGTGGGACGGTGTGTTATTGCTTTATCAACATGTTCGAAAATAGCTTGTAGTGTCAGTCTGTTCTGGTGGGTGTCACCGGGACCAGTGTGTTTTGATTTGTTTTTATTAGCAGGAAAACAACCTCGGTCTTTCTTTCTACGTTTGCATGTGTATTACGTTCAATTGGTATATACAGAAACGTCGTACACAGAGGTCAGAACAGCAAAGAGCACAGAACAAGAGAAAAAGGAGATAAAAAATGTTTTTTGACACAAAGATGATTTGGCACCTTTTCGTGTTAACACAATAGGAAATGAAATAAAGCATATACTTTAATGTGAGTTTGAACCCCGCCTCAAGCCGTTATATAATGCTGGATAACTAGAATTAAAATAAAACATATGTTAACATCAAACAGCAAAATTAAAACTGCAATATATGAAACCTTCACAATAGCTTTCTTCTAAATATCAAGCTTTTAAAGGCAACTTTCAACAAAATATAACAATATATTCTCTGTATCTGATTAAGTTGATAAATTGATTGAAACGTGTAAACCTGGTTCAAGAATGCAACCAAAAAGCTGCTGAGGACTGATTAAAGTATTGAAACAAGTGTTATTTCGGTATTTCCATTTGCGTCATGAAACAAAAATCGTTTATCATTTAATGAATAAGTAAATATTTCAAATACACGTCTTTTTGGACTTGCCGGAAATATAGATACACGTAAAATAAAAAATTTAACGCATTCAACAAAGGCTACGAGTACCTATGTATGCACATCTAAAGAGTCGTCGAGAAGTCGCTCCGCAGCCATTGTGTAGCCGAGATTTCACTAGGGAAGCGAATTTGGGTGACAGCACTTATTGCGCGCCGTGCGTATAGTTATTGTTGTCACTTAACCACCAAGGCAAGCACATACAAGTCCAAACTTTAGCAGTGGTAGGCGGATTTCCTATAAAAAAACGGGTTTTGAAGGAAAGAAGCAATGCCAGAAATGTTGAAGTACTAACTTGTACGATGCACATCACCGGTGTGCGGAGGAAATTCTCGATAACCCGTTAGTAAAGGCGTTTATTACGTAGTTTAAGACCTATGCTATAGTACTATAGTTTTCTGACCAGATAAAGAATTGGTTTCCAGAATATCCAACGATCAATTTTTAACTAAAATGTTTAAGCATTTAAAAATTGAATGATTAGTTCGTAAACTTAGCAATACAGGAAAAGTATATATAAATCAGTCCAATTAACTACGCTAACCTTGTAAAACCGACAAATAATTGTTCTCTGAAGAACTTAAAAGCGAAACGTCAATTACTAGCATTAATTTCTCAAAGAAAAATGCAGTGTAGACAAGAAACAAGAAACCTTAAAATGCTTGGAAAATAAGAATTGCTATTTCAACATTTACTTAGATGGAGTAATAAGAAATATAATTATATTAGTAATTCACCGTATAATCAATTTATCTTCTAGAATGAGATCCTTTGACACCCGCAAATGATAGCGCACTCGTCAAGAATGCCAGTGCCGTGATATTGCTTACTGAATATTGACCATTCTTAAGCGGAATGATGTAGACATTAAAGGGAGAAAAAATGGGTAAGGTAGTTCAGCCGAGCAGCCATTACTATGGAGGCTTGACTTTGACTCACATAAAGATTAAGGGTTGTAGCTTCAAATAGGGGATGAAAAGCTTTAATTAGTTCATTTTCCAATACATATAGTAATGTTCTTTTCCTTTAGGTTATAAATTAAAAATAAAACATGGTTAAACTTTTTTCGTACCATTTATAAAAATATTTTAAGGATATTTGTCCACATCCTTCAGGAGAAACAATATTAATACATGCAGCGGTTCTCATACGTTCCTCTTTAAAGTCTTGAATACTAGGAGCCTCTTTAAAGATATTTAGCTGTGACTCAAAGCTTAAAATCTTAAAATTGTATTTTATATATCTTTTAAGTTGTTTATCGCTAGTTTACAATGTTTAAAGATATACACAAGCAAATTAATGTACATTATTTTAACATTTGCCCTTTTTAGTGCATCCTTAAATCATAATATAGCAATAATATTCAAAAAGTAAACAAAACGCCTAAAATGTTAATATTAAAACAAATACTGTATGTAACATGACACAACATAATCGTTAATTTTAATTCCTGAGTAATAGAGATATGCTACATTTCATTTATATACCGAGATATTTTAGTATTCTTAGTTCTGACTCTTAAGTTTTCCAAACGATTTATATACATGTATTTTGATAAATGAGTGCAGATAATTATTTTTCACACAAGTAAGTTATTGATTGTCTCTGAGGCAGACGAGCCCCAGCCTACGCAGTTTGCTGCCGAAAGATGTGTGCAGTGCAGGGAAACTATGACAGTATATATGAGTGCTCTTGCCTGATTCACAATGTACTTCTTTGCAAGCTCTCTCCGCCTTCAAATAAATTGACCTTATCTCAATAAATACACAATGCATATTTGTATCTTCTTTCATTTGCTTGTATATGTGCATTCAATTAACAATGCGCTATTGCTTCATGGGCCACCGGGTGTTCGCACCACAGATTCCTCGGTAACTAGCAGATTAATAAATAAATAAAAACTAATAAGTGCGTGTACAGGCTTCCAGGCATTATTTCAGATTTATAATAACATGTGAGCCTAAACGTTTTTTACTGGATTCAGATCCGGAGATTTAGCGGGCCATGGAAGAGCAGAGATTTTAGCGTGATGGTCAAAGCAATGCACGGCTATTGTGAGCAGAATTGGTTACTTCCATTTCTTATGCAAGTTATTTGGCTCGAAAACTCGATAACATGCAGTCCCACAAGATCTTTACATGCTCCTCAAGAGTTCATTCTTGGAAACGCCATTGCGACACTACCGTCTTCGACGACCCAAGTTACCGTATTCCAGAATTCTTTGGGCCTTAAGAGAAATTGCAGTGCAAATCTGATGGCAACTGATTCTTTTTCCGGGCTGGTTTTCTATGCATTAAAAGCGCCACCGTAGGTCTATGTGTTTCACAATATAAAAGTGGCATCATAAGTTTCCGGCCTCGCCTATAAGGACGATCCTTCACAAAAGCATTATCTGGTGCCATACCTTGTCTGTTAAGTAAATAATTGCTCCTGTGACTTCCACTCCGCTGTGATCAGTTGTTCAGATATCTTTGCATAAAGAAAGCTATGTATAGAAGATTGTGACGTGTTCAAAATGAAGTATCGAGCTGTTCACAAAAGAAGAACTTATTCCAAATGAAATTAAACAGCAATTGGACGATGTATATGGGGAACAATTCCCCTCATATTCTACCGTCAAAGAATGGGCTAGACTTTTTCGAAAGGGTCGAGAAAGCATTGAAGACGAAGAGCGTGCAGGACGGCCCTTGGAAGTGCTCACCCCTGAAAACATCGCTCTTGTGGAAGGAGAAATTATGGAAGATCGACGGCCCAAAGTTACAGAAACAGCAGCAGGATTGGGTCTTTCTAAAACAACAGTCCTTCGATTTATTCATGAACATTTAAACATGAATAAGGTTAGTGCAAGATGCTTGCCTAGACTTCTTTGCTCAGTCCAGGCAGCAACGAGTGATCTGTTGTTAGACGTTTTTGGAGCTCTGCCTTGGTAACGAGAGAGAAGTTCTGCAAACCATTGTCACAGAAGAAGAAATGATGATTTCTTCTGTATGATTCTGTACTATAATCCCTTGTCCAAACGATAATCAATGGAATGACAGACGTAAACCTTTGGAAGCACCGCCTATAAAGGCTAAAGTCACTCAATCATTCAAGAAGATCATGACCACAATCTTTTGGAACTGTGAAGGAATACTCTTCAATGACTTCAAGGAGAGGAACACCACAGTAAATGGGGAGTACTATGCTGCCCTACTGCACAGACTACGTGCATCAAAGAGAAAAGGCGAAAAAAAAGCTGCGTGGTGGTGTGCGCCTTCTTCACGACAACGCGCCTGTGCACACAGCTCTTGTTGCAAAGGAAGCTGTGAAGAAATGTGGCTTCAAGGAGATCAACCATCTAAGAACTGATGGATGCTGTTTATGCCCATTTTGCAGACTTTTGACTATTTGGGAGGGGGGGGGGGGATTGACATGTTAATTCAAAGATGTGAGAAGTGTTCCATTAAAATGAATCAGACACAGTCTTTAACAATTTATATGCATAAAAACGGCTTATTGAAATATTTTAAACATAATGACAAATTTAGAAAACATCCTCAGTAGTTAAAACGGGAATTAAACACTGTGGAATTTTAATTTTTTATTATGACATATGTTTATTTTCTTCCTCCTTTTCAGAAATATTTTAATTACCACAGGTGGATGTTGGGAAAGGATTTTTTAAAGAAGAAAACTTCCAGGCCTAAGTATAGGGTACCTCCCCGGCATTTGCCATTTATGAGGACTGAGGAAAACCTGGAAAAAACCTATCAGGGAGGACGGTCCTGGCGGGATTCGAACCCCAAACCTCCCACTCACGAGTTGAGTTTAATGACCTCGGCTACCCGTGGCGGTAGATAGCGAGCTTATCACAGGTTCTTATGATGATGAAGGACCACCGTGAATCATACTCTATACCAGTGCATCAAACTGTTGAACTTGTGCGAAGTTTGTAAGTAATATTTACGGTTTGGAGTGGGCGCATAAAACGAAATTTCATTTGGCAGAAGTGGATGCAAAACCTGGCTCTGTGATATCCAAACTCTGCCAAGAGGTGTGTGCGTTTCAAGGAACGAATCCAAGCATCGGAAACAGAATTACGTAAGTTACATTTGACTTAAATCGCACTCTCTGAGTTGTCGTAGTTCCCTCTAGCTCAGTCTTTGCAGCTGACACATTTTCATTTCATTTGTTTTCCTATGACGTGCTCCCTCCGAGTATTGCAGAATTACAACCAGTCTGCACAATTCCACAAAAAGTTGCGGGAGTTTCGCATGAGAGACAATGTGCTCCAGATGTTTATTTCTTCCACTTTTGCTGTTTGACTGCTGTGTTTTGTGAGCTTATTTACACCGGATCCTGTATTATTTTATTTCTTCTTCTCTTACAAGCTTAGACCCATAAAGAGTGACACAGACTCTCATTTCAAAATTTTCTAGTTTGAATATGTATGTATTTAAATAAAAAACACCGCCTGTGGTGCCTCAGTAGTAAAAACGGGCGTTAAACACTACTCAAAAAAAAAAAAAAAAAATAAAAAACACCGCCACGGGTGGCCGAGGTCGTTAAGGCACGGACTCGTGAGCGGGAGATCTGCGGTTCGAATCCCGCCAGGACCGTCCTCCCTGACTGGGGTTTTTTCCAGGTATTCCTCAGTCTTCATAACTGGCAAATGCCGGGGAGGTACCTAAACTTAGGCCTGGAACGCTTCCTTCCTTCAAAAAAAAAATATCCTTTCCCAATTTATCATTTCATCTCATGTATCATCAGTGTCCACCGCCTGTGGTGCCTCAGTAGTAAAAACGGGCGTTAAACACTACTCAAAAAAAATAAAAAAATAAAAAAATAAAAAACACATCAATTTACATATTATGGGAGGGGGACATTTAAAACCAACAATGTTATTTTTTTCAGTAGTGTTTAATGCTGATTTTCACTACTGAGACAACACAGGCGACAGACACAGTCGAAATGGTTAGTTAGGAATGGAATTTAATTGTAAAAGGAAGCGATCCAAGTTTAGGGCGCATGCTCGGCATCTGCCACCGATGAGGACTAAAGAAAACCTAGAAAAAACCTAAATAATGAAGCGTTCCTGGCGTGAATCGAACCCAAGATCTCTCGTTCATGGGCCCTTGCCTTAATGATTTCGGTCATCCGGTCGGCCTGCTTACTGTCCAAGTTGCTAGGCAACGATAGAAGAGATGCAATAAGAATGTAAACTTTTTTAAAATGTATATTTATTTTATAAGGCAGAGTAATCAATGGTTTTAAACTTCGCCCTCACTATCTAAATTGACATGTTTTTTTTTAATCATATTTATTTTCAATAATAGTTATTCAGACTGGCGTGTTATGAAATGAAAATGTTTGTTCAAAATTGGTCTACCAACGTTTAAATTGGCAACTCATTTTTCTTTTGTATAATACTAACATTGGCACCTTATGTTGGTTACATCTTTAAATACGAGTTTTCCATTAATATTAATGTTATTCTGTATTTTTAAAAAATATTTGTAATTTTTATTTCTTCTGAATCTTTCAACACCCTGTCTTTTGTCGTTTTTTTTTTCTTTCACAATTGCGACTTTCTCTATTTCGCACATTAGTTCTTCTAATATTACAATTTTCTGAAGGCGATATATTTGATTGGTTTGTCTTTTCAATATCGTTTCTAAACATTGAAAGTTGTCACATATTCCAGTACGTTCTTCTCAGATATTACGCCTTCTTAAACCGACCATTGCTTTTATTTTACCCCGTTAGATAGTGTTTTTAATGTTTTTGCTTCGTATAGTTAAGGTATACGTTGCATTTTATAGTTTTTCTTGATTGTCAGATTAAATTTTTGTAGTATGTGTAAATTTTGCAGAGAGCGTTCTCAGTTGTTCCCCTAAATTAAATATGCCCCATTAACCTATTCATGTCAGACCTAACTGAACTCTATGAACGATTGTGGTATAGCTAACTACTACGTTGGTAACAGTTATTATTTTGATTCTTTTAAGTTAAGTTTTACAATGTAAAATTCGATGCAATGGTTAATTTTTTAAAAAATAATATTTATCACATTTTTTTACTACAGAGCAGAGCATTTTTTACTACAGGAAAATAGCATTTCAACCCTAGATTTTGTGTATCTCCCCGATATTTGCCATTGACTATGGTCCTGGCAGGAATCGAGCCGTAGACCTCCCGTTAACGAGTCCAGGTCTTAGCGACTTTACTTTTTTGTTTAACGTTTCATTAACTGCCAGTTTTTCGCGACGAAAAATGGAATAATGACGCAAATGAATTTGGAGTCCTTAGCAACGAATGATACCCTAATATTAATATTTTCGGATTAAAAGAAGAAGAAAAAATACTTTAACTAGGCAACATGTCCTGCCCACCAATTTGCAAATAAATGTGCTACAACTTGAACTGCTGCGGTGAATTAATAAATTGTAAAATTCATTTCCTCAAAATATGGCTATCTAGAAAATTAAACAGAAATGTCTTATGGTACTCAAAGGAGAATTTTATATCAGATACTTTTTTTTTCCCTCCCTCCAGCTATTTCGATCTATCTGCATCGAACCCTATATCTGTAAGGTCGAGTTTAGCATTTTAGCCCATGTGACCGGCGCTCACCTTGAGAACTAATGAACCAGAACCATCAAGGTAATTAAAACTCCACGATTTGTATTAACGGTCGGTTGTTTCACGTCTAACGGTGATCTAATTTTTGGAGAGGTCGCGACCTTGGCAATGAAAGGGAAATATAATATCTAAAATGAAAATTGGAAAAGCTCCCTGTCCGAACGTTAGGTTATACTCTCCCCCTTCGGCATGGAGGAAAACCAGGACAGCGCTGAATGGCGTGGCACGTCTACAATTCCTAGCAACCAGTCTTATCCTCGAATTGTTTGTACATGCCATGTGGAATGTGGCTGGCTTCCTAGGAATTCACAATCACGTGGTACTGACTCTGGGAATTTCGTCGTGAGAGTGGAATCGCGCTTGCGCGCCACATTCTCCGTCCTTTTCTACTGTGTTCTACGGTTAGCTTTTTACGCGAGCGGCGGCAACCGGCGCGATCATTAAGCAACTTGACACAGTGTGGAACAGTACTGAAAAGAAAGTGTGCTCTACTGGTGCTGAAACCCTGGTGTAACAACAGGCAATTCTTCACCTAGTGTTTGTTTTTAAATAAAGTGTTTCGTCCAGGAAACGCAGTGAAAACAACAGGATACCAATTCAAGAGCCTGCCGTCAAAACCCACCGACACAGTGGTGTCAACGTCTTATACAAACTGTTTTTACTATCATTCTCCAAATATGACACTGGACGTTCCTGAGGAAAACATGTCAAGGTAAGGGAAAATTAAAATTGTGCACACTTTATTTAAACAGTTGAGCTGATATTTAGTCAGTAAGGATAGAAAAGGTATTTAACGTGTGTTGAAGGACGATTGCGCAATATTACACATGATGGTGCAAAATGGTACTAATCTCTCTATATTTGCATTAAAACATAATTTTGCTGAGTTAGACAGGTGACATTCAAGTGTTAACTTTATTAGTAGCCTTTGAAACAAAAGTATTACGATGACAAGTCAGAATGGAATTGCATAACGTAGCGTAATTGTGACATTATAGTTTAAGTTTACACAGTTCGCTCAACTTTGAGAGATTCCCTCGTGTCTTCTTATTCATTCCTTTTATTGGCTTTCTTCAAATTCACACCACTGCCATAATTACTTAAGAACACACAGAGATCTTATAAAAGTTGAGCGAACGTTTGAGTGTTTAGTAATATTGAAATGTTAAATGGGAAAAAGAACCTTGTCCAAATACTTAACACATAACTTACTATTCAACGATGGTGATGGAACAAATTTTACATGATCATTTCTCAAAATTAACAAAATCGTATGAAATTAGGACAGTTTCTCATGGAGTAAGGAAGTATGCGGAGAAAGTAGAGAATGCAGTACGCTCCAGGCAGCACTTTCATAGTGCTAATTCATCTCAACTGCAGGAATTAGGTCTAACGCCTGTTCCGGAATCTCTACTTATTATTTGAACCACATATCGACACGGACTTAATGACGGGATTCCATGGTATTGGAGTTACCTTTACGTAAAGCCACCAATTAGAATTTAGGCCATGGACACTAAAATGCACGTGCACAATTATACTATCTGCACAAGGGCCGACTTACAAATACTATCGCCAGATTTAATGATACCGGAAGCAAAGCGTTTCTAAACTGTTGTAACTAAAGATTTAGGAGGCGCTTGCAGTTTAGATATAAGTGATTGATGACTATTAAACTCTGCTCATCTAGATATTCAGGTGATTAACGATTCCTCGAATAAAACCTCGAAACACTCTTGATGTATCTGTACGAATAAAAAATCACATTAAAGACTTTAATATACATTAGTAAATAGTTACGGATATTTTGGGGCCATAAAGAGCCCCTATTAAACGGCAATATGCTGTTCTCTCGCTTTAATGCACCAGAAATTGATGTCTGGCTACCATAATATTTGGTAATTGAAATTGAACATTTGAAATGCTAGGAGGAATAAAATCATTCTAAAATAATTCACTGAGCATGGCTCTGAGATTCCAAAATATTTTCGTATTAGCGTAAAGTAAACACAAAGCATACTTAAAATATTTCCTCCTTCCACAATTTAGAATGAAAGTCGTCGAACAGAGCAATATTAGTGAAGACATTCGAAATTGTACAGCCTCCTAAATGCATGACATTATTTCATCAATAAAAATCGGTGTCGTAGAAACTGTCATTAATTTCAAAATGATTTACAGTGAATAGGTTTTGTTGTAAAGCCAGGAAAAAAAGCGAAAATCTGAACATAAAGCACTAATTGCTGAGAAACGATGTTATGAATAATTTAACGTTTTAGAATCGTAATCTTTTAAGTCAATTAATGCATAGGATTAAAAGCATTCAATGGTCTAAAGTGCAGATTAAAAAAAAAAAAAAACAAGTGGTGTGGAAACGCGTATACAAACTTGACCCGGTACAGGTAACAAGGTACACGGACATTGGACAGGTGGTTTTCCCTTGACGTCAAATCGAAACTCTCAATACATGTGTCTTATGTAATTTGCAGGAAAGCTGTGAACAAGGCCGTGCTGTCCGTGCTGCGGCGGGCACGGACCGAGAAGCGCCTTACCTTTGGCCTTCTCCCCGCCATCAAACTTCTTGAGAAGGATCCCTGCAAAGCCCTTTTCTGTGTCCTGCCGTGTGATACACAAGGTGACGCAGCCTTTCACATCCACACAGTACTTCTTCAAGCCTTTTGTTACGAGAACGATATTCACATAATACAGGTAAGAAGTATTTTAATATCTTTCTGCTTTATATTTAACTTTAACTTAAAATGGGGTCATTCCTTTTAAAACTACTGATTAATTGTATTAGCAAAGCAAGAAATTTGATAGTATATGAAGTAATTTTTTGCTCTCTTTATACAGAATAATATAGCAACACGATTATCTACTTTCAGGTTGATAATGCTGACAAGCTGAGAGACATTGTGGGTGCAAAAGGTGGTGGTGATACAAATGGATCCAGAACAGACCTGGGATGTGTTCTGGTGCATCACCGTTGGCCAACAGACCAGCCCGTACTCTCAAAGTCAGAACAACAGCTGGTGAGATTCTGTCATCAGAACTTTGACGAGGTCCCTCAACCAGTCATCAAACTCCCTGCACTCTGAACATTGTGCTGACTTTCTTGGGAACAAGGTGTGTGTCAACTGTAGAGCTCATGTTAAGAGAGAATAAAAAACTAAGCTTCAAACTTACATATTCATATAATTTTGCAATAATATACTTATATTAAATAATTTAACAATTTTTATTACACAATTTTAATGTCGCCCAACTATTATGTTCTTATAGCTGCATGATTATAATACAAGATCAGTAATAAAAACAATTTGTAATTTTTGAATAATATTATTTATAAGATTATCATTATGTGTTTATTTTGGGGGTCTGTTTTAAATAATTTAAATAATAGGGTTGGAGTATATTAATGATCAGAAATACTTATGGGCATGTATTAAAATACAGTCTCTTTGTAAATTGTAAATGTATTTCTTTCTATAAAAGTATCTATTGAGTGTTTGTTTATATATTTTGTTGTAAAGTCCCAATCACATTAAAATACAATCTCAATGAAAATTGTAAATGTATTTCTTTCTATAAAATTATCCATTAAGTGTTTGTTTATATAATTTTTGTTGTAAAATCCAAAACACATAATTTCAAAATATATTCAAATTATTTTGTCACCCAAGGTTTAAAATATTACCTTACTTGAACTGCAAAAATAAAATGTTGTGTATCTTATTGTTACAGACATTGCAAAAGCCAGACTTCGGCTTGGGACTGTACCTGCAAGGTAACTGTCGCCTGTTCACACAGCAGACTCATGCTTGAAATTAGGGGCAGTGCCCATTGCACATGTACAGCATTATATACTAAGCATGTGAGGACCTACCCTCCGAGGAGAAAGCAAAGAAGAGCCATTTGGTTACTCAGTTTAGGAGTGCTGAATTGAAAGCTATGGTTCAAGAACTTGAACAGTGAAGTGTCGTAAAGAGCAAATTATTTTATGTATTAAGCTTTGAGCATGAAGCTAGTTTGTTTTACAATTGTAAGATTATGCTAAAATAACTGCATTATCATAAATGAGATGGGGATTTTGTTGAACTTTGTTCTTGGAATGTTTTTATATTGATGTAATCATAAAATATTACTGTTTTAGTATTAAATACTGTATTACTGTTACTTGAATATGTCATTAACAACACTAAAGGAATGTGTATACACTATATGTATGTAGAGAAACATTGTTTATCTGATGTTATAAAACACAAAATAAAATGTTGTTACAGTATTATACATTTTTTCATTTTGTTGTAAGCCTATATCATTTTAGAATTTATTAAATGTTTTCAGAAAAAGTAGTAGGGGGAGATTCAATGTATACCTATAGCCATGCACATGAATCATTATACTATACTGAGATGGAATACGTTAAAAAGAGCAGGAAATGAGAGCCTGTACTGCTGCTGTTTAAAATGGCAGTTAGTAGTTGCTCTTGATAGTTCAATCAGTTGTATTTGCTGAAGCTTAGCAGAACTGAACAGTCAAAAGTACATTTTAATAAAAGAAGCAATGTGTAAAGAGCAATGGCAGAGTTTCATACAAGTAAATTTTGTTAACTCGCTAGTTTTTGTCATCAACCTTTTATTCCACTGATGCATCAACTCTTAGTTGCTAATTGAGTTGTAAGCATCAAATTGTTACTGCAAAAAAATAAATAAATATTCAATGCTTGTAAACAACTCCTTATGTTCATTTGTGGTGCTCTAAAAATGTCTAGTTTGTTTAGTTCAGAGTGAAAATTAGGATCTTGAGAAGAAACAACAATTAAACATGACATTTGGTGTGATTATCCATTGAACTTCACAAGTTTTCACATTGGGTTATTATTTATAATGCTCCTTATCCAGTAACTGTAGGACTAGAGAAGAAATATAAACGAGTCTTTTTTAATCCTGATAAAATCAATTTTAAATTTTTTTCCTCAATCGTGGCTGGGCACAGTCCATCAGTACATGGCATATATTGCAGAAGACATATTCTTCCAGTTACGTGTTAAGTCACAAAAGTAAAATTACCAAGGGTCATGAACCCTAAGGAAGGAGCTCCTTTACATAACTGGTCCATCTATAGATTGGTATCCTATAATGGGGAAGTTAATTTTATTATTCACAAGCTCCATACTAACCAGTTTGAGATGATTGGATCAAAGGCAATAGAATGAACAGCCCAGAACATGAAGCAGGAGAAGGAAAACATTTTTAAAAATATTATATATTACTTACAGAGTAATTTATATTTTAGCTGCCACCTTTACACTTTCAAGTTAAGTCTGATTTTAGGCCTGCACAAATTTCCAAGAAAAATCATGAAAAGTTTTGTCTTACATTTAAAGTGATTTTATATAATATTTCTTTCCAAACTTCTTTATTCTCATTAGTAGTAAATATTTCTTAACTTCATTTGACAATCCTCTTGGTGAAATTTTTCCAAAAACGTTGTTTAAATTTAAACAAAAATAATATAAACACAAAGAAAGAAATAATGAAAATTTGAAATAAATTCACAAGAAAAATGAAGCTTTAGCTTTGTTTAAGCACGTTTGAAAAGTAAACTTTATTTTATTACTCTATAAAAGCATAATGCCACATTCAGAAATAAATAGCTGTCTAGGGTGATAAACATTGCAAAGAATTTGAGATGGTAGGATATGTGCTTAACTTGTTTGACTTTGCGTTGCTTAAACAGTTACCTCTATTAGTGTTAATTCCATATGATTTTTTTTTTTTTTTTAAAGATTTACAATTTTTAAAACAATTTTAATTAGTTACCTCTATATTTAGTATAATTACATGAAATAAATAAAGAGGGGAAAGCAGACTAACGGCGAAAGAAGCTGAAAATACTATTAAACTTTTCTGGTGAAAACATGCATTGATTTTTGCACAGGAAATGACAATATAATTGATCCAGCCAAGAACAGTGCATATTATGTGGGAAAGAACGAAATGTAAAGAGGTTATCCAGCTGATATTATAGCAAGGATATGGATTTTAATGATCTAAAAGTATTTAAAAATTACCTTAAAAAGTTGACTGTGAACTTAAAATTAAAATAATTGTATTAAAATTGTAGTTATTTTGATTCGTGTGTCTAGCCACAAAATGACTCAAAAAAAAAAAAATTACAAAAATATTTTTATTTCGATCTCCATAAACCTATAGTAATTTTTTATTCAACACTGCACTGCAACAAGTTATAAACACTTTTAGTAGATTTTCAAATGTGAAAAATTGATGCTTCTCAAGTAAAGGGATCTTAAATGGAATAATTCCTTTCACTCTCAACCGAAGGCATAGGTGAAACAGTAAATGTATCTATGTTTCCATTATCCAATGTTTATTTTTAACAGAGCATTGCCATAGAATTACCATAAAAATTTAAAGTCGTCGAAATTGGAAGTTATTAATCGAATGTTCATGTTATGCAGTTGTGAAATCACTACATTAGGCCATATTTTGAGGGAAAAAAAAAAAAATTCGTGAGGCATATAATTGTCTTTGTAATTTCAAAAAGGGGGGGGCGGAAGTTAAGGGGATCTACAAATTAATAAAATATCTGGAGGAGAAAGGCACTATAGACGCCAACTTGATTTTATGCACGGGAGCATTAAAGATAATATAATATATGTATTTACACTCATATTTTATACTCAGATTGGAATCGATTGTTGAGTGGGGGGAGGGGATACTTCAGCCTTGCTCAATAGCTGGCCGTTTGTACCTACACCCCCAACAATGCATTTTCGGGAAAAGGGGATGGCGTGAGGAAACATGGCGGTGATGCATGGATGTTTATGCGGTACCTAAGTATAAATTATACTTAAGTAATTACACATAAAGTGTTTCATGTTTGGGACGTAGTTTTAAAGCATTTAGTTAAACGACCCCCCCCCCCCCCGAGTTGACGCCAATGAGCATCACTGGAAGAAACTTCTGAGTAATGATAAATATATAAAATAAAATAATTCTGATTCTCATTATTTTTAAGCCTCCAAACAAGAACATTGACTTCCATTTGCAATCTAACTAAGGTTATTAACAAAAGAAGCACGAATAAATTGGTTCTAGTAACAACCAATGAAGAAAAATGTTAAAGTAGTATTGTTGATATCACGTTATACTGTTCGTGCTGGTGATAGCGTAATGATAGATACAATGCATTTAAAATTCAACGCCAACAAACATCACACTGCTTAGAAGCAATCTCTACAGCTGTAAGCGTTTTCCTCTTGAGGGGAAACACGTGCCGCTGTATTAAATAGCAGCTAGGGATTCCCTGCATCTGTTGGCCTTTGAGTGGGAAGCAGTTCAAGTCTTTTGTGACCTCTGCGCTTCATCTAACATGATTTTACAGTTTTATAAGGGAATGACAACAGATATAGTGTTATGATCGCACATTCTCAGATCTAGTCTTGAGAAATTTCAGTTACCAATCCAATTTTCGTTTATTAATCTAGTCTCATCCACATTGCACACATCCAAGAGTGCCGCACGCACACATATACAATACTTCAATACCACATCTCGAATTTGCATTCGTCACTCACTTGAAACCTCACTCCAACTTTTTCAGAAAATAGTGTTTTATATTTTATTTACAATAATAGTTGCAAATGTTAATTCGAGGATCAATCTTGCGTCATGGCAACTATCTGTTTTCTCGCGAACAAGCAATAATACGAAAAATCTAATATATACGGCATTTACTGCCTAGTGGTGCCACAAACGGAAGGCTGGATGTAGGTGGCTCTCGTAGGGAAGAAGCAAAACACAGGACAACATCGGTTTATTATGGCTTGAGCAAAAGTTACACACAACCACTTACACAGGGTTGCAAATTCCACACAAGACGGGTCTCGCAAGTAATCCAAGGTCTTTAGCAGCCTTCGAATTAGTCTCCAAGTAAATTGACAGCATTGGACAGGAGACTTTTTTTTTTTTTTTGGAATGATTTATTTATGGACGCTCTCTAACAGCTCAGGTCATCAGCGTCCCATTCAACTCAGGGCGTGAAATGGCCGACAAATTTTGCTCAGAGGCCTCTCTTTCAGGCTTGAGGTTCTTTTTCGTGCCGTAAATGTACGACACGGGACCCACGGCTTTACTTCCCTTCCGAAGGAAGCCATACTTAGGATTTTTACGCCCGAAAAAATCCATCAGTCCTGGCCGGGTTCGAACCCGCGATCTTGGGTTTAGGAGACAAGTATGGTAACTACTACACCACCAGGACCGACAGGACAAGAGGCTGAATACCATCTGCTGCATATGAGTTGTTAACGCGAGCCACATCGCATCAAAATGCTGCCAAAATGTCTGCTTTGTTAGTGAAGGAGTTTGGAGGAATTTGTGTTTATGTGGTGACGCCATTAACTGGACCGTCGCTTGGGTTCTGGTTCATATGCTCTTGATCATGTTTCATCATTGCAATGATGCAATTCACAGGACGTCCCCTTCTTCTTGAAATCTCGCCAGATTGATGCGACATATTTCTTAGTGAGTCCATTCATTTCTGTACCTCACTTAATTGATTGCCACCCAATTTGCATGTTCAGGTCCTCCCGTGAAATCCGGTGCATGTTTTTGCTGGAATTCGTGTTTGCTCTTCTCATTCCACAAGTGTCCAGCGCCTATCATCGCGGAAGCACTGTTCCACCTTCATTGCCCGTACTTCCATGCCCATGGACACAGGACGCCCACTGCGCGGCTGATCAGCAGTTGACATTTTGCCCCGTTTGAAGGCCTCTGTCCATCTTCCCATTATTCGATAGGGCAGAGCACGCACACCCAGTGCTTCCCGTAGCTCTTATGGTATTCTCGTGCATTTCTGCCGCGGAATATTCTTTTTCACATAAGCATGTTGTTATTTCTTCTTGAACTCCATTCTTGACCATTGTGGCTCACCAACTGAACTAAACTAAATAAAATAGTTGCCATGATTTATGATTTATCCCTAGTATTTGTTTGAACATTTAAACAAATGTCATACTGATACAAAATGGAATTTTAAGATGAATATTTTACAAGTCCCTGAAAACTAGGAGCTCTGCAATTAGCATTATTTGATTTGCTGCTTAGTCAGTTGTCTAGGTCTATTAGGTATGTACAGAAAACGGCTTGTAGTGAGTGTTTGAGGGAGGCTCTGTTAGCGAGTGGTTGTCCGGTGTTTTCATTGTGTGTTAGTTTCGCCACTACATAAATATAATATTAAAGAATGGAGTTTCATAAATGTTATATATGTGAAAACGGATTCTTTAAAACATTCGGAAGAAAATATTCAGGTAATTCTGGAAACTACTTGCCAACTTATCAAAAAATTACCGTAGAAAGAACCTCTCAATGTGTTCTTATGGATGAAAAGTTAGACGTAATACAAAATGTTTATATCCTTAGGGACATAGTTTTCAACATCTCTGTTCTCTTATAGCTTAGGTTAATGTTTATTACTAGGGATGTTCAATAAAAAATTGTCATCATTATTTTACAGGCATAAATTCATGCGCTAAAATTTAACTTACAAATATTTTGTTAGCTTAATGAGTAATGTTCACCTGGTACAACTTTCACTGTCGCTTCCAGTTCCCGCCTGTGAGAGGTTTGCAAGTTAAGACATGTTCAATTCCGCCTACAGCAAAATGAGGTGACATGCGGCGATCAATGATCTGTTCAGAAATTCTGCTATCGTATTAATAAATCTTCAGCTGCGGCCTGTGTAATGTTATAGAAGGCCTATGAAGAGTTTGTTCTTCCCTATAGCACAGCACGAAGATGGTTTAAAATGCTTAAAGAGCGAAGGTAATAAATTTCAAGCAATGTGAACTCAAACTCCAGGCTATGCTTTAAGAAAACATTTACTTACACTGCTGCTGTCATTGTGAAAGAGGGCCATCGAATAACAACAACATTTTCAGAAATTATGACTTTTTTCCTGGGTGCCATCTATATGTTGGAAAAGTTGCATATGAGACGTGTTTGTGCACGGTGGGTTCTAAGACTGCTGATTCCTGAACGAAAGGACGTTTGCATGCAGTTGAAGACGAGTTACAGGAAGACGTGGAGTTTATTTCAAAGGTAACCACTACTATTGAAACATGGTTACATCATTTCAATCCTGAGAGGCACAACAAAGCTCAGTGTGGAAATCTCGACCAACACCAACACCAAAGATAGCAAACTAGGTTACTTCTTTTGGGAAAGCTATGGTCATCCATTTTTCGATATTCAAGGAATAGTTTATCAGCATGTCAAATCTGCACAGAGGTGTTGAAAACTATTTTCCGTGCAACAAATTGGATGCGGCACTACGATAATGCAAGAGTTGCACATCACAAATGTTTGCTGAATATCTCATAAAAATAAAGGTAAAGTATGTCTCTAACTCTCCCTATAGTCAGAATTTAGCTCCATGTAATAGTTTCCTTTTCCCCAAATTGAAGAAATGTGTTCTTGAGAGGCATTTTCCATTATTAGAAGCAGTAGTGAAGGCTGCGGAGATTATTATCAAAGTCCTATCAAAAATGGTTTCCAGCATATCTTTGGAGACTGGCTGAAACGCTGGGATAGGTGCATTGCATCCAACAAGGATACTTTGTTACAGATCATCAAAAGTATACGATGAGTTAAGACATGTTGTCAAAAATATTCTGTACCCAACAGCCTTTTTTTGTTGTTGTTGTTTTATGCTTTTAGTAAAAATAGAAATGCTAAGATAGAAATACTAGCTTTACGTGCGGCGACTGCTATCACCCTCTTTGTAGTTGCGGTGGCTGCACTTAACTTAGGCGGCCCTTAATTCAAGTGTGAATGACAGTTGTGTGTTATATCCGGTGCAGTGAAGAAACAATGAAAATACAATGATTTTTACAGCAAAAAACTTTAAAAAGAAGCCAGTTATAACTTAATGCCAATCTAGAATTAAATAAATAAATCTTAATACAAATACATGTCGAATTAATTTCATACATATTTACATGCCAGTTAACTTAATAAAATGCATTTCATCTAATTGAAAACATGTCAATCTAATTAGATACACATCAACCTAATTGTCGGTCCTGGTGGTGTAGTGGTAAACATACTTGCCTTCTAAACCCAGGGTCGCGGGTTCGAACTCGGCCAGGATCGATGGATTTTTTCGGGCGTAAAAATCGTCAGTATGGCTTCCTTCGGAAGGGACGTAAAGCCTTGGGTCCCGTGTCGTACATTTACGGCACGAAAAAGAACCTCAAACCTGAAAGAAGAGGCCTCTGAGCAAAATGTGTCGGCCGTTTCACGCCCTGAATTGAATGGGACGCTGATGACCTGAGATGTTAAGGACTAATTAAATGCGTCAAGCTAAATAAATATATATCTCAACTTAATTTTATTCGTAACAACTATGAGAAAAGTGAAACACAACCATAGCGCTGTTTGTGTCAACATGTTACTAAATAACTTCAAAGATAGTTCTCAATAGATGGCAAAACTCCTTTCTGCAAGGTTTGAGGAAAGAGTAACCATACCTGCGTGCTCAACTGATGTAACACTTTAGTGGAATAAGCACATAGCAGTAGTTATTTCGTTTAAAACTGCAGCCAACTATATAACTAGACAATCTCTATTTGATGAATCTATGAAAACACCTAAACGCGTCTGTCTTTAAATGCAAACAGAAGCACATGTATGGTTAAATTTTATTGGTTGTTTGAACCGTATAACTTCTGTTGCGGAGGCGTAGATGAAAATACTATGTTATAAAAGAATAGTTCAACTGAATATATTAGTTATGAAACAGCTTAAAACCTCTTATAATGTCTATAATTACAGTTAATTGTGTATATTAAATGCGCTAAAAATAAAACTAATATCGCATGCAATCACGACACGAAATGCATGCGCAGTATTGAAATGTAAGTTGGCAAGTTCATTTGAGAAAGATAAAGAGATAATGACCATCTCGTCCAAATCCAGGCAACTCTCAATGCAAAGCAAGTATTTATTCCAATGAAAACAAGTCGCCAATGGCGTTACTCTCTTCTACCAACTGTGAGCCCATCCCGCCGGAAATTTCCAAAATATTCTGTTCCTGATGTTTAAGTTCAACGTCGGACTCACATCATTTTTCATAAGCCGATCGCACTTTTTATCTTGTAGCTAATTCGTCTGCCCTCCAATAAAATTGTTTCAACTGCGTTCCAATTTTTTTTTCAGTTACTTTATCCGGAGCCTTTTCAAACGATGCACACACTTTCTTGGATTTAGGTGTTATATAATGCTTTGCGACATAATCCTTTATTTGTTTCCATAACAAGTCCATTGCATTCGAGTCGCAGTGGCGGCGGGTGTCTATATACATTATGAGTATGCATTGCGCAATGTTATCAATTTCGCAAGTATCGAAGTTTCTATCTTCGTGTTTATTATTTCGTATAACGTTGGTTTGGCTCAACGCGAATAAAATAGAAGCTATGTGGTTGCTAAGGAGCCATGACTACATTTCCGATAGGCGTGTTGAAGAAATTGTTATCTTATTGCTTTCTATGAAATGGTAGGAAGTGTTGTCTATAATAGCTGAATTAGTGAATCAGTTGTTACTTTATTACCATCATTGTAATCATTAGTTGATTTAGATTTGAAGATCAGAAATGCGTTTAGAATGAAACCATTTGAACACCTGGCATGTAAAATAATAAGTCACTCTCCTTTTCTAGATGGAGGTTGAAAAGGTAAAACAATTTCTTGGTCTTAGCATTTCCAAATTTTCTTTTTTGTGTGGTTCGCATTGATACAGGTTTCAATGGAGATGTATTACTATTCTGGCTTTTAATTCTTTACTTTTTATTAAGGATATAAATCTTTAAAAGGAACCTGGGACCGTTCCAGGATATTTGTTATAAATAAAAACGGAAAGATGACTTTGTTTGATGTTTGGTGGTGGAAATTTTACCAATTCTATATTGTGAATATGTAGATAGGTGGAGTAATCACGTTGATTAAAAAAAATCGAGTGTAATAAAATTTGCTGTGAGTTGGTGATAAGGTGCATGGTTTTGAAAGAGTTGTCTGATAGGAACCTTTCTAAATACAGAAGATGTCAAAATGTATACATAATTCAAGCAAAGAAAGAACGGTGTTAACATAACAAAACTGAATCGGCACAAACAGAAAATGATGAGCATTAATCATCTTAGATTTTTACAGTTACAACAGTTGCTCAAAATGCCCAACATCCGCGTCAATACACTTCTGAGTACGTTGAACTACTGATTGAGCAACGTTTGCGAAAGTGTTCTCAGCGATTGC
Organism: Metallyticus violacea; assembly: GCA_030762175.1. Taxonomy (NCBI): domain Eukaryota; kingdom Metazoa; phylum Arthropoda; class Insecta; order Mantodea; family Metallyticidae; genus Metallyticus; species Metallyticus violacea. The sequence goes on along the minus strand of CM060838.1, from coordinate 19,149,005 downwards.
AACACATGTTTCAATTTCCTCCCGAAGTGTTTCCAGCGTATCTGGTTTTCTAGGGTATACAACGTCCTTAAGAGTTCCCTATAGGTAGAAGTCCAACGGCTGTTCTATTCTGTACACACGTCTCCATTGCCTTTGAACTTCAACAACATTCTCGGTTTTTCATTACTATTTCAAAATTTCTTTCCGCTGTTCAAACGATAATCTTGGCTCCGTTTTGTTGTAGCAACGCTAGCATAACGTAATGTGAGTTACATCGTACGATAATCTTGGCTTCATTTGTTCATTATTGATTTACCTGTCACGTAGCAACGCTATCATAATGTATGTGAGTCACATCTGTTTGCAGAACATAATACTACACATTATTGTTGTTTTTCGGTCCAACTTTGAAATATATTAAATAAATGTCTACTGAGAAAGTGTGTATACAATTTTTGGTATCCTCGGTATATTAAGAAAGCTACACAAATACCGGATTACAGAATTTAAGTACACAAGAACGGGAATCAAAAGGGGTGTACGATGAATGTAAGATTTTTACTAATAAAGAAAAGCAAAGTGATGGCACTCGAAAGTAAACAAGATACTGGATCCAAAATAATAGTAAACGGAAAAGTAATATAACAAGTAATAAAGTTTACGCATCTACATGTAAATGGAATAAAGAAATAATTAAATAGAATGACAGAAATTATAAAAAGTCCTACAAGAGAAACTTATTATATAAAGTTATGGCTCTTTCACCTCGAATGTGCTAAAAACTGAACCTTAAAAATGAAAGACGTCACAGAGGTCACGAAAATGAGATTTCTCTTACCTCTAGTGCGATATACGTCATGAGGGAAAACTGGTTTTCTCACACTCAAAGAATGCACTCCGCTCAATTATTAGGATATGGGGATATTACCGATTAATGACCAGATGGATATAAATGGCACCAATCCATGATGACCTTCCTTCATTCCTTTCACAACATAACTTCGGGTTTGTGCAAGAGACAGAAACTTTACTTATACCCGGGGCGCTGAAACGTTGCATTGACAGTTTGTGTCAGTTCATGTAATGTTGGCCATGCTGAGGTTGCGATGTTACAACAACACCGCTCTTTAACGGTTGGATTGTAGAGTTTGCAATGTCGCCTCGTAAACGTACTAATAATGAATTACTTCGTTTCAGAATTATTTATAATTAATTTACTGCATAGTAATGCAAGCATAACGAAGAACAAAATTTCGAAAGTGTAGATATTTACTAATGATTTTAAGTAGGAGAAGATATTGAGCCGTTGCGATACGTGCCATCTCTAACAGCATTTTGCGTCCGTGTAACGCCTGGAAGCAAAGGATTGGGTGTCACTCCATGAATTACTCTGCAAATGACGTGTTTGGGACACTTTCTAACTATTAGAAATTAATTGTTTCAATTAATTACAAAACTTAATTCAAAATACGTGATAGATATAAGCTATACAAACAATTAGAAAAACCGGCAACACAGCAACTTCTATGTCATGATTGACTGACCGATAATGTTACTTTGTAATTGGTTGAAAAGGTGCAACGAGTAGCATTCTTCATTTGTTAATTTGTATGATTGCCAACTGTAAAGGTACTCGTCAAGCGCAAAGTTTCAGAGCCCCGGGCATAGTTGCCAATTCTCGAAGTCTTGTCATAGGCTCACGTTTTTCAATCCAGCCTCCGCGAAACCCTTATACTTGCTACAGATCTGGCAATGCCGGGATCTATTGTATTTCTGCCAAGTGGTTTAGTGGTTGGGGAGTGGGGAGTGGGTGGGTTTATGACATCCAGGAAAAGAAGTCATATTTTAGAGGATATTCTTAAAGGGGGCATTGAAATAGGACACGACAAAAATAAAACTTTTTTTAAAAACATATTAAAATCAGGTTTTAGAAGTACCCTATGCACATCAAATAATACAAATGCTCATTAGCATGCTCTTTCAGAATCATTTAAGAAAAATTTTCTTTTTATCTATTATTGTTTACAACTTCACATGTTGGTATAAACGTTACCATATTTAACACACCTTTTCTCAAAATATATATGGCAGAGTGAATTAAAAATTTAACTTTTGTAGGTAGAACGCTTTTTAACAATCTGAATTAATTATATTTTTGTTACAATTCATGTAAAAATTTAAAACAAATTTAAACTTGTGAAAACAGATTTAGAGATACTAATGTTTCTTAAAATAATATTTTACTCCATACTACTTTTCTAAATTACTCCGATTATTTTAAATTTAATGACTTAAAAAGTACAATGCTGCGTTTTGTAAAAAAGTTTTCTATTTCTGTCATGCTTTTTGATATTATTACTGGCCTCCTGCTCCATAATTATGTTTTCTTTCATCCCCTTTGTTCCTAGTTGTTTTTCTTTTCTCTGTTCTCTCTTGCCGATAGTTTTTATGCTGAAGTTTGTCTGTCGAATGTTGCTTAATACACTTTCTGAAACTATATGACCATGGCCCTACAGTCCGGAAGACTCAATTCACATAATTGACATTGGCCGTGAAAGCCTGCGTTCTACAGTTTCTGCAATGTTTCTATACACCAAGGTCAGGAAATCATTCCAAATTTCCTTAGAAATTTATTCGTTGTTCTCATTGTTAAAACAAGCTACCGCCCCATTAAGAGCTGTTTTACTGTCTGAATGCAAAAATTGTCTTCGGCATCCATACCAAATCAAGGAATTTAAAGAATTACATTTTGAGTTTTACCATTATGCAGGTTTTGCACTCATACGTCGACCTAAACCAACTATTCACCTACATCTTACCTTCCCATTCAATACCTTCTCGAATCATGACGTAAGGATTGACCGCATAGGCCTATTTGCAGTCATGCCTCTCTCTTAACGAACATGTAAGGGAATTGGCCTTTCTACACACCGATTGAGAACAGACACATCCTTGTGTTTAGCACACGCAGCTAAGACGTTCCGGGGAGTGATTAATACTTACATTTAATAATTAGACATTTTCAGGGAGGCTCTTGTCTGGCTATCCAGTGACCCAGGTATTCAGGCACTATAGTGGTAATCTGTAAAAGCAGTAGGTTGTATAATATTTTTCTAAATTTTTGGAGTGGGGACAAAGACTGAATAATGACGGAATACTTAGAACATCTACATTTGTATATAATTCATTACTTGCAATACAGTGCTCCAGCTCATAACTCCTGAATTACATTGCAGTAAATTGACGAAGTTGATTTTGAATTGCTTGATCTTCCTAATGTAAAAATAGTAAGTGTTATAAAAGAGTGATTTGCCAAACAAAACGAAAGAATAAAGGCATAGAATGACATTGTGATCAATGCTGATAATATGACAATGTCTGTTTTAAGATAAGTACATTTTTATGTTAGACTAATAACCAGTGTCGCCTGTTTCATACTTATTTACAGCATTACGAAAAAACTGTGTTACAGAAGTTTGATATGATATTTAAAAACATTCACGGCATTTTCAAAGAAATGCACATTTAAATCATTCAGTTAATGTTTAGGTAAATGTGGTTATGCAGTTTTTGGTATTTGCTTTTGTTTAACTTCTTTTTATTTTTGCAAAATACTTCAGATAGGAAGCAAACGATTACTTACGAAAATTTATTTTGACACAATGGCCATAAAATTATAAAATAAATATTATAAAATGCAGATCGAAATAATATTTTATGAACTATAGTGATTCACTGGTGAGCCTGTAGACGCGCCTAGAAAATTCAAAGGCTTGTAGAAAAATTAAAACAATAATTATGCCATATTTTGATTTACAATATTACTTTATTTAGCTCTAATTTTGCTTTGATATTTGTAAATGTTTGAAATTCATTCGAAGAGCATTACACTTCATTGTAAGAAAATTTCATATTTTTGTAAAAATGATTGAAGCCACTGTGTATATCTCGCTTTAACACTGTGAAAATGTCAATTAATGTTATGTGCACTCATATTGTTAATATAAAATACTATCAATGACAGAGCTTTATTCGCTTGTAGTACATTTGGTAATTGATAAAAAAAAATACAAAATTTAATTTTTGTAATCTGAAAATGTAATTATTTGTAGAGTTCCCCAAATATGATTCATTTTTATTAATGATAAATAAACAACTTAAACAATTTTAAGCATATGATGTTTTTACCATTGCAAAATAAAATGAGTTTAATCTATTCTGTATTACTCACTTTCAAGTTGCTATTTTAAACCAACAATTTTGATTTTCCATTATCATCAGTGTAAAAAGAAACTCTAGGTCAATTTTAAAACAATAGTTTTTTATGTAACAAGAGAGTACGGTAGGATTTTTAATCATGAGTGAAAAGTTTATCTTCCGAGGCATTAACTTTTAGCCTTGAGAGATAATTTCCACGCATGAACAAAATCCATTTGCTATCGAGCTGCACACAGTTTTGTTCACAATAGCAAGAATGTAATATTTAATTTTAATTTATACTTGCCATTGCTTAAATTGAAATTGTTGTGGAGACAATAATGTTGGTTGTTATGAATATACAGAATAAACATGTTAAAATATTCTGAATGAAAATGTCCAAGTAAAGCTAAATATTTATAACGGAAGATAATGATGCTAAAGTTTCTGTCTCTTTACTACTTCCGAAGAGGTTTGCTTCTAATACGAAAAACAACATAATTTGTTTTATGATTTAGAAAAAGTACACGCTTGAAAAGATTTAACAAAGTAATTATATTGAGTTATCTTTCCTAAAAAGTAAAAAATCTATCTATAGAAATCTTAATTTGAATGCTATGATAACTGAATATTTAGTTCTTAATAAATACACGTACACGTTACCCCAAATGGTTTGAGCACTCACCGCAGAAATTCACAAAGTAATTTGCACGTGAGACTGGGATTAGCAGAACTAGCGTACGTCGTATTATTAAAACAGCAAAGTTGAAAGTTTTCATCTCAAGACTTTTGCATGCATTAAATGAAGATGACCCTGATCAGAGAATGCAGTACTGTGAGTGGTTTCGGAACATGGTGCAAGAGGATGAGGCCTTCGTAGGGAAAGTTGTTTGGTCCGACGAGGCACAATTTAAGTTGAACGAAACTGTTACCCGGATAACTGTATCTACTGGTGTGCACACAATCCACATGTTATTTTGGAAAAGGCTGTTAATTTACCTGGAATTAATGTTTGGTTTGGGTTGTCATTAGGGATCTAATTGGACCATTCTTTTTTGAAGGAACAGTAACTGGCCCAGTGTACCTGAACGTATACGCACATCCATCTTACCCGCCATTCATACACTCTATGGAAATGAGGAACTTTACTTCCAACAGGATGGTGCACAACCACATTACCACCGAGATGCACGTGCGTACCTTGATGACAATTTTCCAAGGCACTGGATAGAATGAAGGGGTCTGACTGAGTTTCTACCGCGTTCTCTGGATTTAATTCTACCTATGGAGAACTCTTAAGGATGTTGTATACTGTAGAAAACCAGCTACACTGGCAGCACTTCGGGAAGAAATTGAAACGGCATGTGCTGCAATCGCTGAGGACACTTTCGCAAACCTTGCTCAATCACTAGTTCAACGTACTCAGAATTGTATCGACGCCGATGGTGGGCATTTTGAGCCACTGTTGTAACTGTAAAAAACTAAGATTTTTTTAATAGTGTTTAACGCCCACTTTTACTACTGACGTACCACAGGCGGTGGACACTGATGATACATGAAATGATATATTGGGAAAGGATATTTTTTAAGGAAGGAAGCGTTCCATGCCTAAGTTTAGAGTACCTCCCCGGCATTTGCTAGTTATGAAGACTGAGGAAAACGCCAGTCAGGAAGGACGGCCCTGGTGGGATTCGAACCCCAGATCTCCCGCTCACGAGTCCGCGCCTTAATGACCTCGGCCACCGGTGGCGGTAAAAGTCTAAGATGATTAGTGCTCATCATTTTCTGTTGGTGTGAATTCAGTTTTGTTATGTTAACACAGTTTTTTCTTTGCTTGAAGTCTGTATACATTTTTGGCACCCTCTGTGTATTAATCTTTTCTAATTTCTTTTTCAAATGGCTATCCCATTGCTGAAAAGTAAGTGTTTGTTAAATTATTCGGATCTGACTATTAATTAATCTAAGTATTACTTCATTTCCTTCACCTAAAATGCTAATGACGTCATGAATCGACAATGTTGGAGAGAGGAGCCTTTGTTGTGATAGTCTTCTATCTATTTTAAAGTGTAAATTGTAATTATTATTATTATTTTGTTCCACATTCGGCTGCTAAATGACTGGATATTAGTACAGAGAGTTCTTTTTGTCCTGTATTCGAAGCAGAACGTAGTGCGCGTGGGGCCATGGCCAGGTCAGTTGCTGGCTTCGTCGATGGACTTCTACTCGCGAAACTTTGATCAATAATAACATGCACATAATGTTAGTTTTATTTCATAATGAGTACTAATCTGTGCAAGAGTTGTAATGATATTCGCCCATTTCTGACATATTTTAATGCATTCACTTGCGCGATTTGTTTCCTTACTTCCTCCAATTTCTGCCTTAATATTTTCTTTACGTTTCTCTAACGTGCGTCAGGGGCGGCTTTAGAAGTAGTGCTGACGTTCCATGGACAAGAAAGAATAGGAAAAATAATGTTGTTTTCCGCTCAAAAGTTTTCAATACCAGAAGTAATTTACGTAAAGCTTATTTCCAACATCACGAAACCAGGTGTTTGCAGTCTGGTTCTATTCCTAAGGGCAACACAGTACGTCCCATAAGAAATATAATGTGATGCATGCGTGACGTTCTTGCGCTAATGGTTCTGAAACCGAGCCAGGCACGGGTTGCCTAAAGCAACACACCCCCATGTATAATCTCCATCTCTCACTATCTTATTACACACTCTGTCCATCCTCCTTGTCGGAATTGGTCAAAACCAGTTTAGAGCGAAGAAGTAGGGTCGCAACAATAAGACAATAAAATCCTTCCTGTTTCTTGAGAATGTTGGCTTTTGATATTTTCCACGCAGACTACTGCTCAATTTATTTCTATACTTGTAGGATGAATGTGTGATATGTTATGTATTGTTTTAAAAATGAATTCAATAAGTAATATGGAAACAAACTTCGCACATTGTGGCAATAAAGATGAAAAAATATAAGCCGAGTATTTTTAGAAGGAAAAAAATGTAATGTGAGATTTTCTGTGCTTGAGACTTAAATGAGTAAAGGAATGGGATTCGAAATCGGTATTAAATTTAAAATCCACCGCACATATTATACTATTCAACGGATTTGGTTTATTTACGGACCTCTTTAACATCTCAGGTCATCAGCATCCCATTCAAATCATGGCGCGTCGGTCCTGGTGGTGTAGTGGTAATCATACTTGCCTCCTAAACCCAAGATCGCGGGTTCGATCCCGTTTCGGGTGTAAAAATCCTAAGTATGGCTTCCTTCGGAAGGGAAGTAAAACTATGATTTCAAAACTCTCAAGAAATATATTAAGCTTTCTGTAGAGACAGATCTCATCCTGCAGATTCCTGACTTTAAAGTTTGCTGCTATGAAAACTAAGAGAATGCTTTTTTTTTTTTTTTTTGTTTGTTTAAATAGGCGTGTTTATATCTTGCATATCAAAATAATTCAAGCAGTTTATTTTACACACAGTGATTCAGATGTTATTTTGAGTCTATAGATATCATGGTTTTCATAATCTTCCGTTTCAAGGCTTTATTGAATAATTTTGTTCATGCTGAAATGTATTCATTCATCATTTGAAGGGATAATAAGTCGCGTTTCTATCCGAGACCCCGAAGTCATTTGACAATGACACTGTTTATCTCTTTCATGCTGCTGAACATTTCCGGCAGTGAGAAGTTCAGGGCACTTTCCACTAAGCTGCGTATAACTGGCAGCTTCAGGGTCATTGGAATTGTTGCAGGCCGCACTTGACGCACGAGGTAATTTATTTTATGCTATTTACAAACAAAGATCAACTGCCGAGGTCACTAAAAAGCGTCAGAAGCCGTCAAGATATTGCGGTTATACCTGAAGCATCTTCAACAGTTTCCAGGAATTTTCGCGCCAGCATAACAGCCCCCCTTATACAGAAGAACAGTACAGAAGTACATACTTGTATTTCAAAAGACGTGTCCATGAAAATGATGTATACATTTATATAAGTAAAGTGAACTATAACGTTCAGGGCTTAAATAAAGAAAAATCTACAAACGAAATGCAACATTTCGAGCTAACTTTTTAAAGTAGAGTCGCATTACAAGCGTAAAGATTTTAACAAATTTCAGTCTTTGTGCTTGCTTGATAAAGGGCTATTATCTGGAAATGTTGTATTAATGTGTTTTTTTTATTTAAGTGCTGAACATTTCAGTTCACTGTACTTTTATACTGCAACCGTGCACTGTACTATTTTATTGTGTTCTTTTGAAATCGAGCTGAGGTATTTCTATGATCACTTTCCCGGACGCACATGTCCGGACCTAAAAACATTTGAATGCATCCATCGCAGCTTGTGTGGAGTTCCGCAACTGCAGGTGCCGACAGAGGATGGCCACGGAGGAGCTATCCTCATGTTGTGAATCAGAAACGTCAAATCAGCACCAGACAGTTAGCATTGCCGATAGATGTTTCACACGTGATTATCTGGAGACTGCAGTTGTACCTGCAACGTGTACAGGTCATCACCTCAGGATTTTCCGGCACGACTACTGTTCTGTCAATTGTTCTAGCAGCAGTGCGCTATTAGGTAATCCACACTTCCCAATTTAGTATTATTCACGGACGGGGCACTGTTCACCAGAGATGGAATTCATAGTTTTCACAATCAGCATACGTGAGCTGAAACGAATCCCCAAGTAACGTTCTCGCCAACAAGGATCTGCCGTAAACATCTGGTGTGGTATGGTTGGTGACTGTTTATTGACTTCCAGACACACTCACAGGAGCGAAGTACAGCCGATTCTTACGCGCCGCATTGCCTCCTTTGATGAAAGATGTGCCATTTGCTGTCCATCAAACAATGCACTTCACGCATGATGGTGCTGCCCCACATTACATGTGGAAGTACGCAGACATCTTAATGTATCATTCCCTGGCCGGTGGATAGGTCGAGGTGGATTTGTCCACTCTCGCCAGATCTCAACCTCCTTGACTTCTACTTTTGAAGGAACTTGAGTCTATTGTGAACGAGGTAGAAACTCTCCGCTTGCGAATTAAGTAACACTGTCGGGCAATTCGTGCTACGCAGGAATTTTGAAAGCATGTCCGGATATTAGTGCGACGACGAACTGAGGCCTATATTCAGGCAGGACGTGGACATTTGAAACAGTTCCTGTAAACAAATATAACAGACAAATTTGATTGAATGAATAGTGTTTAACGCCCGTTTTTGCTACAGAGGCACCACAGGCGATGGACACTGATGATACATGAGATGAAATATTGGGAAAGGATTTGTTTTTAAGGAAGGAAACGTTCCAGGCCTAAGTTTAAGGTACCTCCCCGGCATTTGCCATTTATGAGGACTGAGGAAAACCTGGAAAAAATGTTAGTCAGGGAGGACGGTCCTGGCGGGATTCGAACTCCAGACCTTATGCTCACGAGTCCGTGATTTAACAACCCTCGGCCACCCGTTGCGGTAACAGATAAATTTTCCTTATAACCGGCAACCATGTTCATAAACTTTTTTCTGCTCTATATAAGAGGAATCCATGCCTGCAGTTTAGCCCACTATTTTCGTTACAATTTGTATAAACACACAATTACTGGACTATACCATCAAAGATGTTATGCATTTCAGGCTTGGCATCTCTCTATCCAGCCTTACTTTTTATAATTTTCCATAAAAGCTATTACTTACATTTAGACATAGATGAGCTTAAAGTTACAATTTTTCTTTCTGATAATTTATGCAAGTTTTTAGTTCTGTGGGTACATTTCCTTGAAAAGAGAAATGAGCAGGACGTGACATATGGTAAAATGTGTTGCTATTTTATTTATAGGCTTTACAGTTAAATTGTCTACCCTTTATGCACCTTAGGATAGGAAAACCTAAACATGAACGCAAGATTATTTCTCTTTCCTTAGTTTTAATACCTATTTATATTTAAAATTGTTCTGAAATAATATATTAAAGAATAAGTGATATTACATTTTGAAAGGAAAAGGACTTTCCAGGAAACCAGTTATCTTTATAAAAAAAAAAAGTTTGCTATCTCAGTAGCTTTGTTATCCCACGATATCTCTTCACCCCTTTACCTCCCTTGCAACCCGCTCGAAGCTTCTGAGAAGAGTCGATATCGATTTATGCTTGGCGTGTTTCTGGTATGCAACGCCTCTTTCCAGCTACTTGGTAAACTAGTTTAGCTTCCAGTAATTTTCTGTGCGAAAAAATCTAATTTCCGGAGAATGAATATTCCACGATAAACATAAATTTTCGACTCCTAGAATATCCTGTTTCAGGAAATGTAGTAAACTGAATTTTATGGAAAACAGCAACAGGTTCTTAAACCTTTTTTCAGTTAAAAGAAACATTACTTGCTAACGTTACGTTAGCGAGTAGAATTATTCAAGTTATTAATCATTTTGCCAAAAAGTCAAAAATGCTAATTTTTTATGAGTCTTATACGGCCATAAATCGTTGCTTCATTGCCACTGACTCTTGGATTTGAACAATAAGCCAGGCTTTAAAAATTGCTGTCTTGATTGCGTAACAAGGTCGCCAAAGATATTCACAAAGCTGTTTGACCTTCTGAATTATATCTTGCCTTCCTGTAAAGATATGTATAAATTCTATGCCTTTGCCTGAACTTCAGAGTTGTTCTATTACACTTAAATATAAAAATAAGTAATTGGAAAAGTGCTTTTCTCAAATAAAATACGTACATTAGCATGTAACATACTGAAACATGCTATATCTAATAAACGCAATAATTAATATGTATGTTCTTAGCATTTATTTTAATTTTTACGAGAAGATTTTATTACAGTATAATGTAACTAATATTCTTTTATTTCTCAGTTAAGAATAGAAGACGGGAAATGATATGAAGAACGTTTAACGAAATACGAAATCCGCATCACTAAAATCTATAAAAAAATGTTTGAAAAAATACTAAAGTATCCAAGTTGAAAGGATAACATTAAGATTTAATATACTTTAATTTTTATACATTAAAGACTAAAATGCCTTTATTAATTAAAAACATGCTATATGCTGTATCGATGGTAAATTATATGCATTTTCTCTGTATTCTGGCAACAGGTTATGCCGTTTGTCAGTGAGAATTTTTGTAATTAAAAGCTGTCTCTACAACACATAATGTGAGAAGAGTAAATTTAAATTTGAGATGGTGAACCTAGGATCACAGATGTAAAATGTCGAAGTTATGGGTTATTGAAATAATTGGAGAGTTGGCGGGAAGAACGAGGAGGGTCGAAATAACAAACTTTAGAGAAACAAATTAATGTTAAAGTTAAAAACCTACAGCTACAGTATATATGCGTAGTGCCATTACTTTTAATTAATTATATTTTTTCTTAATACGTTGTCATTTAACAGACTGAGGAAATGAATTGTAATATTAAAAATTATTATTTAAAAAAAATTCTCTTTTGCGCATGTTGATGCAGGCGAACCATGTTAAACAAAATAACGCAGGAAGCAAGATGCGAAGTGAATGTCTTTACTGTGTACTGGCTCTGGTATTATTGATTTACCAATCAGAATACATCAGGATTTCTTCTGATTTTATTTGTTAAAATTTCTGATTACTTTAAAACATTTCAGAAAATCCAACGCAAAATACAATTATATGTCTTTTATTCCTGTACGTGACATTTAAAGAACATCGAAGCCCAGATCTGCTGTCTCCGAAATTCGATAGGTAGAAACAGCACAAAAGGAGAAAGGGCCCGTTACTCCTTGCAGCGAAGTGCTAAGAATGCAGCAAATGAATTCATGAGACAGAAATGAAAGAATTCATTCCATTGGATTTTCACAAATGTTGGGGAATTTATTGAAGAAAATTAATGAAACACTATTAACAATGTAACTAAAATAAAAATAACTGGAAAAGCAGAAAAGGATGAAACACTAAGAAAAAGTCACAGATTAGTAATCATTATATTTCCTAGATTACCTTCACTTGATAACTTAAGTATAACTTAAACTCGTACAAAGCTGCTTAAAATTAGTTTAAAAAATTAAATTAGAAAATATGAATAAATTTTAAGATTTTTTAAAAAGTTAAACGTTTACGGAATATTATGAAACATGAAAAATGAAATTTAGCTTATTGGATTCTACACACAATAAAACACAAACAATCGTTTTCCAGTTCTTTGAATTAAAATAAGAAATGTCATATATTTCCACTTTCCAATTATGATACCAAAGTGAAGCAGATAAACAGAGCAAGAAACAAGGCTAGTGAAATGAAATAACAAGCAGTCAAAATAGATTTGAAAATATAAAATATCATACATTAAATTCTAAGATACAAGAGCGTTGAAATAAAAAACAAACAAATAAAAGAATCTAACACATAGCCCCAGTACAACATGTGTGCCGGTTTTACATTAACCAGTAAACCTAAATCAATACTGTCGTTCCAACGGTATATGAACGGTCCCCTGGTGGAAGGTCGTTCATTGGCTAATGTGCCTCTCTGAAAGGAGCGGGCCCTTCTGCATATCGACCAGACATAGACACCTAACTTTCTACCTTAACAGACGCAGTCAAGACGCTTCGGGATGTAACTAGTCTTTAGGTCTAATTAGAATTACAAAGCATCTGGGCTGGGTAGCCAGTGGCCTGGTATTTACGTTGTAAAAGCAGTTAGTTTATTATGTTTTGAAATATTAGTATATAGTTTGTAAAGTAAAGCTTTTCTTTTAGTAACTTTAACTAGATTATTCTTACCTGATTTATAGGGCATTAAGGGTTGTCGCGACCGACAGGATGCCGGGCATGCTGATCACATGTTCCCCTGCAACACTGACCTCGTGAGGACACAGCAGTTGCGTCGTTGCTGCAGGTCAAGGTCTCCTATATTGGGGCTGTCGCGCTATAGAGGAAGAGAAATGTTCTTTCAGTGTTCTTGTCCTAGCAATTTATCGCATATCTTTTCACATTGAGGAATGAGGTATGAAGGCAAATCGTAGCCAGTTAAGAATTATTGCTGTGCCCGAAATTTAAAACATCAAGTAATCAAATGAAGCACGTTTAGCTATAGGTACTCGTAAAGGTCTTTGTTTACTCTTTTAATATTAATATTTTATGATTTACTACTATTATTGCTTTTGCACATTCAGTTCATGCCATACTAATTTTAATATAAAATGCATTTTAGGTTCATTACTTTGAGTATTTTAAATAATTGTGTGCATTAAATTGCATTTAAAAAGTAACTTGACTTTTATCAAGCTATCATGATTAAGTAATCTCTTCAGGGTACCTATATAGCTTGTTATATTTACAGAGTTGATTTATTTTATTTACGGACGCTCTTTAACATCTCAGGTCATCAGCGTCCCATTCAATTCCGGGTGTGAAACGATCGACAAATTTTGCTCAGAGGCCTCTTCTTTTCAGGTTTGAGGTTCTTTTTCGTGTAAATCTATGAGACCCATGGCTTTACTTCCCTTCCGAAGGAAACCATAATTAGGATTTTTACGCCCGAATAAATACATCGACTCTGGCCGGGATTGAACCCGGATCTTGGATTAAGGAGGTATGTATGTTTACTACTAGACCATCAGGACCCACTCTCCCCATAGAAACAACTATAAACGTTAATGGAAAGATTTTATAAATGCTACAAATACTAATTGAAGCAACTTTTGTAGCAAGTGGTAACAAAGAAAATTGTACCAAATAAATGTCCCGAATGCGAGAGGCGTAACTTTGATGAAATATCCTTCAAGCTATTCGTAAGTTCATAATGTGATTACTTGTTTCTTTTCTTAAGAAGAAAGAATTCAAGAAACAGTAACATTTGGTTTAGTTCGAAGATATATAAAATAACTACCCCAAATATTTAAAATAGATACCGCTGCTGCAAATTTGTATGTATTTCACAAGCCTAACTGTTAAAAATAAAATTAATTTTTATATGAACACGGTCTCCAGTTATATACTCTCCTAAAAGCTTGATGCTTTCTTTTGCGTCAACAATTCTACACCGTCTAGTTATTTCTTGCAGTTTGAAATACTATCTGAGAGGGATAAATTAATGTTTCTTATACAATTACTACATAATCACTGTCATTATATAAATCGCATATACACAGCAGACAAATGCATTTTATTCACTTCTGAAATATCACTCAGCTGATGATGAGTGAAATTGGTAATACAATAAATAATATTAAAAATAGCACTTTCCGGAAGTTAATCAAGGCCTCACTTTTTAATATTCTTAATGATGTTTTAAGTCCTAAGTTATTAATCAAACATCTGCACGGATGTCACCCTTACTCAAAGAAGGTCAGGTCAAAAAGCGGGTCAAGCATTATCTAACGGTCAAGGTGAGGGTTTCATTGCTCTCGGAACTGAAATCGTGCAGTTACAAATCTAATAAAAGACTCTTCTCTTGTATGTTTACATTTTACTGTGCTGTGCAACTGAGACTATCGAGCAATATGAATTACTCACAGCAATTATTGTTATACGTGCTTTAATATACCATGTGATCAGAGATTATTTCCGCTGCGGCGCGGAGTTATTTCTATGAGCTATCCCCCATTTGTTTGCCGCGCCATGGGGGGGTAATAAACCTGCTTGCTTACTTATTGACCTTGCTGACTGTCGCAATCGTGGCGCAACTGTTCCCGGGAGTGTATTGTGTTGTTCGTTTCTAATTCGACAGTGTACATAATTTGTACTAAGTCTCCTATGTTTACAACGGCCCAACGCATTTTTATGCACCTATGATTCATACTTATTCATCAGTGGTGAAAAAAATTATAGGACCTATTTTCTTTGGAGCATACAATTGATTCAGTTACTTATGTAAACACCGTACTAACACCTTTTTTCAGAGTGTTAACCGGCAGGGAGCGTGCTCATGCATTTTTTATTTTTTCAACAGGAATATGCAATTGCTCACACTGCGAATTATTCCAAACGAGAAATTCACAATGCGTTTCCACAAGACAGCGTTATTAGTACGGATTTGTGGCCCCCTCGGTCTCCCGATTTAATGGCCTGAGATTCTCTCTGGGGTAAATTAAAAAATATCGTGTATAGCACGAATCCCATAAAAGAACTCAAAGATAATATCCGTCGTCAAAAAACTGTCCGGATTTCTCAAAATGAACTACGGCGAGGATTGAATACTTTTTTTAAAGATATTCCAAAAATGTGTGAAAAATAAAGGCGGTCAGTTTCAACACCTCATTTGATAATTTGTCGGCTGGCGGGCAAACCGCCTAATGAGCAGCGCGCTTGCCAATAGGCAAAACACTCCGGGGGAAAACAAAATTAATCACACGGTATTAATGTTTTTATATTGTGATATTTCCATATAATTTTCCTACTATTATTCTGAATATGTTCTATTTATGCGATGTGTAGCCAATGTTAATATTTTGAATTAATAATTTATTTTTTCCTGGATACTTATATTGTGTTGATTAGCCTCGTATCTTCTTATAAAATCTGTGGATTTCATAAATATTTAATACAATTATAATTAATTAATAATGAATTATGCTCAGCCGTATGGTTCACAACTGTTTATCCAATTATACCAAATCCAACTTTAATGTCGAGATTACTGGCCTACTGAACGATTTTTATCGCTGTTTGCCTATGACGTCTTCATGTAGTGTAAATACATTTTAACAGTATACGCACTATGGCTTTCGTTAATGTAAGATAACTTCGTCAAATAATGAAAACGAATATAAGGTATAATAAATAAATAATATATAGTCATTACTGTTTGTAAATATTCTATTGCTACAGAAATGTATTATTTACATAAAATAGTATCTGAATTTAGCGTTTGTATATTATGTTTACAACTATAAATACTTTATTTATTTAATTATATATTAATTTATAAGTGTTTTCAGTGTGAGATAACGCTGGAGTTACTTGTAAAACCAGGATACAAATAAAAACTTAAGACATACTATACATACATCTAATAAAAATGTGTGTAATTAATGGCTCAATGCTTGTAAAAGAAAGGGAAAGTTAATATTACACATAGCACGATATGTAAGGCTCATTTCTGTCCAGAAGACTATGCGAGGGATTTGAATGCGCAAACTTTTGAATTGATTGCCTAAAACGCGTAGAAAGCATTTATGTACTGTGACATGGCTGAGCTTGTGTGAACAAGGCTAGCAGTACAATGTTTCGGTTTCTTTTTCCCAACAGCCAGTGTTCAGGTGGACTTCTGTCGCTTAAAAAGAAGCTGTATTTTGATACATTTCTGTCTGTAGATGTCAGCAAAAGAGTTTGGCGGAAATATTTTTTATTGACTCACCAGCTTCTTTTTTCCCAAATTAGTTCCCGAAGTAGTCCGCTTATTAAATAATTACGTCTTGGTTATTTGTATGCTTTTCTTTTTGCTACATATAGCATGTTATTTAGGTGTGTTGATAGCTGCTCTTTATTGCCAGAAATCTTGCAGAATAGCAAAGCCAAATGAGAGGGGGGAAAATAATAAAGGAACTACCATTTTACATTAAAATCATTTAAATATTAAATAAGAGAATTTTCTGAATATTTGTGGAATATTATTAAACAGTTGACAGAAAACTAAAATATTATTCTGAATTTTAGAATATATTTGAATTTATTGGTGTAAAGATTTAAACTATTAGTGTCGAGTAGTTACGAATATTTCAGCAAACTGTAAAAACTGTTTATATTATCCTTGACGTATAATAAACAATTAAGTACATATATCGATGGCAAAGTCAAAATACCCAAGTCAACAAAAACTGGCTTGCAATGCTATTTGGAATGAACTCTGCAAACTGTCTAGCGGCGTTTTTTTTAAGAATAAAAATATTAATTCTAAAGAGTGATTATCCACATAAGAGAATACCATAATTAATGTGTGAATACACATAAGCAGAATAAAACCTTCATTAATATGTTCTTTGTAATATTTTAGCTTAAATTTTTAGCTTAAAATTACATTGATGATTATTTTAGAAATATAATTAATATGAGTCGACCAACCAAGATTAACCTAAGAATTTAATGGAAGCTCCAGTGCCAATATTAAAATTAAATTGAATGTCCATGATTTTAGGATAAGATATTTTGGTTTACATTTCTTCCAAAAACGAAATTATTTTTTGAAAGAGACCTAACATGCGTGCACAACAAACGACGAAAACGAAGGCCGAGTTCAAAGCAATTTTAAATGGTGGTAAATTCAAGATGAAATAGCAACAAAAAACGGGACCAAAGTAGGAAGCGTGGAGTAATACTTTTCTATAAAATTACGCTGGACAGATAATGTTGTTGATTTGTTTTATTTATGGACGCTCTTTAATATCTCATGTCATCAGCGTCCCATTCAATTCAGGGCGTGAAACGGCCGACAAATTTTGCTCAGAGGCCTCTCTTTCAGGCTTGAGGTTCTTTTTCGTGCCGTAAATGTTCGACACGGGACCCACGGCTTTACTTCCCATCCGAAGGAATCCATACTTAGGATTTTTATGCCCGAACAAATCCATCGATCCTGGCCGGGTTTGAACCTGCGATCTTGGGTTTAGAAGGCAAGTATGGTTACCACTACGCCACCAGACCGACGGACAGATAATAAATAGTACACGCGGTTCAGAGAGGAAAAAAATGAATACAATTTCAGATTAATTAGCAAATAAGTTTTTGAGATTTCATTTAGATAAATAAAAAATAAAAACAGCGTAGAACCGTTACCCTGAGGAATAAGAACAAAACTAGTTTATACGTGACCCAGAAATAAAATTAAATACGGTATTTTTGAATATTTAGTATTCGTATAATACACTATCGAAACCAAAATAAACGTGAAAATACTTTAAAAACACGCCTGTGAATTGCATACTAAATACTACAGATTATAATTTACATAACTGTTTTCTTGTTTCTGGAGAATCACGACAGTGTGTCATTAGTTTTTGTGTAAAGGCTACTTGTTTATGAGAGGAACAATTATGAAAATGCAGTCCTACTAATTCATTGCTTACATGATATTTTAGTGTTATTTTTCAGCAACAGTTGAGCTTGTTAATGAACTATGACTTTTACTTAATGGAGAAGTAATTTGTTCGGCTGCAATCGGAAGTTTGTTTCTGACTCTAATTTGATATACGTTGTGCGAAACTAAAGGGCTGTTCCATATGAAATATCCTATTTTCATTTCACCATTTTTCACAAAATAATAGACATATCTAAATAAATAATTACAATCTGAATCATCATGTTTGTATACATAAATTATAACGTTTCCGCATGTGACCACCAGTGAAGCATTTCAGGTGTGGCGGTTGCAAAGGCATTTTCAATGCGCTCATGCAGCGTCTGAAAGTGCTTAAAAATCCCGATATGCTCTTCTAAACATTCAGGAATGCATTTGAAGAAAGGCGAGTGGATACTTTTGGAATATACATACTGCGGTGAAGTTTATTGAACGGAATCATGTGATCAATGGCATGTCGTTCATAGCTTGCCCCTTTTCATCCTTCAGAAGTTAAAGCTGTTATATAGTAAATAGATTATAAACCTGTGAGGATAGTTCCATGTAAATTACTCTACATTTACCCTCAATAGGCTAAGAAAAAGCCAATGAAGTAAAGAAAAATAAGAAATAAGTGACGCTTTATATTGCTTACCATTTAACCTCGTACCAGTTACCAGACATTTATTTCGCTGGTATACCTTCACCGCCAGTGTTGGCTGAGATTGTTAATGGTACGGACTCGTGAGCGGAAGGTCTGGGGATCCACCCACCAGAAACGTCCTCTCTGATGGTTTTCAGATTTGTTTTCCTTATTCCTCATAAATGGCAAATGCCTAGGAGATACCCGAAGCTAGGCATGGGACGTTTCTCTGCAAAAAACAAAAGCCTTCCCCAATTTATTATTTGATATCATGTATCACCAATGTCTGAATAAAAAACGGGCGCTAAACACTATTTACAAAATAATGAAATAAATCCGACCTCATTGATTTTGTTTGTTGGGTGATACCTAGAAGTTAACAAAAGTTTAAGATCTGACAGCAAATTATCACATGCGTTACACAAGCGCTTAAGATTACGCTTGTGGTTTAAACTTTGCATTAATTAATGGATAATATGCCCATTCTTTTGACATACCTTGTTTAAAATATTTTCGATATTGTAACGCAACTATCACAGAGAACTTTGAATTTACTCCGGTGGTTCCTACTTCTGCACATCTTCAACCCAAGCGCCTCTAGTGTCAGCAGTGAGAAACAAAAACAAATGAATAAGATGGCCTATTCTCATTTCTCAAACATCACTAAATTTGAGTTGATATCATAACTCTGGAAGAACGTGATGTGGGCAGATTAAGTGCAAACATTTGAGAAGAGTGCTGAACGTTTCAATCGAACAAGGTACACGGAGGTATAATTTAAGAATGCATTACATCTTATTATCTAGCATTATATTTGCCAAAACATTATGTCTAGTAACGGTAAAGCTTACGCAATAAATACATTTTATTTAAGCCTGCCCATTTTCACAGTCTTTCCTAGGTGCAATAAGGTTGCATCTTGCATATTACGTCTCACAGAAGCATTGAAAACTAACTCTAAAGCAGTTCATTCTAAACATTGTGTTATTCATAAACACAGAGGTTACATAATTTCACACTGGCTTTATATTGAGTAATTCATGCATTCTTCGGATTATTAATACTAGAGTTATTGCACAAACGTGCTTAAACCACTGTTAAATCTGCTAGTTTCTTCTATTAAACTGACGTTTTCAGCTCTTAATTTTGTTGCATATCACTATTTGCACTAATAAATGTTACAGCAATTTATGGAAGGATAACATTATTAATCCCCATGTTATTGATTTATATAATATTTTTAAAAATTTCTCACTGGCTTATTAGGCATTTGCATTTGTAGCTTTTACTGAAAGGCTCCTCTCATTAGACTTGTCATTAGACCTTTAAGCCTCATGTCCTAATGTAATCTGCTGTTTTTCACTAATTTTACTTTTAGGAAATGCACTTTATCCTCAGTCTTAATGTTTTGATATGTTGGATGTGTATATAAAACCACCATGGGATAGATGTAGCTTATTTTTATTAATAATGAATGTAATGCATGCTCTCAGAAACAGTTATTTACAAATGCTTCACAATTTAAAATTAATTTGCAAATGCCTTGTTGTTTATTTCAGCATCAGTTTTGAAAATATTTCATTCCTGGCCTCATTAGTCATTTTGCAAGTTTTCATTTCCTATTTTTAAATTAGGCTTATCAATGGAATTTCAGTTGCTATGTGGATGGTTGATATGAAATTTTGGCTAAAATTGCCAAGAAAACAATCTCTTTATTTGTATATCAATAGTGTTTATTTAGATCATTGAAACTTTTCTTTTGCCATATTCTATATTTTATATTTGTTTATTCAAGTTCATAAACTATATATTTATCGGGGAATAGTATTTATTTTTCTTTTGCTTATTATTAATTAAGATAGCATTCTAATTGTGAATTTAGCATTAAAGAGTTGGAAGATGGCTAATTACTGTTCCTGGGAATTAATACACATAGAGAGACATCCATCCCTGCAGAATGCAGAATCTTGCCTAGTATTCAGCTTAAAGGGCATTAGAGAAACTGTCAGAAAATTTTGGGAATTTATGAGTTAAAGAGGAAAAATGTATTTAAATCTGTATGTCGTAAGTAGAGGTATTAATTCAAATTTATTTATTCGTCGTCTATAAATTCACTAAAAAATACATTTTAATGGGTTATACCAATAGTGCACAAGTATAGAAAATATTTGCATTGCCAAAAAAAAAAATAATAATAATAAAAAATAATTGAGACAGTTCTGTTTTAACAATTTTCTCAAACTGGCACACTTTAAAGCAGTTCTAATGCATGAACTTAATTTTTTTATTAGCATCTTGAGAAAAGTGAAATGTTTAAATGCATCTGCTAAACTAATGATACCTTTATGGTTAAAGCTTCCTTCATAGCTATAGGTCATAATAAATAGTAATTTGTCTTTATTGTATTATATTCATGGTTTGACAATTTATGTGAAATCTATTGATATTGATTTTACATAAAAGTGCTTCATAAATATACAACAATTTCTGTGTTTACTACCACATTAATGAGTGTTCCAAACCAAATCTCATCACCAAACAATTACAGCAAGGACTAAATAACTATGCGCTACATGCTGTATCAAGTACATCATATTTCTCTCTCACAAATATACAGACATGAAAATGGGTTATATGTGAATTTACTTAAATAATGGTCTCCTCTTCCTCTGTGAGATTACAACCTATACCAGAACTTGGCCTGCTGCAGTGACTGCTGCATCCTCTACCACCCTCTTGCTACATCATTTATAGGGGGCAGTGTTGAAGGGATCTTGTGATAAACATTCTCATATGTTGCCTATCACTTGTTTTGGATACTGTATTAATAATGATGTACAGCTGCTTTTTGATGATTTCGTTACCACAAGCTTGGTAACTCTTCTGTATTTTAAAAACTTTTGCACTGTTTATGGTGTTACGCAAAAATGAGAGAGAGTAAAAGTATGAAAAGCAAAGAAGCTATACAGGATGGAAGGGAACTCAGTGCTATAACTTCATATGATGATTCAATGTTATAAATGAACCTTGTAGCCATGTAGCCATTAACATGTTTGGCAGAAAAATTATAATTCATGTGCTGTAATATGCTAATGCATTAGAATTCAACATTCCAAATATTATAATGGATAGACAAACAAAAATAGAATAAATAATGTCCGTTGCTATTTTTTCATAACCCAGAAAGATTTTTTATGTAAACTCACCTGAGAGATTTTATGTAATTTGTTCTCATAACATTAAATTTGGCATCATTAAACTAATATTATTGTCATAGTTTGATCTTAATGAAGATTAGGAAAAAATGAGAAATGCTTTGTTACTAACTTGTTTTCATAGCATGCTTATGTAAACAATACAGAGTATCTGAATTAGTGCATTCTAATTATAAGTTAACCATGGAAAAGTGCAATTATCTAGACATGATACTCATTTAGGGAAAGTTTCATAAGAATTCGAGAGTAGCAGCTTGCTTACACCAAGAAAAATACCTAACAAAAAGACTGCCAAATCATCTCCAAGGCCCAACAACTTGTATATATGGAAATTGTTATGCTGGAAGTAGGCCAGACAATGGACACATAATACAGAACATTAAAACATGTGGCCATATATTTGACTTAAAATATATGTTATTCAAAAACTCTGAATAGGTAGAGAAAAAGTAATTAGATTTATTAAGTTTTGTTACTGGCTTTATTTATGGAAATAAGCTCCTTTCCACTCTGTATAGAACATTTTGTGAAAATTGTTGATTGACTATTGATGTACATTTTGAATTAAAATACACTTTGCAGCTTAGTTACTAAAGAGCAATTTAAAAACTCTGCATACAGTATTTTTCACTATTAATTTTGGTATTCAGCACAATGCAGGTGGGTCCCTATGTTTCCATATTTAACGCTCCAAACCCCCCTACCTCCAAGGAGTCTGTACCCTTCTGAAAGGCTGCTTTCACGCCAAATAGGGCAAAAACTATCTCTAGTGAGCGTTTCCCACAACCAGAACCCATGTCGCATTGCACTTTATACTCTAAAACAAGACTATGGAATGAAATGAGATAAATTGGGAGAGCAGAAAATTTGTGCAAAGTAAATATCCATTGTCTGAAGAGACTAGGTTAAATAATGAAAAAAAACCCAAGTTCAGCATAGCGAGTCCAAGAATTTGAACCTGTAACCTCTCACGTGCTTATGCTGCTGGGCTAAATTACCACTATGCACTTCTGGAGTATGCACTTGAAGGGATTGTAAGAAGTAAGGTATCTAACACATGTAAGAAAAGAACCATTATGTAAGATTGCGTTAAAATACTAATTTCAGAGTAACACATTCTGGAAGCAAAATTAAGTGAATAATTGTTTTTCAGTAAAGATGTTTTTTGATGAATCTGTGCCATTAATAGTTATTTATTAAGAATAAAAATTGATTTAATTAAGATTATTGTATGATTGAGTCGAACACTTTCTTATTGGTCACTTGTTTAAATGTAGAACATATTTTGCTGATCATCGTCTGCATCCTCAGCTGTCAACTTAATAGTTATACACTAAACAATATTAAGTAATCTTAATTATATAATTAGCTTCACTGTAAGGTTCCAATTAGCATTTCAAGTTAAAAATTTGATTGTTAATGGATGCTTATGAGTTTGGCGGAGAATGAGAGAGAGGGAATTGTTAATTAAAAGGATTAATCTAGATATAACTTTGAAAGATCAATGCATATATTTAGGTGTAGAGAAAACACTTAATAACAAATGATTAAATGACAACTAGCATTAATGAGGTTTATCAGTTTTCACATTTCCCATTGAAATAGTATTAAAATTATAAAATGATATAAATATTAATTTTTAGTACAAAAAAAGACTACTTTGTAATTACAACAGCATTTATATTAAATCTGCATTGTTGTCAGAGGACATGTAATAATTGCAGTGGTGTTTGCTGAGATCTAAAACTCAGATGATATTATTTTAGAGAAGAATCTGTTAAATCTCAGAATCAGATTTATTTTTGGTAGTGCCAGACAATAATTGTAATTACTGTTGTTGTTTCTGATCAGGAATGGAGAACAGCAGAGCTCAGACTGCAAAACCAGCTACAGCACGCAAGAAAAAGAGTGTGGAACAACATCTAAAGAAACGAAAAGCACTTGCAGACAAAAATGAGCTTACATCTTTCTCTGTGCATCACGGCATCTCAACTTCTGGCAAAGAAAATAAGGATCAGCAGGCTTCATCTCTACTAAACATAGCTGCTTTAAAGGAGAGAAATTGTAATGAAATACAAAGTAAAAAAGTAAGCATTGCAAAATATTTGGTATCTTGGGAAAAATTGCAGAATCTACCAATCACAACATATAAACATGGTGATAATACTTCCAATAATACTGCACAAGAGGCAAGTGCACCATCTGTCCAGCATAAGGACTCTGTATATACAAGCTTAAGGCAAGAAAATGAATCAAGTGGTGGCGGCAAGGTATCCATTGTATGTTCAAAAAGTAATCTGCAGGATGAGAATGTATGTGATTACAGGACTAGGCGTGAACAGTGGAAAAAAAATAATAAAACTTTTGATATTTGTGAGCATCTAGAAAGATTTTTGTATGTTGAAGACTATAAAAAAGATATAGTGCAATATCTAATGCAGAGAGAAAAAGCATTATGCTTAAAGAATGTCCCAAAATGCTCACAGTTTGCCAAGTTACATGCTGTTATTGTGAACTGGCTTACAAAACTTTTGAGTGATCTTAGGCTGAGAGATGAATTGCTGTTCATTACTATCACTCTGCTTGACAGACTTTTCACCAAAATATACATCCCTGTAAACAAATTGCAGCTGGCTGCAATAGCATGTTTGTGGATTGCACTAAAGCTAAATGGAAATACTGATGTTTTAGCATCAGAAATAATATCCACTTGTAAAGTTACTGCTTCTGTAAAAGAGCTGATAGTTATGGAACAAATATTACTCTCCAGACTAAATTTTGATATCACTGTCATAGAGCCCTTGTTATTTATTAACTATTATTTGAATGAGATGAAGATAAGAGAAAGGAAAATCAAGCAGATTTGCAAATATTTGCTTGATATCATTCTTCTTGATAGTAGATACTCTACAATGTATCCATCACTTGTGGGTTCTGCAGCTGTATATTCAGCCTTGTTAATCTGTGGCAGACAAGCACTTTGGATAGCAATGCAGCAACATAAAGAATTTCATAAACTTCCACAATTTTCTCATATATCAGATACAATGCTAAATGAACTGAAAATGATATGTCTAGATCAGGCCAAATTCAGAGCAGCATATAACAAACATAGAAAATTAATCAATGGTAAAATAAGTAGACATTTAGTTGTTGTGCAAAATAAGATTGTCCTTCTATAATACTCAATGACTTAAAACCAATATTGTGAGATTACATGCAGATTTTTAAAAATTATGTTTTTTCAATACTTATTTTATCATCAACTAGTCATTCCATTTTATGTACATATAATTTAATAACATTATTAATCCAATAATTTTATTGAACTTTTATATTTCTAAATAAGATATTTAAAAAAAAAGAAAGTAAATTAGTAATGAAATGATGGGCAACGTTTCATGAAAATTCAGGTATTCTTGTATATGAGAATATATAAATTAACAGAAAAATGTATGCTTAGATCAGTTGAGCTCATAACGAAAAAATAAAATTGTAATATAATGTGAAAGGTCAGTGCTGTGATAAGAGTACATATACACTTTTTTGTGTGAAGTCTTAGGAAAAGTAAATGTTGGTATAATTGTGTTTATAATTAATTTTTGTTTTCTTTTAAAAATATTTTAATTATCCTAATATTATTTATAGTTTGTGTATTTTATTTTGCTTATTTATCTACCTGGAAAGTATTATTATATTGCTGATAAAATAAAATCTATATAACAATAGCACATCTTAAAAAAAAGTGAACTACTGGAAACAGTGTTTAACAGTTTGTGGCACTTCTCAATATTTGGGCTGCTAATTATAAAAAATAAATTTTAAGATTTTTTATTAGCGCCCTTAACCTTAAACATAATTTAAAGGGTGACAAATGGTAAGAAAGGTCATTGTATGCAGAATTTGTTATTGAATGATATAAAATAACCACAGTAGTCTATAGCAATTTCTTTCACTTCCTTTAATGCAGTTACTGGCCATGTAATCTTTCTTCAATAGCTGTCATGTAAACCCTTTACAGAAGATAGTTAACCATTTCCAGGTAAATATATAATTGAAGAGAAGTTATAAAATCCTTACCTCATCCCATTACCAGAAATCATCATAGCAGACAAAGATTTGAATTTCAAAGAGTTTTCATCCTTTTCTGTCTTGTCATTGGGAGGCAGGCCAGTATAATAATACCTAGGAATTTGATATTCATGCGATAAAAATCACAGAAATATGCATTTATGCCATTAAAACTTTATATTATATATGTGACAAAGTGTGCAGTTAAAACTGTCATTACGTAGTTTATTTGTTCAATTAGTAAAGATATTTTTAAATTCTAGACTCACCTCAGACTTTTTCAAGTTTATTTTTTCTACTGCAGCTGGTTTGCACCAGATATTTTTGGTTTTGCAGAGTCGGTTTTCTTCTTTTGCTTCTTAGGATATTCATAGAGTGCAACTTTGTTCAAACTGCATGATATTAAGGAGCGTATACAAAAGCTGCAACTTGTTACGCTTTGTATTTGTTTTGTTTTTTGCTTGGCATTACAGCATAATGGATTCGTTAACTTAAAAACATTTAACTTGCTTCCAATGATATGACAGAAGAGAAATGTGCAGTTATGATTCAAAGTTTAGCTTACACTTCAGAGATTGAGGGGGAAAAAATGGCACCAGATGTACCCCTCTCCCCCAGAACCAATTTTAGCTTGCAGAAGCACATGAAAGCTTGCTGCCATCTATTAAGCTGAACACCTAGAAACAATTAAAAAACTTTGTGAATTCTTCTGGTCCTAATGATGGTGCATGAATAAAAGTACTTCAAAATCTACTCTCAAACTCTGAAGCATAGACTTTACAAATATTTGTAATTTATGAGATGGTTTCACAAAAACTTGTTTTTTTTTAACAGAAGATGCAAGTTATCAACAAATGGAATACATAATGCAGTTCATGCACAAGACTAGTTAGATTTATGATTATTTAAATTGTACTTAGGAAGCTGTAGACATTGGAGTGGTAATATATCCTATTAGAATTTATTAAATATGTTCACACTAACTCCACTTACTTATACAACTCAACATTAGGATATGCTTTATAAGTTAGTGGAGTTAGTCTGAACTTTTTCAATAATTAAGTACATGGTTTCTTGACTGATTTGAGTAATTTGACCCCTATATCCACTGAATAGGACAGATTCGTTTTATTTAAGGATACTCTTTAACATCTCAGGTCATCAGCGTCCCATTCAATTCTGGTCGTGAAATGGCTGACAAATTTTGCTCAAAGGCCTCTTCTTTCAGGCATGAGGTTCTTTTTCGTGACGTAAATGTACGACATGGGACCCACGGCTTTACTTCCCTTCTGAAGGAAGCCATACTTAGGTTTTTTACGCCTGAAAAAATACATCGATTCTGACTGGGTTTGAACCCGTGACCTTGGGTTTAGAAGGCAAGTATGGTTACCACTACACCATCAGGACCGACACTGAATAGGATATAAATATATGGATATATTGCTTGTAAAGCATTACTGGTCATGATAATGTAACTTCATTCCTTACAGAAAGCAGTACTAAATGCCATCTGGCCATAGTAAATTTGCTGAATCAATTAAACATATCCTATTGTGGAGCTGTTTGTGATTTCAAACAGTGAGCAGTGGCTCGTTTTTAAGCAAACAAATTTGCAGTATAATCCTCCATCGCAATGTGTTATTTTACAAACTGATGGTAGTGAAAATTGTCTTTTAACAATTTCTGTACATTTTCAATGGTTTAATTGTAACATTACATCACATACTTTTTGTTCAGAGTTGACTCATCAGGCATCTGTTATGTATAGCTTTCAAAGAATTTATTTAAATCTGGATTAATTAATTTTTACAGGGGAATATCAGTTGCTAGGAAAGCATCATACAAAGCATGGGAAAATTGGGAAACTTTTTTTTAATTGGTTCCTGAATATGCACCAAAAAGTTCTGAAGTGGAACCTTTTTTTGTGGATTTAATGTTAACATTTCCGTATACTTACTGGAGTAGGGATGTCAAGTTACTTTTAAGCGTTTCTCTGTACGAACTATTTTTTTGAGCATTCATAAAAATAAAGTTCTTTTCATCATTGTTAATGTTTCATATTTAAATTCTTCTTGAAAACTGCGCAGTTTCTTACCTGCACTTGCTATTATTTTAGATCCCCCCCCAAAGCAAAGTATGACTATCATTCCTAAAGAGAATGAAGTTAACATTCATAAGAAGACTGCACTCAAAACACAGTAGGTAACTGACAAAAAAACTTGAATTGGAATAACAAAGGAATTTTATATTTTTCTCCTCTCAGTTCTTGATTGGCTGGAGTGGCTAACACTGCTGAAAACGAGAGGTTGGATGACACCAGAAGTTTATATTTCTCTCTTCCTGGAGCTATTGGTTTGTCTAGCTTGACTCGCACTTAAGGTGAGCAAATTTGATAATTTGCTTATGTTGCCATTTAACTCTGTTTATAATGCTAGTTCCAGTTTTATTTCTAAAATTAGTTATATGGAAAGTAAATATGCATTATATACTAACAGATTAAACAATAATGGTGCTTTTAATAATATTGGCAAATGTGCACTTATATGCAGCATAAAATTTTTAAAATGTGACTGACATGGGTGGCCAAGGTTATTAAAGCATGGACTCGTGAGCGGGAGGTTGGGTTTGATTCTGGTCAGGATTGTCCTCTCTGACAGGTTTTTTTTAACTCAGGTTTTCCTCAGTTATCATCAACCTCAAATGTTGGGAAGGTACCCTAAATTTGGGCCTCTTCCTTAAAAACAAGTTCTTTTCCCAATTAATCATTTCATCTTGCCTATCATCAGTGTTCCTGCCTGTGATGCCACAGTAGTAAAAATGCTTAAAATATAACAAATGCTATGAATGGCAAAAAAATGTTAGCATATGATTTAACAGAAGGAAAACTACACGCATTTGCATGAAAATTTAATCCTTGGTTATACCACACCACTCTCAAAATTACTTATCAAATGAAAGGAAAAGGGAAAGAATGAGAGGGTCATTCAAAAACAGAAATTAAAATATTACTACTATCTGGTAGTTCATTTGGAAAGCTTTTTCAGGTGTTAATGTAACCTGTGGTGAAGAAACTAGGTAAGGAAATAGTTGCAGATTTAAAATTTATTTAGTTGGTTCCACTGTTAAACATCTAGTCCACAAGAAAAGGTTTCTTCAGTGAGTGGTGTGATTTTTAAGACATAAAACATGCAGACTTTAAGTGATAATAGTATATGTGAGGAATCCATTAAGCTTAAACAAAAGCAAGAAATTAAGAAAATGGAAAATATAAACTAGTAACTAAATATTCAACCATATGTAATTATCTTTAATTTTTTTCTTCAACTACCAGTTAATTTTTACAGTTCAGGTATGGAACTAATTTAAATTTTGCTGCAGTAAAATTGTTTTGTGATGCTCATAAACTTTCTGTTGTTTCTGTGCTAACTAAATCAACAGTTTGCAAGGATTTAAATTTCATTTGTATGAATATAGATTATCCATGATAAAGGAAGAATGTCAAACTATAATTTGGTGAAATTCTTGTGGCTAATCAGTGAATTTTAAATAAAAAGGGATTGTCAACATTTGAGCAGATAATAATCTTAACATGATAGCTAATGTAGTTGCAATAAGGTGCATTCTTGGTCGGTCCTTAGATGGAATCTGCTGCAGACACTCTTGCATACATATTTGGATAATGTGAATATTAAATGCTTTTATTCAGGTAATTCAAGATATCAAACCATATGCTGTGCCCCGGCTGTTGTATTGCATAAGAAGGGTTGGACAGTGGTGAAGCCTCTATACTAACAATTGCTGGATTAGTGAGGCATGTTGATATTTTAGCTTTAAAAGCTAATGGTTTTGGTACCATTCCATCAATGAGATTTTTTTCCATATTATTAAAGGTACCTCCCCTGCATTGCCATTTATGAGGACTGAGAAAAACCTGGAAAAACTCAATCATGATAAGCTTAAGAAAACAGCTTGTACATTGGAATTAATGACATTTACATTTCTGATATATTTAATATTTGGTGCCCTTTCTATCATGTAATTAAACTAATTAAACATTTACTCACAATATTATTTACATGTAGCTCTTCACATAATGAATACATGCAGTCTAGGATTTGGAATAATGTATTTAGATAATAAAATATTTGAGATCATGGCCAACCACAGATTTTGATAGCCAATGTTCTTACTGTTAAGCTATGGTTTGGCACAACCATGAACTTCTCCAATCCATTATACACACACATGTTTATTCTAAAAATCTCATAGGTTATCTCATTTTAGAGATATGAGCTCTAAGAGAGAACTTGAACTTTCCTACCAATAAGAACAATTTTGTTGCATAATAATATGGTTTTTCATTGTTTATACAATTTAATTTTATATATTGCATTCTATAAATGCCTGTTAATTCAGATATGATTTTTAAATGCATGCAAGTTAACACTTTCCTCGTAATCAATACTTAAAATTAAGCACAAAAAGATAAAAAATGCATTTTATTCTCCTGAGAAAATTACTATATGATTTTGTAGCATGGTGCTCCAAGGCATTTGCTTGGTACTTCGACCATACTGCTACTTTGCTGCTACCAGACTAATTAAGCAGCATACACAAATATCCAATAGCAGTTTAACACCAGAAATCAAGCTTCATCTTATTACATCCAACTGTCCTTTATGGTCAGCTAATATAGATGAGGTGCCTTTTAAGGATCCTTTTTGGGCATTTTATTGGCCAGGAGGTCAAGCTTTAGCCAGGTAGGTAAAGTATTTTTTTTTTTTTTTTTAAGTTATAGATGAAGTAAAATTATATGAATTACAGAATTTTTTTTACAGTAGATGGCTCTATAGGTCTGGCACTGTAGTTTCAAATTTATAAGGTCATTCAAATGTGACACAGATCAGCAAAGGATGTATAAACAAATATATAGCAGAGTTGAAATTGAGTATATTTTCCAATGTATATAGGTGGTGATTTTATTAATTTCCACTGTTTTGTCTATGCCCTTTGCATATAAAGAAATTGACCCTGTAAAACAGTCTTCAATTGCCTACCTAAGGAGGCAAATATCACATTCTCTACTGTAAAAATCAGAATATAAATTATTACACTTGCAATGAATGAGAAGAATTTTTAATTTGATTTTCTCAAAAATTGGAGGGGGAGGAGAGAGGTTTGGGAAATAATGTTATTATGCAACTCTAAATTATGTGATATTGACCCATATTTAAGTATACAATAATCACATGCTTTCATTTTATCCTTTGTATCAATATATACTGTAACTGTGAATTCTGAAAGCACTGTTAACCTGTTTTAAAGCATGTCATAAAGAATCTCATTCTCGGGCCTCTTTTATGGCAATAATAAAATGAAAGAAAATGACCATTCATATAGTGATTACAATTTCTTTTGGTGAAAAGTGAGCTAGGTATATTAAATGAAAATCATAGAAAAGTGTAAATTGCACGGTAGAAATATTTACATGATCATTATATATAGTACACTATTTCTGCAAAGAAAGTTGGTATGAGTTCTATACTAAATTTTCTTGTTAGTTTAGCACAAATCATTATTCCTCCCCCTCGTAATTAAACCTTTCATAAACTACTAATTCTAATCATTTTTATATTTCCATAGTTTGCAGATATTTGAAACCATGTATTTTAATGCCTTAATTAATATGCACAATATTTTAATTGATTAATAACTTTGAGGAAATAAACACATTAATAGAGAAATTGAGTCACAAAGTTTTTCAAATTGAATATAAATCTTGGGCAGGAGCAAAAATTACTCGTTGTTTTGCATTTATTTTATAACATCCTGAGTTTGTATAAAATAAACATGCTGCTCAATTTCGCCATGTATCTCTAATTAGAAAATGCTGAGAACAGTTATCCAGATTATTGAAAATATACCCATAAACTTTTTAAAACATTAAACTATGTTTACGTTATACCAAATGTTATATTTGTATACCTAAATGGAAAACTGCAAATAAATGTTATATAAAGATAGGCTGTTGTGACCCTTAAAGGCAAAGGCCCTCTATCAAGTAGGTAAATCTCGCTTTTTCCTAACGTGGTGAGCTATTCCATGCTAGTTGTTCGTATGTTGTTTAAGACACTGACTAATTTATTCTTTCTGCACTAGTTGCTTCTGGAGAGATTTCCATTTTCCTCTTCCTCTTGACCAATCTGGACCTGCATGTTCCTTGTCGATTTTCTGGATCTGCCTTTTGTCCTTTTTCCTATCCGGGGGTCTCACATGGAGATCTTATAGGTCCATCTATTGTCCTGCATTCTTGCGACGTGACCGCCCCATTGGCATTTGCTTCTGGTAGCTATTTGTGCGATGTCTGTTGTCTGAAATGACTGGTTTATTAACGCTATAGTTATTTTGTTCTTCAAAGTTATTCCCAGGATCTTGCGTTGTATTTTTCATTACTGATAGTAAAATATTAATTTTATTTTATTATGTTTTATATTAATATATTAATACGTGGTTTTCACATAAAGCATGTATGAATACATATTTCAAACTGAATATGAATATATATTTCAAAGCATATTTCAAACTGGTATCAGGAAAAATTCGAAGTCAAGCCGGGATCTTCGGCACACCGATTGAGATCCATGCCCTGTTCGGTCAAAATCACGAGCGTCTCCGATCTGAGCGATGTACTCTGTGATTTCATTACGGGGATTCGATTTCAAAGGCGCGACTTTTGGTTTCGGCTTCCAGTTAACAAGTGTTCGGATTGAAGGGAGAGAAGCCGGGGAGTTTATGGAGTTTTCTGAATTTTTGCCCCCAACTTCTGTGGTCCTGTGTTTATTCCCTCTCTGGGTATATTTTAATATCATTAGTTATACACCGGCCTGAATAACGACATTTTTCCTAAAATTTAAGTTTTATTTTCAGCGCGGCGAATTATTTTTTCAGAGTACTGGTAGTGTACCGAGCCCCTGACATTCATAGATTTTGACAATCAAGGCCGGACAAGGACCAGGTCACTGTCCTTAATTGACATTGAACTGGTAAAAGTATTTATTATAACAAACAGAAAATGTGCAACTTTAAAACGACTTTGTTATAAATAGCAGCGGAATTCAATGTCGGAAAACATACTTACCTTCTAAACCCAAGATAGCGGGTTGGATACCGGCCAGGACCTATGAATTTTTTTTCGAGCGTAAAAATCCTAAGTATGAGCTTCCTTCGGAAGGGAAGTAAAGTCGTGGGAAACATGTCGTAGATTTACGGCACGAAAAAGAACCTCAAGTCTGAAAGAAGAGGCCTCTGAGCAAAATTTGTCGGCCGTTTCACGCCCTGAATTGAATGGGACGCTGATGACCTGAAATGTTAAAGAGCTTCCGTAAATAAACCAAATGTGTCGGAAAAGTAAGACATATGAATACATTTATGACTTTAAAACATAACAATTATGACAAAACTAAAAACATGACTATTAAAACACATGATCAACATATTGTTTTTTTTTATTATTATTATTATTATTATTATTATTATTATTATTATTATTATTATTATTATTATTATTATTGGTTGCGTCATTATAGTCATATTATTCGACAGCGAAAGCCTTCATTGTGTATTAATAGCATTAAATGTATATATGAAGGAATAAAATGAGATTCATGTTGGGTACTTGCGAAACAGCATTGCGCCTAAATGTTCCTCTGTACCAATGGACAGGAGTGCTATAGAAGTTGCATACTTTCACGGGGTATGGCGTATTGCGAGTGGCTCTTCAAATGGAGGGATGGAATTCAACAAGGTTATTGAATGATGGGCATATATCATTTTTAAACTATCAAGTTATTTTAATTGTAATTTAAAAATCTCATCACAGGCCTTGAGCGTATGTGTTGCGGAAAAATACGGTTTTTACAATTCTAAATTCTTGCTTAAAAGTCTCTGAATGACTAAAAATCCTATTTATGTACAGTGTTCTGAGTCAGGGCAATTTTATCATATATACAGGATGTCGCATTATTTCCTCATTATATTCCAATATAGCTACGCTCAAGGCCCCGCTGCCATATTGTAGGTATTGGCAGTGTTAAACTAGGTGCTTTACCGTCTTTCATGCCTATTCAAAATGGACGGAGATTCTGGGACAGTACATAATTGCATTTGTGAAACATAGGGCACATGTTTTTAGAGAATTCTT
This sequence comes from Metallyticus violacea, assembly GCA_030762175.1. NCBI lineage: Eukaryota > Metazoa > Arthropoda > Insecta > Mantodea > Metallyticidae > Metallyticus > Metallyticus violacea. The sequence goes on along the minus strand of CM060838.1, from coordinate 19,114,670 downwards.
GCATTTAGGTCAATTCTATGGAAAACCAACATATCCCAGCATTTTCAAGTCTCACATTTTTTGAAAAATTTTACACACACTCATCTTCACGTGAAAAATGCTTTACTGCAATATTATTTTGATATCTTAATAAGAACCAAAATATATGGAGCCTTAAGGTAACCAGAAAATTGTTTCGGAGTTTCAAGGATAAAGTTTTTATTAGTTTTCACTTTTGATAGATCTGAGATAGAAAACTAATTGATAGCTTATTTTTAAAGGACACAAAATGCGCTTTCCTTGAGCTATAAATATAATGTTTCATATTCATTTTGTGGCTTTTTTATGATGCAAAAACTCTAAAAACGAAAAAAAAAATGTTCTAAAAGATATCATCTTGAACGTTGTATAAATTATACAGGTGCTGTAAATAAGCATATCTTTCTTAAGTAAAATAATGACTTCGGGCTGTCAATAAATGTCAAAGATATTTCAATTGAAAGTTATTTTCACACAGCAAAACATAAATATTCTGATTCAGAGCCTAAAGATGAAGGCTTAGCTACAAATGAGCAATGTACAGTTACCATCATAAATTGCAGAACAAAAGTATAAAATTCTGTAAAAATATTGAAGCATTTGTTTTTTGATTTTCAAAGTAAATGCATTAAAACTTTACTTCCTTAATTATTTAGTTTGCTTGTTGATTGCTTTATATGCATGATTACTTTGATTATGTGCTTAAAATATGCCTTCACACACTTTGTTAACAACGTATAGTCATGATAGCCAACCTAGGAATACACATGATGAAATATCCCACAACATAATAGCCCGGCTGAAAAGACAATATCCTCTTAATGATAAATACTGTGAATTATTCATAAAGTCGAATCTGTTTTCAAATGTTTTTGTTAAGTCAACAAATTGTTATGAGTTTTAAGGATTTAAATTATAAATACGAAAAAGGCATTTTATAAATAATTTAGCTCTATTTCAATAATAAATCAGTTTCTTATACCACATTTTTTTAAAATCTGAAGCGATCACCTAATACTAAAAACTTGTTGAGGTAACAAAATTCTTACAGAATAAGCCTGAATAAAACAATGATAACAACAAAAATATGAACACCTTACAGCACTCAATACAGAAGCACCCTGAATAACTGTATCAAAGATAACGTAAAAATTGCCAACCAAGAACTGCCTCATATCTTAATAAAACATTGTTATCATATAGACTACTGAAGGGCTCAAAATAAATTTTTGTACGTTAAACTTGCCCAACACACACAATTTGAAAGAAATCGGAGATGGTAAATTTTATATATATATATATATATATATATATATATATATATATATATATATATTTCAAATTGCACATCCGGTATTTTCAAAATATGATATTGCTGAAAAAATATTAACATACAGTTTGAAAGTACATTTAATTAGAAATATGTACTGTTTATTTGATTTTTGATGAAAATTTAAACTACTGTAACTTTTTAATTGTCCATCACTAATAACCTGCCTGAAGACTGTTGGAAAAAAGAGTGAATCTGAAGGGGTCATGCTTCACTTTGTCAAAAAGTGTGTCGGTTTTCCATGGAATCACCCCTACATCACTGTCTGCTCTTCTCTGCTTTTAGTTCTGATTCGTAGGCAGTTCTTCCAATGATAAACGCTCTAACGTTTGAATCTTTTTTAAAATACAGGTACATCTTAGATAATCCTAAAGAACTGCAAGGGCGACGGGTGTTAGATGTAGGAAGTGGATGCGGGGCTAGTGCCATAGCAACCGCAAAAATTGGCACAGCACACAGCGTCACGGCCAATGACATTGATCCAGGTAATTAATTCAATTATTGTCGAATCCCTTTCAGTTTTAATTATCTCAATATACTTTTATTTTTTTAATGCCATCGCTGTCCCTTCGTACTTGTAGGAAACTTTTCCAGCCTGGCGCGAGTGCAACCAACTTCTAACGTAGAAATATCTGAATCCCAAAAATAGCTGCCGGAGCATGATAGATATAATTCGATCGAGTGATCTAAGGAGACTTTGTGGGGCCTAACATTCCCAGGTATTTGTCGTAAGACCTGAAGGAAAATACCTGAAAAAACCTCAGTGAGGAAACTGACCAATCGGAAATCGAACTCGGGCCCGCCACGTAGGAAGCATGAATACTACCACAATAAATTTCCACCCAGAAAATATAGTAATTATGACTTTGTTACCTTCTTTAATCGTGGTCAAAGTGGAAAGAAGAAATTGTGTGATGTTAATTTACCAATAACTTTTCGTTAAAACTTCATGTGATGCCTTGTAAATGGGAATGCTATGTAAATGTTTTTTCTTTGATCTACAGAAATGTGTAATGAAACGTAAAGTTGCAGTTTTCTTTGAATAATTAAAATGTTTATATAGTTAGCATAGAATGGTTAAATTAATTTTCCTTTCTTGCCATTTGTAACTTAAGTATGTTTTAAAACTGCATGATATCACTGCTGCATTTTGTTGAATTTCTGTAGAAAGGAAAACCTGCATGGTTTGAGTGAATAACATGACATATTTAAAGTTCCGATGTTGTTTCACTGGATTTTATGATTCAATTACAGAGCAATATTAATACTCATATTCTATATTATTATTATTATTATTATTATTATTATTATTATTATTATTATTATTATTATTATTATTGTTATTATTATTATTATAATTTGGAAAAAGTGGCCACCATACGAAAACCATTTCAAAGAATATGAAAATTGGTTAAGTAAAGAATAAATATATGTTGCCAAGAAACAACAGTAGTTCTTAAGCACGACAAGTTTGCACTTGAGAGTCTTTTATTATGAGAAAGAGAAAGTTGTCCAGGAGCGAGATAGAACGTCCTGCGCCTGCGCAAAACTTTCTTCTGCAGCAGCTATCATTTCTAAGATAACATTAGTTGTATACTCGAGTGAGGAAAGTACGTCCGTGACAATCAGTGAAAAGAAATGTGTTCCATGTTATCTTTGTTTATGTAATTAGAGGAGCCTGGAAGTTAGGGAAAATGCCTTTTAATGGGTGGATATATTTGAGAGTCAAATAGAAATGAACATGTTTCCGTTGGGGAGGTAGGGCTAATTTTTATTTTTCCTTTTTTTTTTGGGGGGGGGGCTTTTAAGGCAAAAAATTGCCTGTTTTGGATCGATATGAAAATTTTCTTCAATTATTTACGCATTTTAAAAATCACATAAAAATTTCAATATATCGAAGGGAAAAAATTATAAAAATTAAATGACATGTTAACCTCACAAAAATAATCTTGTTATACATTTATTTCTTTTCAAGCAGTCAAAAAAACAAAACTTTCTCCTCCATCCATTCACTTAAGTTCTTAATAGCAGAATAGAGAGGATGAGGAAAATACTGTAGTTTTGAATAGTCCTGGCGAATGACCTTGTATCGATCTGCGCGAGACAATTCTAGGAAATTTGTGGTGCGAATTAACTTTTCAGCTGCATAAACAAACAATTGCAAGAGAGAAAGATGGGAAAAGTACAACTTGGAATAAAACGTCCCTACACTATGTTCAGTACGTAAATAATCTCATTCCCCTATAAACTCATAAATAGAAAATGAACTCGACCAGAAACCACTATGCATCTTTTACTCATTCGCCAGGACTTTTCAAAACTATTTTACTTTGTCTTGTTCATTTCCGTGATATCCTGAAAATGAACGTTCTGTTGTAACTGCTATGAGTCCTTCTGAAATAGCTTGTTTTTTTAAATATGCTCCAGTCACTTCATTGGAAGCAGAACGTTCTTTTACCATGATGAAATATATTCTCTCTGACAATGGTTGATTATGACAGAAGACACCTTGAAAAAACACCTGGTTGCTTGTAACCAAGAAATGTAAGCTTAAGTACTTTATAAGGAAATTATTAAGTATCTTAAATACCTATTTTCATTAATAATAAGTGACATTGCTTTCACTTTTAATTAATGTCTATTTTAATTGTATTATTGTCTATTTTCAGTATTTTGCCTGTCTATTTTAATCTAAATAATTGTCTAAACTTCTAGGATCTGGAATTAGCTATTTTTAAGATAATAGATCATCCAATAGTAGTTGGTTTACAGTTATTCGAAAGGTCAGTATCGTCATAGATGGTAGTAGAGCGTAGTCTTCCGCTGTGTGACGTAGGCTGGGAGCAGATATATCCAGCATTAGGTCTACAAATGTTTTTCTTTAACTAGAATTAACACATGCTTTTATGATTGAATATACACAATAAAGAGGATTTAATAAAAAATTCTTAGTAACGCAAGTATTTAAATAAAATAGGCAGCGGGTGCTAATGACCTTAGCTGTTTTGCGCCCTTTAAATAATAATTAAAATAGGCAGCAAAACACTGCTGACCCTTTGGTTAGCGGTCTCTGAAGAGTGCATTGTATACGTCCTATGTCTTGAAATTTAAAATTGACTCAATTTAATTCTTGGAGCTGGTCTACCCAGTTTTTAAATTTCAATTTTTTCCTCCTGTGGTCACACAGGCTTAGAATGTAAGCTTTTTTTATAGTGTTCCTGTTCTTTGCATTCAATTAGTAGAAAATGAAACAAAACAACTACCTAACGAATTTACAGAAACTTTACTGTAATAGGCACCACAGTTTAAGGCAGCGGTTCCTAAAGTTCTTGCATCCACGAGAATGAAATATTGGTTCCCCCTTTATTGGTTCGCTGCTTAATAATAATAATAATAATAATAATAATAATAATAATAATAATAATAATAATAATAATAATAATAATAATAATAATAATAATTCATTTGAAAGTTCGTGCGCACGCTTCAACAATATATCTATTCAATCTCAATAGCCATTGTTGAGCTGCTGTGTAACTGGTTCTAATATTCATAGGTTAGTTAATAATTCTTAATAAGAACGGACGTGAAAATGAAAGTATTTTTTCCCATATCCACCCTAGGTGTCTGGACCCACTTTGGGAACAGCTGGTTTAAGGAATATTAGGGTCACTGGCGTGAACGTTAGGCAATTGAATTGCTACACTGCCTTACAGCGTTGTCAGTGTCTCGAAGTTCCGCCTGGAGGACTCATCTTCAATATCATTTGCGCGCAAAAAAAATCTTACGGAAACCCACGAATAGCTCCGGCGGTCAGAACTTGCCTTTCTGTTCTGTAATAGATATTCTAGTATACATTTTTAAATGGAATGCTGGCTGTTCGAACTCGAGACCCACAATAAACACAAAAGCATGCTGGAGAGTCTTTAGGAAAAAAACAAGATGTTGAAAGAGCGTGATTGAGTGTGTTACCATTGGAGAAATACAACTAGACTTCTACAAATTATACAGAAGAAAGTTTTGGTTTATATCTCTTCCAACTATGGTTATTTCATTAGAAGTGCTACATTATCGATAGTGCTTTAATTAATTATTGCATCAGTTAGTGATCTGCATTCCTTTCTTTTAGATTTTCTTTAAATAAGTTATCACCTGCTCTCGAATTTACTGTTTGGGCATGTCGTTTTGGAAAAGGTGAGAAATGTAGGATACTTTCACAATATAATAGAATATCACTTATTGCTATTTCCCCCAATGGGAGTGCATCGAGGTGAATCTGTCTCCAAAAAAAAAAAAAAAAAGTTATCCCTACTCTCTGCTCTAACAATAGCAAAATTGTTTTCATATAGAAGTGTAAAGTAACAACAGTCTTTAAAAGTTCAGATGTGTTCGAAATCAACAACAATTCTGAGTCTCTTGTGAGCTTTGAACTTTTTTTCAATGCCGGATTTATATTAAAAAGAAATTAATTCCGACTGGTGCTTAGAGCTGCGGTCTATAATGCCATGTCAGCGATCATGCCTAAACATAAATTGATCATATAAATTAATACACCTTTCTGAATATAATGTAGATTTTCCTGTTCAGTATTAAATTTGAATGTATGCTTGGCATGGGCTTCCAAATACATTATTATTAAAAATATTATAATGTTTAAGTAAGGAAATATTTGGAAAGTATTAAAGTGGAGTATAAACCAAAGTGTCCCAGATTTTAATGTGGAAAATCTGGCCAGCCTGCCTAAGCAGTTAAATTTCCCGGTATAGAGAAAGACCGAGGGCTTGAGAGATGCACAGAGGGCAGTTCGAGCGCCCTGCTATGTGGCAACAAGGCGCTTTGCCGCTGTCGCAATACTGTAACCTTGATATTCCTTCAGGTATGCCTCTTCAACAACAGCTACTAAAGAAACGATTGAATTTCACTGCTGGAGAATGTTACTTCAGATGTAATACCGATTGTTTGTTGCAGATATAACTAGAATATTTTAATATACATGATTGCATTGCTATTAATATACCGTTTCACTGTAATTACGTGATAGTCTTAAAATACTCTATTCAACTGTGTAACACAGCAACAGTCAATCTGTATAAAACTCGAGACAAACTTCTTGAAAACGCATGCAACAAGATGTGACGTTTCAGGTGGTGCACAGTACAGTGGTTCATATGCTTCTCGCTTCTTCACCTTTCCCGGTCAAAATACCCGCAAGGTTACTGAGACACTAGGATTGCACACCATTTCCATAATGGAAAGGGTGAACTAAACTGCGACAAGTAGTAAATTTTAGCTTGGTTGTTATCATAGCCACTGAAACAAGTAAAACATATCTGATACTCTTAACAGACCCTTCATACCCTTCATACTTATATTGTTTAATGAAGGGAAAATGTAAAGCAGACATTACACAGTTAAAATTAATTATAATATTGAGTTATTGAACTAATTAGTAGCCATTCCAGTTACTGGCTTATCTATAATTGTCTAACTTTCGGGCGAAATTACACCATCCCGAGCAACTAGCATTATTTCCCACAGCTTTAGTGATGAGGCCTTCTATCATTTAGAAAGCCAAACATCTTCCATTGGGTCGAGATCAGGATTTCCAGAAACTGAAGGGACAAGGGATCAGGCTCAAAGATGTATGGATGGAGCAAAGGTCCCTCATTAAAAAAATGTGGTATATATGGACTTGTGTATATATATAAGTTGTAACGAAATTAATTAGTTTTTTATTTATAGCAAATGCTAAAAGTATTTGTCCATGTAAATATAGGAAGATGAGCTATTGAGGATTTCAAAGAATGAACCACACATATATAGTCTCTAGTTTGATCTCAAATGCATTAAATTTACTGTTGGAAACAATATCTTACAAGTCTTCCTCCTGACAAAGTGACAAAGATACACCCACTCCGTTGTCTTGTCTGGTTGAAACCTCGTGAACTCAACTAGATGAAATATATAGGCGCATGGCTGGTGTTAGAGAAAACTTTTTCATCTGAAAATATTACATTTTGTCTATGGATATTCTCCTGATAAAATATATTGTAATATGTTCATATATATTTGGTAGCTAGAGTGCAGGACAAGACTAAATAGCGTTTTTTTCTTCTCTGGATTTAAGTTGTTCATTTATGTTATGTTTATATGTTACATATGAGGAATGATGTGATCAGAGCTCACTTAGGAAAACAACATTGTCGCGTCTCTGCAATCTCTTTCAGTGCGTGTTCAGTGCTAACAGAGATCGGATGGGGAAATGAGAGTAAATTATTCATGAGTTTATTCTTTATTTATTGTAAGACACTCACATATTATACTTAACAATATGAGACACAGGAAATATTCATAGTTTGCTTAATCTTATGCTCGAAAGTAATAGAATATCGCCACGGGTGGCTGAGGTCATTAAGGCGCGGACTCGTGAGCGGGAGGTCTGGCGTTCGATTCCCACCAGGACCGTCTTCCTGACAGGTTTTATTCCAGATTTTCCTCAGTCCTCATAAATGGCTAATGCTGGGGAGGTATCCTAAACTTAAGCCTGGAACGTTTCCTTCCTTTAAAAAAAATCCTTTCCCAATATATAATTTCATCTCATGTATCATCAGTGTCCACTGCCTGTGGTGCCTCAGTAGTAAAAACGGGCGTTAAGCACTATTTTAAAAAATCGCTAAAAATACCAGATAATTCATGGCAGTAGCTTACTGTTTAAATGAAAAGCTAACTACATATCCTAGGAGCTCGGTGAAAAGGGGGGAGATTATTAAGCTTTGTCTCGCACTTTACCTTCCGTGCTGCTATATCAGCTGATAAAAAAGAACTGTGTCGCATAATCCTGGAAAGCTAGCACGAACATCATCACCCTCGATTTTTTCTTCCTTGATACTGTTTTTACTAACGAAATGCTCTCTTGGGGTGTTTTACAACAACAAAGCCCATTCCTCCAATTTTAATCAATGCAATGACCTTAACCTTACAGCCAACTGTTACAGAGAGATGTAAAGGTAAAGGTGACAGGCATGAGGAAATTTAAATTAAGCACTTCTCCTATGGCGTCTTTCAAATGCCCTTGAGGCTTACAAGATATCGTTCAACCAAAGGCTTCCAAAGCTTGACACGTTTTATTCTCGCAACCGGATCTTGTTGCTTAAATACCCATGTACATACCATTTATATTGGCTAAAATATTTTAGATTCGTGTTAACTAATCTATCAAGCAAATAGATATAAATAATGTGTTACAACCTTATGTCCTTTAAAACCACGAAAAAATATATAATCTCTACCTGCTTATAAATGAAAAGAACTACGAGGTAACACGCGTGCCGCAGGATTAAAATACAGATAATTAAAATATGTGTATTTATAAGCGTTTACAGTATAAGTATTAATAATATAATGAAGTAATCAGTTATATTTGCTGTTGGCTAGACTAGAGCATGCGAATGATTGGGAATTAGAAAGGGAGTGCGGATAGCATTCGCCTCTTATTTGCTGCCTCAGAAAACAATTCCTGTTAGAAAGCTACTGCATAATGTTCCATCACATTCAAGAAAAGAAAGATATTGGTGCAAAAAACAGTTTATTACTTTTATGACGACAGCTTTGATGATTATGATGTGATATATATGGAGGAAAAGGAGAGAGGATAAAGATGGATGATGAAAAACTAAGGAAAGTCATGTAGTATAGCTAAAGGAAGGTTAGATAATACCTCAGTAATTAGTGAAGCTTCTAGCACCTTAATAAGTAGAATTAACAGCCTTACGTAAGTGACATAACGCATCGATGCTCTTTTGATTAAAGTCTGGAATGTACAGAATGAAGTCTGTCTCTATATCAAGCATTTTTTCTTCCGATGTTTTGAAATCACAGTTTGATTCTGATTAATATTTGGTCTACCTAGTGTTTTAATTTCAATTTTCTCTTCCAATGTTCGCAAAGAAAAAGGTTTATAACGTAAACTTTGTGTAGTGTTTATTTTCTTTACGTTAAATTAACAGAAAACTAAATAAAACAACTACTTCACGAGGTCACTCAAAACATTCAACAACGCCTTATTACTAACGAAAGCATTGATTATCGCTCTTAGAGAGTGTCTATTTAAGAGCATTGTTACTTCAAATATTATACTATTTGTTAGTGAAATATCTAAGTTTTCCCACATTTAATATAATAGCTGTATTATAGTTAATATACGGTTTCACTGTAATTATGTAATAATATTTTAACATATTTTATTCAACTTTGTAACGCAAAAATAATCAATCCGTGTAAAACTGGAGACAAACTTTTCTGGGAACGCTAGAGACAGAGGTAAATGTTCAGGTGGAGCATGCACATAGGCAGGACACTCGTATTCCTTTCTCTCAACTCCAGCAATCAAAATATTCCACAAGCTTACATTGGTTTGCACCGCGACTGCAAACTAAGTCCCCTACAGGTAATCACCGCAAATACAAACGGAAGTCCCCTACAGACAATGTTTTCTTTTTACGCATAAAAGGACATTATACAATATTTATAAGAAATTATAAACTCTGACATTTTTGGGGTAACGTAAGCCACCAACCCCCATCCTCCCTGACTGAGGTCACGTTTCTCACCGCACCTCAGTGTGCTCGAAGATTTGTATGAGATCCGGGCAGATCTAGGAGAAGAAAACTCTGAAATCAAACCCTTGGTCCTCCAGGTTGGAGGGGGGGAGGGTTACTCGTAAGGCCAGTTCCCTGTAGTGAAATCCATTGAGGAGAAAATCTAATGCTAAAAAAACAACACAAATACCTGGATTGCAAACTAAAAGATGAATCACGGTAACAAAAAGGACTTTTAGAATAGACAGAGATAGATATAATTGTACTTACGGAAGCAAAGAAGAAAGGAAACTGTTGAAAATCAAGGGGAAATACTTACACTTTTATAGTGGTGTTGTGAAATAAAATAGATTTTTTTGAATGGTGTTTAACACCTGTTTTTACTACTGAGGCACCACAGGCGGTGGACACTGATGATACATGAAATGAAATGATAAATTGGGAAAGAATTTTTAAGGAACGAAACGTTCCAAGACTAAGTTTAGGGTGCCTCCCCGGCTTTTGCCATTTATGATGACTAAGGAAAACCTGGAAAAAACCCAGTCAGGGAGGATGGTCCTGGCGGAATTTGAATCCCAGACCTCGCGCTCACAAGTCCGCGCCTTAACGATCTTGGCCACCCGTGGCGTTAAAGAAAATAAAGCAAAAAGAGCAATTTCAATAATAATTAAAAGAAAATATAAAAGATGTATTACAAATTAGGAAGCTATAGATGAAAACATAAAACTAAATTGAACTATAATTGGTAAACGAGTTCAATTTTGGAGCTTACACACCGACTACTGATGGCAACTATGCTTTTAAAAACGAGCTCTATATAAAATTGAACACAGTCTTTGATGAAATAGGTAACTCAAGAGCAATTGTTTTATCAGGAGATTTTAATGGAAAGACTGGAAAAAAAAATCAGAGAATTGTTATGGCCCATATAAAGAAGGCTGAAAAAATGAAGAACGCGTGAGCAATATTCTTGTAATTGGATATCAGAAGATGCTGATACATTGTGAAACTGATTAAATGTAATAATAATAATAATAATAATAATAATAATAATAATAATAATAATAATAATAATAATAATAATAATTTGTATGAAATGATTCTGGAAAGGATAAACATTAAGAGCAGTAATTCTGATATCATTGCTGAAGTGAAGTTTTTTATATGAGCGCAATTTCGAAGCGTCTTAGCTCATTAAATCAGAAGGTGTAGAACTGGATGTGCTATACGTCCGGCACTTTCGGCTTTCTAACATACGAGAGTCCCTAAGGCTGCATCGAGCGTTGCCTAAATTCCGACTTCCGTTAGTCTTGAAGGCCGGAACAATGGTGTGTGACGGCGGAGTTTCTACACGATCAGGTTCTTTGTTCCTGCGCACGACACACCTTCCTTTAAAGGCGTTTGTTTTTTTCAGACATTGTATCCATTGTCTGCAATTTATTGTTCATTTCCCACATCACGGATGTTATTGTCACATAGTGCGAGCAGTGGTTATGAAACGTGAAGCTTGGCTTGTATTTCTGTGGAATAAAATGGAATATAACGTTTTATTTTTACTGACAGAGTACGTAAATGCATGAGGCGACAGCGTGGGCGAGTGGTTAGATTGCTCTCCTCTCACCGAGGCGGCCCGGGTTCGATCACAGCTGTCCTAATAGGAATAAGCGTCGCTTGGGCAGGTTTCTTCCAGGTACTCCGGTTTCTCCTGCCACCCATTCCATCATTCTACCTTCCGGCAGAACATTTTAAATGAATGCACTGATATAATGCAGCTACAATAACTTGTACAACAGCGCAATAAAATGTAAACATCCAATAAGAGATCATATAACAGGCACATACTATTAAAGAATTTAAAAGCACTATAAAAATAACGACATTGAATTAATTACGTGTAATATACTGACAAAAATTAGTTAAACCACAGTATGTAGGTAACAGTTTAAAATATTAAAATAAACATATTTAGAGCCGGAATTAAAATTGGTTGTATATATTAAAATAAAATATTAGTAGTTGTCAAATTATATTTATATTCAAATTAAGAACATTACACAAATAAATTGATAAATATTACGAGTGACAGTGATTTACTAACCAGTTAATGCAGTTTTACTGGAAAGGATAGCATTGTTCTGATCGATAACCCCTGACTTAACTAAGTAGAAAATTCCAATTTCTGGTAACAGAATGTGCAAAGCGAAGAATACAAAGATGAATTATATTTTGTACCTAATATGATGCATGTTCAAAATAGGAACTGAAATAGTGTTGTACAGGATTTATTGTAAGAAATGGAGAGAATACATAGACTTGTCCAATAAATAACCCCTAAAAAGGAGGAACACGTGAACACAACCTGCGTGTTACGAAAAGGATAAACCTATCTAGCAATTCCAGTCCAAACGTTCCGAATCAGATGCCTGCTATGTTTACAGCGGTTTAACCAGACTTGAGAATGAGAAATACATTCTCCTTAGGAAAGGTAATTGTCATTCTTTTATTAAAAATGCCCAAAGGAAAGTGCAAGTGTGAAACTATGCAGTTTTCAAGAGAAATTAAGAAAACAAAATGTTAACGATGAATGGAATACAATTTTCTTGTCAAGTGTGAAAAAGCATAATTAATGCTGAAAAACACTTCCAAGTGACGTAACATTTCAACTTCAGTAAGCAAAAGAAAAATGTTAAAAAAAATTGCTAAAATTGTTCTAGTTCAATAACTTTTTGGTGAATATTCGAGTAGCGGTAAAATTTTTTCTCATTTTTCCCATACTTTGTGTGAAGAATTCCTAGCGTGTTGAAGTTAACCAACCCAGCTGTATGTAAATTCTTTAGAAATTATATGTAATGAGCCTAATGCAAGTAATGCAGTGTTACAGTGAAAATATTGAAAAGGTTCGGGTATCAGTTGGTGAAACACTAGATTGCAAAGGACGATATATGGCCACTTTTATAGTTACTTTATTTAAAAACAAAACACCTGCTTCTATTCTGCTCAAGAAATCAAACAGCTCCACAATTGCAAACTTGTTCACTGATTAAGCAAATTTACTGCGTTCTATACGAGCTAATATTACTTTTTGTGTGCTAAGGCTTTACAAATGTTACAAAATGTGAAATATTCACATCAGAAGCATCTTGTATCAGAGACAAAGTTAAATTTCCACTCGTTCATAAATTTATATCTTTTGTAATTTTTTTTCACGAAAATATCTAACAGACGAAAGTTTTAAAACAAAACACCAGATATTTCCTCTCCTCGGATATAATTTTAATGGATCACATGGCTGCTTGCTGCCATCTATTACGTTAAACACCCAGGAAAAATTAGAACTGTACTATAGTCTTTTCATCCCAATTATGCTGAATCAATCGAAATAACTTAAAAAGGTACTCTCAAACACAGAAGTGGAGACTTATCTTTATTTCATATCCCACATTTTATATCTTCCTTCTGCCATTACATCATTGGAAGCAATTAGTTGTAAAATGTGTGAATGATTAGAACTTTTGTAAGGGTTAATTGCTTTAATGCCCTGCGGAACATGTGGCAGCTTCTGTGTACTGAATAATATCAATCAATTGAAAAACATTCAAGCCCAAGCCCAAATAACAAAATAAAAATAAAAACTTTAATCGGCCGTTTCATGCCCTAATTTGAATGGGACGCTGATGAGCTGAGATGTTAAAGAGCGGGAGGGGAAAAAAAAAAAAAAACTTTCAATCCAAATACATGTGTCAATCTATCATAACGATATCATGGCGAAGTCTTACGAATCCATGCGTGTATATAAGCAGTAATAATAACCTTAATATAAAACAAAAGCATTTAAATCTGATCGCGTTCCTTTATGTGAGTCGTATATGCAGTTAAAACTCGTATTTGAAGTTTTAATAGCATCTTTTAGTGAATTCTAGTGCATGAAAATCCGGTCCTTAGTCATTAATGGGTGCCGAAGAAAACCTGGATAAAAATATATAAACAAAACTATAACAGCTATAGAGGACGGTCCTGGCGGGAGTCTAAAAATAGAACTATTTTTCTTCCTTTACTCGTGTAGCTAACGTTGAATCTGAAATTCATCTCACTACCAAGTACAGGACAAAAGATACTGGCATAGTGGCTAGCGTCTCCATCGTGACTTGCATTCTTTTTCTCTTGCAAAGAAATGTAAATTGTTTCTAGCCTTTCAAGGTTAAAAAAACTCATTGTTGAAATTGACAAGCTGAATATGTGACTTAATTGGAAACTGATTCCTGTTATAACGGTTTAGGAGTCTATCCTCTAGAAACCACAGTGGAGTGATTTATCGTAATAGAATTCGAACGAAGAGATTAATAATTTCGCTAGTTTTGTCAGCTGTGTTATTACACCCAAGGTTATATACGCTATTGGCTAAAACCGGTCCTACATAAATGCTTTTAAATATCAACCTATTGATAAAGTTCCTCAAACACTATCTACATTAATTTTGAATAAACGATTATGGTAATCCACACTTTATATTAATAAACTTTTAAAGACATATATAATTTTGAACAATGAACTATTTATACATTTTTCCTTATTCTGTAATGATGTATTGTTGATATTATTTAGCTGCGACACTCTTATTGCAAAATATTGAATTTATTTTTAAAAGAAATTAGTTTTCGAAGCTTCTTCAATATTTAGATCTTCAGCCTTTTTCTTGTTTTGCGGAACGCATTCGATATTGGGAAAATATAACGCTGTAGCGAAATGAAATATTTACTTTGAAATCACCTGTAAGCAAAGCAGAAATTAGGAACTTGGAAATTTGTTGTATTGACTCTTTAAACGAAAATAACGAACTTGTTTTGTGTTTTTAATTCACTAAAAGCAGGTGTATCTGGATTTTGAAGTGCAAATGACTGTTTCCTGCCAATATATACATGCAATCTAAATATATGCAGTTTAACCAATTACATTTTAATGTAACTTTATTGTGGCCAACCCTTAAGCCCATTAAAACGGATGGTTTTGACTTGAAACAAATGCTGAAAGGTTTACACATAGTATTTTCGCCTTTCAAAAGCTTCCAAAATCGTGAATAGAGAAGTGTCATTTTTGGTAAACACCTAATATCGTACATATATTTAGAACCAATCGCTGAGGGAAGCTGAAGTAGGTATGCTGTTAGCGGATTATCTCAATTGGCAATAGTCCCCAAGTCGGGTCATGTGTACGTCGTTTAATGGGATTATGTAACTAAGGTATGTGACGCGAGGCAACATAACCGCTGTTGTTAGCGTTCCATTGAGAACCAAATTTCCTTCCGCACTGTATAAACTCATGCATGTAAGCCTCCTAAATCCAAGATCGATGGTTTTTTTTTCGGGCGTAAAAATGTGGCTTCCTTGGGAAGGAAAGTAAAGCCGTGGGTCCCGTGTCATAGATTTACTGCATGTAAAAGAACCCACGCCTGAAAGAATTTGCCTCTGAGCAAATTTAATCAGCCGTTTCACGCCCTGATTTGAATGGGACGCTGACGACCTGAGACATTAAAGAATCTCCGTAGATAAGCCAAATCAACAATCTTCTTTTGATAGTATTCGGGAAACGGTATGGTCCACAAATCTCTACTAATAATTTTGTCTTGTGGAAACACATTGTGAATTGCTGTCATGGAATTATTCGCATTGTGAGCAGTGACAGAGTCTTGTTGAAAAAGAAAATGCATGATCATGCTCCCCTTCGGTTGATTCTCTGAAAAAAGGATTAGTAACAGAATCAACTGTATGCTAAAAGAATGTTGTTCCTATGCTTCTTTCAGCACTGAGTTAATAAATAAAGACACGCTGTGTAAACATACGAGGCTTAATACACTTTATGTATACTGTCGAAATAAGACACAAACAACACGACACGCACCCGGGAACAGCTGCGCTACGACTGCGACAGTCAGCAAGATCAACACGTTAACAAGCAAGCTTACTACTCCCTCCTCGGCGCAGCAAACGAGTGGGGACTGACTCATTGGACCATCAGTATCACTGATCGCACTGTAGCTGTCTTGCTATCACTTCCTCTCAACTCCCTCGGTCAAAATACTGGTACCAAACTCACCTAGACAGTGCTTTGCAACTCGTCCTACCACCTAAAGATGTTTGTATTTATTTTCTTTTACGCACGAATATGTTATGTAAATTCCTTGTAATTCCTTAATGTAGCAACACCTCACGACTCTCAAACCGCGGTAATGGACATCAAGGTATTTGCTGTTCCTCAGAATGTCTTTCTTGAAAGGTATGACAGTGGCTTTTCACACATTCCTTCCCTTATTCGATATGTTTCAGTTGCAGTAGCTGCCATTAGGCTAAATGCTGTTCTCAACCGGGTGGAGCTGCACGTATCTGAAGATGATATCATCGGCAAACCTTGTGAACGCTGGGATTGCATTCTCATCGGGGATATGTTTTACGATGCTGACTTTGCGGGACCGCTTTTGTCGTGGCTGAGGTCGCAGAGCCGCCAAGGAAAACTCGTGCTTGTCGGAGATCCCGGAAGGCAGGCATACAGGGACGCACGGGAAGGTTGCATGGTGCACGTTGCTCAATATGCACTGCCGGAGAACTCCTGCTTAGAGAACAGAGGCTTCACTCATGCTTCGGTGTGGAAGTGCATTTAACAGAAGATGGCAGCACTGGGCAATCCAACTGAGCGCCGTCTCCTTGTTAACCATCAACCACGTCCTTCATCCTGTGCAACGGTTACATCCAAGAGGGTAGGTGCATTCATAACATCGTTCAGACTGGCTAGGTTTAGCCTCGTTTCACTCTAATCTGGAATAACATCAGTTCGTACAGCAGTGTTGATGGAAGACTAGCCAATCATATATTTGAGAGAAAAGATAAAGCAGGAAAACGAACATTTAAGCAATATAATAAACTTTGTTTGTTCTGTAAGTGAAAGAGATAATATTATACAGAATATTCATTTGAAAAATGTTAAGATTGGATGACTGACGTTTAAAATAAATTAATTTAAAAAAATCAATTTACGTATTGAGGAATTTTAAGATCATCGTTAGGTTCATTTTAGATTTCCTCTCCTCATCTTCAGCCACTTTGAGAATTATTATTGTTATTATTTTTATTATTATTATTATTGAGATTAAACCAAAAATGAATGGCATGCTATTAATTAAATGAAATATATGACCACTGATAGATAAAGCTATAATGTGTCGGTATTTAAAACATTTTAAATGTAAACATATGAACTGAGCCCTTGATATCATGTTTACATTCACTATAACATAGAAAAATAACAAAGTTTCGAGTTACATTGTGTATTTAAAAAGATGTTCGTATGTTTCAATAAAACGAAACATTGGTGGCTGCTGCTAATGGGTGAAGATTATCGAATGTAATCATAAAACATATTTAATATTTCTATAGCGAAATAACTATATGCGAGGTTGTTCAATATGTCCATGAAAATTCAAAAGGTGGTAGCACTGGATTGTTTTCAACGTTACCTTGGCAACGTGGCGATTGTTGAGGATTGAAATACATGATTGTAAACAGTTATGAAGCTTAATTTGTGTTTGAGAGTCATTTAACTGTAAACAAGCATTCAAAATGGAGAGGCATTAATTTAATATATATCCACGACATGATGCGGGGCGGTCGGAGATTGCAGGTGCGGGAGATTGCTGAAGCTGTGGGCGTTTCAGAAGATCGAGTCTGGTAATTTATTGAATAATACAATTCCTCTATTATACGGATTTTTTTCTGTTGCAGTTTTTATTGTGGCTACTCTATGATAATTATTAATACCCCTAGTATTACTGTTAAAATATGCAACTTTTTAGAGTGTAAATACTCCGTAAGCATTTTCTAAAAAATCAGTATATTTTAACAGTAGTTTCACTTTATGCATATAAAGTCATATTTTTAATTAATGAAGTAACATTTTATTAAACAAAGGGCATTATTCATAGTATGAGTGTAAACATATACATCTATGTTGTAAAGATGTAAACAGTGTAGTGTAGGAACTGTTGTATTGTTGAAGCTGTTTATTATACATTGAAGAAAAAATTAAATTAAAATTACTCTATTAGAAATGCAATATGATAAAATCTGAAACATGCATAGATGAATATGCATATGTATACTAGTAATAAGCTATATTTAGGGAAGACTTTTGATTGCTGTAAATCTTAGTCTGATTAAAAATATTACATGCAGCGTTATATGAGTATAATAGACCGTATTAGGGAAAAATATTGTAATTAGCTCTTGACAATGCCAGAAACTTGTATAATTCTATATACAGAAAATTTATTTATTATCATCTTCAATGCGAACATCCATTAGTTCGGGAATCAGCAGTTTTACAACCCACCATGCACCAAATCGTCTTATGTGAAACTTTTCAGTTACCAACGTATGGGTGACAAAAAGGGAAATCTTCAGAATTTCTGAAAGCACTATTAATGTTATTTGACGATATCTGTCACAATGACAGCAACGGTGTTAATGTTTTCTTCCGTTAGAGCACAAGCTGGGGGGCCTGGTCGGGTCTACCTTAGTTTGAGATGAATTATCTCTCCACTTTAAATATTTTAACGATCTTGGAGCTGTGCCGTAGGGAACAACAACTCACCATAAGCTTCCTGTGGCATTGCATAAGCCTCAGCTGTAGGTTTGTCGAGACGAAAGCAGAATTTCAGAGTACCATATTGTTCATCGCGTGTCACCATTTTGTTGTAGGCGGAACTAAGTTACACATCTCTCACAGGCGGGAACCGGAAGAAACAACAATGAAACTACTACCGCACGTACATTACAAATTAAGCTAACAAATATTGTAAAGTTAAATTTTAGCGCGAGATATTGTGGCTGTAAAGTATTATTATTGTTTATTGAACGGTCGTCTTATTTCTAATAAGAGCGATCGTTTTGAAAGTCCCTATATCACGATAGAGTGCTGCATTTCCTTGGTTCCTATTCGACCGTTAAAATACATAAAGTCGGCCGTGCTGCTTGAAATGAAAAGGTGTAAAAGTTTCGTGCTAGTTCCGCCCTACAGAAAGTCCGGGTAGCTTCTTAATATTCCCTTCACGTGAGCATACATTATTGGCGTCCTCCAAGCGCTGAAATTTATTGGTACCACCTCGTTCATAAGCGTTACCTGTAGAGATCACGCCAGAGGCTGATTGTTGTTCATATACTTACTCTTCTGTGTTGTTGAAGGTGAAGGCACGAGGAACTAAGACACGTTTTTAAAATAAACTAATTGTGCCAGAGCTGCACAGTTATTTCTAATGAAAACTGATTTTTAAAACTTGCTTTGGGAACATATGAAATTTTACTACCATTCACTTTATATGTTTGATAAACTGGAAATTAACTGTGGGGTTTGATACTAGTTTCAATGCGTTTATGACAATATTTTTTTATAATAAAACATACAATTTTGAAGCTGATGAACCACTGTAAATACCGAACAGATTAGAAATTTAATCACCTTTTATGAACAGAAAACAACATTAAAACAAGGCAGATACCCATCTGTGTGGTTAACTTGCTTTAGCGAGCGTGACTAACAGAGCAGTCTAACTGTTGATAGGCAACAAACAAGCTAACATAAGGGCATGGGCTGACGAACTTTTACAGATCGTTGAAGTTTATGTTCTTATTTAAGGATTGTCCTAAAATCACTCGCTTGCTTGTAAAGTTGAATATTTCTTCGTTCACTAATAATAATAACAACAACGTTGCAGTATAATATTTACTAAACGACAAGGAAAAATTCGGAGTTATTAGAATGACCTTCACAAAGTATTACAAGATAATATCTCTTAAATGGAATAATAAAACTGAATGCTGACTTTACCTAAGTATTTTAGATGGAGAGGCCTTCATTATAAATTCATGGACGACTTTCAGAGGGCGCCATCATGAGGAGTAATTTCCTAATTCGAAATGAAACGATGGTATACTTTTTAGATATTGAATTATCCTCAACAAATTAAGCAACTTTTATTTAAACTTTTTTTTTTCAAAATAGAACCTTGAGAAGTTACAGATTGTTTGAAACGATTCATACTAGATAAAATAAACAATAAATAAGTGTTTCTCTTCATCGTTTTATTAAGAATGCTGAAAATAGCCTTCACTAATATTTAAACACTTAATATTTATTTTAATGGAAATTATTCTGTAACATTTGAGAATGTATACTGCGCCACACTCCTCACGTATTCCTTTCTTCATAATTTTTTTTTATTGTAGGTGAAGAAGCACAGTTAACACCCTTTTGGGGTTTTCAGATGCCCACTGATTCACATTATGTTTACATGAAAAGGCTTCCTCATTAGATTATAATATGTTGCTCAACAGTGAACCATCTCTGCAATTGCATTATACAACCATTTACAAAATGCTACGTGAAGCTGGTAATCTCTGTGTGCGGGTTCCTAATACAAACATATATAAGTAGGGCTTGGAATTTCAGGCACTATGTTACAAAAACTGAAACATATTAAATTAATTAAGTTTGAATTTTTGTGTCATATGAATAGTGTGTTATTTATGCTATGCTTTTTTTTTTTGAATGGTGTTTAACGCCCGTTTTTACTACTGAGGCACCATAGGCGGTGGATACTGGTGATACATGAAATGAAATGATAAATAGGGAAAGGTATTTTTTTATTAAAGGAAGGAAACGTCCCAGGCCTAAGTTTAGGGTACCTCCCCGGCATTTGCCATTTATGAGGACTGAGGAAAACCTTAAAAGAGAACTTAAGTCGGGAAGGACGGTCCTGGCGGGAATGGAACTCCAGACCTCCCGCTCTCGAGTCCTCGATTTTAACGACCTCGGGTGGTTTATCCACCCTGCAGTCACGGATAATACCAATCAAGCACTGTCTGATTGATATCGTGGATTCTGTGTACACAATGATGTTCTCAAATTAAAGCATTGGTCATCCCGCAGTACCTTGACAATTTATGTTGGGTTGTAGTAATTGCAAAATGTATTTCATTCATCTTTAAGACGTCCCCGTCGGCATGGGTGTGTGAAAGAGAAAAATAACTGTGCAATGAATTGTCGAGGTACATCCTGGAAGCATCGGGCTGTGACTGCAGTCGCAATTCCTCTAGATTCCGGTGACACACGTTAACTTTTCAGCTCATTTTATATGCATCAGAATGTTATCTCGCACCTTAATTACATCGCGAAGTCACTAATGACTAATAGTTTAGAGAAGCAGTTTGGGTTATTTGTGCTACTAATTTAGACCCATTTGTTAGGAACTATACAGTGGTAACCCAAGAGCAGGCAGTTTTTTTTTGCAGTCGGTTGCTGTGCAGCGTATCCGGCTCTCCTTGGTCAAGGACAGAAAATATTTAACTTGTTTTTGCTGGTCAGCCAGCAGTTAATTGATCTCGAGTGTCGGCTGTGGAATATAAAGGCACTCCTTTATTTTGTAGCTTCATATCCGGAAACTTCAAATTTCGGTAGCAACATTGAAGAAGCGGTTCATCCTACGTCATAATTAGAGTACAGGGCCCTGTTTCACAAAAGTGTGGTCTAATCCGTACAACTGTATTATTGCAGGTTCTTGTAAAGTGTGGTCTTGTAACTTTCTGTTTCACGAAAGAAATACTACACTGGTAGTATTAATAAAAAGTTGCGAGTGTGGTCATATAAAAGCAAGAGGGAGGAAACAGCTGTTTGCCATATTTATAATTAGGTTATGTCCGCTCTTTAGGGATTTTTAATGCACGGAGTGGATCATTGTCATTTCTGCAAAATGGGGCTTGTTTTTTTCTCAGACATAATGATAATTTAAATACTTTATTATGTATTTATCGATATTCAAGCGTAATAACCCAAGGCTGCATTTAGGAGCATCAATTTCAGCCATCAAGAGATGGCAGAAGAATCGCTTTTCCCGATTGCTCTCGGATCATTTGATTGGTCCACTTGATCCTTTATGTTTATTTATTTGTTTATATTGCTCGACGTCACGTGCAGAGCAGAAGAAAAAAAAAACTTGGGAGAATTGTGCCACAAGAAATTATACTAAAAGAGAATGAAAAGAAATTATTTTCGTGGCAGTGGCAATAACCTTAAAAATACTTAAAACTAAGATACTGGTCTGAAATACGCATTTGGAACAATAAACGTCAATATCAATCATAAGCCGTAATTTATTTGCACTTAACCTAATTTTATCACTACACACAAATATTTATTCTTTCTTTATACATATCCCTACTCATCTTTATCATCATTTTCCCCTAATGCTTAACACTGGCTTGCAAAATCATTAAAAAGGTAATAAATTTTGTGCTAGTATTTGAAGTTATCAATGTTCCTACACTTGTAGAGAAATTTATTCATACTACCAGTGCCCTACTAATACTAATACTTCGTGGAGCAGAACTACGAAAATTCACTTGTACATTTGTAAGTATGGAGTAGTAAAGTACAAGAGTAGCGGAAATCTTTGTGGAACAGAATTTTACTAATAACTACAAGTTACCAGTCAGCTCACTTATCATGTATTAGACCATACTTTTGTGAAAGAAAACGCAGGACTCATGCAGTTGTACATGCGAAAGACGAATTTTTTTAATCTTGCTTCGGTTTGTACGGTTTCCCTCCATTGAAACGAGGTATCTCTAGTTCTGGAGTTTATATAACCTAACAATAGTCTCTAGTCCTGCAAACCATTAAGCTTAGAGTATAACACTGAATCAGTGCATTTAAAACAATTTGCATTTGATTAGGGCGGCGGGAGAAGTTTGGGGTCGTATTTGAACCGATCTTCTGATTGAAGTGAGTTTTTCTCAGCCTAGAAAACAAACATTTGGTAACTTTAGCAATTCTGGTTCTTTCATTCAGTGTGATTTTCCATCTAGTTGCCAATTTATCTTTGAAAAACTAAATAATCTCTGTAGTACATTAGATGTTAAAAATAAATTAGCAAATGAAGGTAATTATGCCCTGGAAGCAGACACAAGGTCTCTTTTCTGATTTTTAAATTATTAACAGTTTATTTTTGTCTTCAATTACCGAGAAAAAATTGACTTTCATAGTATGCACATTAAACCAATTCTATACTAACAATATTTTTTTTTTTTTTTTTTTTTTTTACAATTTTGTTATTTTAGATACAAGAAAATAATTTTCTTGCGAGATGCCTTTAGAGAAGAAATTGTTAAAAAAAAAAAAAAAAAAAAAAGTTTAATTAAAAACAAGGAATCCATGCGGAGCAATAACATATTTTTCTCACTTCCGTGCTATCCTTAGCCAACAAACATACAAAGGATAATACATTCCTGAGGCTCAGTTCATAAGTTCCCGGATTATTGTTAGTATAAAACTGGTTTAATGTGCATACTATGAAAGCCAATTTTTTTTTCTCGGTAATCGAAGACAAAAATAAACTGTTTCAGTCAAAAGTAATGGGAAAGTTAAATTGACTTTAATGTAAACATTAAATCCAGACTTCTCTTCTTTCATAAATGTTATTAAATAACTGGCTGACTGGCTACTGTCCTCCAATGCAAGTGAAAGAACACACTCTCTTTGAAAACACTCATATTTTCCATGTTGACATTGAAAGTGAATTGGATTTCACTAAAATAGTTTTCCCTCATCCTTTTCGTTACTACAAGAAATTCCCATTACCTCTTTGCTTTCCCGTGTTACTCTACTAAACTTATATCGAGTGTCTTTGGCTTCTTTCGCAAGCTACCAGTAAGCAAAAGTATCCAAAAGAGAGTAGCTCTTTCCAGTAAATGATGTAAACAAATCTTGAGGTCAAGGAAGCACTAAGCAGTAACTAGGACATGTTTCAACATTGTGAAATTGAATTTAAACAGCATATAGGCATTAACATGGAAAAAACATCTGCTAATGGGTGAAGATTATCGAATGTAATCATAAAACATATTTAATATTTTTATAGCGAAATAACCATATGCGAGGTTGTTTAATAAGTCCATGAAAATGCAAAAGGTGGTAGCACTGGATTGTTTTCAATGTTATCTTGGCAACGTGGTGATTGTTGAGGATCGAAGTACATGGTTGTAAACAGTTATGAAGCTTAATTTGTGTTTGAGAGCCATTTAACTGTAAACAAGCATTCAAAATAGAGAAACAGTAATTTAGTATATATCCACGACATGATGCTGAGTGATGGGAGATTGCAGGTGCGGGAGACAGCTGAAGCTGTGGGCATTTCTGAAGATCGAGTGCATAAGCAAATGAAAACGCTATCTGCGAGGTGGAAGCCACGTTTGCTAACTCTTGACCAGAAAAGAGAATGAGTTCTCACTTCCGCGAAAATTGGCGCTGTTTAAAAGGAACCCAGGTGAATTTCGGAGATGATATGTGGCAGATAGCGAAACCTTTTTCCACCACTATACACCGGAAAC
The DNA here is from genome assembly GCA_030762175.1 of Metallyticus violacea. Lineage (NCBI taxonomy): Eukaryota > Metazoa > Arthropoda > Insecta > Mantodea > Metallyticidae > Metallyticus > Metallyticus violacea. Next base: position 19,090,299 of record CM060838.1, on the reverse strand, counting down.
GAAGATTCAATCGAAACAGTGGGTTGCAAGAGAAGAAAGCGAACCGAAGAAGGTAAAAAACAATACCCTAGGGAGGAAAGATGATGACTGTGTTTTGGGGTTGTCACACCTTAATTTTAATCGAATTTTTGGAAAAGGGCAAAACCAATACCCGAGAATATTACGCTACTGGAGTAATTAAACGACGCGCTCAAGAAGAATCGTCCTCATTTGGAAGAGATAAAGGTCCTGTTCCACCAGGATAGCGCGCAAGCGCATAAGTCTGCAATTGCGTACACATAATTAATGAATTCTAGGATGAAACCCTTTCTCATTCTTCTATTATCCGGATTTGACTTCCTCAAACTACTTTATGCTCCCTAAAATGAAGAAATAGCTACCAGGAGAGATATTCGCATCAAATAAAGAGGTTGTCGTCGAAACAAATGCTGAAGAAACCGTATTGTATGGATGGGATGAATAATTAGAGCATCGTTTGAATACGTGTGTAAATTTGAAAGTAGATCTAGAAAAAAAGAACTTTTTTTCAATACAGTTATGTCTTCTTTATATTTCTCACGGTCTTATCGAATAGCTCTCTTGACTTCGGTTTTCTTTTAGTCAACGTTATAAAGTCTGCATGGGACGTCGAAAGTCGAAACAAGAAAGAAAAGCAATGTGTCTACTTAACAATTTTTGGGGACCAAACTTAAATATGTAAAAAAAAAAGAAAAAAAAAAGGACTAATTGAATTCCATTGTTTGCGAACAGATGGGAGAGATGAAGGTATTTTAAAACTAGGTAGAAAATTGCGAAATGATTGCTATTTTGCTTCTGAATAAGAAAACATATTTTTCATTAAAGCGTGTGCAAATAATGATCTCTATACTACTATGATGAATATCAGAGTTCTGTTGTAATATTTCAGCCTAATTAAGCAGTTAATAGACGCAACCGGCTCTCAAAAAGACTTGAGTCCAATGTCCTGTGGAATATTGCTCCAATATCGCCACTGGTTTGAAGCAGAACCTCTTGAAGGCAACAGATAGGGCCTTTACATACGGTACTGTATTCATTTCCTTGTTAGATGTCTATCTGTAAGTTGTCTAAATCGTGGAAGCATAACGTGTCGCATTGTAATATTATTGTTCTGCTTGTGTTGCGACACCTAGCTGGTTCCTGGGTATGCGTGTATGTTACTCAGGAACAAATAAAAGATTTTGCCACAACCTAATTAACACCTTTTTCTACATTTTGTTTCTATTCTAGAGGTATAATTAATTCCTTTCTCTGTTTACGTTATACTTGACACAATAGGTCTCTGGACCTTGTGATATTTGTGATAAATGGAGTCAATTTACACACACACACACACACACACACACACACATATGGTTAAGCGCGATTTGATTTGATTGGCGTTGGAATGCACAGCCACAAGGGTCTTGTGTGCCCTGCTTTAATGCTAACTTTGGTTTCAGATCTAGAGCTTTAGCTTTAGATAACTCTAGAATCTCTCATACTATCTTAGGAATTAATCTCCTAGAGGACTGTGTCCTAACAGAGATGTTCTTGTTATTCCCAGAATTTCACGCTCTAGTAAGATGCATTTTGCAGTCTCATCAGCGTGTTTACGAAGACAGCAAGGGGAGTCCCATCATCCGCAGGTGTTTCCAAAATAGTATCCAGAAATTATTCTAGTAGCTTTCCTAATTTGCTTTCTATCCTATTTATAATGTCCTTAGTCACATTGTATTGGATGTTTTAATGATAATTTTATCCAGACCGGGAAAGTTCTTCCATCTTATCTGATGTTTTTCTTGGTCCATTGATATACTGCGGTTTCTAGCAATTTCTTGCTAATGCTGCAGAAAGGTTCCGCTCCTGTGAAGTTATCTGCCGCTTCATTGCATTTTATGTCCTGATGTCCGGGCATCCAACACAGTTCTAATTGCTTCTTTGTGAAAAGATTAATGAGAGCTTGGAGACATTCCTACAAGTCTATTGTTTCTATCTGTTGACACGTGATCAACACATAAGGAGAGTTTTATTTTTGGAAATAATCCATAAACTCCAGCTCCTGAAGAGTTTCCTAAGCTTGAACCATGTCTAAAGAATATTAGACCCTTAGGTGCAGTAGCTAATTTTTTTCCAATTTTGATTCTGAATGATTGTGTTAAATTGTACTTTGACAGATGGCATGTCAAGCACTATGCTAGGTAATGTTGTGATTGTTATCGAAGAGTGTCCAGTGTATAATGAGTTTCTCACAATTGCCCACAGTACATATTTATTCTATGAGCTGCCACTCTGATCTCTGCTTTAATATATAGGTCTAGTACATACCATAGTTTCATAAATATTATAATTAGTAGCGCTTATATTTGAAACAGATAAACATGAAGAGACCATATCATGTTTGTACAAAAGGATAAAAGTATACAATCTCATAGGGTGAAAATAGCAGTTATAAACATGTAAAAAGTAAGAAAATATAATAAATATTACGAAGTATATGAAGAAAGAAAAATGTACACCTCTCTCTATATTTAATTATCTTATTCTAGAGGTTTCATTATGTTTTATTATTTCTATCATAACAAAAATTGTCCTAAGAAGAGTAATTAGAAAATTCCAGCTGCCCAAAACCGTTCGTTCAAATTTTTTGAAATGACATCAAATGCTTTCGTTAATGCGCTAAATGTTCCACACGATGCAGAATTTATAATTATTACCAAATAAAAACATTAGTGTGGTGTTGATAAAATAATTATCATATATATTTTTTGTATTGACCTCATTGTCTCGGAAAAATTCCTAATTTTTTTTTAAAAATTACTTTTTCATAATTTTCACGAAAGGAACTCTAACTTTAGTTGTCAGTAATGGCAATCTTTGTCTCAAATCATGCCTCTCTAGCAGTAAATTCTTTTTTTTTTTTTTATGCAGTTGTAGAAGAATAACTTTTCAGCATCTTTAGCATTATCAACCACGGAAGCAATTTGTATGTCTGGGTCATCTACAAGGTTTACATCTAAATTCCTCCAAATCCAGGAATCCTGCACAGACCCTGCCATGTAACATCTGCATTGATGCCCATCTCTGTCATTACATGCAGCTGTGCATTCATGTCATGTTGACCCTTTCTAATTGCATATTCATGCTGTTATATTCGTGATGTTTTTTAATAAGCATGTGTCTATAGTCGATTGCTCCAATTGCCATTGGAAATTATGGTGCTCGGCTATGGTGTGTTTGGAGTTTGTAGCGGGAGATCCAGATTCGATTCCTGCAGAAATAATAAACTGTAATTATAAGGTATTATGATTTAATAATTTATTAATATGTGTCTTTTAATGTATATAATTCTATGAAGTGAACAAGAGGCAAAGATAGGGTATGTGTAATTAAGACGCAGTATGTATGTATCTTTGCTGCGACAGTCTGGAGCCATTTGTAAGGTCAACTTTTCAATAGCACAGGACCTTTTCTATTCTATCTGGCCTCTGTTAAAAAGCAATGTGCAACAGCTACTGAACTTGAGGCCGTCAACAAAATCTTATTGCAATTTCTTTAAATAAGCGCAGTTCAGTCCAGGGGGACAATTAGTCTAAGACGTGCAAGGCTGGTGATAATTATATGTTACGATGCTCTTGCGCCCGCAGACACTAATCTGGAAGTGTTTCTCAGTGGTCAAGCTACGACTGGCGGCTCTTTCCTTTGTCTAACGTCACAGAAATCTTGTAGTCTGGCCGTATATACTCCACTTCACAGAAAGTGTCAAATCCGGAGCTTAAGCTCTTGTTTTGCCGATTCATCTCCCTGAGTAGGTGTAATTTTGGTAATTTATTACACGTCGGTGTGAAGCCAATGATTTGTTACCAGGCAGAGGAGTGTCAAATTCTTTCGAAGGGAGCGTAGAAATATTTTGCATGGCAGTTGGCGTGGTAAGAATGGAGCCAATGATGTCATCGCCTGGAACGAACTTGCGTTAAGTCCTACTCGGAATCAATGAGTGTTTACATGTTTATACTGGACAAAGGGGAATATATTGTGTCTATTGTTTTACCACTGACGTGGAATTTATTAATTACCACCTTTATATAAATTATAACCAATATATTAATTAATTTTATGTCATTTTTCAATTTTAATGATTGCAGGGTCATTTTTATTTTTGTGCATGTGTTGAAGTATCGTACCAGAATGCAGAAATACCCCAGAAGCCATAAAAACTGAGCTGGAAATTTGGGCAGGAATGCCTGTTGCCTATTGTAAACAATATTGTTATATATGAAGCAAGTGAACCGTTATTACTTGGGGAATTCTAAAGCAGGGTTCTTGATGTTTATTTTGTGTACAGTTAGAGAGCTGTGTGTTTGTTGTAGTAGGGCAGGATAGATATAATAAACATATGCCAGCTGCGGGGGTGAAGAGACAAGGCAACAACCTCTCGACGCCTGAGCTAACTTATATGTATGTGACATGCTGAGAGTCATATAGACATAAAATAGCCAATAAGAGAGATGAGAAGGACATTATGCGAGTCCTTCAGGAGACTGACGGACTGCCACGTTTATTTAAGCTTGGAATTTTGCGGCCCAGCGTAGTATTAGTATTCAGCTCTGAGTCATCAGTTCATTAGTTCAGATTGAGTTCTCAGGGCGAGTTCGATTCAGTTGTTGCATCACTTCTGAATTATCATCATTTCATTAGTTCTCAGTTCAGCAGTATTCCGATTATGAGTTGCTCGTTGTGGGTCAGTCCAAACTCTCAGTCGTGTATCAGTTCTTAGCAAGTTTAGCATTATACAGGTGTTTTCAAACTTTCAGTTATACCTTTCCCAATTTTTTAAGACACGAAACTCAACATTTTTATATAACAGTTCTCCAGTTATTGTCATGCCGCTATAAACTGTGAAGGTTCTCCCCCAACGCCCCCAACTCCTGCTGTTACACCCATTTGTAACAATAAAATGTCATACATACCACACATTAAAGGTGCAGTTATAAGGCCAGTGAAATGTCAGCTCCAGATACAATGAATCAGGTTTTACTTTGCAGCGTATTTCTGAAGAGTTTGCATATGAATTTTAAATTAATATAGTCACTTTTTTGTCTTTGAATTTTTTTACGTTTTTCGATGCTTTTAGTTTTGAACTGGTTGAAAACGTTCTTCAAAATTAAGAAAATTCGTCCTGATTTCTTTAATAACCGTATAGGGGGGGTTGTTTGCGATCTATGGTAACAATTCAGCTTTAACTTATGAAAAACCATGGCTCCATAAGCAGTCATGTACTATACGATGGTCTCAAACTTGAGCTCTCTCTTTGTATCGAAGTTGCTAAGAAGTACAGTGATGTCTATTTTATTCCACTCCTCTGTTCTGCTTCCAACGACCCTTTTCAATAACTCAAATTCACATATATCCATTGGATGTCACTGTAAAAAATACAATGTATTTCTGTTTCTATACATATTCTATATTAAAAAAAAAAAGGTTTGAAGCAGATGCATTTTAGATGCAGTCAGATTGTTAATTTAGATTCAAATTCTGGTTGATAATGGTGTTCACAATAGTAACCGAGATCCCCAATTTCAATGAAATGCTTCTCTGTATTGTTAGGATCGCGCCAAAGACAAATACTATAACTTTCCGAATTGTCTCGAGGGTACAGGTGTTAGCTGGTCGTGAATTTGCCTGTTTCTTGCCCTCTGGAATAAGTGCTATTCTGACCTTACCTTTTTCGTTAAGCATACATAAGATGCCTTTCTTGCAGATGGTGAAACCGCTCTGTCGAAGTTAGATTCGCTTCCGAAGGTTAAAGTGCGGCGCTATCTTTTAAAACTTGTCACCATACATTGCAAACAACCTTTTGTATTTCTGCTTCCCAACTAAGGAGTTGAAGGTCTTTCTGGAATAAATATAATCTGTGCTTCCACTCGTTCATTTACATTTTTGGAATCGCGTAATTCTCTCTCTCTCTTTCTCTCTGTCTGTCTCTCCTTCTTCCATCTCTCGTATTTTTCAACTGTAAGAGGCGTTCAAAATAAACCACGAAAACAAAGATAGTTTAGTAATATAATATTTACTTGAAATACGCTGTCTATTATAATTTATATTCTTGTAAAAGAAGTCTCCTCGCCTACAGAGACTTTTTCAGCTGCGTTTCTTAACCGTGTATTCCATTCAACCATCTGTCAGCGAATTGATAACGCTAGCCGGCCGGCCGTTGCGTGAGTGGCTAGCAGATGGTTGACTGGAACACACGGCACCGTTAATAGATCTCTGATCAATCCCATATCTTCTGCAACTACAGTATGAAACCTCGGCTAACCAAGAACATTCTCATCTTAGTATGCATTTTAGTTTCATTAGTTTTCTCTCGCAAATTTGTAACTACATCTGAAAGAATCCTGTTGACTTTACAGGTTACACCTACGAGTCCTCTTTAGGTTTCTTAGGAATATAAACAGAATAAAAGCTAGCCAAGCGTTTTTCGAATAATTATCTTACTATCGCAATTGTTGGATTGAAGACTATGTGTAATTGAAATATTTATGGATAAGCTAGAGATAAGTGTATAACAGTTATGTTGTAGCTCTAAGAGTTTTGAACAGAGATACGCTAGGAAATATAAGTACTTTTTATTCCATTATAGGTTTTTAGGTTAATTCGTGCCACTTCTGAAGCACCATCTGAAGTTACTAAAGATGAGGTTTTCTAGTTCTAAGTTGGGCTAGTTTCAGTTGTTCCTCTTGCTCCTTTTTCTTCTGCAGTTTCTTTTAAGCCTAGAGGCTGCCGGTCTCAGATACATTAAAATGGCTATATCCATCACATTTTTGACTTTCCTACATTCTCCTTTCATTTATAGTTCATTTTCAAATTTCCACATGCCCTCTTCAAAACTGTTTTATTTTAATTGTCATTTAAAAACTTCCATATATTTAAACTCTTTTTTGGTTCTAAAATTCTGTCTTCAGCAATTGTTCTAAAAATATCACTTTTATATTTTTTCTTTGTTCTTTCTTGATATGTATGGTGCAAAATTTGGATCAATATAATAAAACAAGAACTGCCGTCATTTTAAAGAATTTTAATGTTGTTTCTGTCTTTCTTTTAGATATTTTCATATTGTGCCATACTTATAGATAAATTTTGTGGTAAATATTGCAGGAAATGTTAAAATAATACAACTAGAATAGATAATTTGTACTAATACTTAACCATCAACGATGATTCATGTTGTCTGTGATTTCGTATTTTTTTTTTTTTTTTTTTTGCTGATGTGTAAACGTTGTAATCTTTAATTATTTAATTTAACTTAAGGTTTTATGCTCATAATTGTAAGATTTTTATATTATAATTGATCATTTATAAAAAGATTTTATCTCATAACATATTTTTCATTTTAAAACCGATTGATGTGTCCATAACTAGTTTTTACGATACTTCATACAAAATATTATTAGATTTCCAAGTAGAACTTCACTTTATGAATGTGTATACCTTTAACTACTGTAATTATGTGTTAGATTTTTGAAAAAAAAACCTTTCTTTTACTATGCATCATAATGCATTTGTTTAATAGCATCAAAACCATTTTCGTAATTGGCAAGGATTAAAGATGCTATTTGAGATCGTGAATAATTATGGATGGAACATTTCTTTTCTAGTTTAGCTTTGTATGATGTTTATTATTATTATTATTATTATTATTGTTGTTGCACTAAATTTGTTTTCGTACAGAAGAATATACTTCATAACATTTGTTGAAAATGTTAATAGCTCTATTGAATAGAATTCTTACCGGAGGCAGGCCATTGCCTGTTGTTGAATAAACGAAGAAACCAATGGTGACATGTCGCCAATAAGACTACCCTTACACCTTTCTCCTTGTTTGCTAAATCTCCAAGTGTCACCGGCCGCGGTAACTTTGCAAGAAGTTCGACGTGGTTCGCTCACCAGAAGCAAAGGTTTCGAAACCGGGCAGATTTTCAGCAAGAGCTGGCGAGGAAGGGGGGCGGAGAATTTCTATACAGCCTGGTGAACCACACTTACATTACCAAAAACCACTGAACAATTTTTAAGAGAATGGAGAAGAAGGTCGTGAAAAGTATTGGGAATTAAACCGAAGAAACGAGAAAAATACGAGAACGCCCCCCAAACCGACTTTGACCACCACGGGGATAGAACCCGTATCCTCAGTCATGAAAACCCTAGTGCTCTCCAGCCAACTGTGTTATTGGAAATGCCTTTATTTCTCAATCAAGTTTAGTAACTATAGTGTGTATTTTGCAATATTTCACTCCTTACAAAATGGCCAAATTTTTCTTAATGACCCAAGGGCGATAGGTCTACTACCATTTTTAGTCTTTAATTTTGACACAAAATCCTTTGGTTCATTTCTATCATAACAGAATTCCTTAGAAATAATCCATTTGGCTCGACGTTTGTTCAAGAAAACATCACGAAATTAAGCTTGCATGCTAATCAGAACCAAACTTGGCTCATGTGAAAGAAAAGTTAATTTATGCCAAGATTTTCGTCACATTTTTAAAAACAGCAAAATTGTTTCGCTCATTTAATTATTTTAATTCCTAAAGTAGCAAAAATAGGATCCAAAGGCCATCGTCATTTTCCTTAGTTGGTCTCTGGTGTATTATGAGGGCGAAGTTCACTTATAACGAACCTTCAGAAATCTGTCATGTGTTAAGATAGGCTTATAATGAAGGGATTGCGTCATGAGGCTTGCCCAAGTGCATGAAATCACTGATGAATAAAGAATGCAGAGGGCGTACGCTAAGCGGATTGCAGGCACCGTTATTATTGCCATGACTTGACGATGAGCGCATTTCATACCTCATTGGTTGGCATTAAGCAAGGGAATTACACAGCAACGGCAGCTAAGATGTCAAGCGGTTCATATTTCCATTACCGCAGTTCTTGCTGCCACATACACGCACGAGTATTTGCGTTACGATGAACACCACGGGCGAGAAACTGCGTGAGCTGACCGCAATATCATCTTACAGAGATTCTATCATGTGGATCTCACCAATCTGTCGTTTAATCACAATGGGTTATTGGAATATATTTCAATGGAGAGTGAAATATTAGTAATATCAGCATACTGGCAACGCTTAAGGGATAGCAAAATAGTCAGCAATTAACTGCATAGACAAAACTAGCAGGTTAAAGGTTTGGGTTTATCCACCTGGCTTAATTTATATGTAAAAACTTCCTTTAGTCTAAAGGATGAATATGGGAAAAATTGCAGAGTAGCTCGCTAATTTCTACCCGATATCAGGGCATAGTTGCGCGCGGTGGTCGTCTTTTCACGTCATTTTATTTCCATTTTATAGAGGTTGAACTCTGTGCGTAGCACTATAGGTATACTTAAAACTTGGCACATGGCATATCATTAAGATGGTATTCGTCAAGGAATTACGAAATGCTGTATCATTAACTCGATATTACTGTTTTTATAACAAATGCTCTTTAGTAAACTGATGCTAATGACATTATCTCGTTTATATTTATATATCACGTCTTCAGTATTGTTTTTTATATCTAGAATCCAAATTTTATTATAAATATGTGAAATGTAAAAGGGAAAAAGCCACGTGGAAAACATTTCTCACACATTTTCCTAAGCGAAGCAGTTTCCTAAGCGAAGTGCAAACCTCGGGAGAAAAACATGTTAAGTATTATGAAAATTCGTCATACTTTCATTAAATGGCTGGACACTTGTCCTTTCATGAGCTTCTTGGCGCTAGACGTGATAAAACAAACAGCTATCGCTATTTGCCAATTTACAAGATCACTCAAAGTATCACGATAGTTTTATCAGCTTTATTATTTTCCAGCAAACCACAACAGGTTTTTGAATTATTATCAGACTGCTTTTTCTAATAGCTTCTCAAAATGTTCGTCGTCCATTATTAATGATATTATTTGTGATTATATAAAAATTCCTTGAGTTTCACACCACTAACTTTGCGATATTAGTTTCTAAATACAAAAATGGAATGGAGTGTTTATAAATACATTTTACTAACATTTTTCATAAGTCTTATTTTAACATGCACGAAGGCAAAAGTATTTTTCAGAATTCAGGATATTTTACGCATTGAAATCCAGCAGGTGTCGGAACCATGCGTAGACTTTCCTCTATCACCGGGAAAATGCACAGTCGAGCGATGTTTAAGAAGGGCAAGCAAATGGAATCGCTTGGAGCAAGGTCGGGGCTATACGGAGGATACTTCAGGACTTCCCATTTTAAATTTCAGTGTTTCATTTGTTTTGTTGATAGTATGAGGACGCGTTTTGTCATGTAAGGGCAACTTTGATCGCTCGCCGACTTGTAATTCAGGATATTTAAGATGGAAATTTAGGATAGTAAACTGTATATTTTGTTTTTGATGATATTCCTAATATGAGCCAAACAAAAATAGAAGGCAGTTGAAAATCCTTCGGTTATTTCTATATCATAGGCAATATGATGTATATTATTTTATTACCCAAAAAAGAAACGTAACGATAAACAACTTTGCATTATAAATAAAGTTCATAACAAATTTTCACAGGTGGCATGCGTGACAGGTCCTCACATACATGTCCGAGAGTGAATGTATTTATATAATTTAAATTGTAATAATTATTAAATATTATATAGTCTGTAGTAACAAGTAGGAACATTTCATGTATCACCAAAACAAAATGGTTACCTGGACGCATACTTCCTTGACGATAGGGAAAAGACTGCCTATTGTAATCTTTTGTGCTCTCACTTACTGATAATGGCTAGAGCAATGGGCCTTTCTATTGTGACAAAGCTAAGTGCTTGTAGGTGTCCGAACAATAAGTCCTTTGTATCTATAGTTGCTAGAGATGCTCTGAAATTCGTTAAAGTTATAAAGGGAAAAACTGCTGGCAATGACATCATTACATGGAATGATCATGAGCTCCTCAATGAGGAGTCAAAGAATTGATGGATTTAAAGTGAGCGCGTTTGGGAGCACAAGAGCTCACTAGTTATATTTTAAAGGCTCAGGTGCCATGGGCGCTAGTATGTGGACCCCGTGAGTTATAACGACCATATGGGGGCACTTTTAAATTAGTATATAAGTTGAAGACGACGCAGTCCCAGGCATCTACTTCTTCATCTTTTTCGACAATACCGTGCAGTAGAGAACAGGATACTAAAGACATTTCCAGAAGGCATCTCCGGTCAGTACAATACAGTACAGTACTGACGCAGTCATAGATACAGTAGGAAAGTTTTTTTTTTTTTTGAGTAGTGTTTAACGCCCGTTTTCACTACTGAGGCACCACAGGCGGTGGACACTGATGATACATGAGATGAAATGGTAAATTGGGAAAGGATATTTTTTTTTTTTTAAGGAAGGAAGCGTTCCAGGCCTAAGTTTAGGTACCTCCCCGGCATTTGCCAGTTATGAAGACTGAGGAAAACCTGGAAAAAACCCCAGTCAGGGAGGACGGTCCTGGCGGGATTCGAACCGCAGACCTCCCGCTCACGAGTCCGTGCCTTAACGACCTCGGCCATCCGTGGCGGTCAGTAGGAAAGTGTAGACAAGAGGCATATAGATACAATTTCAAGTGCGTATGTAGCTCGGGGCATTAAAGTCATAGAGGTAACGAAAAGGCGGCAGACAACAAATTGTCGTTTGAATAAGCACTTCTAGGCATATAATGAAACAAATTTTCGTGTGATTTGAACCCTTCCCTTTTATATCTCTTCTCCCGTGACTACGAGGGCACAAAAGGGGTCTTCGGGTCCCTCTAAGACCCAGGGTAAGAAGTGGCACCCTCGGGTACATTCAACATCAACCATTAAAAATCCCTTCACATGAATTTTTTTGTTTCTGAGACTTGATGGTTTGTTTAACACTTTCTTGGCATATAACTTAGGTTTTCTAACAACTAATAATACACAAAATATATACAATACACAATACAAAACCTAGGCCTAAAGAGAAAGAAATACTGTAAGTTCAATGCTGGCCTCTACTTACATAACAATGTAATATCAAGCCTGAACATAAATAAGCCCGCATATTCTTACGATATGGCTTCTTGCGTATCTAATTAAATCGCTACTAACGGCCATTCTCCTTAACGGACTTTTTACCCCAATAATAATTAACGAACACTCTACAACAAGGAAACAATACATGTGTCACAGTGTTCTGTGGATTTCTAGTAATGTGGATTTTAATTTTTTGTTGGTAGTTTCTCACCGAGAAAGGTCTCAATTATGTTTGAATATTGCTTTATAAACAAATACTGGATATGTTTTATCTCACATTCCAGCTCATGATTTACATTAACTCGTTGGGTTAAACGGAATGTATAACTTGACAGCGTACAAATGATCCTTGCGTATCAAAGGAATGCGCTAGGAAGACGATTACACAAGTAGCATTCGTTCAAGGTAGACAACTTGTACATGCAATAAAGCAAGAGGTTGGCATTGGTGTCTAAAGGAAAATTACTTCTAGCAGGGAAAAAATTGTAGCTTCTTGTTTGTTTGCAGTCTTGTCTCTAATTATGTGCCGAAATCCATGATTTATTCTTTGGCACAAAATCATTCGTTGAATAATGACAGGCTATCCCAAAATCGTATTTTGGCAGCAATAACAGCGATTCGTGATCTCTCTTATTATGTGCTGTTATAGCAGTTATCTCCTCGCATATATGACATTACACTCATATTATTTAAATAAGCGGGCTTTTCTCTCTTTCTTAATAAGCTGTTAGCGCTTGAGGATTGTACTCTAGCACTTTGAATACCTCTTTAAATCACGTGTTCAAGTCTATGATTCAAGAGTCAAGTAAGAGCTTTAGCTCTTGGGCAGAAGATAAAAAACATGAAAAAGAAATATATAGGCACGGACCTTTTGAGTCACCTTTTCACAGTGCAATGGAGTCTCTTCTTTCACTCTCACTTGATCATATTTTCACAATTAGCTTATTTAATTGCAAGTTTCTCATTTTTTTCTTGTTTATTCAAGCTCTTATTCTACAATCACTGAAGAATACCAGGTAACAAACAACTTAGTTGGTTAAATTGCAATTTGAAACGCACTCTAATTCCATTTTGGGAAAAATGCTGCAAACATTTCAACATTTTCCAATCTTTTGCTAAAATTCACTTATTTTCTTAATAGGTCTAAATTCTACACTACAAGCCTGCAATCTGGAAACGTGTGCCCCCTTCGAATGGTGCAGAATAGCAGCACTTTGCACACAAGGAAGAAGATAGAATCACATAGATTCAAAATGTTAAATCTAAATATTTTGGAATGTCCTATGTTTGAACACCGAGAAGCTCCAAGCAATCTACTAAAGTGTACGAGTAGTAACTGTGCATGGAGTATTGCTTGGCGGCATTCCATCCCACTTATTGCAGCTCAGCGGGCGAGGTAATGAAAATGACAAAAGAAGTAATTGTAGACGCGTGAAGAATAGTATGGTGTTGAGCACTTCATTAAAGAAAAAGAAAACTTGACTTGTAAAGTATGCCAAATAAATAAGGAGTTTGAGCCCTTCAGAAGGTCTGCTTCCATACCACAGGCCGGGCAGGAAACGTTTACAAAGCGCAAGGTACTGTCACATCGCACCAACAAACCTCGTCCTAGCAATTTTCTCTATAACGTAAAAAAATTAAAGGCATAAATCACATTGAGCCAAAAAAAAAAAAAAAAAAAAATCAACCTGAACCAACGGAATGAAATGAAAGGAAATGGGAGAGCTGAAAATTCGTGGAATGTAAATATCCATTTCAGTATCCATCTAAGTGACGAGGGAAAACTACGAAAAATCCCAAAGTAAGAATGGCGGACTCCAAAGAATTTGAACCCGTGCGAGTCCCAAACGTTACCACCTGAGCCGCCATTGGGTAGCAAGCGACGAAGAAATAACTTATTAGATTTGCAGAAAGCTCCTATACACACCCTGGGTATAATGGTTACAACATTGCTCTATAACTGAGTGCAAATAAGGAGGCACCGAATCGAATTCTGTTTAAGTAATATTGGCTTCCTCAGGTTGTTCCTTGATCATGAAAAGATCGGAGAGCCGAGGTTTCATTGCGTAACTCAATTCATTAACTGCATAATGGCAATGTTTTCTGATGTCGATCATTTGCCAATCATGCAATGGGTTTCCACACTTAAGAAGATCTAGTCTCAATTCGCACATTAGAACCTGACGGGTCACAATATGCTAGATGATGAAGATGGGATGAGGGTGTCGATGGAGCAGTGGAGGGATAAATGGCAGAGGAAACTGAAGCACCTGGATGAAACCTAGCCAGACATCGCTTTTCCGCCATAAATTACTTTTACGGAAACTTGAATCAAACCCGGGTCTCCTCGATGTCACAAAATCGGTTTAACCGCTCAGCCACGTCAATATCAATCATTAATCTCGAACACTTTGGCAGTTATCATACCATTCAGAAAATACCACGTACAAAGTCGTTACTAGATAAAACAAGTTGACACAGTGAAAGTGGAAATGTTAAATTAGTTTATAAGCTAAGATGTTTCACGGAGTTTTATTTCTTTCATTTTAAGAACAGTGACACAAGCGGATATGTCCATTAGACACGCTGGTTGCGGCATTCAGCACAGACCTTTCAGCTGCGGAAACTGAGATTTTATACGTCGGCAAAACATAATCGTCTTCTGCTTTTTGTAGCACCAAGGACAAATGGAGCTGTCATTGGAACGAATTCAAGGAATTACAAAGGCATGGGGATCGGCAATTTAGTGTCGGCTTTCTTTTTGGCTTCACAAAATGGTATTGAACCTATCAAGAGCTAGTCTTTTGTCTTTTCATTCCTGGTTTAAAAGGTTTTTAACACACTTCTCCAAGTCATTTATTGTTACATCATCAAGACAACGGAAGTACGGGGAATTAAGTAAACTGTTATATTTTCACCATCATCAAAACCACTGCTATTGATAGCCGAGGTCGTTAAGGCACGGACTCGTGAACGGGAGGTCTGCAGCTCGATTCCCACCAGGACCGTTCTCCCCGACTGAGGTGTTTTCCAGTTTTCCTCATAAATGGCAAATGCCTGGGTGGTACATTAAACTTAGGCCTGGAACGTTTCTTTCCTTTAAAAAAAAATCCTTTCCCAGTTTATCATTTCATGTATCATCAGTGTCCAGCGCCTGTGATGCCTTAGTAGTGAAAACGGGTGTTAAACACTATTAAAAATCATCATAACCGTGATCTTTTCGGAGGTTTAAAGCTGGGATTTTGTTGTTGATTTGATTTATTTAGAAACGCTCTTTAACATCTCAGATCATCAAAATCCCATACAAATAAGGGCGTGAAACAGCCGATAAATTTTGTTCAGAGGTCTCTTTTATCAGGCTTAAGGTTCTTTTTCGTGCCGTAAATCTACGACAGGAGATCCACGGCTTTGCTTCCCTTCCAAAGGAAGCCATACTTAGGATTTTACACCCGAAAAAATCCATCGATCCTGACCGGGAACGAACCGCGATCTTGGGTTTAGAAGGCAAGCATGGTTACCACTACACCATCAGACCGACTTAAAGCATGGAGATTGCTGGTTTGTGCAATCCCCAAAAGTTTCAAGTTTTAATTTTCTATAACTATTGTTTAGTACGATATTATGCGTATATCTGATGTAGCTGTGTATCGGTAACCTGGTGGCGTATTTCAATAAGGGGAGTTTTTTTTAATAGTGTTTAACGCCCAGTCTCCTCGGTTGCTAAAGTAATCGATCTGTGCAGCTAAGATGAACACTTTTGGTATAAAGAGGCTTGAAGGCTTCTACTGAAGTTAAGAATATCTCACTAATGTTATTTGATAGGATTAAAACCCGAGTTCACTGGATTATGAACATTCAATTGGATTGTTGAGAAGGATATTTCGAGCTTTGCTTTGTGCCTATGCCTGCAGGGGGGACACGTGCGGGAGGAAGGGAGACATATTCTTATTCCTTAACATTGTTTCTAGATAGAACACGTATGCCCACGGAGCCCCTTCCCCCCTCACCGCCCAAGAGTTTAAGGACACGTTTGATCCTGTAACTGAACCAACTGAACGAAAAGATGAAATGGAAAGGTGAAAATTTGTGTAAAGTAAAAGTAAATCGCAGTATTTGCGTAAGCAACCATGAGAAAGCAGGGAAAAACTCAAAAGTCAAGAAGGCCGACTTCAAAGGATTTGATCTCGGGACTTCTGCTGAGCTACTCTGGATTAGGAAAGCTATGGGCTATTTGCGACCCAGGGTTTAGGTTTTCGTTTAGAGCTGAAAGAATGGGGACAGAGTAATTTCATTCTATTTGCTCTTGTATTAAAAGTTGAAGGCGCAGGAATTAGCCAACTACAGAAGATTCCATCGTTGAGCCAGGCACTTGATAAAACATCGATACTTTTTTAGGGGTACACATAAAATCTCAAGGGTATCCTCACAGAGTAAGATCTGTTTCCTAAATTGGCGACTCAACGTGATCTGATTTAAAAGGCGCTAAACTTTCTCTGCGACTCACAGCTATTTTTGCTTATTTCCTCATTTATCTGTGGTCGATGTCAATCAGTGTTGATAACATTTTCAATACGAGAAAAAATAGAATACGTAAGAAATTCAAAGTTAATATTTGATGTACACTTTAGATTTATGAGCAAAATTTCGTAACTTCCCTTATCAATATCTGATGACTTTCAAGAATACTATTAAATATAACGATTAGGGTGTTACTGGTTTATTGCAGGCCGGAAGTCAGTAATTTAACTCGTGTTCGCTTTAGTGCTGATTTGTTACTCCCTTCTAATGTCGGCGAAAGGTGACGAAATTAGAAATGGTACAGCTCTGTGCATGATAGAGCTTTTCCGTTCCCCTACAAGGTAATTGGGAAATAAAAACACGATTAATTCCATCTCATCCGCTGCTGAAATTAATTTGTGTCAATTAGTGACACAATCACGGTACGTCGACATACTTTCACTTGTCCCGATACATATTACGCGGTGAACTATTGAATCGAACCTTGTTCACATGTTCTCAACATCAACCTGCTGATACAAACATAACCTAGATATTACAGAAGTGACCTGTTTCTTCTCATTTGCAAAGTGATCTTGTTATTCAAAATGAGAAAGTTAGTATTTATTTACTAGTTCTTTCTTTCTTTCTTTCTTTCTTTCTTTCTTTCTTTCTTTCTTTCTTTCTTTCTTCCTTCCTCCCTCCCTTCTTTCGTTTCTTTCTTTGTTTCTCTCTTTCTTCCTTTCTTCCTTCGTTTTTTCTTCTTTCCTTCCTTTCTTTTCTTTCTTTCTATTTTTCTTTCTCTCTTTCTTCCTTTTTTCCTTCGTTTTTTCTTCTTTCCTTCCTTCCTTCCTTCCTTCCTTCCTTCCTGTCTTTCTTTTCTTTCTTTCTATTTTTCTTTCTCTCCTTTCTTTCTTCCTTCGTTTTTTCTTCTTTCCTTCCTTCCTTCCTGTCTTTCTTTCTTTTCTTTCTTTCTATTTTCTTTATTTCTCTCTTCCTTTCTTTCTTTCTTCCTTTCTTTCTTCCTTCCCTCCTTTCTTTCTTTCTTTCTTTCTTCCGTTCTTCCTTTCTCTCTCTGTCTCTTCCTTTCATCTGTCTTTCTTCCAGTCACGACTGTTCAGAGCAGTTTTCCATGAAAATGCCTCATAGCATGCCAGGGCGTGATACTATTTGCAAATATCTTGAATGGAAATATCTTTTATCTCTTTTTCTTTCTCCAGTATTTTCCGTTTCTCTTCTTGCTCCCTGTCTCTTGCTGATATTTTCTATTCTATAGGCAATTCTTTATTTCTTTATCCTCTTCAAATAGAGCCTCCATACTCTGAAAGGAGGACGTGCCCTAATATTTTAAGCGCCATTTGGGTAAACGTTGTTACAAGAGATTACTTTTAACTGTAATTTAAACTTTCTAGAGTTTAGTCATCATTTCTGTTACATAAAAATAACCTCGAACTACGTAATCTCGAGTTTCCAATAACCGTCAGACTTGTGGCAACATCACGAAATAATAGGGAAATTCGCATGTAGAGCGAGTTGATGTTCAACCTAAGAAAAGCAACAATTATTCAGTTTTCCCGTCTCCTAGATATGTGTTTACTTCCCTTATATATCTTTAAACATGGGCAAGGAAAAGTCAAAGCGAACGCGTATAGTTTTAGCAAACATGAAAAGGACGTTATTATTGATGTGGTGCTAAAATATCAGGAATATTAAAAAAGATTCGATCTCAAATACGGATAAGATAAATTGTCAAAGAATACAATAGTTCTATTCTGAAGTATCTGCATTATAACCCCCAGGCGATATAATGGGCATGTGTGTACAGTTTATAACACCTAAAACTTCCGCAAAGTTGCGAATGTTATAGAGACCTAGCATCAATTTCTTTACATTTCCCTCTTCGGTTGGCATTTTGATGAATTGAGGTTCAGAGCTGCTAATGCTCTAATAACTGGCCGTTTCTTTCTCCACTAAATATACCTCTATAACTATTGGGAAACTCCCCTCGCATAAAACCTTAAATTTAATAATACCATGAAGGCAAGATTTCGCTTAGTTTGTGATTGTAATCGGAGACGTAACGTCTGTTCCACTTCTTGAACATCTTTTGCTCAACGAAATCGCATTTTGACTGTTTTATCATTCACTTCTAGGAACGGATTATTTCTCTCATGAAATACACTAGGAGCACGGTGAAATTCATCTCCGGATAAGATGTCGGAATAATCAGAAATCTGCACAATTTACCGCCTGTAAGGTTAAACTAATATCACCTACAATCGAAAGCAACTCTGCTGTTATTAAGCGGAAATTCAAAGTGAAACGTTGAAGAAACGTTATTTACACGAAATTAAAATAAACGTTACTAACTAGTTTATTTATAAATGAAGTTGTTATGCTTGTTTACTTTGGGAAATGTTTTATTTAACAATTCTAAACTATAGTTGGTGCTTTAACTTGTGAAATTTCGCGAGCTAGATTTAATTTGAGGTTAAGATGGAATAATCTTAGATTAGTGTTTATACAACCAAAATTTTCAGTTAATGATTAATTTTATGCCACAAAATAAAGTTAACTCTTTATATACAACTGATCCTTAATGAATTAAAGAGCTTTGATCAGCACCACTATGTTTTGACTTGTAATTGTATTGCTAATGTGCGATTCCTCATATTAAGCAGTATAAAACAATGGAATGATTATTCTAGTGTTAATTAAGTAGCACTATAACCTTCTGAGAATACTTTTGGGCGTCTACATTTAATTTGGAACTTCAAAGAAAGTAATCTGAAAGCAGACAAAGAATTAACTGATTTCCTAGCCACATATAGCCGGAATAGCCCATTTTTTAGTTTGCTAACAGCAGACAGCCCCTATTTGGTCCCAGCAGCGAATTTCCCTAGTAAATCGATTTCAAAATCGCTCAAAACAATCAGAGATACTAGCAAGAAACTGCAATTCTTACAAAATACATCTTGAAGTCATATACTTTGATGGCTGTTCTTAACATTCGAAACCTGTGAATTTTTCAGGTACTTGGTTCCAATTTAATCTATCAAACAACCAGCATAAATATACGGTGTATTAAGAATTAAAAATTACAACTTTTGTCAGATTGTATACTATTACAATCGAATGTACTGTTTTAGTAACGTTTTGAAAGGTTTATATCAAAGTGAATAACTAACATATTGTTATATTTGTGGTTTTGGCAGATTATCATGTAGACATTTATAATTTAAAAATAGCTACTCTATAACATCAGACTTAAAGTAACAATAAATGTTTCTTAAGTTTACAAGGCACGTCAATTAAAGTTGATATTCTTATAATAAGTAAAGATTTTGTATCGTGCCTCCTGATGAATGTTGTTTATAGAGAATTTGTATTTTAGAAGCTATAGCATATCTTAATTATAATCCCATTTTTTTACTTCATCATAAATGTGCTCATGGGTTTTAATAGACCTAAAATTGAGTCATTTTTTTGCTTTTCTAAAATAATTTCAAACTTAGAACTAACAATTTTAAAAATTACTTAAAAGATACTTACAATGAAATCCAGAGAAGGTTTTGTTCACTAAACATCTGTGAATTTTTGCGCCTTTTTACATCAACCTGTAAGGGGGGAAAAAAAATATTACACTCTGAAAGAAGGAGAACTATAAAAGTTTAAAGGGCAAGAAAATAGCAATAAAACTACATAGATGCATAGAGTGACAAGGGGATGTAAACATGCCGCATATGCTTTAAAAATAAACATTTGTAACGTTAAAAAAAAAAAATTCTTGAAACTTCATTCATGAGTGCCCTTATATGTAAGGATTCATAGATTTCATTGAGCTTTTTTAGGA
The DNA here is from genome assembly GCA_030762175.1 of Metallyticus violacea. Lineage (NCBI taxonomy): Eukaryota > Metazoa > Arthropoda > Insecta > Mantodea > Metallyticidae > Metallyticus > Metallyticus violacea. The sequence goes on along the minus strand of CM060838.1, from coordinate 19,069,918 downwards.
AAACACTTTTAATAATTTTCAAGACATGAACTTTGATGCACACTTTTTATTGTTATTCCGTAGATGTAAGTATCTAGATCTACAGCTTCTGTTTATGATCCGACAAATCCGTAAATATAAATTTTTGTCTACGTTTATATATTTTTGCCAATAACTTTTAGGAATTTTGATGTGAGTGAATAATGCTCATAAAATTGCTCATTTATTGCATAAACACGCAATATAATTTAAGTATATTTAAAATAAGAGTTTCCAAATACACTTTTTAATTATACTTTCTCTCTGATGTGAAATGTATGCGTGAAAAAACCTAGTGATAAAAATGCAAATTTATGTGTGTCATAAAATACATTCCTTAAGATAAGCTATCCACTAAACCATATTATACACTGAAGATTATGTTATACGTGTAAATAATATTAGTATCAAATAAATGTATTCGTGGGGATTTAAAATCTTTGCTCATAAAAATACATGGGTTGGCAGAAAAAATGTTCAATTAGAGATTTGTATCTTTTAAACTAAATTCTAGAATTATTATTGAAATTAGTCATTTCCGGACTATTTTGCCATGGTCGTTACTTTAAATCAATTTTAAAACCAAAGCTCCCATCGACGCTACAATTCATCAGTGGACTGAAAGTGCCTGGAGAGACAGAGATAGAAGAGGGAGGGGTTAGGAGTGTTCAGAGAGTTGTGGTGCAGACGTTGTTTGTTCACCAGTAACGAATTCCAAGTCTTGCTTAGCTGAAAACCTCTGTCTTTGTTCATATTATCTGGCTGCTGCTTTATTTCTAAGGTTTTTCTTCTTTATCTATTGACTCGCGATTTGGAATAAGAGTTAACATCCCTGGAAAATGACAAACGCAGATTCGGGGTTTCTACAATCCACTAGACCACTGTCTACAAGCTCGAAAAACGCCTAAACAATTCCCTAGAATCTGAATTAAATTTTACACTTTTAGAACATCTAGTTCTAGTACAATTATATAGGGACTCATTAAAAGATCCAGTACTGGTGTATCATCAATATATAATATTTTAGTATGGATGAAGTTACTATTGACAGCATATTTACTAAATAATATTCTACAGGATGGGAAGTGTACACGTAAAATTATATGTTAATCGATGATTAGATCTTCAATTTGCTCTCGCAGCTTTCCAGATTTTTAAATGATTCTAGTGATACCATATATTAGGGTCCTTAAGTGTCCTTTGCATCTCTAAAGACATAACAGATATTTGATAGAAATCAAAGTTAAACGTGAAATATTATCCCATTTGCACGCAGGATGTTACTGAATTTGGCAAAGTTTCTAAAAATGAAATCAACTTATGCTAGATATCCCAAAAATAGAAAGGACTAATGTTAACATTTCTGACATTTATACTTTTCAGAGTTAGAAAACTCTAAAGTGAGTTTCTTTATTTTTTGAAATTTTTTACTTAATGCATTGCATTACGCATAGAGATTTTTCTTAAGTAAGTGTTGCTATCCAAATTCGCTTCCCTGGTGAAATCTAGGCTAAATATTGGCTGCGGAGTGATTTATCGACGGCCCTTTATATGGATCGCGACACTTAGATCAACGAACATACTTTGCCAGAAGCTGTTACGATTTCAAATTAAGAAAGCTAATATAAAGTTTCCCAAAATCAAACTATTTTTGATAGTCTTTAGGGTAGTTTCCTCAGAGCTAAATTGATCAATTAAAATTCAGTGCGGTGTAATTTAATTGGATAGACATGGCTTATTATTTTATTATTAGTCTATAATTCTTATTGTAAGAATTATTGTCATTGTGCTTTTCTGGTGTCAATTATGGATTAATTAATATATTTGTAATAATTACCTTTAGTTTTCCTGATGTTTTCTAGTTTTTATGCACAAATAATTTTATTGTAGAAAATAAATAAATATACACATACTTGCATCACCTATCACTTTTTCTAATTTCTAATTAAATTCAAGTGGAGCATACTTTTGGAAAATAAATAGATCTAGAGTAGAAGGAGAATGGACGCTTAGTTCAAATTTAGGACAAGTTAAAGGCTTAGGATTATTTTTTAATTAAGGTATTTTTTAATTTTTTTATTTTTAAATTTAAATATTTCTACAGACTCCATAATCCTAGCAACGTTAATTTCAAAAAATATTTTATTACATTTTGAATAGAATGCTTAGTAAATTCCGCAGCTGCATCCCCCACATTTACAAATGATTTCCAATATCTATGTCACAGAGAATAGTGATTAACATAATTGTTACATTTGTTAGTTCTAAAGAGAGCTAAAGACTTCTGTGGTTAAAACAATTGTGAAACTACTTCTCGACTGTCACTTGAAGAAGATTCCACAAAACTATTTGTTTGCCAAGTGGCAATTGCTGTAACGGGCCACACAGAAGATAAACACTGACCTACAATCGAAAATCATGGTGTCACAATGTCGTTGGTGTAGTCTGAAGGCCGTTATCACCTAAGCCAAACTTTCCTTGTGCTAGAAAGTAAAGGTGCGAACATTTTATACTCCTGAGACCCACTGGAGCATTTAGATGAGCTTTCCATCAATTAAAAGGTGATCCAAAACGTTTGAAGGACCAACTCTTTTCAACGACGAGGGTTTCTGTCAGCCCTTTACAAATATATAATGCAAAAATAAGAACGACAACAAGTTATGGCTCGAAAATGTGGGAGTGGGAGCGAGTAGAAAATATACGACAAATTAGACGATTTTTCTTTTTTATTCTCTCTCATTCACTGAGGGAGAACTTGTGGTTGTGCTTGGTCTTCCTGTGGGTACAACTAATAATGCAAAGAAAATCAAGAAACAAGAATAATGCTATTTCGAATTCAGGATGGATCAAATTTGTTTGAAAACTATAAGCGTATTTGTTTAGTTTTCTCTAAAATCATAGAGGGGTTATATCTGAATAATACACAACATTTTTGTATTTATTTTAGTGCATCCAAATTTCAATATAGTACCAAACAATAAATCTACAGTACATGCACTATAATATAATAACGCTTTGTGTAAAAAAAGAAAAACACGTTGTATTTCTTGATCTTACAATGGCTTTTGACTGTGTAAACACAAAAATCACACCTAAAATAGTTTAAGATGTATACCAGTTAAATTAATTGCATCTTAACTAAAAAAAAAAGTACCTTGTACTTAAATAAAACATAAATAAATTAAAACAATTTGTAACACCCTTTTTCGTAAAAACAAGGTGCACAAGAATCAAATTGTATAAGTTATATTCTTATAATAATATTAATGAGATGCTTGAAGTAAGTAAACAGGGTGGGCATTTAATAGGCTATTATGATGACATCACAATAATTATAAAATATAGTGTAAGAAAATAAATCAAATAATAAAGATGTGAAAAATACCAAAAATGTAAATGTAAATATTGTGAAAACCAATTTAATCTAAGAGGGGCAGAGAGAAACATATTAAAATGAAGATACAAAATTGAGAAAAAACCGGAAGTAGATCGCAAAAATATTTAGTGGTCACCACTGAAAAAAGCTCAAATGACGATCACATATGAATGAAATAAGTAAAACACTATTTATATCTGTAAAACAAACGTATTACACATTATTCAGCCTTATTTAAAGAATAAAATAATTTTATTTTTTATTTTTTAATTTTATTTTATGAAATATATGTTTAAACTTCGAAAGAAAGCAATAAGAATAGTATTAAAATACCATATTCACAAAGAAATAGCTTTAGAGAAAGAAAAATCTTAGCTTTTCATCAAAATATATATTTGAATGAATAAAATTCTTATTTACGATAAAGCAAGTAAAGATGAATATTAACATGTGTACACAGACAGTAGAAGCAGTTATTACTATTTCCAAGTCAGTATACATAAATGGATAACTGTACAACAGTGCAATATATGGTGCTAAATGCTAAAATCCACTGCGGAATGATGTAAAAATAAAGGACAATATATTTAATCTAAGAGAGTTACAAAGTATTTAATAAATCAAGCATTTTATTCAACTGAGCAGTTGACAAGAAAAATGACATAAGTGCCAAAATGTTCTAAAACGAGATTTGCATGCAAAACGATCTGTGCTCCAATGCCAGCAAGTTGTTTGGAAAGAGAAACTCAGTAAATTTGTTACTAATTTAAAGAAAACGAAGTTTCGCCGAAATGGACAGTGGGAGACGAAGAACGTTTTCAAGAAGGGGTGATATGCAGAATTTAAGAAAGTAAAGAGCGTTGATAATGATAGGAAAATTGTTTCTATTAGTGATTGGGAGGGGAGGAATATGATGCATTGGACTAGCTGATTTACATGGAATAAGACCATTAAAATTGCAACCCCATAAGAGACACGTTAAAAGGATCCCACATTTTACAGAAAGAATGAGTATTATTGATCGAAAATAACACCAACACCAGCAGGTGTTTAAATTTGATCAAGTGAACTGTGGGAAACGAAAAGTGTGGGGTGTTATTCAGAGAAATTGATGCTCGTGTTGGACGAAATGCGTCCGCAGCGAAATGAATATGAGATCAGTAAATCAAAGCAGGACGAACACACAGACGTGAAGGATCCCAAAGGTCCCATCAAACAACAGAACGAGAAGACGATATTTATGCATTAATATAATAACAATGCTTTATTATTAATTTTAACACTATGAACCCCGGCCGTGAAAGCTTAAGATATGTTATAATGTTTAAATGATAACATTAATACTAATATTGTTTGGAGAGTACAATAACATACTTATTTAATGTTATAACTTAATAAATAAAGTACTTTTCTGATCTAAAATATTTTTATTTCTCAGTTTATGAACACGAGACAATTAGTAGAGACGTGCATTTTCAACTTATGTAATAAACGGATGTATAAAAAATAAGAAAGTATTGTTTTTCAGAATGTGTTGCTATCTTTAATTACACGAAACCTTGTTACACTGAATTTGTAGCTATTTGACTTTCAAATTTACTTTTGACCTGCATTTTACTCATATAATTTGGACAAACAAAGAAACAAAATTAAGAAGACAGAAGTTATTCTTTCAAGAACAAGATTACGATATATGAAGATAAAACAAAAAATTAAATTAACAGAAATGAACCTTAAATAGAACTAAAAACATCAGCTAAAACGTATGCCACGATGTCAACTCTCAAAAGGAACATAACCGGCAAACCAAGAGTATATCAGAGAACAAAAAATAAAAGATGGAAGAGCGAATAAGAAAAAGAAGCAAATAACGATCCTTAAGTTGTAGAGGACCACTGTTTGGGAACCTGTTGGCCTTGAAGAACCTTTGTTTTGCCACATTCTCTGCCAGCAAGCCCGGAATGAGATTACCGGAAAGAAATAAAGGCCAAACAACGTTATGTGCCCATTCAAATTTAAATTGCATACACTTAGAGTCACAGAGGGTGTTATTCCAGGACTCTCCCACATAATTATGTCTATTACACGTATTTGCATGGTTTACATGCATACTTCCTCCACAGATGAACGAGCCTTATATTCTCTTTGTGCTGCTCTGCATAAAACATGTGACGGTCATTATAAGATAGCGGAAAAAACATGACATTTCATATTTTAGACCACTCGGAAGAAAAATTGTTATGTTTTAGCTTGTGTAGAGTCCAAGAAACGCAATTTAATTTTGTATATTTTATAATATTTCGTATTTTTTTTACTATTTTGAACAACTTTTTAATTTGTTCATTTTGTAATCTTTTGACTTATTTTAAATGTCTTATATAGCTTGAAGTGATTTTCATGGTTTTGTCTTAAATTCTTTAATAAATTAACCAACGTTTATGAAAACCAAAGCAGTATAAATACTTTCAATTCCGATCATGTGTTGTATTCTTTCTACTTACTTGCTGTATTATTAGTATTGAAGTGCATGAAATTGGTCACTTAAAGCTTCCAATCTGCCGAAGAGTTTTAGAGACGGTAGGTATGAACTTTATGCTGCTTATACTTACGTATAGGTTGGGTTTTTTGTTTTTTTATTGTTTAAAAATTTTAGAAACATTTTAATTTCATTTCTAAATAGTATGGAGTAAATTTAGCCTAGTCTAGGAATAAATTTTAACAAATAAAATGAGGCCATACCTCATCACAAGCTGTAGAACTGATACACATTACAGTCGATATTCAAGATGTCAAAATAAAACAGAAGAGATTGCTGCTAAAATTTCAAGCGTTACGCAACTGATGGGAAAATCGTGATATATAAATACTGTAATAAGAAAATAAGTAAATTTATTGATTTATTATTTCAATGAAAGCCACTATAATGGAAAATATAGGCATGTCACAAATTTGAAAGTGTTTCTCTGAGGCATTAGAATTTGTCGTCAGGACCTATTTCATTTGTAAAATTTTCAAAAAATGGATTTCGATAATGCCAAAATAATAAAGGCATGCTTAGCTGGTAGAAGTTATATTCTTGTATAAAGTACATGCGCTTCTTAATAAACGCGACAGTGAAATCACGTGATGTAAGAATTCCATTGGATATTGAACGTTGGGGAGTAAATGAAACAGTTATAGTTCATAATTATTATGGTATTAGTACTAGGATTTAAAGCAGTACATAAACTTTAACCTCAGCAATGCTATGAGTTCCTCTACCATTGCCCATCAAAATTAGATCCACCCATTTTTTTTAATTTAATTTTATTTTATTTTATTTATTTTTATTTTTTTATTTTTATTTATTTATTTATTTATTTTTTTTTTGTGGTTTCCCCTGGTCGCTTAGGCAAAAGCTGGGATGGCTCACTAATTTTCGCTCTTTCATTTCATTTCATTCCTTTGGTTCTGTTACAGAGTCGAAAGTGCCAGGAATCGGTGAGCTGACGCAGTGAGGTGGTGATTTGCACTTTGCGTCTGGTATGGAAACTGTTATTTGCGCAATGATAACCGGCCGTGGATTCTGGCCGCCTGGGTCTCCCTCATCTTCTCCGTTCCGAGGAATGGTTTGCCTCAAACAAGGGTGTAGTGTCGAAATATTCTGCTCCACCCTTAATAATCCTATGCAGTAAACTTGGCGACACGCTAGAAGATAAGGCAAAATCTATTCAAGGAAACAAAAAGCTACAAAACATAAGTTCGCTTCTGTCACATCTTGTGACAAATATGTTATTTTCAATATTAGTTCAAATTAATATATTTAAAATTTAAATATATAATGAAAGTATATTAAATCTTAATGTCATTATTTCAATTTAGAATACGTTAATAAATGGTTGTATATTTCATATTTTCTTAAAATTATCTTCATAATTTTTCGCTCTCTGGTCTTTACGCATTTCCATGGAGCCTATTATCTTGTTCTCTGTAATAAATTTCAGACATCACATTTATGAGGCTGCTGCGTATGAAGTAAAGTATCCATTTTAATCCATTCCCTCCAATGGAAGGAGGATTACTCGGAGAAACGAAATTGAAGAGTTTTTGCCCTGATTTATACTTTAAGTGTTTTTAATTCCTATTTTAAAATAAATAGAATAAACCAGGACCATGCGTGCAACAATGCCATTCATTTCTGTTGCTGTGAAAAATGAAAAGAAAAGTACTTGTGTTTTATGTGCAATATATTATAAAAAAAATGTAAAAAAAAAAAAAAAAAAAAACAGACTCTGAAGCTCGCAAAAAGGTTATAAAACAAATCTATAACATGAAGTCAAAGTTGTGCAAAAACAAAACCGACAATATTAAAGTAACAGTAATAAATATTAAACTTTTGTAAAAGTTATTGAAAATAATTTAAAACCTGTACTCAAATCAACAACGAATAGAATTATTTTATCCATTTTGAGAATGTAATTTTGAGGATAAACTTAAAATACCCCTTTAGTTATTTGATTGTATATAACATTCCTTAAATAAAGTTTATACTATATATTGATACATGAATACACAAAATTCCCTTGCATATTATAATGGGAGAAGGATTCCATCAGATGAGCATTTTTCGTCCATGAATGTAAGTCTGCAGATGTCAATTATCGGTAGCAGAAACACTAGTGCTAGTGCAAGTGGTTATGAACACGTTCCGGGGCTGGAAGCCTTTTTTTTTTTTTTTGATTGATTGATTTATTTATGGACGCTCTTTAACATCTCAGGTCATCAGCGTCCCATTCAACTCAGGGCGTGAAACGGCTGACAAATTTTGCTCAGAGGCCTCTTCTTTTAGACTTGAGGTTCTTTTTCGTGCCGTAAATGTACGACACGGGACCCGCGGCTTTACTTCCCTTCCGAAGGAAGCCATACTTAGGTTTTTTTGGCCCGAAAAAATCCATCGGTCCTGACCGGGTTCGAACCCGCGATCTTGGGTTTAGAAGGCAAGTATGGTAATCACTACACCACCAGGACGGACTATGTGTTGAAGACGAGGAAGAATTCCGTATTAAAGCTAATTACTTTCTGTAGTGTCAGGGAAGTACATTTCGCGTTATATGTTGCTGGAACTATTTGGAATCCCAGAGAGAAAGTGTGTTGATTCATATTCCGATCCTTGTGCTGTACTGCCTACATACCACAGATGGCAAACAACCACGTCCTTGGCAGGGGGCCGGTTTTCATTGCTCGAGTCGCAATGGCGCAAACCAAATGTACTTGTTCAAGCTTCCAACGTGAGTCTAATGCTAAGGATTTAAAAATTGTAACTGCGACAGGAACATTTAAAACATCTCTTATACAAATCCTTTTTAGACATCAAGAACTCCTCATTTAACCTTAGTTTCATTCAATCAGTCTCGTAGTTTCAGAAATGTACTTTCTAACCGGAATTGTTACAGAGAGCAACTTATTTTAAGGTATGTGTGCTATACTTATTCAAAACGGAAGAAACAAACAAACGTTATGGACAAAATTTGGATAGAGGTAGAAGGAAAAACAAATGAGCTGAGGAGAAACAGATAGTGTGTTTATTATGACTATTTTACTCACGTGACATCATCTTAAAATCGACAAATGAAACAAAACAAAATTTTGAATTTTGACCAACCACAGACGGATTGCGGGGTTAAATTACTATCGAAAAATTTATCAAATTCTCGTTTTATCACGCAATGCATTTGTCTTGTGGTCGGTATGTTCAACTCTATAACCATACTATATAATCCCTGAACACGCATCACTTTTCTGTGTTTTCAGTAATTATAAATTTAACTAATCTAGTGTGTATTCACTCAAGCATTTTTTTTTTCTTCGCATTCACCCAAACAATCTGATCTCATTTTCTAAACTATGCAACAATATTTGCCTAAGCGACCATGGAACTGACTAAACATGTTGTTTAGAATGGTAGAATGTTTTCTGTTTTATTTTTTTCAGTTGGTATTAGACAATCGAACGGTAGCGACTGTAATAGTCGAGACTTTCGTCTATTTCATTCTTACTTCAAGAGTTAGGTATTCATAAGTATAACATTTTATATAGTTGTTAATAATCTTTACGCGAATTAAAAATGTGAACTACCTTTATTCTTATTCTATTCATGGTGAGTATTGTTTAAAAGTGCATTATTTATTTGAAATAGTCCCAAAATCGTATTTGGCTCTTCTATATTGGCATTACTGACAATCGACATTCCTACGTACTAGAGGGCTTTAAACTTTTTAATATTCATAATGCAAATATACAATTATTACAATATTGTAAACCAAGTTTACGGAAATTATATTTAAATTCTAATTTTATTCGTGAAATAGTCCTAGTGAACATAGGATATATTACTTGTGACAAACACAATAGAGTTGTAGGTAACAACAAAAATAAAATATAATTAACAAGACACATCTTTGCATATATACAGTCAACCTTTTATAATTTCTCCTCTAAGTGGTAACCATACTTGCCTCCTAAACCCAAGATCGCGGGTTCAATCCCGGCCAGAATCGATATATTTTTTTCGGGCGTTAAGTATGGCTTCCTTCGGAAGGGAAGTAAAGCCGTGGGTCCCGTGTCGTACATTTACGGCATGTAAAATAACCTCAAGCTTGAAATAAGAGGCCTCTGAGCAAAATTTATCGGCCGTTTCACGCCCTGAATTGAATGGGATGATGGATGTTTTCATTATCGAAGGGGTGATGAACTTGCATACCAGACAAAAATTTCGACGTGTAAGGAAATTGTAAATGTAAAGTGCAAGTTTTAAACTATTTTTACACAGATATTTAGGCATTTCTATATACTCTTTTAATTTTATGTTTTAAAATTTTTGTCTGCAGAATTTTAAAGGGAGTTAAATAAGATCTCATAATAATGGTGCGATAATTGTGTATTTATTTTTCAACAAATTTTTCATTTCTTCCTAAATAATAATCACTCGCCCCCTCATCCCGGAGTAAATTAGCTGAATTCAACCTTGGATGGACTTATTTGCGGCACCGCCTTCCTGTTGCTTGTCTGCTTTTCGTAATTTTGCTGCTGGTAGAGGTCTTTTGTCCGTTGAAGTTCGATTGTATGAAAAGAATAAGTGAGGTATCTAGTTATTGAATATGGGGAGGTATCAAAGTACTTAATTACTGTTAGTAGCCTGTACTCAAGTTACACACTTGACAAAGTGAGCGACCTTGAAGGTTGCATTAAGGGTGCTCATGTATAGGAAAGTGATTTCAACGCGTTCAATTGTTTATTCTGAAAGAGTGGGGGAAAGACACTCCTATCAACCGCATGACTTGCAGCTTACCACCATGCGTACACAAGACGTGGAATTCAGGTTTCGAGGTCTGCACTGTTTCTCTTAAAGACACATGGCGGAACTGCTATTTCACCTACCCTAAAGGGCAACAAGCACTTTAACCGGCTTGGACAACCATCTATCACAGCCTGATAGTTCCAGTTCTGCTGCAAATTGCATGTCAATAAAATGATCCATTAACGTAAAGACAACTTTTAAGTTCATTTCAAACGGTTCATACAGATGTCACAACTCTTTGCTGAGAAAGCGAGAATTAAGTTCTGAAAGTGTTTGACATAATGGTGAATTCAACGTCCACTTTAGTAATACAGCATCTTAGAACAAATGGACAAGGAAACGCATAACAATGTTTGCGCCCAGTGTCTTGATCTGTACCGTTGTTTGAGCTTTAGGCGAGGCGGGTAACGCCTTAACCATAGGAGCGAACAGCTAAAGAATGGTGATGAGTGGGGACCGAGCTATCATGCAAATTTTTCTTTTCTTTCCTGTGTACAAATTATATGCTGATATTTCTTTGTAATGATAGACATTAATTGCTAAAATTGTTAAAAGCATCACCTTTTAAATGTGTTCGTTTACAATGCATATTTACTTCCTTTTATAAAACTGATTTTAGGAATAAGACTGGAACCATTACCTATGAATGGAGTTAAAAATTCAGCACTTTAAGTATGAAGCAAGAACTCCAGAAAGAGAAAAATATAAACATTCAATGAAATGTAATCCTGTTTTCAATACAGTGTAAGTCACTCCGACCAAGCAAAAACTGCGAAAGGGAAAAGATAAACATCTCTTGCAATTCCAGTCAAACCTTGCTATCATTTACGTGCTGTACTTTCTGTGTAGAGGTTTATGTGATTTGTTCAGACTTGGGAGAGTGACTTTTATTCTCTTTAGGAATGGTAATTGTCATACTTCGAACAAAACTGCCTAAAATAGAAGCAAGAGCAAGTGAAAAATACGCAGTTTTCAAAGGAAATTTAAAAATGAAGTGTTAAGCTTAATTGGCATGTGTGTGAAAAAAATATTGTTACTGATAAACGCTTTCACAGTGATTCAACGTTTCAACTGTTTCTGTTCAAACAATTTTTTGTGAATATTCACGCTCCAGTTACAATAATGTTTCCATATGTGTGAAACTTCCCTAGCACCGGTATAAATTAACTGATCCGCATCTACGTAAATTCTTCGAAAATCATACACAACACAAAGTGCCTCACGAATCAACTCTTCGTAAAATGTTATGTGATGCATTGTTACAATGAAACAATGAAGGGCAATTTTGCATGTGTATCGGTTGCTGAAACAACATATAGGGACGGATGATATATTGCCAATTTTATAATTTAAGCGAACCATCTGTTTCTTTTCTGCTAGCTGTAAGTGAAATTGAAATCGCAAAGAACTCCACAAGTGCAAAATGTTTCATGGATTCAGCAAATTTACTATAATCAAACGGCATTTAGTACTAGAGAATTGCTTTTTCTGAGAGATACTGCTAATTACTTAATCAAGGACCACAATCCTCTGATATCTAAATTCAAAGGTTCATATGGTTCGTCAGGACCCTGTGTCTAAGCCTTGTAAGTGGTGATGGTGATTTTTTTTTTTTTTTTTTTTGATTTGGTTTATTTACGGACGCTCTTGAAGTAATCAGCGTCCCCGACATACTCTCCTAGTGAGAAATACCGGAATTATTTCTTTAAAACAAGAAACGTTTCGGAAAGTCTGAAATAAAATGATTCATAATGACTGATTTATTTATAAATATTAAGGTACTCTAAATAATAGTGTGTAACACTGTTAAAAGCGATTATATTTTGTTTGTACATTTGTTTCCAGACTAAAATGTCACTTTTAACACTTGTATCATAAATAACTATTGTTACAACACGATCTACTAGTGATACTGCTACATTAATATTACAATCGAAGCGGCAAAATAATAACTTTAGCAGCGCAAGTCATAAGAAATATTAATATTAATATAATTAATGGATAAAGAATGCAAGAAATTGGACGAATTTAAAAAGATCTAAATTTGATAAATGTAGTGAATTAAACGAAAACAAGATAAGGCAAAAGCCTGTAAAGACATGAAACAAAACTTGATTGGAATGTTTAGAGCCATGTTTAATTCCCATAGTCGTCGAAAAGAAAGGCCAGAGACTGCACTCGATGCGCTCACTTGTTTCCAGCATTGAGCCTTTTTTTTTTTTTTACTGAGGCACCACAGGCGGTGGACACTGGTGATACATGAGATGAAATGATAAATTGGGAAAGGCTTTTTAAGGAAGGAAACATTCCAGGCCTAAGTTTATGGTACCTCCCCAGCGTTTGCCATCTATGAGGACTGAGGAAAACCTGGAAAAAACCGCAGTCAGTGAGGACGGTCCTGCTGGAAATCGAACCCCAGAGTTCTCTCCTTAACGACCTCGGCCTCCGTGGCGGTAGCATTGAGTTTCCCATCTTGGTTTGGTTCTAGTTACTTCCTTCATGCGACTGGTTTAATTGTCAAAATAATTTGATCTTACATGGGTCTGAACAAAAGACTCTAACAGGACGTCCTATATATAATGCGTATGTCAAACAAATCGACGCAAGTGACCTAAACAGTCTTTATAAAATATTCTCAAACATAGAAAATCAAAACAGAGTCACAATTTGGTGTGAAAAACAGTTGTTTATATTTTAAATATTTATAGATGGAATATCTATTTAATAACTTTTAAAACTTGGAGTCAGCAATAATTAATTTGGGACAATGTGGGGGCGCATTTGAAAACATTCCCTTTAGCTCGAAGAAAGTATAACTGTACATGTTGAATTCTATAAAGTAACTCTCGACTTCGAGGTGTTAGCCAAGCCCAGCATAATAATGATGGCTGGAAACAGTTGGAGGTCGTAGTGACAGTTACGTGTAGATTCAGTAACTGGGACAAATATTATTACATTCCGTGCTTGATTACAATATGGAGAGCAGCGTATCCGGAGTTTCGAAATGACACTGTGTTTTGTTTATTGTTGATGCTGCATTCTTGTACTCGTTCCCATGTCTTATTCTAAATATCTTCGCTGTGAGACAGTCATTTGAATTTGCTCGTTTCTTCTTAGCATTGGATTTTCATCTTAGTGTGTTTCTGTTAGAAAAATAGATCGGTGCATCTCTAGAACAATATTTTAGGGTTTCAGGATGAAGGTCGTTAGTAAAATAGAAAAATCCTTCCGCTGCACAAAAGTAGTTCAATATGATAATATTGCACTTTGTATATCGTTCAGCTACAAATTTGTTTTCTGTATTTCTAAAATGTCACTCACTCTTCTCTATAGAGGCGTAGTTCCATTGCTTGAGTGCTAATTTTCTGTTCTCAATTAATTCTTTAAATTAAGCCACATCACAATTGTTTCCAAGCGCACGAACACCAAATTGCTGAAACAACGTTACAGCACACATTAACTACTTTTTTAAAAAAGAAACTCTTATGAAAACCTTTGCCTAGCGCAGGTTTAGCACTATTTTGTACATTTTTCTGTAAGTATAATGACAGTTCGTGAAATGATAACATTATCAAGCGTATTAGGCAATTCTGATTTATGTTGAATATTTATCGTCTGTGAACTTTGAATTGAATGTCAAGATATATTCATAAGGCAGCATATGATGTTCTAAATACTTTAAAAGATTTTACAAAAGTCAATATTTCCAGCCTTGGTTACAGTTGTTTTATTATGCACAGCATTTTCGTTCTCTCTAGCTTCCTAAGAAGAACATGCCATATCCGGAAACTCTGCAGTAGTGAGCAAAGCATTATTGTTCTGGAAACTCCAAAGAGCAACAAAAAAGATTCATAGTTCGAGAAAACGTGTTAATTATCTTATTTCCAACATAAGTTTGGCCCCCTTCAAAGTTAAAAAACTTTTCAGAGATATGTTTCATAATGACGAACATCAAATCAGACTATGAACTTTTTTCAGAAACAAGTGCGAAGTGAATGCTGCTAACAGATTTTTGCAGCAAGTATTTTGGTTAATCTTTCAGTTTTTATAAACATTTTTATTGCTGTTTAGAGACTGATACATTAAGCAGAGCTTGTACATAATATACTGTAATAATGTTTAATGAGTTAACTTGTTAGGATAAGTAAATGAAATGAGTAGGAAAGATTAATAGTGAAAAATAAACTTTAAGTGAAGTAAGTTGTTAAAGAGATTGAAATGAGTTAAGGGGACTTGAAAAATTAATAAGTGTAATGCTTAAATGTTGAGTGTAAATTTAAGAGAAATTCCTGTAAAAGTACCAGATAGCACTACATACCCCTGTAACCAGTGGTAGTATAGTAATGTAATAAATTAGGATAGAATACCAGCTATAATTCTTACTGGCTCGCAGTAATTTTGTTAATTTGGTATATTTTGTAGATTTTGGAATATTAAATTGGGAAGTAGTTTAGCAAATTTATATTTTGGTTTAATTTAATTAATTTTTTACTATTTTATTATATTATTTTAATCTAATTATTACGAAAATCTGAGAGTATTAAGAGAGTATTGTATTGCTTATAATAATAAATGGAAATTTCCCTGGTTTAGGAAACCAGGTACCAGGGTGAGGTATACAGATTTTTATTTATTTATTTATAATGTAATAATAAACAAACATTTTGTTTTCAAAATAAATTTTAAAATCATAATTCCATAATTATCATTGCTGGATAACCATAGAGATTAATTATTAATTTATTTATAAATTGCAATGTACTATTTCAGAAATTACTTCTCCAGTTAATCTGAACAGCCCAAGGCAATACTTACGAAATCAGATGCTGTTTAAACGTGCAGAAAATGCACTTGAAATGCCACTTTAGAAAGATGGACACACCTCGCCGTAACTTAAAGCGTTGTTGGTCGAGGTCTTCTACTCTTGTCAGCAATAAGAAAGCAGCTGTTTTTTATTTTAGTTCCTTTCGAGAAGAATGAGGACAGTACCATACACGTACTGGTCACGTTATTCTTCTGTTTTAATTGAGCAAGTGCACATTGAAGCATTCAGACGGTTCTGTTGGGGTTGGAGCTTTGGTGAGAATGAGAAAGTTAATTGCTTCAAGAAATATTTTCTCTTCCGTCTGTTCTTTACCGTTAACATATAAAATATTCATTTTAGATGCCCCTCAAAATATCTATTTTCTCCTTAGGGGGCATGCGTACACGAACATGGTTGTACAAACAGTATCACACAGATTACAAGTGTAATGTTTGGGCCAATGCGCTAACCCCTAAACTTCCACGTCTCTTGCCGGGCCTCCTAGCGTTTGCCCTCAAGTTCAGAAGATTAAAACGTGAATAGTGGCCATATTGAGGCCAATTTAGGAGTCATAATGAGTAAGATAAAACAAAACCAAACAGTTTTTGCACTACAGTAATTTTTATAGGGTTCTTAACCTCAGTAACTTTGTAACCTTTCGAAGAGAGGAATAGGAAATGTCCATTTGTTGATGTCGAAGTGATTTAGGAGAACGTTCCAGAGCATGTCCGATGTTATCTGACGTTTCTTCTGTAAGTACTGTGCCTAAGTATGCGTTTCATCAAGAAAACTTCTAATTTCACGAAATTTATTTATCACTCTCTGAATCGAACTTTGACTTGGAAGTTGAATATCAGGTAACCTCTCTCGAAACATCATGAGCATACTCTGTACTTATGTACGAATCGTAAATAAAGACTCTTTGGGAAATAGAATGCTTGAATTGAGGTAATTAATGCGCTGTATTACGCCGCCCAATGCCACACAAGAACACGTCTTTACGTTCCTAGAGTTAAACTCGTACTGACCTCCCCACTGACTTTCATGCCTGGGAACTGCAGAGATCGCTCAACTGCCGCCAACTGCACTTGGAACAGTCCCGCAAAAGGAAAAATCAGCCAGTGCCATGGCCTTCAAATATGGTCGTGATCATTCTGGCGTATGACAGTCAAGGCGTGCTTGTGGGTCATTCAGTGCGTGAGGGGACTACTGTGAATGTCCAGTATCAAAGATCATTTTTTTTTTTTGCTGTCACAACTGTGTCGTATGCACCAAACAGCCAGAACTTTTGAACAATGCCATTATTCTCCATGATGAAGCCACAGCTCACACAGCCGAAAGTGTCAGCGGAGGGGATAGGAAGTTCTTCCAAACCCGCCTTATTCACCCGATCTCAGTCCCCCTTTTTTTTGATTCGTTTTATTTAAGGACGCTCTTTAACATCTCAGGTCATCAGCGTCCCATTGAAATTCGGGCGTGAAACGGCCGACAAATTTTGCTCACAGGCCTCTTCTTTCAGGCTTGAGATTCTTCAGTCCCTGTGATTATGATCTCATCCCCAAAGTGAAGCAGCCATTTTGTGGGAAAATTTTGCTAACAAAGCGGGCATTTTGACAGTTTTTCGACGCAAGGAGGCTCACGTTAACAACTCATATGGAACAGATGGGTATTCAACGCCTTCTCCGTTGCTGACAACAAACTGTCAATGTACTTGGAGGCTACTTCGAAGGCTGCTAAACATCGTGGATTACTTGAGAGACACGGATTTGCAACCCCGTGTAAATAGTTGAAACTTTTGCTCATGCCTTAATAAATCAATTATGTGTTGTGTTTTGCTTCTTTCCTACAAGAACCACCTACATCCAGCATTCCGTTGGTGGCACTACTTGGCAGTAAATGTCATATACTTTCAATCGTATATCTTAGATTTTCCGTGTTGTCCCTTGTTCGCGAGAACAATATTTACCATCATTTATGACTTATTCCCCGTATAATAAAAATGGAATGCTGCAAGCTTGGCACAAATCAATTGTTATTTTATAAAACCATGTATTCTTCAAGTTTATAGAACAGATTACATAATGCGCTGAAGAGATCGATACAAGTCATGCCTAGAGAGGTTGCTATTTTGCACATACGCAATTGTTAAACAAAAAGGCTTCTTAAGCTTAGTTAATTTTAATTACACATCTATGTTAATTAAACATTGTTATTACGATAAAACAATTATTAATCTGCAAACATCTTGCCCGAAGAATTTGTCCTTCAAATGTAGCTCCCCCTTCTTTCCAGTGAGCAAATGAAAACCAAAGTGTGCGCCAAACGTGCAGAAATGTGCCATTAATTTGTATGTGAAACCCACTGGCCCTCGTCCAAAACAACACAATTGGAACTACATGGTCCGCATTCCTGACCGGCAAATGCTAAAGTAACATTTTGATAACACTTGAGCCAAATCGGTGACCCACACAGTGACAAACAGTTGACAGTATTAAAGTTGCGGTACAATTTTAAGTGGGTTTTAATGTCCTTGTGTGGTATCTTTCTTGCCTTGCTCTTTCTGTCTAAGCTTACCACATAATATCCACATAACTTATCTATCCCTTGAGCCGATTTCTTAACGTTAATGACATAAGAATTGTATTTTTTGCTACATATTCATTTCTCTTGTTAACAGAATAGGCACTTAATTTTAGAAATTGTTAGTTTCAAACGGATATGAAACTCCGATAAAAATAGATGGAAAAGTCCTCAAATATGTAAGCGAACATACATACTTAGGATAATGGATTTCCTACAAGATAAAATAAGAAACAATAATTACAAAGAAGGATCTTATTAACCTGGGCCCTTTTGGAAAGCATTTTGGGCCCTTAAGTTTATATTGTTAGACCAAACGCTAACTAAGAAAATCAGATTCCAGACGCTTGAAACCTGTGTATACCTGTATTACTATATGGGTGGCAGACATGGTCACTAACCGAAAAACAAAAGAACAAAATTCAAACTTGCCAAAGAAAAATGCAACGCAAGATCTTTGAAGGACAAAATACCTATTGTAGTAATAAACCAGTTATCTCAGACAACAGACATCGCACAAACAGCTACCAGAAGCAAATGACAATGGGGCGGTCACGTCGCAAGAATGCAGGACAATAGGTGGACCTACAAGATCTCCATGTGGGATCCCCGGATAGAGGACAAAAGGCAGACCCAGAAGAAGATGGACAGACCTCTTCAAGGAACATGCAGGTCCAGATTGTTCAAGAGTAGCAAGAGGAAGAGAAAAATGAAAATCTCTCGAGAAGCAACTAGTGCAGTGAGAAATGGAGTAACCAAAGAACAAATCAGTCAGAGTGTCTTAAACAGCATACGAACAACTAGCACAACCAAAATTGGTAAAACTACATTGTAAAAATGCCCGGTAATAGGCTAAGGTAATTCTGTACTAAAACCTCAAGGATACTTAAAGCCGGAAGGCATAATGAGTTCTTAACCGATGAAACAGACCAAATACTCGTATCTAATCTTGAGTGTTGATTACAACACATTTTTATTATTGAAAAAGTTATTTCAGATTATTATTAATCTAAAAAGCATGAACTGTGTGCTTTTCTGCAGTATTATTTCTATCTCTAAATGTTGCCGCCTTCATGTACTCGTTTATTTGTCATGATGATGATTTTATTCCACACATTTTTCTTCTAACTGTAACGTTAGGCTCGCAGCATTAAGGATTCCTGTCTGTTTTGTAATGAACCCGGTTGCTTAATGGTAACAGTAATCTATTTGAGTTACGTTAAACGTCATTAACACCTTGCAATCACAAAACTTGAAATTTGGGCCTTGCGGAACTCGAGTCATGGAAGGTTTATGACGAGTGCATTTCCTGGGCTAGAGCACGTCTACTGTTACGGTACCGAAGCGGAAATATCAAGGTCTTCATTTTTACAAATCAGAAGAAGGTTGCCAAAAGAGAGTAAATGAAAGAATAAGTTAATAGAGATTAAATTGCACACAACATACAAGAGGTGTAGAAGAAATAAAATGTCATAGTACAGGGGTCTTTTCCGTTGACGTACATTCAACCCAGGATATTAGATATACCAGTAAGCAATTTTAAGACGGAAGTGCTACAAGAGTGAAAATAGGCATTTCTCTACATTTATAACAACACTAGTGATTTTTTGTATGTAGTGTTTAGAATTAGATATTTATTGAAGAACAAAACTGTTCAACCTATTCCTATTCGATGGGTTGTTCTGTAAAATGTCTTAAAATTAATTTTGTTACGGTTAAAATACAGTGAATGAATGCATAAACACTTCGACAAACGTATGTTCCTGATATTAGCACTCCAATACTCAAGACTTACAACAGTAAAAGCTATTAACTTTACAATTTTAACTAATTTCTAACTCACACTTTTGTTTCAGTGCAAAGACTGTGCTGGTTTAGCTAAGCAGTTCTCTAATATTTGGTTTCAATTGATTTAATTTTAGTTATATCGGGATCAACATTTAACTTATTTCTGTTATAAATTAGAGGGAAAAATGCACATTCACAAAGGTAAGTAGTTACAAACACATAAAAAAAAAATCTTACAGGTCATTGGATATTCTTTTTTTCCAGCCAGCCAGAAGTTTTGTTAAATCCTTTTCTTGATTATTTGCATGAGACTTCCGTTCGTCTTTCTCTGAAGGAGGTAAGGTTTCTGGTAAGGTGTCAATAATAGACCCTTTAATCCAAAATTCTGAATCCAGGTTTTCAGGAAAGTATACATTGAAATCTGAGCTGAGACTCCCAAGATGTTTCTTAATATTCACTGCCAATTCACAATGCAGAGGAATTTCATTTCCACTTAAGAAAGCGTCAAACAATGGAAAGGAAGATGTTTTCAATATTCATTTATGTTATCAAGGTGTTTAGAAAAACTTAAGAGCAGTAACTACTGTTTTCTTAACTATAAATGCGTCTCGCAGCATTACGAACCAGACGCCGTCGGGGCAGAAACCATTACAAAGCACAAGTCATCCCTATCTCGTCCTAGCAGCTTTGACTCTGTAACAGAACCAAAGAAATTAAATATGAAATGAAAGAGCAAAACATTGGCCGAGTTAAAGATCCGTCCCAGCATTTGCCTAAGCGACTAGGGGAAAGCACAAAAAATCCAAGTGCAGGATAACCAACCCCAAGGGACGGGAACCCGGGACCTCCCAAATGCAAGTTGCAAATGTTGTAATTATTCTTATTAACAGTAATTATGAGATGTGATCGAAGCAGGAAGGAGTATAATGTACAGTGCTTATGCAGCCTTAATGTAAAAGATGGTCACCAATTATTGGGGATTGTGTTAAGAATTCATTAGATTTCAATTTTAATGTGCTTAATTACCTGTGACAGAATCAGTACTAAGATAAAACTGATGCACCTGTAGCAATGCTATTTTCACTTAAGAGAAATAAAATTAAGTTCTTCTGCATCCTTTGTCAAATCCTTAACTTCTTTTTAAACGCTAATCTATAATTAACAATTCTTTTAACGACGTAGTGAGCACATGCTTTCTTGCACAAACATTTCATATTGTTTAATGGTTATTTT
The DNA here is from genome assembly GCA_030762175.1 of Metallyticus violacea. Classification (NCBI taxonomy): domain Eukaryota; kingdom Metazoa; phylum Arthropoda; class Insecta; order Mantodea; family Metallyticidae; genus Metallyticus; species Metallyticus violacea. Next base: position 19,048,783 of record CM060838.1, on the reverse strand, counting down.
TTATTAGAATTCCGAAAATTCCAATAATAATGATTTTCTTTCCCTGTATATTTTTCTACTTGCTATGAAAGTATGCTGGTTGCAATAGAAACACATCATTGTGCATGTTATTGATTATTTACAAACATTCCCCTACTTTACATATGTTATGGTATTGTCACATTTTACAACCTGTAAACTCTCACGAATAATGTCATGACATGATTACTTTGTCTACAAATATTACTTAGTGACATCGTGAATACGCATCCCTTCGGAATTTCATTATCTAATTAAAAACCACTAGTTTGTCAATAAATGTAAATAAATTTTGTAAATCATACCTCTCTTGTTTACATATTCAATCATATTAATTTTTTATATTCGTCCAGGTTGTTGAGTGTTATCAATTTCTACATACTTGATTTTACAATGTGTCGGTTCTGGTGGTGTAGTGGTTACCATACTTGCCTCGTAAACCCAAGATCGCGGGTTCAATCCCGTGCAGGATCGGTGTCTTTTTTCTGGCGTAAAAATCCTAGGTATGGCTTCCTTCGGAAGGGAAGTAAAGTCGTGGGTTCCGTGTCGTACATTTACGGCACGATAAAGAACCTCAAGCCTGAAAGAGAGGCCTCTGAGCAAAATTTGTCGGCCGTTTCACGCCCTGAGTTGAATGGGACGCTGATGACCTGAGATGTTAAAGAGCGTCCATAAATAAATCAATCCAAAATCTGGGCTGAGGGGGGGGGTGATATACGACACGTCCTATTCCAACTAACTCTTTCCTAGCGTTCCCAACGGCAAGCTACATAGGTGGGGGAAATCAGATTAAAACACAAGACTTGTTTCTGTAAATTTTGACAATTAACTGCCACCAACGGCCATTCTTCTTAACGAACATTCTTTCCGGAAATAATTGTAAACAATGAGCCTGCCACATATTCAATATTGACCCCTCTTTCAGAGTTGCTTCCCTGTTAAAAGTAGTTACGTCGACGTAAAGATAATCCATTAACAATCAGAAATATTTACAGTATACCAAAATAAATTTTAATCAAATTATTTAAGTAATCTTAAGGGTTCTTCGTATAACAGATTTTTAACATTGGAGTGGAAGTTTTTGGTTGAGCGTAGAACTGAGCTTCATGTATCTGGTTGACAATTGGAATACAAGATTTTCTATTCATGTTACATCAAAGGTTCTAGAGCATTAATCTTTTCTTAGCATATAACAAGTGCATAATAAGCATGCACTTCAAAACACATTTCACCTATGTACTAGTAGTAATATATTTGATCGCAAAAGAATTGTGGTACTGAATCAAAGCGTTCAAGGAGTGAGTCTCTTATGCAATGGCTCTTTGTTTTGGTGGAAGGTTCCATGCAGCAATTTCCTCCTCTTTTTTCTTTAACGAAATCACGATGAGTTAATTTATGTTACGTAATGCTGGTCTGCGGTTCAGTAACCACGTTCCAGATAACGTATCATAGAAATCTCACAGTATGCCAAAAATATTTGCCATAATTTTATCCCTCGAGGACTAAAACTTAAATTTAGATCCTCGAGGTTGTTATTCCTGCTTTATCGTTAAGCCCCAGAAATAAAGTACTGAGTAAATGTTTCACACTTTTAAGCGACCCGGAAAGCCTGGAAAGACAGAATGTTATACAAATTACATTAAAAATTAAAACTAATTATTAAACTAGTTGTTTTAGATAATTTCAGAATACCACATTTATATTAACTGAAAGCCATACAAATACTTTCATGTCTTGCATCATTGGTAAGCGTAAAAACAACTTAAAAGTTTGCCGCGGCGAACAAGAGTTGCAAAGTTAAAACGAGTCCTCACAACACGATTCTACAAATTTGAACATCCTTTGTGCCAATGTAAAGAACAGTGAACATTTAGGTTGTCCATTATTTGACTGGAAAGTTTACATAAAAAGAATAACCATCAGCTGAATTTATATGAATTATTTTAAAACAACACCCGAGTTTGTTCTTTCAGTCTTTATTTGTATTAGGATATAAATGCTTCATTGACTATTGATGCGTCATAGCTACCCATATACTGTCGTTTATTAATTTAAATTCATATATCATTTCCTTGTATTTCTAAGATGAATAAACCAGCACCGAAATATGTTTATTATGAATCTTGTTTATAAACTCTTGGAGATATTCTGATTCCATGCCTTCCCATACTTGCTGGATAACTTTGCAGCGATGGTGTAAGCTTTTTAAATGCCCTTCCTGGATACCTGCTTCCACTATGTCTTATAAGAATGCTATACCTCATGCTGTACCCAGATCGATGCTTAAATTGTTACACCCCCAGGCCTACGCTCGCCTCCTTTTCATAAATATAAATTGATAGGGATGGTAAATCACTGTAATGGTGGTAAATTTCCTTTGATTGCAGTAGAAAAAAGTCGTAAACATCATTTTATAGCGCATTCCTGCTATGTTACAGAGTAAATCATTGTAATGCGGCGGCAAATCTTCTTTAACTCCGGCAGGGGAAAAAATACCTTCTAGACGTGAAAATTTGAAACCACTATCTTCACAACTATAGCATGGCGCTCTAACCGTCTAAGCTATCATGCCATTACGCTTGAAAGCTTTATTACCTAGCTATACCTGACTACCTTCGGCTCTCTCAGTCGTCGCTCGGGACTTGCAGTAGCGAACAGCAAGAGTTGTATTTGATTTCCGTGCTCCGTGTAAATACAAATCGAGATCTTTGTAGGCGGTGAGAGCGATAAATTGCTTCAAATCGAGAAGATATCTATATATCCAAATGTAACGAAACCCCGGTATTGTGAGAAAGCGAAATCAATAGTGCACATATATTGTCTTTACCACGGTTTCGAAAAGGCTGATAAAAACCGAGGTTGGTGCACTTGAAAGAACGGGATGTGCACTGGATACTAACACGTAGCATACCTCATCACATGGATAGGTGGTCAGTATTAAGACACCAATGCACAGACCGCCACGGGTGGCCGAGTTCGTTAAGGCATGGACTTGTGAGCGGGAGGTCTGGGGTTCGAATCCCGCCAGGACCGTTCTTCCTGACTGAGGTTTTTCCAGGTTTTCCTCATTTTTCATTAATGGCAAATGCCGGGGAGGTACCCTAAACTTAGGCCTGAAACTCTTCCTTCCTTAAAAGATCCTTTCCCAATATATAATTTCATCTCATGTATCATCAGTGTCCATCGCCTGTGGTGCCTCAGTAGTAAAAACGGGCGTTAAACATTAAAAAAAAAAAAAAAAAAAAAACCTAAAACAAAAACCAATGTGCAAGTCAGAACAAAGACAACAGAAACAAATTAAATCCAGCTGTGCCCGAGGTATTAACCACCTGTTCGCATCAAGAGCTCTTAACACGGTTGAAGAGCCAGTCATTTGTATAAAAACAGCTAATTTAAACTGCAAGGCCTTCCGGGAACGTTTTAAAGTTATTTCTGAAGTAGTTTTGTGATTTTTTTTTACAGGAACTGTCTTTCATTAATATGCACCAGTGGTCCAATTACCAGACAAGGTGAGAGACAATTGCTAAAGACGTGGGGATGAACCGGAGGAGTGCCTTGGTTTCTTAATGCTTACCGCAACCCATCAGCGAACTTACCCAAATCCGCAAGGCTGTCTCCTGAGTTTGTGCAATAACCGGTTTCTTGGCACACGTTTAGGGACACAACATGAAAAGCAAACAGGGGTTGCCAAACATCTCAAATGGACCTTCACAAGGACATATTTCCGCTGTGTGCAGATGCATGCAAATCTTTTGCCTTTGCTTCAAATAGCCGGCAAGGAATTTTGGCACTCGCCGCCTGTAATGAGATAGTGACTGATGACTTTCTGTCTTATTGCATTATGTTTCAGCGCCGCCATCTAGAGATTTAAAGTCTCCCCTTTTTATGGCAAAGAAGCGAAGTTTCATGCATCAACCTTAAGATATAGATTTAAATTATGAAGGAAAGCTGTAGACGAAAATGGTACAGATTTCAAGATGACGAAAGAACAATACAACCAGACAAGTTTTGTGCGAGAATTTTAGTCATTTCCAAACTGTGGCTTTTACTAGTGTTTGGTATGTTCATGGTTTGTTATTTTATTTGTTTTCGATTTAAGTTAAGCCGTATGCACTTCATTCATGTGTATCGCACCTTAACGAAACACAGGGTGTTCAAAATTAAATTATATGCAAGAATTTGAGGGGATATTTGGAAAGATTTGATTAATGGTTTGATTATAATTGATGGGATGTCGTGGATGATGATTTTCTTCTTCTCCTCTCCGATGATTTTCCTCTGACTTCAGTTACCTGGGCTAGCTCTTGTTTCTTTGCTGGACATTTTATGATCCGGAGACCACAAGGGAAGGAGTCAAGGAGGTTAATAAGGGGATTAACAAGATTATCGTATTAAGAGACGAAACACGATGTATTGTTCAGAGGCTGTTCCACTTTAAGAAACCAATGGTTTGTCCTTGGGGAATTTCTTGTGTTATTAAAATCATTTTTGCATTGACTATGAAGATCAACGATATTCAACACGCGACGAATTTTGTCTACTCGATGCTGGTTTTTAGCGAATAACACTTATAACAATAACAACAATGACGGCGACAGTCATAAATGACCCCTTGGTACTGATACACTCTGAGAAATTCAATAAAACTGCTACGGCCAATTAATAACACTCTTAGTAAAATTCTGGGCGATAATTATCTTGTATAACTGACGCAACTGACCAATAATATTGATACAGTAACAACTAACAATTCACTCTAAGCTCCAAAATTATAGGCTCATATAAACCTTGAAATCTGCCATTCATTCAAAATATGACTTTAGAAAGATCTAGAATATTTCCTTTCATCTAAGAACTTCTATTGTATATTGAACTCGCATAATGTCCTTCTCATTTCTCTTATTGGCTATCATGTCTACGTGATCCTTAGCATGTCACCTACATAAACCAATAGCTCAGGCATCGAGAGGTTATTGCCTTGTCTTTTCACCCCCTTAGTTGGTACATGTTTATTACTTATCTGATATGATAAATGCAAAACTCTCTGACCATACACTAAAGAAAATAGATGCAATCTCTAAAGACAATGATCCAGAAGTGCGCCTTGGAACACAAAAACGTGCCCTTAGAGGTCAAGATTAAAGAGCAAGATCATTAAATTAAGGGAATAAGATGAAGATGTTACAGTTTCTGATTATTTATAACATTTAAAGATAGTTCCTATTTTTAACGAAACCTGTGTATACTCCGTATTACTATATATTGAGTACTGGTTGAGCATAACACGGGGAATCAAGCTCTTCTTCGAGCAGTTTGTCTGAGGGGACAAATAGGAAGGGTGGGATACAGGATGGGTATCAAAAATAAGGAAAGGATTGGACAAAATTGGACTGGGGTATATTTGGTTAAGGGGAGTGGACATTACATGAAATAGTTAGAAAATAGTTAACGATATAGATAGGCAAAAGTCCCAATGCGCAGAAAAAGTATCACTTACCTGCAGGCTCTAATAAATCCGGCGTGGGGGAGGGGGGATTGTTTAGATATCTGTGGCAGAGATGAAAGAATTGTTCTGGCATGGTTCATATTAGGGGCTTGGAAAGGAAACAAAACAGTTAATGCTCTCGGAGAAATAATTTGCACTTTGTGCGGAGAAAGTGATACCTGTAGGCATACTTTGGCAGAATGCATAGAAACGGAGATGTTAATAAATGAGCATTTATCACCGCAATTTTTGAATGCGAATAGAAGATTGAACAATTGCCGGGAGGTATTGGTGCATGCGAGATACACAATTTGGAAATATTTCTAGAGAAGACCCGACAAAGGCGGTTAATGTCTATAATAAAGGAGAGGTGGTGTGAGTAAATGGAAGGGGGCTCAAGAGTAAGGGTTCTGTTCATGTTTATATATTTATACATATATAAATGTGTTTGTATGTATGCATGTAGATCTATGTGCATGTAAGTAGGTAAGTGTGTATGTGTGTATGTTTTTTTTTTTTTTTTTTTTTTTTTGAGTAGTGTTTAACGCCCGTTTTTACTACTGAGGCACCACAGGCGGTGGACACTGATGATACATGACATGAAATGATATATTGGGAAAGGATTTTTTTTTTTTTAAGGAAGGAAGCGTTCCAGGCCTAGGTACCTCCCCGGCATTTGCCAGTTATGAAGACTGAGGAAAACCTGGAAAAAACCCCAGTCAGGGAGGACGGTCCTGGCGGGATTCGAACCGCAGACCTCCCGCTCACGAGTCCATGCCTTAACGACCTCGGCCACCCGTGGCGGTATGTATGTATGTATGTATGTATGTATGTATGTATGTATGTATGTATGTATGTATGTATGTATGTATGTATGTATGTATGTATGTATGGCCATTATGATTGTTACAAGGATAAAATTAGCATGTACGGCCGTAAGGCCCATGCGGCAGTTGTATGTTGACAATTGAATGTATTTTAAAACTGGTACAATGAAAATTCCGATTATTATTATTATTATTATTATTATTATTATTATTATTATTATTATTGTTGTTGTTGTTGTTGTCGTCAATAAAAGGAAAACAAAAGAAGCAACGCAGGATCCTGAAAATAACTTTGAAGGACGAAACACTTATAGTATTAACAAATCTGTCATCTCAGACAACAGACATCGCATAAATAGCTACCAGAAGCAAATAGCAATGGGGCGGTCACGTCGCAAGAATGCAGGACAATAGGTGGACCTAAATCTTCCTGTGAGACCCCCGATAGGAAAAAGGACAAAAGGAGGAAGATGGACAGACCTCTTCAAGGAATGTGCAGGTCCAGATTGGTCAAGAGCAAGAGGCAGAGAAAAATGGAAATCTCTCGAGAAGCAACCAGTGCATTGAGTAATGAAAGAACCAAAGAACAAATCAGTCAGAGTGTCTTAAACAGCATACGAACAACTAGCGTGGAATAGCTCACCACGTTAGGAAAAAGCGAGCTTTCTCTGCTCGTTGTCTGCCCTTAAGGGGCACAATAGGCTATCTTTATATTTATTTAATCTTTTTAAAGCTATCTCAACTAATATACAAAATGATGCTGTTGCTGATGTTAATACCAATCAAATTAAATCAGACATTAATAAAACGATACTTATGTTCGATGAAACCAATAAAATTCAACTTTCAACTTTCGTGCGTTACTTGGATAATGTAGGAAATTGTCAGGAGAAATGTTTGCATTTCACAGATGTGAGTTCTATCTACAACTCGTGGTTTATTTCAGTATGTAATCAAAAATGTAATAATATAGAGAGCTCATATTTTTGATGATGGTGCAGTCATGGCGGGACATGTGTCTGGTCTGGACTCCAGGCGATAATTAAAAATGAGTACCCTGCTGCCACATTCATCCACTGATTCTATCACCGATTGAATCTCATACTTTTCAATCTGTGAATTTCACTAAGAGAACTAAATTGTTCTTTGGTTTCACTCAATGGCTTATCTGTCTCTTTACTTCTTCACAAATGTCCTTACTGAGATGAAAGTGTCATACGCTATGAAACTTTAATTCTAGACTTGCAAGCATTGTCCATCTTGTCAGTCCAACAAAGAAGTAAACATGAAGTACATTTAATTTACACTTATTGGTGCGTTACCGACTTACAGCTGTGAAAGTTGCTTAGACATAGAGAGATGAATCTATATTTTTGCATAAAGCGCGCACACCTCCGGTTTTAAATCTTACGTATTAATATATTTATATATCTCTCTGTTACTCTTGTTGCTTGTTTTATCTGTTTACATCATAACGATACCTTCGATATTCAATATTTATTTTTACCACCTTCATTTGTCTTCTTGCCATAGAAGGACAATTCGAGATATAGCGATCATTCTGTGAATATTTAACTCTTTTATCTGCGTCTGCTTTTTAGTTATTGTTATTTTATTTACATTGTTCAAAGAGTTCCTTTAGTTTTAATTTACGAGACTATATATAATATGGGAAAACGTAAAGTTATTTCAGTATGAAACAATAATACGTTTGAAATAATAATGCTATCATGCAGACACTCTCCAACAGCGATAAAACTTAATAATTTACAAATAAAGTGTTACTGAACGGCAGACAAGTGCATTGTCGTATGAATTTTGTGAGGTAGTTACTTTATTTCGGAACACTATACTAAGCTTTCTGTAGAGACGAACTTCATCTGCAGATTTCACACTTTAATCAAAGGATCATCGATAAGTTTGTTGCCATGAAAGCCGGAATAATGACTTTTTGTGTAAATAAATGACTTGCTATGATATTATTGTATTAGATGTTCTCTCTTTCTCTTTCTGTTATGTGTGTTCAGTCACCTATCATTGTTAATTCTAGCTACTAAAATTCTAGAAGTTCACTATCTATATTCATCAACAGCAATAGCAGTAGTAAAGTAGTGCACTCCACTTTTACGTTGACACGAGCCGCCACTGGTACTTAAAATCCTGCCAAACTGCTGTCCATCCCATACTGTAGTAGTAATTTGCGGTTGGCATCTTTTTCGTAAGGTGCTATTGTACAACCAATATAGCAGTAGGACACCCAATGTAGAGAAATTTGATTATAAGGGACTGCGGTGATAAAGCTTAGCATCAATGGTAAAATCCAGGTCGACAATCTACCCTAGAAAATAAGAAAGAAGTAACATGGGATCACGCAGCCATTTGCGTTTGCCACAGGATTGTTATGATTTCACATCCAGCCTACATTAAAACAACGGCTAGGAATTTAACGGTCGATTAAACAAAACCTCTGTGGTTTCAAGAATGAGGCAAAGCCACATAAAATGAAACACCTTCTTGATAGGTTTTTTTTTTAAATAGGGGAGAGGGAAGGTTACGCATTTATCACTCGCTCAGATCTTGCCTATTCTTTGTCTAGTCGCAAAAACCATAGGTATATTTTCTCATACACTTATTTGTCCACTAACCTTAAGTAAAAATGTATTTTACGACTTCTTATGGCTTAGTATTATTAAAATAAACTTACGTTTGTATCTTAGCAAACATCGACTAAATAAGTTGCTGTGAGAGAAAAACTAAAATACAAGAATATAATATTAAAGAAAAAAAAATATATAGGCCTATCCCATATAAGTATTGACTGGTACTTTACAAGTAAAATCTTTTTGAACTTTTATTTCCTTCAGAATAAAGAATTTATTCCAGACACCACTTTTCAAGCGAATTAGTTGACGCCGGGGTTTTATTGAGGAGTATTTTTATCAACGCAGTCTATCGAATAAAATTGATTTTTATTATTGATCAAGTGGAACATGTACGACCGCGAATGTAAGATATTTTCATATTATATGTGAAAATATACAATAAACAACCTGAATAAAAGACAAAATAACTTAGAGAAATGTAGATGCCTGAATTTCTGCCACACTTCTTTAAACTTTTAATTAAAATCAAGAAGATAAACCTAACCTAACCTAACCTAACCCAAGCACTGAAGAAGTAACAGCCGTACCTACATACTTGGTAAGAACCTTATAATGTGCTCACTTTTGTGGAATATGCACCTGCAGGCAACATTTGATTAAGTTGACAATCACGCTATGGTGACGTAAATTAAACAGTAGGATAACCTTTGTTGAGACCCTCAAGTCTAAGAATATTAGATTGATTTTTTTTATTGATTTATTTATGGACGCTCTTTAACATCCCGGTCATCAGCGTCCCATTCAACTCAGGGCGTGAAACGGCCGACAAATTTTGCTCAGAGATCTCTCTTTCAGGCTTGAGGTTCTTTTTCGTGCTGTACATGCACGACACGGGACCCACAGCTTTACTTCCCTTCCGAAGGAAGCCATACTTAGGATTTTTACGCCCGAAAAAATCCATCGGTCCTGGCCGGGTTCGAACCCGCCTAAGAATATTAGCAAACCACAAAAGATCATGTTTATAGAATTTAATAAGTATTATTATCATCATTATAATTATTATTATTATCATAATCGCCATTATCATCATCATCAGATTATGTCGCTGATGTTTTCATTTATCACTACTGGTCCGTCATCACAGACGCATTGAAAAATATTTCTAAATAATAATAATAATAATAATAATAATAATGATAAACTGGTATAGGGATAAATGGACGACTAAAGTTTTTGTCTTTTTTTCTTAGATTTTTAACCCTTTTAAGAAGAAGAAGAAGAAGAAGAAGAAGGGGAAAAAAAGGTAAGACTGCAGTTTCATTAGTGCCTAGTATACAATTTTCTGCGCTATGTTTATAAGGCCAATATTGTTTTATGAATGTCAGTTGAAACTTTTAAATAGCCTCAAGGAAAGAGATTGGGTTGATTTGAGGGAGGCCTAAATATCAGAGTATGAAGTGAACATCTTAAATTAGATGGAAAATTACCGAATAATTATTAAATATAGCAACGTATAGCCAACTTTGAGATTCGAATTCATTCTCTCAATAGAAAGAATCAAGGAATCAAGAAATTCAAAAGCAAGCATTGCTTAAAACGTATAATACATGACCAATTTTATAGAATTTTATATTTTGGTCGTGACGTGATGTCAGATTATAATGTATTAATGTTTTAACTCAAACTACAGAGAAAATACACAAGATAATCTATTTGAATATCCATCTTATAGCACAAGAAAGTATAAGAATATAGAACGAAACAGCCTATAGACGAATGAACAATATATATGGATGTAAATCGGAAATAAATGGATTTAAAAGAAATACGCGAAACTATAAATAAAGCTTTAAAAACAAGGAAAATAAGAGTTAAAAAGAAAATATTGAAATTGTGGAATAAAGAAAATGCTAATTTAATAAAATAATGGAAGAAAGTCAATTTAAAATATACCTGCACTCAGCGATAGGAAAAAGGGGGGGGGTCATCAGAGATTTAAATAAAAAGAAAAGAGATAACAAAATATACAATATTTCAGAAGGAAGATAGTTACAATGTTGTAAAGAGCTGTAAATTCCAGAGAAACATCTAAAAATAGAACAAACGGAATAAATATTGAACTGAAAATAATATTCAGAACTTGAGATAAAAATTCGATTATTGAAAATATATAATTTGTGTTGGAATACATATCAAATATCAGATTAATAGAGTATAGGAAACATGAAACAAATCTTTAAAACATTTGACAAATGAACTAACAATTATAGTGAATTAAGTTTATTCAGCATAGCTTATAAAAGTATGATCAAAAGAATTACTACAATGAGTCACTCATAATATAAGTTATTAGGTTTCAGAAAAGGAATGTTCTGAATATATAGTATATTTTAGTATGTTTGAAGAACGTTCAAAGTTTGTACCTAGGTACAATGTACTAGTTAACAAATATAAATCAAGAGTGATACAGTGTTGCCCACTGTCGTCAGCACCGTTTAATATTTATATTGCCCAGGTTCATCAAGGAGTGAGAAAATATCTAGCATAAAGAAACATTTTAAATGAACTTACTTTTTTTTAAATACTTTGCTGTTTGCTGACGACCATATCAGATATACAAGATCTTACAAAAATGCACGAATGATTTATTTAAGTAATAATAAGACAATGAAAACTAAAGTGATAGCATTCGAAGGGAAGTACTCAATCTAAAATAACAATAAACCGAACAATAATAGAACCAATAACAGAATTTATTGCTTTGGAGTAAATGTTTCCTATATACCAGAACGAACTTTCAACTTCCTTCCTATATTCAATTCACACAGACGCTGCTGCAATTAGTGCGCACTTACTTTCTTAAATTATTATACAGTTGGCCAAGAAACTCCTTTCTTAAAGCACAAGGCTTGTACAATTTTTAAAATATTTTACAAACGCATTGTTCTTTGGGCTGATCAAAGATTTTAGAAAATCATTTTTACTGTGGAGTTTTTTAATTAATTCAAAAATTTAACTTCATCTTATTGATCATTAAGATAAAGATTGCCTATTGTGTCCCTTAAGGGTAAAGCCCCCCTAACAAGTAGGGATAGCTCGCTTTTTCCCTAACGTGGTGAGATATTCCACGCTAGTTGTTCGTTCGCTGTTTAAGACACTGATTTATTGGTTCTTTGGCTACTTCATTTCTCGCTGCACTGGTTGTTTCTCGAGATATTTCCATTTTTCTCTTCCACTTGCTACTCTTGACCAATCTGAACCTGCATGTTCCTTGAAGAAGTCTGTCCATCTTCTTCTGGGTCTATCATGTGTTCTATTTCATATCCGGAGGTCCCACATGGAGATCTTGTAGGTTCACCTATTGTCCTGCATTCTTACGACCGCCCCATTGCCATTTGCATCTGGTAGCTATTTGTGCAATGTCTATTATCTGAGATAACTGATTTATTAATACAGTGGGTATTTTGTCCGTCAAAGTTATTCCCAGGATCTTGCGTTGCATGTTTCTTTCGCATATTTGAGTTTTTTTTTTTTTTTTTTTTTTTTTATTTTCCCATTTCTGTTATTGACCATGTCTGGCACCCATATAGCAATGCAGGGTATACACAGGTTTCGAGCATCTGGAATCTGATTTTCTTAGTTAGTGTTTGTTCTACTCCAACATCACATTATTGTAAGATGAAGTGACACATTCATTTATAGGAAAAAATAATATACATACAAAATCTTACATAAGAACCTAGGTTATGTTTGCCTAAAGCTGGTACTTAGTAAGATAAAGTTTTGTTTATTTTTAAATAGGTTTTTCTGTATTTCCATTTTAGAAAATAAAATTTTTAATATTTATGCACATTTATTACTAGGAAATAACTAATACAGTGTCGAATAAATATATATATATACATACATACATACAGCGGCCATATTTGTTGTGTGTTAAGGTTTGATATAATGTAGATGATCTTGGCTTGTTAATTGAAAGGAGTCGGCGACTGACGCGACCGTCACTTCCGCTCAGCTGCAAACATGTGGCTAGGGGGAGAACCAGGGAGGAGAAGAAGAAAATAAAATTAAATAAAAAATCTAATAAGCGTATTTGCGGTGGGAAAACAACTTACATGTTGTATTCAGTTCCCACCTTATATCTAAATCTTTGCAGTCACCCGCTGAAGCCCACAGGCTTTTAAATGTCATTCTTCTAATGCTGTTGTTGCTGATTTTAGCCTTGCAGCAAGAAGGAAAGTATAACACAAGAGCCGATATCTTCTATGAGAGCAAAACGCCCTAATTACGATATAAAGTTTGATGGAGCGTGGCATGGTAAATTGGGGAGGCCGAGATTACTCATCTGGTTCACAATGACCACAGAATTCATCCATCCTTTAACCAGCGGCGGCTCTTCTTTTGACGCAAACTCTACAATGATTGACGGGGCAGATCATAAAACAGGGATGGCCAATGTACGAGGAGGCACGAGGAATTTTATGGTACGCAAAGAATACAAGGAGTTATTAAATGCATATTACTTCAATATTTAAAATACACGCAACATAAACTAAATATTTAAGGCATTACTTTAATATTACGTAGCACAACAAACCTGTTGAAAGAGAGTAACAATAAATTATAATATATTCTCAGATAAACAGCGTACAATGAAGATATTGGGTTTGATTTAGTAATCTATGTTGACTGGTGAAAACGGAATGTTCAAGCATTAACTGAAATTTAAACGTATTACATGGGGTTTTAAGTTTAGAAAAAAATAGTAATTATCATTATAAGATTGAAATAAAATAAACCAGGAAGTAAAATAAATTATATGTTTGTGCTCATTTTGTTAAAAACAAAGATCCAGAAAAAGCACGCGTGTGTGAGTGAAAAATAAAGAATAAAGAAAACTGGCACAGAGAACACGCAGAATTTCAAATAACTGCCTACTCTTCTATCCAAGCATGAAAAGTCCAAGTCCGGAAAATAAAAAATATCGCGCATTATGCAGGAATTTTCGTTGTTTTATTTTTATATTTTGAGCATTTTGTAAATATTTACTAGCTGAGTATGTGCATATATAATTTATGTTGTACATTATTTAAAAAGGTAATGGAATATGGAGATTTATGCTAGCACACTTATCGTACATATATACATTAAGTGACTTGAAAGTATTTATTTATTTTATCCATCTTAAATCTGTGAGAAATAAAATTTTAAAATAATTTTATCAAAACATCACTTTCAAAAACTAGCAAAAATGATTAGATTACACAAACTGCCTCTATTCATAAAGTTTTACACTTTATATTTTAGTTTTGTATCACGCACTTAATAAGACAAGATGGAAAATAAAATAAAAATATAAGAATGTTCCAGTATATATATGCGTGTATTTGTGTGTCGCTGTAAGAAAAGTTAGTTGTGGAGTGGAAACTATACTGCATTTAATTGCAGACATATGCAAGAGAGTGGGAAAAGATTCTAAAGCCTTTAAGGGGCAGCACCAGACAGAGAATTCTAAAATAAAGACACAAGAAAAGAATGACTTATTATAGAAACATTATAAGAAAAATTTCCAAAATAAATACATTAAGCATTTAAATGTATCGAATAAAGAAACAAAATTTCTACATAGTATTCCTTCTTATAAACAAAACAAAACAAAACAAAATGTATATGCAGGTCTATCGAATGAAAGCTGGAATTTTGAGTCTAGAACATGCTGTTTATAATCCATATTAAAATCAAGGAAGAAGATGTGATTAGAATGATGAAGATGGTTACAAATGTATGAATTTGGCGATTGCTGTCTGTTACTCAGAAAATCTAGTACTCCATGAATCTTTCGGATACTTACAATATCTTAATTTTCCTTTAGTATTTCACAGAAGGGGGAAAAATGTTAAGCTGATCGTTTGTCTATAAATCATGCATTTGCATAAAAATACAAGAACTGAAAAATCCTACAGTCTGTATCTTAAAACATATTTCATGAAATAAGAGAATCATATTCACATGCACACAAAGCCTAACAGAATAAGCCAGTCAAGTATGATGCGCTAAACGCTTCTTCGATTGTAAATTAACTTAGATTGACAATTTAGTTTTTTTATTTATGAATAACTTTACGATTTTCGTACACTCTCAAACTGTGATCCGTGGATCACAAGTGGTGCTCAAGACCTGCCTTCTAGAATATAAGTTTAAACATGTATAAAATCGAGGAAAATGCTAATTAAAATGAATTACGAAGCACACTGTATAGTTGAAAAAAAAAAGTCACTGCAAAAGTTTTCTTACATGAAATTATTTGTAGAGCACGTTTATGAAGTTTAAGGACATATCTGCAAGAGTCTGCAGGTAATGTAGGCACCAAATGAATTTATTTAATTTCCTCAGTTATTATAGTATAGAGATTTTTTTTCAATGGTGTTTAACGCCCGTTTTTACTACTGAGGCACCACAGGCGATGGACACTGATGATACATGAAATGATATATTGGGAAAGGATTTATTTTACGGAAGGAAACGTTACAGGCCTAGCTTTAGGGCACCTCCCCGGCATTTGCCAGTTGTGAGGATTGAGGAAAACCTGAAAAAAAAACCTCAGTCAGGGAGGACGGTCCTGGAGGGATTCGAACCCCAGACCTCCCGCTCACGAGTCCGCGCCTTAACGACCTCGGTCACCCGTGGCGGTTTATAGTATAGAGATTATACACACCCTATTCTAAAACAAAATTGCGCATATATTATTATTATTAAAACTAGAATATATATTTTCTTTTAACTATTAATTCCAATATAAAATGAATGGAATTGTAATTAATGTTGTTAATATATATAACTTAAAATGCGAAAAACCATATGATAAAATTGTTTCGAATGAGGCAGTAATTCCGCAGAATCTTCTAATTTAAAAAATTGGTGTCTATTTGGAAATAGTTTGAGAAAAGCTGGTCTAAAGTTTCAGTTACAAGAAGTATTTTATGTGTGTAATACTACACTTTCTCTATAGCAACACAATTAAAGCGACCTGGAAATTTTAGATCAGGAACTTGTAGGACAAAATCTGAAAGTACACTTGAATAAAACATTAGAACTTACCCTCTCATCACGAACAGTGCTTAAGGAAGCGATTGTGTAACAATCTTCAGCTGCCACCCATGTTGGCGAATGGCCACGAAGTTGCCCATATTCGAAATGCCAACTTGTGGTGAATGGACAAGAAGGGCGTAGTGTGCAAGGAAAAAGAAAGAAAAAAGAACAATGATCAGAGGATTTGTGAAGTTGCTTCAATGTATTTGTCAAGGATTCAGGCGAAGAAAAAGAAGAAGAAGAACAAGAACAAGAACAAGAAGAACAAGAAGAAGAAGAAGAAGAAGAAGAAGAAGAAGAAGAAGAAGAAGAAGAAGAAGAAGAAGAAGAAGAAGAAGAAGAAGAAGAAGAAGAAGAAGAAGAAGAAGACGGATAGCTTCTTGTAGCACAATTTTTGATATTACAAACTCATATTCGTTTGGTTTGCGTCCTGAAATTGAAACTGAATTTGTCTGACCAGCGTAAACACAAAATAGTAATGTAGTTTGCTCAGCAATAAAAATAATTTCCTTAAGTGTGCTGGGAGAAAGAATATATGAGTACAGAATTATTATTGACTCAGTATCAGCTTGTCTGCTAATGGGAGATCAGAATGTAAGACAAGAGAGAGCCTTTGGTAACCCCTGCAATGTAGAAAGAGAGAAGTTTGTAATGATAATATGTGATAGAAGATTCCTATATGATACCCCATGGCAGACCCCTCTTCGTACCTCCGCAGCAAAGAGAGAGAGAGAGGTACAGAGGAATGTCGGCTTATTCCCTTAGGGCGTTTCAACAGGTGCGTGCTCATTCTCCCGAGATTTTCCCCCACACTGCGCATGCGTTGTAGAACTGGAGGAGAGTCCGTGTCTGGTTTGGCGCCAGTCTTGAGGTTGGCAAGTAAGCAGTTGGGAAGGAGTTTCATTGTTGTTGTTGTGGACTGTGCTCTTGTGGTGTACCTGGACAGTTTGGTTACAAAACGTTGCTATTTCACGTGGTGTGCTGAGTGGATATTGTTACGTGGAACGGGACTACAGAAATAAGGCCGGAGTTGAAGTCTTTTTGTCCTCAGGTGAGTCCGTGCTTTCCAGCTGTTGTTAGCAAAGCGGTCGTTTTGCGCATTTACATTTTTAGACTGTCAAGGAATGTTTTCAAAACTACTTAATAGCATTCGTTTTTCGATATCAGCGATCTAGAAGCACAGTTTTGTATACCGTTCATTATTGTGCGTAAGAAAATGTCGCCAGCATTCATTTTTGTGTTGTTATTGCATTGAATGACACGATTTCATTTATTCTCATAATATATTAATTAAATTTTAGCATATAAGCTCTAGTTTAGGATATCATACGTTACTGTGAATTCAACATACGTAATAGAACAGATAAAATAGTGCCAAATGTGACAAAGTACTATAAGACGAAATATGTGTTCATTCATAAATATGCACTTATTCAAAACAGCGACACAGGTTTGTAATAATGGATTCCTAAGGAACATAACATGCAGTAAAGTTGGAACAAATTGACGGTTTAAATAATATATTTATAAGCGTTACAATGTAAGTAATATAATTGCGAATCTTACTTAATTTTGGGCACCTTAAATAACATAATATTTTCATAAAAGCTCTAATTGTCAAATCACTAAGAATCAAAAGAATGGTTTAAAATTCTGACTGTGCTCAGCATATGCGAGTGTTCTTTTTTCTCCCTACTTGCTTCTTGGGGCAAATATTAATTTTGTATTAATCTTTTCTTCTCCTTAATGTTTCTCTTGAAATAATGTTAAATAAATATGTAATAGCTATTAAATGTATTAAAAATGTGTATGTTACGGAAGTACTTCATATCAGCAGAATCTGCCCATTTAAACACATGATTTAGCAATGGTTTATCGTTTTCCTGTTGAAGAAGTGTTGGTTACGAAAACAAGAAGGGTACCCTTCACATAGCATACCATTTCAGTATTTTCCAAAATAATGTTGGCCAAGACAGGTGAAATATACAACCTAATTACTATAATAATTTAAGAAGAATAATGCACGTTTAAGCTGTATTGTGTGTTACGTATTATTTAATGTTATGGATTTGCGTTCACTAGTTCAATTCCGTTTATATTCTATTCAAATATACTTGTGTATGTTTAAAACAGGCGATGTATGCTTATTGTTTATAAAGATTGAAGGATGGGATGTTGAAACTCTGCCGTAATTGTTTAACATGTGTTCGCAGCGGTGACTGTTTATGTTTTTGTGACGTGTACAATGCGCTACCCACCTGCTCAGTAGCAAGGGTGAAAGACCATGGAAAGCGATGAGCTCATCCATCGAACATTTCCGTCTACTGTACAAATCCTTGCTGCATTGCAAGAAGCTTTTTTCCCCCTTTTACATTATTTTTGTACTATGTGTTTGCTCGGTATGCTATTATTCACGCTGCCACATGTCATCCTTAGCCATTCGGTCAGAAAGAAATGAATGACCCTGAAATCTTCCCACCATGACGCCAACTTACTTGCTAGTAGGAAATTAATGACAGACTATTGCAACAAACACCTACAAGCACCATCTGATATATGGAATAAAGGCTAACCTGGAATAGAACAGTTAATATAAATTAGTCGCTATTATATCAATTTGTAACTAAAGCGAGCTAACAACTTATAGGAAAATGATGGTTTGCGGTGCAAAGGAATTTCCGAGTATGCTTACCGTAATGTTTTTCCTCGCAAAGGACTTTCTAAATATTCTTGCTGCAACCGAAGAAAAATCGCATTGGTGCGTACGCTTTGTACATTATAATAACTTGTTTTCGATTTTGAATTGAAGCTAAGCATATTTAATTGCAGTTAAAATGCTTAAGGTCTCTTAAAACATTATAGACATTCTCTGAACATGGCAAATAAAGGAGTGGACAGGAGTTAAGCAACGCGAAACTGAATACTTGGAACATTTAATCTTTTCTTGTATTCCTTTGAAAAGAACTCGAGTGTTTTATGGCAGTTGTGAGCTGCCTTAAAAGTCATATTCAGAAAAACCTGGAAAGAATTACACAGTACTATGGATAAACGTGTCGGGTTTTTATTTGCGACATAAGGTCGTATCGCCGTTGCTATATAGTTCTCTGGAAATCTGTGTGCTAGTAGTTTTACATAATATACATACATATCAAAGAAGGCGCAAAAAAGAAGATTAAATACACTGCATGTTTTTCAAACTAGCAGCCCCCCCCCCCCTTTTTGAGTAGTGTTTAACGCCCGTTCTAACTACAGAGGCATCACAGGCGATGGACACTGATGATACATGAGATGAAATGATAAACTGGGAAAGGATTCTTTATGTTTTAAAGAAGGAAGCGTTTCCGGATAAGTTTAGAATACCTCCCCGGCTTTTGTCATTTGTGAAGATAGGAAAATCGTTAAAAAACATCAGTCCGTGCCTTAACGACTCGGCAACCCTTTGCGGTTTAGCAGGGCTTCCCGTTATACCTCTGAAAATAGTGCTTGTTTTGAATTTACCATTCCTAAAGTAACATTGAGTGAAATTCAGAAAACGCAGGGCATATGCATAATATTCCACACTTGGCGCATTAGTACACGGTTATTGTTGTTGTTGTTTAAGAATACCCCTTAACACTTTTATTCATTAGCGTCCCATTCAAATCAGGACAATTATCGGCCGATAACTTTTGCTCAGAGGCCACTTCTCTCAGGTTTGAGGTTCTTTTACGTGCCGTAAATCTACGACATGAGACCAATGGCTTTACTTCCCTTCCGAGGGGTTTTTACACAAGAGCCGGCTATAATAACTGCTAGAATATTGGGGGTTATATTTCTAATCCATAATTCATTCTAATTCTCCACCTTGCACCCTCGCGTATAGGCCCATATATTGTATGGCGGACTTTCCTTTCCCGAGCCATTAGTACTCCATTTTTTTGGTCAGAATTTAAGTCTCTGACCCATGTAATACTATTGACTTATAACTGTTTTATAGAGACTTTTTTGACTTTTGTGACATTAGTCGACTGCAGTCAAACTTCCTTTCATTGCCACTTCAACATTACTATCAACAGTTTTCAATAATCTCAGATATTTATACTTATCGGCCTTTCCAAGCGTGTCAATTTCATTTAATACCTTATCTTTATATTTCCTGTTTCTCATTTCCTTTATTTTGTCATTATTTATATTTAAATCAGTATAGATAATATCCGGTTTTGTTAAAGATAGAGTTCCGAAGATTGGTTTTTATATATTCTTTGATTATTCTCTAGCATAAGTTAAAAAGTAATGTTGACAACAAGTATCCTTGTCACAGTACTACCAATATCTGAAAACTACGTTATATCTTTACTTATTTTTAGTTTTATTCAAGATCCTTTTAATTAAACATTGCAACTATAATTATAATTGCTTTTAAACCAGAAATGGATGCAAAAGCACATACTTGAGCTACACAAATTCATATCTTTAACTTCTAAATCGTCACTAACAGTTCTGTTTATAACTGAAGACACGACGTAAATGATATACATTAAAACAATCGTTGGGATTAAACTTAAAAAAACAGTGCGAGACATATATTCAAACACAATAAGCTTATAACCCAACTTTAGTTAACCTATTCTCGGTCACTTTAAGGAAAAAGAATTTCGTGAAAGTACAACCAGGAAACATCAGAAAGGAATACTTCTAGTTTTGTAGTTTCATCGCATATTAATCATCGTATTTGGAAATATTTTATCATGGCAGTTTTTAAAACGGTTCAAGTGTTTATGAAATGTACGAAACAATGAATTTGTGTGTAAAATAAATTATCAAAAATGGTGGGAAATAACGATACCTGCTTCGATATTGAATGCATGCGTTTTCCTCAAGTCAACGAATTACGAGGCAGAATTACTGACGAATGTGGAAGTGTAGTTTTGCAAATTAAGCAGAATTTCCACAAGGAAAAGTTAGTCGCGTGCGTTTAGTAATGTGAAACGCCAGCAATCTGGTAGCGTCATAGAAAGCCACAAGGAAGGAAGATACACAATTCCATTGTGCGTCCGCGAGTAGGGGTTATAAACAGGATATCACTGCTTCCCATGGCTTCATCTTCCTTCCTTCGATTATCAAATGTCTCACCCGGGTCGCTCTAAGAGGCAAGCCGATTTTAATTGTTTAAAAATGTAACTGTAGAGAGAAAAAGCTCGTTCTGAACGGTGTTATGTAGGCTAACTATAAATACATAACTTGTTATTACAGTTGTATATAATTGAGAGGTTTCGATCATTAAGGAAATGAAATACGTAAATAATCAGCACCGATGTCAAAACAACAAGTATTAGTAGCATAAGCTGTTTCTTTGGTTAGAAAATGACAAGAATGTGTTTTCCTATGTTTTGATATTGTTTCGCTAGGCGATTTGAATCTCTGTAAAAAAGTGGTAAACACTTAACATATAGATACGCATGTTGGTAATAAATTGCTTAACGACACAAACAACCATTTGTTAACACTCCATAGGGTAATGCATTTTTAAATTCATTTTACATTATTAGAAAATAAATCTTTAATAATTATTTCTGAAATAATACCACAATCTTATGCATTTGTTTCACTTCATCATTCGAAATTCTGTGTCGAAACGTGGCTTCTTAAAACGTATTGCTTTTCATTGGTGCGTTTTTAAATTTAATGCTCAGGTTCTCCTGCCTACACATCAATTTTATCTTGAGTGTAAGTTATCCAATACATTGTACGCTCACAGTTAGAGACGAAACACACAATTAACTGTTTGTTTTGCTCTTAGTCTGTCAATTTATAATATCTTATGTTTGGAATGTATTTTGTGTGCCTGCGAATGTTTATGTTTTAAAAATGATTATGTAACTAATCATTACTATAAGCACTAAGAAATATGTTTTTTTTTTCTTATTAAAGTATTTCTGGTGGCAAATTTTTGAAAAAATTAGAGGAATACCTAAAAAATGATTTTGGAAGATAATTTTTAAATTATAGGATATGTTTTATGCAATAAATACAGAAGGAAGAGAGAAATGAATGCATTAAATGAACAAGATGGTAGAAGAAGAACCAAAAATTTTTAAATGTCAAACAGATGAAGTCACACGTAAAACGCACATAACAGCCCTAATTTCATTATCTGGACGTAAAGTGAAGTTAAAGTGCTTTTATGAAACATTTCGCTGTTCGGCTATGATTAATTTTGTAATTGCTGTAGAAAGGAAAGATGGTAGTTATGTTCTTAGATCTAGGGCTCCATCATTGCTGGTTAGATTGTCATTTGTTACGTAATCAGCTGCTGCCATACCGAATAGAAACTGTAGTAATAACGAGTAAAAGTACAGACAGGTAACGATCAATTAATAATAGAAGTAAAGATAACATCAAAACGTCACAAATAAAAATCAACGGTGAAAATGTTGATATCTATCATAAATGTGAAATGAATTCAAAATAATAATTAACGACTGATAACAAAGAATAAGTTTCAACTAAAGACATTTTAAACTTACGCACCATCAAGTGACAAGATAATATTAATGATTATAACCTCCATTTGATTCATGAAAGCATGCACCATACAAGGTCATCAGTCATAGCAAAATTATCGCAGGGTCTACAAAAACTTCACAAATAAAGAAGGAAAAAACTTCTTAAGTGAAAACAGCTCTGACACTTTTCGGATCTTCGAGACAAAGTTGAGTGTTAATTATGTTTGTTTTCTGTTTCCAAGCTACAGTAAGCCTGCACACTTTAATTCAAGGCTTTGATTTCGCAGAATCCATTAGGTGTTTGGCTTAAACACTCTACAAATAGGTACATTTTGAAATTACCAACTTCTTAAAGTGGCTTGTATTTTTTAAACTTTTTAAACTAATATATTTATACCTATGCAATGTGGTTCTGTAAAGATTTACTAGTAATATTTTATTTTGTTAGCGCCCCCCCCCCCCCTTGCTGTTTTACTATATTCGCGAACATCTGCATATCTTTTATACGAGCAAAACCCTAACATTTTTGCTTCATCAATAGACGCCATAAAATAAACCCAAAGCTTAAATAATATAAAAAATAAATCATAGAAAAGAGCAATAAGTAATTGCAGGATTTTTCAAGTGTGTATTTTATAAATTTCAAACAAGTTATAATATATCATGTACATTTCAATCATATTTATATACGGATGTGTACACACGTTTATATGTCTAAAGGGACGAAATTTCAGCGCAAAACTCTGTAAATCTTCTTTTCTTTTTGAAAAATTATAATGTATCAATTCAACTACTGTTGTCAATTTTATGTGTATGGAAAAGGGAATCCTGATAAATATAAAGGCAATAGTAATCTCTGCGAAGCTCACAATATGTTCGACAAGAACTGCAGAGAACTAAACAATGTACTAGAATGAAATAAATTGCATATTTATGTATATGTGCTAAGCTTACTAATGGTAAAACAATATTTATATAAACTCAAAGTGTTTGGTGTGTTATAGATAAATAAAAAGAGCACTGTTATTTATACTTCTTCCTTACTGTTTGTTATATGTGGTTCGTATAACTTGGCAGTTTGAAAATGTATAAAGAAAAAGTCTGTCACGCAGGAGTTGCGTAAACTTAGCAAGTCGAATTTGTGTACAGTAGAACAGAGAAATTGGTGCCGTTCACCTTTTAGGACATCACGAAAATGTTAATCAAAACAAAGTAAAGTAGTTTTGAAATAGTCCTGGCGAATAAGCAAAAGATGCACTGTGGTTTCTGGTCGAGTTCATTTTCTGTTATGCGTTCATAGGGGAATCAGGTTAATATCTCTCTTACTTCCGTACTAAACACATTGTAGGGTCTGTTTATTGCACAGCTATACTGCTCTCATCTTTCTCGCTTGCACTTATTTGTTACATTTATGCAGCTGAAAAGTTACTCCCACCATAAATTTCCTACAATTATCTCCCGCAGATCGATACAAGCTCATTCGCCAGGACTATTCAAAATTACAGTACTTCCCTCATCCTCTCTATTTCCTGGTATTCGTATGCCCGAGGTAACCGTGCGCTCCATTCACTAATTCAGGTTCTGCTATTTAAACAGCTTAAGTGAATGGGTTGAGGAGAAAGTTTCTGACCGGTTGAAAAGAAATAAATGTATAACAAGATTCTTAATAGATATTTTTGTGAAATGAACATGCCATTTAGTTTTTATAATTTTTTTTACTTCAATATTTTGAAATTCTTTGTGTGTGTTTTTTTTAAATACGCAAGTAATAGCAGAAAAATGCACAACGATTCAAAATATGACAAAAAAAAATTAAACCTTAAAATAGGCAACAGAAGCCAGAATAGGGAGGACAGAAAGAAAAAATGAGAACTGGCCCTGTCGACTCCAAATGTACTTAAAGATATTCATTTCCACCTGAATCTTAAATGTATCCACTCAGATAGAAAAGGCATTTGGCCTAACTTCCGGGCTCTGATAAATAAACAATGATAAACGTTGGCATTTCATATCTATTTTGAAAGGAATAGGTACATTTTCATAAGTTAAAATTTTAATTAATGGATCTGCAACTTTCATGTTTAACAACTGTTCGTTAAACACATATGCTAGTAGCGACATCTAATGGATTCATTGAGAAGTGAAACCAACTCGGAGTGCATATAGAATAAAGATAACCGCTAATATTTAGACGCAACAACACAACATTGCCGATACAAGCTGTCCCTACTGTTATACTGTGCGTCTAGTTTGGTTGTTTCAAGGCAAGGAGTGGAGAAAAAAATATGAACATGAATAGCATTGTAGCTTGTGAGTGCTGACAATGCTATGAGGTAGGTATAGCTTACAGGGAAGCGCAGAATTCCGCTTCTTCTTCAGTTCCTCTATAATCAATACTTTCTGCTAAGCTAATGAAATATTTGGTCTCAAAACAGTATTTATAAGCTGGAAACACACGACTAATAGATGTGATTATGATTAAACGCACTATTATTATTGTTATTATCCAGTGTTCGTGTTTAGCAGAGGTTATGTTTTGCACATATGTTCTACTTTTCTCACGGCTCGGCGTTTCGGCAGTGTATAATGTTGAGTCATGCATGGAATGGAATGTGGGTGAACATATACGAGTATGACCTTTAGGCGATAGCAAGGGTCGAGTTCCCAGAGGTGAATACACGTTTCTTGTTATCTGAACCTCCAGGGAAAGATCGTGTAAGTTCTAGTGAACTTCTCTTTCTTTAAGCACTCTGTTTACTTAAACAGAATACGTTGCGGTCCAGTAAAAAGCTTGAAACAGAACTCGGGTAGTTTTGATTTTTTAAGCAATTCAAATATATTAATAATTATTACCTTAAGTTTATTCTTCTTTGTGATAACACTGGCCGTACTAAGTACCATCATTAAAATAAATTCCACAAAAGAACCAGCTAAACACAAGGAGCAAATGAACATCTTTAATTGGAGTAGAACTTTGCTTTCATACTTTCAACATAAACAAAAAAAATATATCAAAGATTCCAAAAAATAGAAAAGCCTTAAGTTTCGATTAAAGTCGTAAAAGCCGAAATAATACACATATTCATCTGTGTAACACGTGGAATAAACTAAAAGCGTTCATTAGTATGTGAAACCGAGCCTCAAGAATTCCCACATTACCACCTTTATTATGTTTACAGGTTATCTAATTTTCTAGTGCCCAATTTGTTGCTAGTTACAGATTAGGTGCCCAATTTTAGACAATTATCCTCTTGTTATTTAACACGCGTGTATGCAATGTAAGCGAGCTCACTTCTTACCTAGTAAAAGATTATAACCGTTGGACATACCGTCTGTTTACCGCCTTAACAGAAGTAGCACATTTATACTGTAGTACAGTCAATTATGTGACATGCACATTCAGAATTCGAGCCCATGAAATACTCAAGCTTACTCTATTGCATAAACTGTGGCAATATTTCAATACTAGGAACTCGGCAGTTGTTTTTAGATATATACATGGATATCCACTTGCCCACGTTCTTCTGTTTTCAGCATTCCTTACAGTACTCTTGTTCCCGATGATCTTTACAAATTATTTATTTGCTGTTATCATCTTGCGTTGAACGTACTAGTAGGTATAAACAAACCTACCTGAATTCTAGAAAATAAATGAATTACGAAACAAAAGAGAAGCGGTTTAAGTGACATTCAGTTGAAAATACTGCGTACTAGTAGCTATTAACAAACCTAGCTGAATTCCAGAAAATAAACTGAATAACGAAACAAAAGAGAAGTGGTTTATGTGACATTCAGTTGAGAATATTGCTATACCGGAAATAAACATTCGCGACCTAAGGCTTATTTGCAGAAAATTACTACTTGTTAAGATAATAATGCCTAGGAAGGAAACATTATGCTGAGCAAAGAACATGGCAGTTAGTTACAGTTTTATAACCGACAAAAGCAGAAACGTTATTCGTCTTTTCAAAATAGTTTATGAACTAAATTAATAAATATAGTCTTTTCAGTTGGTATCCCCCTTTTTTTTCCATGACTATCAAATTTCTTTTTTTGGGGAGGGGGAAGCTCCTGGTGTTCACGATACTGTTTCTTAGTTTTAATTACATTAGCTTGCACGTATTTGATGTTGTAGTGCTTTAGTTGTCCTCTGCTCATATTGATGCCTTTATTTTCTGCAATATGTGCCGTACGCTATTGTTGCCATTGTTTCCCATCAGCGACTCTGTGCATCAACTTCAACAGTTCCTATATATTTTTTCGGATTTGTCAACCGTTATATAATTTTACTATATTCAATTTGCACAAAGGCAATGATATCAGAAATAGGCACATAAAGTACAGTTAAGTTCGCAATACCACTCGTAAACTTAAACCTAATCTTAGGACTACATTTTAAGATTCTTAAGGGCCGCACACATGCGACAATACTCTTAATTTTTACCCTGGGTTAGGTTAAAGTTTCACAAGAATATTTGTAAGAACGAAAATTCACTTAGATTAGGTTAGATGTTCGCTTAAGTTAAGTATTTGCTTTTATTCAGTCTTCTATGTGTCATGTTATCTAGTGCATTTCTTGCTGTTGGTAAAAACCCTTAAGTTATGATTTTCACCACCACTCCGACACCTCTTTCTTCTTCTTCTTCTTCTTCTTCTTCTTCTTCTTCTTCTTCTTCTTCTTCCTCCTCTTCTTTCTCCTCCTCCTCCTCCTCTCCTCCTCCTCCTCCTCCTCCTCAGATATCTGCTGTAAATACAGTCACAATTTCTACAATTGGTGATGGGCTAATAAGTTCCACATTCACTTCCTTTTCCGATGCCCACTAACACGGTTTAGTGTAAGTTTTGTAACATTTCTCTAATTTCCGCACATTTTCTCATTACTGGGTGTTTAAGGTGTTTTACCAATTTTTCTTATTTAATTTTCGAGGGTTTTTTTTTACGACAAAGGTTACATTTATAAATTGAATGACAATGCTTTGGAAAATGGTGCAGGCTGTTTTTTTTTTTTTTTTCAGAATGGAAGGTTGGCATTGCCCAATAGTTTTTATTTTTCCCTTATATGATATTGTATATTAAGGAGATACAAGAATATGGTGTTAACGGTGGAAATTATGATAATTCTTTTCTGATAAACGTGCAGTCAAATAATTCTACAACAAGTTTCTCATGTTACGTACTAATTTGGCTTATTTTACTTTTGGGTCATTGCGTTGTCCAGAAGATGAAGAAATCACCTAGACCAGGTCGGTTCAAGGTGATCTATGATAAACATATTAACTCATAAATCCAAGATGGCAGGTTCATTCCCGCCAAGAATTGATAGGTTTTTTTTTTTTTTTTTCGGGCGTAAAAACTGTAATAATGACTTCCTTCGGAAGGGAAATAAAACCGTGGGTCCCGTGTCGTAGGTTTACGGCAAAAAGAACCTCAAGCCTGAAAGAGTGAGTAAAATTTATCGACCTCTTCACACCCTGAATTGAATGGAACACTAATGACCTGAGATGTTAAAGAGCGTCCGTAAATAAACTTTGGCCAGATCTGTTTCTTACTTCATCAATAAATAATATGGTACTAGTTTCATTTAGAAGTAATTAATTATCACTCTTAAAAATAAAAAAAAATGGATAGTTATCTTGATTAGTCCGCGAATAGAGTCAAAACATTGAGAACCAGAGCGCGCCTCTTAAAAGCCATGCGTTTATCGCATTATTGAGCATGCACATAATTTCTCTTACTGTTTATTGATTTACATATGTTGTTTTGTTTTAAAGACAATCGCGTGTTGAGACAACGCTTGTACGCTTCTGTCTTTTATCATGTTTATGAAAATAAATGTCAGATAAAGGCAGCATATCTGAAAATGTCTTTAGGCAAAGGAGAAATTATGAACGACTATTAATTGCAGTAAGAATGTTCTAATTATAATGAAAACATGGGATAAATTTCCGCATGTTTGCTTGAGAAACACTCGTTATGAAGGAATTTGTTAAAGCGCGAAAGAGTTATGTAATCCTGTGAGAAACTGGGGCTATGAGTAAAGTAGCATTACTGGTTGAGATTACAGCACCTGCCTAACTGTCGTTAAGATCATGAGGTCTGATAATTCTCTCATTTCATTAACACTTTTCCCGTCATTATTTCTTTTGTCATCTTTTTCATGCACTATTAGCGCGTTACATAAGGTTAAAAACAGCGATCTCTGGCAAAAAATTGTCACTGTTTATTCCTCGCCCTGATAATACATGAGATGACAATGACGATCAGGATTTCATGGTCAACTTGTTGGCCGATTGACTGATTGGGTTGGTTTATTTATGGACGCTCTTTAACATCTCAGGTTTTCAGCGTCGCATTCAATTCAGGGCATGAAACGGCCAACAAATTTTGCTCAGAGGCCTCTTCTTTCAGGCTTGAGGCTCTTTATCGTGCCGTAAATGTACGACACGGGACCCACGGCTCTATTTCCCTTCCGAAGGAAGCCATACTTAGGATTTTTACGCCCGAAAAAAATCCATCGATCCTGGCCGGGTTCTAACCCGCGACCTTGAGTTTAGAAGGCAAGTATGGTATTTGTGTGATGTCTGTTGTCTGAGATAACTAATTCAGGGTCCAGGATCTTGCGTTGCATTTTTATTTGGTATATTTGAGTTTTGTTTTTCTGTTATTGACCATATCTGGCACTCAGAGCGTCTGAAATCTGATTTTCTTAGTTAGTGTTTGGTCTAAAGTAACTCATCTCTTGATTGAACAGCGATATTAGTTTTTCTGTAAATCGCCGCAATTACTCACTAAAGGGCTCTGAATTGTAGCTTCTTTCATAAGAACCTTCTGTGCTCGGTTGTTCGACATGTGCGCTGTCTCCCGAACCTTCAACTCGCTTGCAGCCAACATTTATGGTTGGTTTCAAATCTCAGACTCGTAAAGAAAACAACGTTACGTATGGTTGTTTCAACGTTGTTGCACGCGTGACCTCCAATAAGCCAACGTTGTGTGCAAAACATGGTGATCAATAAATCATTTTATAAAGAATTTTTGGTGAATTTTGTTCGTAATATTATGAAAACTACTATTTCAGCTTTAACAACACAAAAATAAACTGATGCACAATAGCCTCTATATTGTTGCAGTATATTGAGTCTCTTGTTCGAGCTCCGAATCCAATGTTTGCCAAGGTAACAAGCTGAATAAGGTTCTAGTTTAAGAAAATATATACCCTTTAGCAGCAATACAGTTTTTAAGCATTTAAATACCGTTCTAAATATAGCTCACGTCCCTTTAATTCAAAAGTGCCAAGCCTCCTTTGCATATCTTTTATACAATGTTCGTATCTTTATTTACTGATAAGATTGTCTTTTTTTTAAAGCTTTTGAAGCTATTGGTTGCACTGCAATACGATGCTTGCCTGTTTTGTTTGTTTATGTGGGTGCAGCGTGCAAAGGAAGTATATTGTGCATATTGTGAGTTGTGGAGTTTAATTAACGCAAGAAAAGAGTTTTCTTTTTGTGCTTTAACCTTCCTAGAGTAAAGGGGGGTTTAAGAAGCACAACTTTTAAGAAAACCATAAAAGAAAACTGGTGAGTTTAGTTAAGTAAAACTTTCTTACATAGAAACACATTACATAGTTGCAGATAGGGTGCATATATAAACAATAATATTAATAATAATACAGTTACTTTCTAGTTTTATTACTAAGGATGCAGTGTGCCACTGTATGTAAAGAAAAGTATTAATAATAGGAGAGGATTGTGTTCTGAGATAACTGTACTTCTATGTAACCAGCATACTCAGGTACATTTTTTTCAGCAACTTACAAGAGCTAGAGAGTCCCTTATTTTGTGCATGTGTGAATCACACGCCAATGTAAATAGTACTGCCACTTTTATGGTGCTACTACGGAAGTTATGGACATTATTGGCACGTAACATATTAACTACCCACTCATCTAATTGATATACTGAACTGAAAGGGGTGGAAGAGATTGAAAACTATATTAAAAGATAACGTAAAAATTGTGTTTCTGTATTACAAATAGTTCCTGAGAAAATGTACCTTAAGACAACCATATTTTGGACAGTTTTCAACTAAATATTTTCTACATGTAATATTTTTTTTTATAAAACGAACCAAATAAAATTGAAGCATAAACAAAAAGAGTAGTTCTCAATTTAATTAATGCATTTCATAAAAAGTTCAAGCAAATTCGTTCATAACACGTTATTTTATCATGTACGAGAATTTATTTCATGTTAGATAAGATTAGGTTAGGTTAGGTTAGGTTTATTTCCTTGCTTATAGTATATAAGAATGTCAGAAATTCGTGTTATAATATTTTCCATCATTCAGGCGGTTTAATGCATACAAAATATTTCGTAACTCAACCTTAATGTTATTAAAATAAATGTATTTAAAACACATCTTATTCACTGGTAGAGAATAACCGTGGATACACCATACATACAAGAAAATATAATAATTTTGTAATAATATAACAATGAAACTTTAACTTGTAGCTCCCTTATAATGGGACACACAGAGCATTAGTCCACACAATTTATGTGGTCCTTGATACTGTAAACCGTCATTGGATGGGCTCTTTATCCCACAGCAGATTCTGGATGCAAAGGACTTGACATACTCTGTAGACTTGGGAATCGAAATCTCTGTGTAATGGAAAACGGATGCAAGAGCAGCTATGCATAGGGTCTGCAAGAAACGTGTCTAAGGAAAGTTGCGCTGTTTGTATGCCAACTGCGAGGGGGAGATTGAGGGCAGCGGGGCGCGTGAATGAATTCTGCTGACGAGGCGATAGTGCGGTCGGTCACTCCCTCACAGTAGTGTTCAATGAACTTGCTGGCAGCCTCGAGCCAGATGATATCGGAGATAACAACCGTCTTTTGTTTTGGCTTCCCTTTGCACAATAGAACATTGTACGTGAAGAAAAATGATGGAATCGTGCTCAACTATCTTTCTGTCATGCGTTGCTGCTTCTGTAAGGTTAAAACAATGAAACTGACGACATTCACTTTAGGTTAGAAAGGGAATTTAAAGGAATACACAATGCGGTTTTCCAATCATTATGTTGCTCAGCCTGGCCTCACTTCTCGAGATCTTGGCATCATGCTGCCCTCTCTTTCGTAAAAGAGCTTCTCTTTCTTGAGAAGTATAAATTTATAACAGTGTGCATTCAGTTTCCTCAGTTCAACTTCATTCTTTGAATTAGGAGCGCATGAACTTTTATTGGAAGTAAAATTTTTATATTTTGTAAATATGCGTAAGGATCCTTAATATTAAGTGTAATAATATTCACGAAATTAAATATTTTGTAGGAAACTAAAACATTAACAACATTTTACAGTGTTACTAAAATGGGCACTCTGAATTTACTGAGAGACCAAATGAATCTGGTGTTCATTTACAATACAAATAAACAAGTTTTGATGTGGGAGGGCTGGTCAGTAATGAAATACTACATCTAATGTTCGATGGATTTTTTCGGACGTAAAAATCCTAAGTATGGCTTCCTTCGGAAGGGAAGTAAAGCTGTGGGTCCCGTGTCGTACATTTACGGCATGGAAAAAACCTCAAACCTGAAAGAAGAGGCCTCTGAGCAAAATTTGTCGGCCGTTTCACGCCCTGAATAGAATGGGACGCTGAAGATCTGAGATGTTAAAGAGCGTCCATAAATAAACCAAAATAAAAAAAAATCCAATGTTTAGTGGAATTTCTCAAAAGAATTCGTATTGGTTGCAACGCATTTGTTCTCGGCGTTTATGTTCTTCAAACATATGCGGACGATTGCATGTGAAATCAGCCTTAAAATTTGAGCAATTGACCTACAACACATAGAGACAAATGTTTTAGTGAAAAACAAAATAATTGTTTGTTTTGCAAAAAGTCGCCAAAGTTATAGTTATTATTGAAATTGCCTTTTTGAAATTTATTTTTAAAAAGAGACAGCTCTCATAAAATAAAGACCTTAACAATAACTCATTTTACAGTTCACATCTATAAATATAGTGCCATGAGTTAGAAATGGATACAAGAGGTAGGAAAAGCTTAAATTTAAAACCACATACAGATACAAAAATGGTAGAGAGATATTTAAGAAAATTGAGACAAGAAATGGCTAGGAAATATAGCCAGACAACTGAGAGGTATAATAAAACTTAATGATACAAGATAAGAGTTGTGTATATTAATGAATACTTGAATAATTGTTAATTGCTTATTTAAATTATTTAAATATCTCGGTGTTATTTTGTAAAGGGTATGGAGGAAGTGAAACTTTTTAATCTGTTTGTTTCTTACGTGTTCTAATATAGTGCTTATTGGTTGGTTAATAATAAATATATATATTCTCTCACATGTAAAACACAATCTTTAATGTACAAAACTAGAAGAAAACATGTTTTATACCTTCACATTTAGAAGATTTCTTTGCATAGGCAATGAAAAATAAAACCTTTACAAAATTGTGAATTATTAACACGTTTTCCAGACCTGTCCTCCAAATGAAAATAGAATAAAATAACACTAAAATTATTAAAATTGCAGCCTATTTGGAACGTATGAACAATCTACTTATATTTGGTCATTTCTGGTAGGGTATACAACATTTTGAAACAATGTATTACCATTTCATAAAAAGCTGATTTTTTTGTTGCTTTATTCTGTACAAATTCGAACAACAATCCAGGTTATAGGCAACGATATAAAACGAAAATTAAGTATTAAAATGTGGAGGTAAAATTTTAAATTTGGTTTAAATTAAAAATTTTCCACCTCTAGTATTTAAACTAGTATTTATTTCGTCGTCCTTAGCAACCTAAATGGAGCGTTTATTTATATCAGTAAATTAAAACAGTTTATTCATTTTAAGAAGATTTATTTACTATAAAAGAATACTTAAATTAATTAAAGGGAAAGAATGCTCTTTTGGAGTAGTATATATTTATTTATTCAGATCTGAAATAATGGAAGAGCATCTCTTATATGAAATAAAACCTCTTCAGAAGTAATTAACATAAATTTTCTTCGGACATTTAAATTTTGCAAAGGTTACATGTCCATAAATAAGTCAAACTGTTAAATTTTCTTAGCAACCACATTATTTGCTATCGATAACATATACTCTTATAAGCAATGATAAATTTATACATTTTATCAAAATTAAATATTAACACTATTTTTGGTTTAAATATTAATATTGCGTGTTACATCAAAGTAAACAGCTTTTATGCAATTGGAGAGATTATCGTCCCGATGCTATGTCGTGAAAAAATTTATATTTTAATCTTCATAACATAAATATGCTTTTAAATAAGCACTTATTCACTTGGGCAAGTTTTGAAATGAAAGCCCTTTAACTCGTATATGCGACTGCTGTACT
Source organism: Metallyticus violacea (assembly GCA_030762175.1). NCBI lineage: Eukaryota > Metazoa > Arthropoda > Insecta > Mantodea > Metallyticidae > Metallyticus > Metallyticus violacea. The sequence continues at coordinate 19,014,884 of CM060838.1, read as the reverse complement.
GAAGTTCGATATGATGAACAATCAAGGTGACTTTTTTTCCTTTGCATTTAGTTTTTATTTTATTAATTTTTTTAATATATGCAAGAGAAGGGAAATTGCAGTACAGTAAATTAATGCAATCTAGAGCGGGTAATGAACTATGCAACTCTAATTTTGTACATTGAATCCTTCGCATTTCTACTGTTAAGTCTCCGACAGTTATTACTTTGTTCTTGTTAGAGCTTATACTGTTTGCTACTGGCATAGCGGTTAAAGTTAGTTGCATTTTTCTTAAATAATAATAATAATAATAATAATAATAATAATAACAACATCAATAACAAATCTGCTAGACTGAAAGTTAGAAAAGGAACGCCAGCAAGCTTCGACGCCACGGTACTGATTGGCACCAAAAAATTATTCATTTCCCTAGTTGTACATGACAAATTAGCTCGCTTATCGGTTAAGAGTATTCTTTTTCTTTTCTTTCTTTCTTTCTTTCTTTTTCTTTTTCTTTTCTTTCTTTTTTCCCTTTTCTTTTCTTTTCTTTTTTTCTTTTCTTTCTTTCTTTTTTTTTTTTTTTGAATGTGGATTATTACAGAGACTCCAGCTATATACCGTCTTTAAACGGAATGTTACGTCACTTCATGTCGGTATATTTATGTTTACCAAACCTAACCGAAGCCAGCAACCTACTTCTTTCGCTCGATAATGAAACCAAAAGAATTTCTGCGTGTATTTTCTTTAGTTTCATAGAAGTAGAAAGAGGTTTTGTACGCAATCCATTCGAAATTGGGCATATATATTAGCGAACTAAATCACTAACATGATGTATTACTCCACACAGGCCTAAATAAATTAACTGAACGTAACGTGCATTGCCAACCATATAAGTCGCTTAGTTATGAATGTGACTAAATTGCTATAACTGATAATATATTTTGTTAACTGCTTGTGACAATTTTTGTGCAAATTAGTAAATGAAATTAACATACAACGTTATTGAAATTGTGCCCAATTGACCTGGAATTCAATCATATACTGAAATATAACGTAACGATATTCCTTCCCAACCAAAACGGAAGTTACTTTCAAGAATAAACGTATAATGCTCTTTTATAACATTCCTGACACCCTTAAGAACTATTTTTATAAATTTAATGAAGTTTGCTACAGTAAAAGCATGGATGTTTGATTCTAGTTAGATGAAGGTAACAAAACAAAATAAAAGTACTATCTCATGTCAAAAAATGCATGGCCGACGTCATTTATGTCTTGTTGGTTACACTCGTTCAGTAAAAATTTAAATAAGAAAGTGTCATTTAAAATGAACACAGAGTATGGTCTAATTAGCAAACCTCATAACTTAAATCTTGAATTTTAAGCTTTTGTATCATCTGGCGGAAACTTATATTCCATAATCACCTATATAATTCAACATGGTTTTAATTTTATAAAAAGGATATAATATAAAACTTGAAATTTATTTTATTCATTTTTACAATAATGAATCAAATGACCCATACAAACATTCAAATACAGGTCTGTATTTCAGAACACCTACGGACAACAACATTTCTCTTTATGTTTATTGCTGATTATATATCAATTTACTTACTACTCCTGGTAAAATATAATGTAAAGTATTTTGTTGAAAGTAAATTGATACAACACCAATTTACCCATTTACTCTCATGTTATGAATTTTATCATTCTTCTCTTTTCATCCCCACGGGTGGCCGAGTTCGTTAAGGCGCGGACTCGTGAGCGGAAGGTTTGGGGTTTAATTCCCACCAGGACCATCCTCCCTGACAGGGTTTTTCCAGGTTTTCCTAAGTCCTCATAAATGGATTGCCGGAGAGGTACCTTAAACTTAGACCTGAAACGCTTCTTTGCTTTAAAAAAATTAATTTGCCAATTTATCATTTCAGGTGTCCACCCCTGAGATGCCCAGTAGTTAAAAAGGGCGTTAAACACTGTTAAAAAGATGGGGGCATGTTATCAGCATGCCTGCATCCCGTCGATTATCTATAACGCGGCTTTCGTGATCGAAGAACGCCACCTCTCCATCAGGCAGCTCCCCAATTATCCTCGCAATGTAGAGTAGACCCAGTTCCAGACCTCCCTAACTTAGTAAATTCCTAAGTAGGTACCAGGAATCGAACTCGGGCCTCCTGGTCAGCAATCACTAGACCAAGGAGATGGTCATGAAATTAATTACATAAAACATTAACTCTATTTAAAAGTTTAAAAGAATGTATAAATCAGGTCAAGGAATCTAATAATATTTTTAATGCAGTGAGGGTTGTAACACAATCAAGAAATTTTTAAATACGCTTTTTCCCCTTTCCTATAATATCACACGTTGTGGAATAGGTTGACTAATTAAACTGACATAGGAAAAGATAAACGGAAGTGAGATAATGGATTCCGCTTGGGTTCAGCTTTCAGTCAAAGTTTCGCAATTTTTATTGACTTTTTTCTCTTCATCCAGAGGATCAAAAGTTAGCAAACTAACAATAAATTCATGTAGCTGATCAATTTTTAAAATTCATTATCGCCAGTAAATGGAACAACTTACACTCTCATTATATGCTATCGACTGCTTGCAGTTTAAATAAACTGGGGCAGAGATATGAACAATGAACGGTTTTATGGATCTGAATCAAAATATAAAATTTCATAAAGCTGCCTCCATTTGGTTCCTTAACACTAAGAAAAATACCTAACATTGTTCCAAGCAGCTTTGACCCTAGTGACGAGTATCAGCTGTTTTAAAACTGAAAAACTAATAAAGTGCCTCCAGATGTTGTGCTAAAATACTTAAAAATATAAATGTACTTAAAGTAATACATAGGATTAAGGAGAGGTAGATGCAGTGAGAAATGGAGTAACCAAAGAACAAATCAGTCATTGTCTTAAACAGCATACGAACAACTAGCATGGAATAGTTCACCAGCTTTCTCTGCTTGTTAGGAGACCTTTGTCCTTAAGGGACACAATAGGCAATCTTTATCTTTTAAATACTGCTCATATATGTTTATACTAAACAGTTATTGATAAAGAAATATAAACAATAACTGAACACATTGTTTATAAAAAGATTTTTAACAATATCAAGAGGGATCAAATATGTTTTAAAACACGTTCAAGTAAAACATATCTGGAAACAACAAACATAGGACTAGCTCAGGGCTACAGTTTGTTGCTGACACTTTTTTAATATGTATTTAAATGAAGTTATAACCCTATGAAAGTAAGAGTTGGTGTAATTCAACAATATAAATATTTTAGTAAGAGAAGGTTTCTTAAAACTCGTCAAGGTTATAGCTAGTGACGAAAATGCACATGGGAAGAACTGTTTAAACTGTGTAAAATTATAGACGAATTTAATCTGAAATAAAAAAGTGGTGGCCTTGAAAGATAAATATCTGGTTAGATTCAAGTTAGTAACTAGAACAAAACCAATGAATAAGTAAATGAATCTAATTTTCTTGGATGTTACATATCAAACTTTGAAGATATAAAATGATATAAAGTAATGGCGATTTTATCAGACATTTTCGGCAGCAGAAATTGAGTAACAATAGCTAAGGATAAAAACAGACAGCAGAAAGCAGAGATGAGATTAATTAGGAGTATAGCTGAAGTTATAAGAGGAGTCTGCATGAATCCTGAAACAGTCAGATCAACTTTAGAAGTTTGAAACCTTCTGAAAACCACGTACAAATATTCGACTCCCAAAGCAATTTTAATTTATAAAAATATATTGGACGATTGGACCGAGCAGTTTTAGCAGTAATCGCAACACTTCTAGAAGCCGCAAGAGTCGAACAGCTTATAGCTTAAAGAAGAAGTTAACATTTAAATTTTCGATAGCGTTTTAGTAGCAAGATATTATAAATGGGTTCATTCATCAACATGTATGTCCCCCGCACCATAATGGCACTTTTATGGACAAATTGAAGCAGGCTCTTAGTCTGTGGAATTGGATTATCTGATAGCTCCCTTCCGAAGGCAAGTTCAGTCAGTGGAATGAGTGCTGCGGAGCGGCGAAGGTACGGTTGGCTGGTCTTGTGGGATTGTGCAACGCCTGTATGAATATAAATCTGGGTGTTGCAACAGCCAGTCATGTCTAACAAGGTGAGGGAGACAAGATACTCGTTTCCAAAGGAAGAAGCGTTTCTCATCCGCTTCTCTTTGAGAATGGCGAGGTTCAAGTGTTCAGAGAACACCTGCTACACCTTGCGTTTCGATTGGCTTCCACAGTTTCGAAATATTTTATATGGCTCATAAATTATAGCCAAACTTTCTTCCCTGTCCTCCCCTCTTGTACCGGAATTTGGTAGGATAAAACGTAACTTACACTGTAGTTAATACAATTTCAGGAATTAGGCATCTCTTTCTGTCAGGACATTTCCAGTAATTCTTTTTGGGTCAAATTAAGATAAAGACATTGTTTAGTCTTTGAGCCTTACGTGTGTATATTAATGTTATCTTACATTTCATTGGCATAGATCAACGTATTAAGATTGAGACGTTCTCCTACAACTGAAATGCTTTGCTAATATGTGCCGAAATCTTTCTTTATAAGAGTTTTATTTGTTTTGTCAAGTTTTAGGGTTTTATTAAAAAAAACTATATTTTAATGCTTTTTTGCTGCTTTTGAAATTAGTTTTTGACGGTTAATTATATTTTGTTACTGGCTTATAAATAAAATACCACATTATAATTAATTAAAAGCAACAGCGTTAGATTATATATTTTTTCTCTATAAGAGTACATGCTTGGAGGGTTTTAGCTTCAGTTTAGACTAATAATATTAAAAATACACTTTGGTTTTCAATCCTTATTTATAATTTAACGAAAAGGCTTGCTCTTGCTGAAGAAAAAGCAAGATTAATGTATATTTTTGTGCCTATTTTGAAACGTTTAGTTACTTCTTGGATAGCTTATTTAAAAAAAAATTTAGTCTCTGCTTCCGTGATGAATAAAGCAATACACTTTTATGTTGCAGCTTGTACAACGCATTTTCCTTAAGGCCCAGAAGAACATATTCTTTTATTGTAATATTTTACTTAATATTATTATTAAATCTTATATTTACCAATAATGCAATTTAAGTTTTAGGAGCTAATGAATTCCGTCTTTTATAATAATATAACTTCTTTCACTTATAGAGCCCTAATGTTTACGTAGACAACCCCGACTCCACTACCCACATCCCAATGAAAAAGGGGGGGGGGGTGACCTGCTTCTCCCAACTACTGCCAATAGCAAACACGAAATTTTTACGCAGTATTATCAAATTATGACATTATTAATCATTATAAAATATTTCAATGGTCTTTAAGAATCTCTAATTATATACAAACAATATTTCTCATGTATAAATGAAATATAAAATAATATGAATTTGGCTTACATAAAATTATCCACGTACAAAAAATGGATGATAAACTACTGCCCATTATCGCTTACTGCAGTGCAACAGATATTGAAATAATAATAATAATAATAATAATATGAACATTAATTATAATAACATGCATAAATACGAATAACTTTAATGAAGTTTTTTTTTCATTAGTCCAACATGTATAAAACTATTTTAAGAAAAGTTATTGTAGTGCATAATTAATGCAGCATTTAAACACACGTCATTTATATACAGATTTTACTTTTGGCTTTTGTAAAGTCATACAAATTTAAATAGTTTGCTATTTGTTTCTAATTTCAATGCTCTATACAAGTAGAACAAGCAAGTTTAACCAAACTACTGGAAAATAAAATGTAAAGCAAAATACAATTTATCTTATAAAGAAAAAGTATAGCCCATATCAAGGGTTCTGCTGAATATTTAATTTGATGTGTATAAGAAAACTTCAATTGTTCTATTACAAAATTTATTTCACATTTTTGTATATCCAAATCATTATCTAGTGTTAAAATTTCCTTGACCATGTTCGTCAATGAAGTCACTCTTTCAATGAGCGAAATATTATTGTTATTATTATTATTATTATTATAATTGGCAAAGTAACCTACTAAATTATCCAATTTGCTCCACTTCTTATATTTTAACTCCTTGCTTCCACTACACTCCAAGGTCGAATTCCAAAGGCAAGCACAAATCTTTAAAAAATATACCAATTTCCAAATTACTGTACACCTTAAACCAATCCACAATGGTGGGACAGCATCATATTTATAATCTGTTTTATTGAAAAGGACATAGTCTTCCTTGGCAATAGTTATAAACGGGTGTACCTGTCTTTGCTCAACTTTACTTGCAAAGGAGTGGAAATATGTTATAACATCCTGCTCATACCATTAATTAAAACTGTCTTCATCTCGCTCCAAGACTGGTTTCATACGTTCTTCCGAATCTTTCCTTTCATTGCTAAGCCTTACTGTCACATATGATGGTAGATTAGGGAAAATTGCTCAGGGAAAAAATGTTCCCTAGCCATAAATTTTGTTAGGAAATGTTTAATACACACTATAGTTTTTCCATTAACTTCAAAATTTGCACTGTGTATTTTTTTAGGAAATTGAAAGATGGTAGTGTGCGATGCACTGCCATAATTAGTGGTACAACGGAGTACACAACAAGAGCAACCCTTGTTGTACTTACTTAACACTTTCTGTTACACAAGTTTCTGGCGTGATTTCACAAAATCAATATTAACTTAATAATAAAAACAAAAGAATTAACACCCGCTGTTGATTTACTTTCAGTTGTAAATCACATATAACTACAAAGAAGCAAATAAACAAACCCATGTGCTTAGTAGCAGTAAAATATTGAACCTCAAGTGCTGCCATTTTGTGTATCGACACTTGCATTATGGTCTTGGCGTAGGATATATTTTCATAGTCATGCAACACCAAATAAAACAATTTCACCTTTCATAAACTTAAACGAAAAAATACGTCAAAATAGTATCAAATGAATTTGGGCGGAAAAATCAGAGTAAAATGCTTTTTTTAAAGTTTGCCCTAATTTGTTTTCCTAATTCTGCTTTTTTCTTTAAACAGATTTGAAATATCCCTTTGCTTAATAAGTTAATTTCTTTTGTTATTAGAATCACTTCAAATCTTGTTAATGGAGGCATGTAAGCTGACAAAATAACAATTGGCAGTAAACTGTAAATTTTGAACCTACGTTTATTGCTCTGGCCTATCTCGATACATATATTTTAAAATGTTTAATTTTTATAATACATATTTGGCACTAGAACATGAAAAATGGTAATACTGAATGACTTTATTAGTAAAATGAACAAACTGAACAAAAAATTGAGTGTATTGTAAAATCTTTTTGGGGAATATGGAGGAAAAATGGAACGATTGGGACTTTCTTTTTGGGAAAGGCGACATCAAAAAATTGATTTGAAAAATTAACATTCTCAGTAGCATTTATTTCTTTAGCTTATTGTTATCTGTTTCTATGTGCAAGTCCTCTAGTTTGCTTTCAGGATGTAAAATTCAGAGAGAAGCTACACCATGAGCAAAATTCATAGAGCTTGTAACTTCTGTGAAAGTCTCATTGGATGTTTTGCTATTTGACTTGAACGACAGTAGATTTAGAAAATGGTAAGAGAGAGTGGTGACAGGTACGGGAAGCACATATCCAATTAGAGCTAAACTAATACATGCCACCGTTTCTTTACTCGCATAGCATCATAATGCGCAGTTCGCTTTAGAGCCAAGAGGAGTCTCGGACGTAGGCGAAGAACCGCTTTCCTCTTGGCAGCGCCCATCCGTCCGCATTCCTGGTCTCTCTGCGTGCCTTCAGCTCTGTATTACTTCGGTCCAAGGCTATCAACTTGTGATAAGCGGTTTCTCTAAAATATTGTGATCGCTTTGCGTATTCTGCCGACTTTACATCGAAGAAGTTTACAGAGATTTGTGCCGACATTTGTTGCATACCAAAAGGCCAGCATCAAGTCTTAACTTCTATCCAATCAAGCCAAGACGCAGCAATATGAACTTTCTATCAGTTCTTATACCTCATTCATAATATTTTTGGGCTTTCTTGTTCTATTTATGACATTTTTAAAAAGATTTAAAAACTGTGATCGTTACTCCAGAACCAAAGCATCGGAACGGCATAGTGCTTGGAGAATTTTCCTTTACTCATTCAAAACTCCTGGATCATACGGTTCAAATGTATATCTATTTCTATGAACGCAAAATGTTCACCTTCGACTTTCCACTTTCCTTTAACAAGAATGATAATCATAACCACTTTAATATCCAACTCTCCAACTGAAACTTTTTTCTCTGGTAAAGTAAATTTGCATGTACGAGGGTAGGTTCTTAAGTTTCCGGCCTAAACATTTTCTAGGCATAATAAAGACAGAAACTACATTTAACTTTTCAATATGGTTACTTTTTATTGCAATACACTTCTCACACTTTGAATTAACATTTCAACCCCCCCCCCCCAAATAGTCAGTCTCGTCAGCAAAGCGGGCATAAACAGCATCCATCACTTCTTCGTCACTCTTAAATTTCCTTCCTCTAAGGTCCTTCTTGAGTCTAGTCACTGGGAGCTAGTCCTGAGCTGTAGAGTGAATGGTCGATCTCTGTGAAGCCACATTTCTTCACAGTTTCCTTTGCAACAGGAGCAAAGTGTGCACAGGCGCGTTGTCGTGAAGAAGGCGCACACCACCACTCAGCTTTCCTCGCCTTTTCTCTTTGATGGAAGCGCGTAGTCTGTGCAGTAGGACAGCATAGTACTCGCCATTTACTGTGGTGTTCCGCTCCTTGAAGTCAATGAAGATATTCCTTCACAGTGTCAAAAGATTGTGGCCATGATCTTCTTGGTTGACTGAGTGACTTTGGCCTTTAGAGGCGGTGCTTCGCCAGGTTTACGCTACTCCATTGATTTTCTTTTGGGCAAGGAATCATAGTAGAGGACCATAGTTTCATCTCCTGTAACAATGGATTGCGGAACTTCTGTTTCGTAGCCATGGCAGAGCTCCAAAAACAACAGATGACACGTTGCTGCTTTTAGACAGAGGAAATAAGTCTAGGCACCCATCTTGCACTAACCTTATTCATGTTCATAAAGGATTGTTGTTTTAGAAAGGCCCAACCTTGCTGCTATTTCTGTAACTTTGAGCCGCCGGTCTTCCATAATTTCTCCTTCCACAAGAGCGATGTTTTCAGGAGGGAGCACCTCTAAGGGCCGACCTGCACGCTCTTCGTCTTCAATGCTTTCTCGACCCATTCTAAAAAGTTTGGACCATTCTTTTACGGTAGAACTTGAGGGGATGCTTCCCCATATACATCGTCCAATCGCTGTTTAATTTCATTTAAAGCAAGTTCTTCTTTTGTGAAGAACTTAATAACATCTCGATACTCCATTATGGACATGTCACAATCTTCTACACACAGCCTTCTTTATGCAACTATATCTGAACAGCTGAACACAGTGGATCGAAGTTACAGCTGCAATTATTTATTTAACAGATAAGGTATGACACCAGGTAGGATTTTGTGAAGGCAATAAAGAAAGAAAGTGTACTTTACATTTTTCATATTGTGATGAAAAATCTTAAGTGAAGTAGATACGTATGCAGGAATAAGCTTTAACTCTGGTTTGGCCTGAGTCCCGAAATTATTCAATAAGTGTTTTAAACAAGAGGCTAATAGCTCGTTGCCTTAACAACGTGGAGTAGGTTGCTTTAATTCGTTTAGTGTAGAAAATTGTGCACTCAATTTAAAATTATACCCGCGAATTTAGATAGAAGTTAAATACAGCTTTAACCGCACGGTTTTTGTTTAAATTGTCACAAAAATGGCACCTATTTTTAGAATTGTAGAAAAAAAACTTGTTATACACAAACTGTGAGGGCGATTCTATGTAAAATCGGACACAGGAAACCATATAAATCAGCATTGCTTTGAAAAAAATAGGGTTAAGTGATATATATATATATATATATATATATATATATATATTTCTAAGCCCATTAATTTTTTTAATGCAGTGAATTTATTGTATAATTGTGAGAAAAGTTTAGAAAGATTTCGAACCTGAAAAAAAAAAATATTAGGCATTTCAATAATCGCGAATATTTATAGCTGAAAAGTTTAGCATATGTTTTATATATGTGTATTTATCATATTTAATAAAAACTTTCAGGAACATAAATTAGTCCATATTCCATTAACTTTCCGAAGGAATATAGTAAAAATAAAAATACCAACTGTTTTCCGTTCTCTCTCTCCGACCAAAAATGTGTCGTAGGGTTAAGTCAATATTATTTTTATGTTCCACCAATGCCGTTAAAAATAATTTCGTTAAATTTCATCTAGAACACACGGGTCGTGTTACTCAAGATCGTGGGTTCAAATCCGGTCAGGATCGATTGATTTTTTTCGGGCGTAAAAATTCTAAGTATTTCCTTCGGAAGGAAAGTAAAATTTGTCGGCCGTTTCACTCCCTGATTTGAATGGGACGCTGATGACCTGAGATGTTAAAGAGAATCAATAACACGCGCACACACACACACACACACACCACACACACAAAGCTCATTTCTATAATAGGGGTAATTTTAATAAAACATAATAACTTTGGCGATTTTTTTTTCATGAAAACGATTAAATTTAGGGATGTTACATTTCACAAAAACATTCGCATTTATGTTTTGTAGATGTATGGAATTATATTAAAGTAAAAATATTAAAAGAAACACGAGGCAGTTTTTTTTTTCTGATTTTTCCCGTTATATTTCACACGAAATGCACAGTAATCAAATGGAGTCGCAGATCATGAAAAATGTGTGGTTACTTTAGTTAAAGGAAAAAGAAAGTTCTGGGTGTCATGAAAAACAATCGCCGATGTGTCAGCCAGCATTCCAAGTGACTTGCTGAGTATGTTGAAATTTAACGGAGAGGAGAGAATTTACCCAATTTTTTTATATTTTTGTTTCATTGTTACATCTTTTTATATAAATATCTCATTTATTTGTGATTGTGCGTTGCCAAACGTGATAATTATAACTATACCGGAGGTCGTGGGTTCGATTCCCGATCATGCCAAGCTGTCTATGTTTTTCTTTTTCCCCGGAGATTTTCCTTCCCTGAGAAGGGGAATGTCAGATAGCTTTAAGATGCCAAGGACTCTGATCTCGTTTGCGCCATCATTAATTAATTTAATTTCATTCATAACTACAGACTTACGTCCAATCTACAGACGTCTCTAGAAGACCAATGCAATAAAAAATTATAAGCTAATGCTTGAGATTATTTTATGCTTTTTGAGAGACTGCATCAAGAAAAAGGTTGAAATGTATGCCTTAGTTTCTCGTGCCTCCCTTATTTGTTGGGCTCCTGAACCCCTTCAAGTGCTAGTGTACCAATAAGGAAATGTGACTGGGAACTATACTTTCTGTAAGGAAAATGGGCTGTTGTATAACGTGCTTAGCCAACCTCATCTCCTGCAATGGGAATTGTTCCGACTTCAACGGAGCTGTAATCTGCAGATGTGTGAAAACAGGAAGCTCGCATTCTTGCCAGCTTTCTATTGCTTCAAGCTGAGCGGTGTTTATGTAACCTTGAGCATATAACTGTTGCTCCGTGATTACTAACCCCAAATTCTATGTTAGTGCACGCCAATGAAAGCGGTTAAACGTCGTTACTGAGCGCCTGTTGCATAATTTAGCATTTGTATGAATTTAACTAGAAGCAACAGGTTTCTGTTTGAAAATTTTCCCCAATTTACACCATCTTGAAACTTTTGGAATTATATGTTCTATGCAACCTTTTACTTGCCTTTATTGTTATACAGGGTGATTCGTTTGGGTAAGGATAATATTAAATGTCATTATAAAAGCTAAAATGATAATAGGAGACATTTCTTGCTGGTAATATTTTGCTTATAAGATGGGAGTTTCCGTACATGGAAAGAATGAAAATCAACTATGCATAATGACAAATGAAAATCGTAAATGTTTGAAATGGCTACTGCGAATCAACAGCGAGAGCAATGCTTTCTTAGGTATGCTAAATTTAGGAGTGTTAAACAAGTTCAGAGAGAATTTCGGTGTGAGTATGGTGTGCGTAATGTATCTAAATACAGTTCCATAATGTTGTGGTATCGAACATTTATAGGAACAGGTTCTGTGTAAAAGGAGGTGACAGTGAAACCCAGTACAGAAACAACTATCTCTGAAACCATGACAAGAAGCCCTACGAAAAGTTTAAGACGGCTGTCAGCAGAGATGAATGTACGGCATATGTTCTGTCAGCGTATTGTTGAAAGTACTTGAAACTGTGTCCATATCACTTCAACGTCTACAAGTATTACGCGATGACGATAATGAAGCTTATTTCAATTTTGCATTCATGATGTGCCAACGGATAATAGAAGTTGACGACTTCTTAAACAAATGGTTATTTACAGACGAAGCGACTTTTCATGTCAGCGGGAGAGTAAGCACTCTCAACTCTACAGATCTCCTACGAACTGAAAGACCAAGTTCAAAAGTTTATATGGAATGAACTGCAATAAAGTGTATGGACCATTCTTCAGTGCAGAAAAGACAGTGCCCTAAGGATCTTATTTGGAATATGTTGCAGTTGTTTCTGTTGCCACAACTTGAGGAAGACAACAATATGAACATTCTATTCCAGCAAGACGGTGCTACCCCTCACTGGGCTTGGGAGGTTCGTCATTTTCTAAATGTCGCTTTCTAATGTATGTGGCATGGTTGTGACGGACCAATTTCTTGGCCTCCAAACTCCCGAGATCTAACTCCTCCTGACTTCTTCGTGATGTGGGTTTGTTAAAGACACTGTCTATTCACAGGATCTCAGGAACATTGATGATATGAAATTAAAAATTACTGAAGCTATCTCAAGGGGGGAAAAAGACCGCTCTGATGTTACTATGGACATGGGCTGAATTGCAATGGGGGCCATGTAGCGTTCTGAGAAATCTCCTATATTTCAATATTGCATACATCATTTTTGGACTTTAGAATTTGCAATGCCTTCTTCTAGACGTGACTCTCTAATTTGCTAGTCAGTATTTCTTCTGTGTTTCGGCCGGATGCTACTTGCTACTGTTAATGTCAGTTACCGGATCTTGGTCGTTATATAGTGTGTAAAGTATTATGCTCTCTTCTTCAAGACCTACAGTCCTTTCATTGAAATATTCTTCTAAGTAAGTAAAGCTACAAATTTCTTAGCAAGAGTTTGTAAATTCTTAGCTTTATTTTCTCAAACCAGGACACTTACAAGCTTTAGTCGTTAGCTTTTAATACGTTTTAACATCGGGAGCTTATTTACGTTTATTTTTATTTCTGTCGTGGAAACTAGTATAGATCTCTTCCAACAGCTTAGTCCTTTAATAACTGTTCATGTCATGCAGTAGTGTAAAAAATAATTTGTTACCATTCCTGTGTTTTATCGTTTCTTTTCAACAAAATTTAGGAGTAGTTCAAGAAATCTGAGATTTTCTTTATATATGGAAAAATGTTTTCATTTACCTTTTATGATTATATGGACTGTTTCAAGGAAATAACATGACATGAACTTGCTTAGCGGAACTTGAGGAACTGTTGCTCAAGGTTGGCAGATATTGCACGGCATATGGCGCCTACACAGTTATACATTTTCCAATGACCGCATCCGCTAATTGCCGTTTCGGAAATGCGTTTAGTCCCGTTAAGTTGCAGTAACTATTTCCTCAACAGAAACAAACTACGTCGTTAAGAGCTGTGGTAACAGTTTCATTATGTTGTTAGCTCCGTTTGCTTCAGTAACGGCTACCAGAGAATGCTGAAGCTTTTCTATTCATATATAAGTGTCTGTTTTATTAAAATACTTACATAATTTACAAATTACTACCCAGTTTTGAATTTGGAAAGGGAAAATTGAGCTCAGTGATATTTACTTTTACACTTATTCCTCATAAAACCAGATTATATATACCAATAGGCTCTCAATATGTTTGCATTTTATTATTTATTCATTCCACTCTCATTTTTAAGACGTGATAAAGTACAGGATGTTAATCATATGTTCATATTTTATTTCACAATATGTATTATTAAAGTTTATAATAAAACTGTCAAAGAAATATCTGCTAATTAATTTTTTTCAATTATAATCATAATATTCGTAGAGAAATGCAATAATTGCCATTGTTTTAAAATACTCCTCTTGAGTTTTTCATATATTGTTTACCAATCGTATCTTGTTACACAAAATCAATAAATACAAACCTCTAAGCTAAATAATGAACTTATGATATTATATAAAAGGCACAGGTAAAAATAAATATCTTGTTTCAGTGCAAGAGAATACATTTTTATACCGTTTTTACAATCAAAATCGTATTTTTATACCAGAACTAAAAATAGCGAAACTTGTGAACAAAATGGTACAGTATGACTCTAGTAGCACAATAATTAATGAAATGGCATTCATTATTGAATATTATGTTACTATATTTTTAATGTGTGTATTACTGAAAGTATAATTACCTAGTTTGATAATACTAACCTGTTCTGAAATATATGAAGCTTCTAAAGTATTTGTAATTGTTTACATTTCATTCAGTTAATGAATCTGTTATATTCCTTTTAATATGTACCATAAGATTTTCCGGTATTAGTGACAATTTAGCCTGTTCAGCTTGGGCTAAATTTTCGCTAGCTACAATAGCAATAGACAAACAAACTACTCGATCTCCATCAACATAATGACGCCATAAGCATAATAAAAGAAGGCATTGACTTCAGAGTAATTAATCTAAAAACCTGCATGAACACTAATGTTAATTTATTAATATCTCTATATAGTTCTGTTATAGAAAAAATTGGTAAAAATTACGAAATTCTTCTCGCTCGTTTTTTAAAACATTTACTCGTGCAAAAAGATACATAAATTTATAAACTAATATCGCAATATGCTGTTCGGTATGTGACATTATTTATATAAATCATTACATCACATCCTTGTTTCTTTTCGGTTTTAATTTTAATTATGAGTGCATATTTCGCCCGAATTTTTCTTCCAAAGGTACCACACTCTGTAGACTTATTTCTCTTTCTTCGAGTTATGGGGCAATGTGCAGTAAAAAGCGACTTGAGTGTTCACAAATGTTGCTAGAGCAAGTAATAGAATACCCAGAACATTTTCCATGTATCGTTGTTGCGTATCAACACTGTATTTTTGGTTGTGTGTTGAACAGTTTTCTTTTCTACGACATGTATTATAAGAGGAGAAGAAGAAAACGAAGGGTTTCATTAATTCGTCTGAGTTTAAGGCATCTAATCTTAGCCGTACTAGAATATAACTATGTATCCGGCGTTGCAATTATTGCCGCCGAATGTAACAGTTCTTTGATTGGTTTCGGCGCCAAAAAGTTTGATGCGTTTCATCGTGACTGGGACTTGATAGTAGAAGTATTTTGAAGGGAGAACGTCCTCGGCAGGATAAACATGTCATGCGGAAGATGGTCACGAAGCCCTAAGGTCATGCGTTTGCGAAGCGTTGAATACTTTAACTCAAGTTTGAAGGAATTACTGAAACAAAAGAATGAAATATGGACACCCACTCTTCTCTGTCTTTTTCTTGTCACCTTCCTTATTAATTTCTATTCATAACTAATCCACTAGAGCTATTTAGACGCCCCTTGTCTTCATTCGAACACTTCTTGCTTTCCATCGCACTGGAATCGAATCTTTAATTAGAAAAAAAAAAAAAAAAAAAACTTGCAAAAAGCTCGTTGCGCACACCAAAAAGAACCCAGAACTCCCAATGATTGCGGCCAAATAGTTATTTTACTTATGCTTCCAATCTGGAGGGCCTTACAGTATCTTAACTAAATTACTCTGATGTGATCACGAAACAGTCAGCTCCCGAAAGCTCCACATTTGTTAAATTGATACGGTTGATCTACCACGAAGCTTTTAATTGCAAACCAGCGACATGAAAACGTCACGTTTTATATCTTGCAGGAGTTAGCATTGTACATAAAGTATATAAAAATAAAGAATAATGCGTAATATTTCTAAAACACTGATAAAAATAACTCTTTGACACGAAACACATAAATACATTACATTTAGTAGCATTTTAGTGTACATTTGAAATATTAGTATCCTGCAAAAGCGAAATAAAAGTACGACGAACCAAGGCATGACTCGTCAGTGTTACTAGCTCAGCATTGCACAGTATAATTATTATTGCAGTAAGCATTTTAGATTCATTATTTACTTGTTTGGAATTTCAATTTTTTCTTTTCAAGCGTTTCATGGCTACGGAAACTTTCACATTCCTTCCGATCAAAGTTTGCTAGAGGTGCGTTTCGCAACCCTGCCAACAAACGTGTTTCGGTTTCCAAGCTGTTGATGTAGGAACGTTATATAATGCCCTTCACAAAGTGCAGGAATTCAGCGGGCCGGAATCATCTGTTTTCGTGGAGATGATGTTTTTTCCACCAGGAAAAGAATGCACGAATACTACTGTCTTGTTTTTATCTAACTTATCAAAAATTAGGTTAAGATACGAAAACATAATAGATATTTTAGCTAATAAGTCAGAAAACTTTGCGTGCAATTGGAAGGCGGCCGGAGCTTGTGCGGCTCTACAGATCATGAAGGGGGAATTCTACTGTAAATAGCATTTGTAATGCATGGTGATTTCATCGCTGGTATAAGCGAGTAGCCAACATGTGGATTTCGTTGATTTCTAATCATTGAGAATATCTAGCTGAAAGATATAGCTTTCAAAAGACTTATGTACTGAAGATATGATGTATGATTTTGTTCATCTCACATAGTGCTTGTAGTATATTTGAGTACACCTTAGCTATGTATTGTTAATAAATAGAATTTACTTAATCCACATTTGCATAAGCGTTTGAAGGGACATGGCTGCTTAGCTAATGCACATTTTCAATGTTTATAATATGATCCAAATATAAGAACATATCAGAACTATTCAGTCCAAAGTAGGGATAGGACAAGAGGTAAGAAAGAATGCGATTAGTGAGAAATATCAGGATATATAAACATGTCTTTAGCAGACAAAAATCCACGCGAAACTTTGTAATAGGTAAAACTCTAAGAACAACTTTGTTGAACCAGAAATGTATAACCTAACTTAATCTATGGTAAGGGGTTTGCAAAAAACATGTCATTGAAACCCTGTAACTTCGCAAAAAAGGAAAATCGAGAAAAATTATCACGGATAAATAATTTAGACAAAAACAGTAAAAAACACAATTTTATTTTTACATATATTCTATATTTCCTGAGTAGCCTAATACTCCAAGTTTTCTGTCTAGGAGGGGGAAAATTCTTTCCCTTTACGTAAGCGCCCATCAAGGCGGGCAAGGTTTATAGCTAGTAAACATGAAGGTTAGGTACCTGTTTATGATGCAATTCCTGAAGATGCTTCACAGTAGTTAATGGATGTGAGATGGGGTTCAGTCTTGCATAAAGATAAGGCTATCGTGCAGGAATCTACAGTTCTGATATAGATAATATACAACGCTCTAAAATAATGTTCCGTAGATGGAATGACTTTGGTCTGTTGCATTTCAAGATAAACTTAGATAATATTAGAAATGGGTTAATTTAAAATCATCCTGAAATATTAAAAACTGTTATTGTGTGAAATTTGTTTATTTTTTTTAAATAATACTCATTACTTAATTTTATTTTTGAGGATTTTTCCATCAGTCAGCAGTTACCCTGCGTTCTTGGCCGCCATTCCTTCCCATTTTGCCAATTTCTTTCTTGCAGATTACGTCGTTTCTTAATTTGGGCTAAAAACAATTCCATGATGTCTTCAGCCGTCCATGCTTTCTCCTTCCAGAAGCGACCATTTCAGATACGTCTTAGGCCATCTCTCCTTATTTATTCTATTGATATGTCCATATCACTGCAGAGTTCGCCCTTCATTCGCTCGGTAACTGATTCTTTCATTTTCATCACCTCTATGATGAGTACTTCTTCATTCCTGATCTTCTCAGACCTAGCTATCCTGTCGCCTCTTCGAATTACGTTGATCTCTTTTGTCTGTATTGTATTCACTGCTAACATCCACCCTTCTATGCCATAAGTTAATGTGCTCTTATGACTGTATGGAGAATTCTTCTTATATTTGTCTACTAATATTTCTTGCTGCCTGAAATCCAATTCAGCATTTTTATTGAATATCTTGCCTGAAGTATTCTGTGATCTCTTCCTCATAGCAGCTTCCAAATTCATGGATTATTTATCCCAAATATTTAAACTGCTTTGATAATTTGGTGGTTTCTTGAAGTAATTTAATGTTTTTACACCTACAATTTGTCCATATTCATCCTAGGCCAACTTGAGGTGCTGCCACGAACTTCCTCGTCATATTTTTAGCATCCTCATCTGCTAATAATAAAGAACGTACTGTTTTTCCTTTTATTAGTATTTGCATGCCGCCAAACGATCGATTCCAATGATCCAGTATATGATGAAAATGGATTGGAAATAGGATTGGAAACATACTACAGCCTTGTTTAAGTCCTTTTGTTGTTCTAAATGTTCTTCCCTGTCTTTACTGCAGCCTAAAGATTTCCATGCAGCCTTTTAAAGATATTACAGAGTCAATAACAACAATTTGCTTAATCGCAACACTCTTTACTATTATCCCAAAAATGATAGTACTGGAAGAGTATTCTCAAAATATCAAGAGAAGAGTACCGAGAGGGGACGAAGGCCAAAAATTGATGCGCCGACGGGAATAAAACAGATTTGCAAATAAGGTAGGAAGAAAACAACGAAGAATTGCGACAGACGCCTACTTTTGTTATCTTGTTCACGTAAGAATTGGAGAGCTGTGACTGCGAGTAAGCGAGAATAACATTAATTCTGAAATATGCAGATACTTCACAAGCTATGCCGTAAAGAAGGCGTAACAAGCGCGTAGGAAAAATAGGTGGAGGACTCTTAGAAGGCAATAGATTGAGATGCTGATGCAGAAAGAGGAGCCACACCTTTGCTCGCAGTGAAAAGGGAGAGGAAATATCCTTTCCGCTCATCAACCTATCATCGAGATAAACATCCATCACTCACCAAATGGCCGGTGAACGTTATCTTGTGAACGGATATTGTATATGTCAGGGAATGGACTAAGGTTATACCGGCTGAAGACGTGATTCATATTCCAGAATCACTGTTTCAAGCCCCACCCTCGCGCTTGCGTGTATCTATTGTGAGATGTGTATCCCAAATTACAAACATTTCATAAGTGTTCAATATACTTGGTTGTTTATTTTACTTTATAGGTAAACGTGTAAATTAGAAGTTGTCATTGGCTGTGTTTATGAGATATTTATTTGTAGGTATGAAATTATCGCTTAAAACGTTTCTTATTAATATTATATTCTGCTACTGAAAGGAATTGAAAATAAGTATTCATAATGGATGGACTTTATGTTAGCATGAACCAGAGCATTTAAAAAATATCAGCAAATCGATTATTTTAATATAAAACATTTGTAATATAATCACTGGTAAAATGGAAAAAGAAGTACAAAGAATGATCTCATTAACCTGGAGAGCATTTTGGGCCCTTAAGTAAATATTGTTAGACCAAACATTAACTAAGAAAATCAGATCCTAGACGCTGTGTATACCCTGTATATGGGTGCCAGACATGGTCAATAACGGAAAAAAACAAATGATCTCAAATTACGTTTACAAATAGAGCCGGAATGACACCGGTGCACTATTAACCTTTATCAGAGAAACAACTTGAAATATTTTTAAAAGTATATTCGAGTGCAAAACACTAATTTGGAAATTTTCTTGCTGTCTATAATGTAATAGTTATGTACTGTATGCACCTATATTTAAATGAAGCTTGGCATTTGTGTATACTATAAATAAGGCTAGAGTTTATATGCACAACAAGTCTGAAATATGCAAACATATGTCTAATCTAATTTTTTATCAAACCATTTAATCAACAAATTTTAAATAGCCCATTTTTCTTCATTTATTTTCTCCTTGTAATTTTTTACACACACACACACAAAACCCACAAATGTAATTTATATATTATATTTTTTCCGTTTACAAAATATGACTAACATTTTCAATAACCATACTTTGTTATCTGCAAGAATTTGTGTCAAGACTGAAAACAATCTATATACTTCACATTAAGTTATTGCACAAAATACTTAATCAACAAATATGTCCTTTTTATGTCCAAGTATAACGTATCCAAATTTTTAGCATAAACTTTTCACCTTAAGCACAGTAATGAACCCAGTTTTTTTTTTTTTTTTTTAACTACGCGATGTCTAATTTTATATTAAGTTGGCCCTTGTGCTGTTACAGATTCTACAATTAAACTAATTAATGCAATGTCATTCCTTTAGTTCTTAGACCCTTAGTGAGTTCGAAAGTTTCCAAAAATTCATTATAACACAGAACTTAATGATTCCCACTACTTGCAAGAGTAAAATTCAAACTGTGGAATAACATATTTCTAAATATACTGGTACAAATTATATTTTTTATTTTAGACACAGAAACCCTTATTTAACAGGCTATAGAAAATCAAAGGTACAAATTTAGATTTAGTGCAATTGTTTAGTGGAAACAGCTTACCGCTTGTGAATAGGACGTGTGTATTTTGATACAACAGTATTAGGAACATCAATAGCACTTGCACCGAACATGTTAGCATTTCGTTATTTATTTATGAATATTTATGTGTTGTATTGTTTAATATGCAGAAACGCCCGGAATAGCGAAAATATGACAAGCGAACTTCACATTCGTAATAACTGAAATTTGAAACACGTATAAAAGTTTTTGCATGCCTTTCAGTGATCGGATAAAAATATGCATTTGCTTATAAGTCCTAGACCTAACCATACACTATTATTTTATAATTAGAAATCCTCCTTCCATATGTATATGTCGGTCCTGGTGGTGTAGTGGTAACCATACTTGCCTTCTAAACCCAAGATCGCGGGTTCAATTCGGCCAGGATCGATGGATATTTTCGGGCGTAAAAATCCTAAGCAAGGCTTCCTTCGGAAGGGAAGTAAAGTCGTGGGGCCCGTGTCGTACATTTACGGCACGAAAAAGAACCTCAAACTGAAAGAAGAGGCCTCTGAGCAAAATTTGTCGGCCGTTTCACGCCCTGAACAAAATGGGACGCTGATGACCTGAGATGTTAAAGAGCGTCCGTAAATAAATAAAATCAACAACGACTCCTGCCATATGAGCTATTGAGGTAGTTTTTACGATGGACTTTTTAAAGCAATGACCAAGGACTGAAGGGCCAAATAAGACATTTTTATAGACTACTGTTAATACTGGGAGTATGCATGTTATTTCTATGTCAGTCTTCGCGTGCGCATGTGTTATGGAATTGATGTTTGTGAATTGATCATTACACATGTTTTAATGAGCCTCTCCACTAGGAGACTTTTGTTCTAAATGGCACATATGGTTCGAATGTGAAAATATTAGAGTAATGGATCAATTTACTTCCTGTAGTCGATTGTAAGAAATAGCTACTACAAACGTCCTTTACTTTACTCACCAATGCGTGATTTTTCAGGAAGTGTTCACGTGCATCTTAATACAAAGGCATCCTGCGTGACTATGCGTTGCGCTTCAAGGGCCGGCCTTATTTGTCCACTGTGATATGTAGCAAATTAAGTATAGGGTGGCATATATGGGCAGAAAGCGCTGCGACGGTCATTGACTTCTTGTTAGGTGAGGTTCGCCCAAGCTTGCGGACCGCACCATTGGGACAGGTGAAATCTTTGTTGCTGGAAAGTTGATGCCTCAGGCCGCTTCATCTTGAGGGCGCGACGTCTTCCGCCCATTGTCTTCCGGCTTAACGATGTTTTCAGTACTATACGGCCGCTGCTTGCTACAGGCTCTTTAATCTGCATTCCAGAGTGTATGTGCCAATAAAAAAGTGTATTCACACATTGCAAGCATCGTTCTATAGCCGATCTTGCTGGGGTCATACTTTAGCAAGGATTTATTCCAAAGATTTGCACGGACGTAGACCCAAGTGCCATTGTAATATTACCATAGGCAAAGGAACACTTTAATGAAATTTGTCGTCCAACTTCTCTACATTGTGGTAGTAGTCAGCAAAGAAAATGCAAAGGGGCATATTTAAGAACAGCTTCTGTAGAAACGAAGATTTTAGAATTAACTTTCTTAATCTTTGTTGCGGCTGGAAAAAACAATAAGGAGCAACATGAACTGTAAGAAACTGCAGATAAAACTTAATACTAATTTAACTTCGCGCTGTTACTAGAAAATTAAAACCACTTTTAGCATTTTGTATTGCTGTTAAAACTTAAGAATTATAAGAGAAAACCTAAAAGACTAATACTATTAATTGATAATACGAGGGCTGTTGAATAAAGAGTGATCATAATTATTTTGATAACATTTTGATGAAGTTTCTCAAAGTATTCCCCGTTGGGTGCGATGCAATTGTTTCAGCCTTTCTGCCAGTCTCAAAGACAGGCTCGAAACCATTTTTGACAGGTCCTTCACAATTGCCTCCGCAGCCTTCTAATGGAAAATACCTCCCACGATGCGTTTCTTCAATTTGGGGGAAAGGAAAAAGGGTTAAATGTTGACTATAGCGAGAGCAGGGATACACTTCTCATAAATTTTTGCGAAATATTCAGCAATAACATTTGCGATGTGCGGTGTAGTGCGGCAACTAGCTAATGGCACGGAAATATGACACTTTGTGTGTGATATTTTCCAGTCAAAGTTGTTTGCGCAGGTGCGACATGCTAGTAAACCATTTCTTGAATATTGAGAGAGAGATGACCATAAATTTTCCAGCAAAAACACCCACTTTTTCTTTCTTTCCTTCTTTCTTTCTTTCTTTCTTTCTTTCTTTCTTTCTTTCTTTCCTTCCTTCCTTCCTTCCTTTCTTTCTTTCTTTGGCGTTGGGATTTTTACACAGAGCTTTGCTGCGCTTTCAGGACCGAAATGAAGTCAAATTTCATCAGCGGTGATAACCGTTGAAACAAACTCCTCATCTTCCTACAACACTACCATCAACTGCATGCAGAACTGCACTCGAAAGTCTTTTAACACCCACTTTTTCTTTCTTTCTTTCTTTCTTTCTTTCTTTCTTTCTTTCTTTCTTTCTTTCTTTCCTTCCTTCCTTTCTTTCTTTCTTTCTTTCTTTGGCGTTGGGATTTTTACACAGAGCTTTGCTGCGCTTTCAGGACCGAAATGAAGTCAAATTTCATCAGCGGTGATAACCGTTGAAACAAACTCCTCATCTTCCTACAACACTACCATCAACTGCATGCAGAACTGCACTCGAAAGTCTTTTTGTTTGGGAATCAATAATCTTGTGCACAAACGCCTCTCATATGCAACTTTTCAGTTACCTCCACGTGGGTGGCACCCAGTGAAATCTTCAGAATTTCTGTGAGTGTCCTTAACGTTATTCGACGATCCTCTCTCACAATGACAGCAGCAATGTTAATATTTTCTCTCTAGAACACATAGTGGATATCGTGTCCATCTTCCTCAACATTTTAAACTTACTTCGCGTTGTTATACGAAAGAATTTACTCTCCATGTGTCTCAGGTGAAGATTTGTTGAGACGAAAGCAGAATTTCAGAGCAGCATCTTGTTCGTCACTTGTCACCTCCATTTTGCTGTAGGTGAAATTGAGCATTAAGCTAACAAGAATTTGTAAAGTTAAATTGTAGCACGAGAGATTATAATTCTTTATTGAACAGCCCTGCTGGCTTTCTTTTCTGTACAAAAATATGTAAATAACAGCTGATTCACCTCACCAGAAAAAATGTACGCAAATGTAAACACTACTGAACCTCGGGATGGCTGAGGTCGTTAAACCAGGGACTCGTGAGCGAGAGGTCTGCGATTTCCTCCAGGATCTCCTTCCTAACTGAGATTTTTTCCAGGTTTTCCTCAGTCCTCATAAATGGCAAATGCCTGGGAGATTTTATTTCTTGTACCAATATCCACCGCCTATGATGCCTCAGCAGTAAAAACGGGCGTTAAACACTATTTAAAAAAATTACTGTAAGTGTAGACGCTTAATTTGTGTAGGAAAAAATCTTTTTTGTTTAATAGTTTTGAAAGTTGCACACCAAAATCAGTTTTCGTAAAGTTTGCACTGGGAGTATGGTTAGTTAACTTAAACGTGCAGCAAAAACTGTTCCTCAGTTAAGGAACAATTGCATGAAGGAAAAGGAAGAAACTAGTTTTATTTATAACTGACTGAAATGAACGAGTGGTTTTAGTATTTTTTTTATTTATTTCTTTTTTCGTTTCTTCCTATCAAGCCAGTGAACATATTTTGTTCGAAAAATGTTCATTTTAGAAAAAAGAACTGATTGCATCTGTGGTCTAGTGGTAGCCTTTGCGGGGATCCTGGGATCGAATTCCGACCAGATCAAGGCAAGGTTTTTTCTCAGTTTTTCCTTACCCTGGAAAGATGAATGCCAGATAACTTTAAGAAGCCAAGGACTCCGAGTTGATTTGCACCATCTTTAATTCATATTATTTTCATCCCTACACATTTAATCTTAGTAAACAGTCCACAATCAACAGACGTCACGAAAAGATCAATGCAGTCAATGCAATAATAAATATAACATAAAACACTTTATTAATACAATAAAAATGTAGGTGTTATCAGTTAATGTATTTTAGTTCTTTTTTCGTACTTTTATTACAGAAAATAGCAGTGCATTTTCATAAAGTGTCAAAAGAAAAACTTCACTTTCTTGCTGCTTATTTAAACAAAAGGCTTTACTTTTTTTATAACACTGTTATAGTAATGCACTTATTAGCATTTAGGTAAAGTTGTCTTGAAGGGAACATTTATTCTGTGTATTTCTGAAAAAAAGATTTTAAAGTAAAATGTTGTAGTTTGTAATAGATAATATTGCAACATAACATGTTTACAAACTCTTTAAAACATCCTGACTGTAAAGGAATTTTACTCTCTTGATGTGGATGGTGTCTCGCCTTCATTTCTACTAAATAATTTGACATTTATATTTATAGAGAGCCTTAATTTTTTATATGTTTTAAGTTCTATGTGGCATAATCCACAAAATATATTTACTCCTTTCATAGTGAAATAGTACTAGCAAC
The DNA here is from genome assembly GCA_030762175.1 of Metallyticus violacea. Classification (NCBI taxonomy): domain Eukaryota; kingdom Metazoa; phylum Arthropoda; class Insecta; order Mantodea; family Metallyticidae; genus Metallyticus; species Metallyticus violacea. The sequence continues at coordinate 18,989,741 of CM060838.1, read as the reverse complement.
TTATTTATTTTTTTCATGAATGACGCTTTGTTTATAGGACATGCAATGCTAAAGGCGGCCGAATGACATGCACTAGTCAACTGGTCTATGGTCGTACAGATGGATATTACATTGTGTGGCCTGACGTTGAACCGCAGCAGACAACTTGTTTTGAGTGCTGTACCACGAACTAGGATATCTGGGACTCTGGAATATACTGGAAAGAAAGTTGTTGATTTGTTTTATTTGCGGACGCTCTTTAACATCTCAGATCATCAGCTTCCCTTTCAATTCGGACGTGAAACGGCCGACAATTTTAGGCTTGTGGTTCTTTTACGTGCCATTAATCTACGACACGGGACGCACGATTTTTTCCCCCCTTCCATACTTAGCAATTTTACGCCCGAAAAAAATCCATCGACCCTAGCCGGGTTTGAACCCGCGATTTTGGGTTTAGAAGGCAAGTATGGCTACCACTACACCATCAGGACCGACAGGAAAGAAAGTTGACCCGAAAGTCAGAGAGTGTAAACTTGGGCACATGATTTGTTTGAAACGGAGCTGTAAAAGGTTTACAAAGTCAAAGAAATTTGCTGTTATCAATTTTCGGTTAGCACGCAAGGAAACAAGGACGGAAGTAGCGACATTATACGATAATATTTAACTTCTTGAAGGAATACTTCCAAGTCTAAGGGATTTGTGTTCTGGGATTACAAAAAGCAAAGCTTAAAAAAGTATTTTTTTAAAATGTAACTTATTAATTATTACATTAATCTGTTTAAAAGCTTTTACATTAGAATCATGTACAATTATACATTTTTGTTTTGAATTATTTATTGTTATAAGTAGTAACTATTTTTGTTGAGTGTTGTGTATAAATATAATTTATTTCAGGTTCCCAGGGACCTTCGCTAAAATCCCGGATACGTAAATAAAAAGTTCTCTTTCAAGAGTTCTTTCCGCACACGAAGAATTTTTGTAGTTAAAATTCTCGAAATTAAAGTCCAATCTTTGTAGTTTGAATGAGCTGTAATGCTTAAAACATGAATTAAATAAGTGCGCTCATTTCTTTAAGACGTTACAAACGTGTGTCCTTCACGAGGTTTGCATAGTGCCTTAGGGCACCACAAGAGCGAACTTATTCTGCAGCTGCATGCCATTTAATGACGTTCTAGCTTATTTTTCCTTGAGCAGTCGCAGGCAAATTCCTGATGAATTGCTCACAACGTATCTAGGCCGCTTTCTGATTCCCGGGATTACCGCAGCGTTTATTCCGTTGTCCCAGAAAGGGCCTTGAAAGGTGTATGAGTGGTACATGCTTAAAAAAAAAAAAAAAAAAAAAAACTCTTAGGTAATGCCGAAGTGAAGGGTGTGCATTTACAGTGCGCTGCTTCTGCACCATGACATAATAACCAACTTCAAAAATTGCACTGCAGGAAGGTGGTTGGTTACAAAGTAAACCCGTGCGGTTATATTTTTTCAATTTCTTAGTCAATTAAAACATTCTGTGCAATTTTTTATTTTTCATAACTCGTCGAATCCGTTCGTTTGCCATTTAGAAGTTTGCGTTATCTCTGGCCGAATGTAATATTTGTTTGTTTTCAATATATTCTTGCAGAATTCACAATTTTTGATACAGATAACTGTCTAAATCCATCCAGAATTCCCAATCCCTGAATATTTCACCTCTTTAGCAGTGTCGACCGTTTATTTTGCTCTCTAAGTCATTTACCCACTCAGCACCATACGTTCTCACGCATTTGTGCTCACGTTTCTCGAGGAAATAACACCACTGACGCATCACTGAAAGTTGTTTCACCTGTAAAATGAGTTACTGCGTACTCGCATACACGCATTTGCATGAAGGAATACTTCAAACATAACAACCGCCAATATGTAATGTCTTTGTTATTAAGAGTTTCTCAGCAAACTTATGTATTATATCCGAACTTCTGTAGGAGTAAGCACAGATTGTAGTAACGGTCATCATCGCTTCTTCATGACTCCCAGAAACACCAGGCGTGCCAATGAAGTTATGAACCTGAGTGAAAGCGCCGTGGGAAAAATGCAACTTTCTTTAATGCACGACGCTTGCGATATTCCCTCGTTTTTCGCCGCTCTAGGCATATTCGGCAAGCGTAACTAATTGAAGATGCCGCCGACTCCTTAAGGAAACAACCGTCATCTGTGAGGGAGGGGCGTTACTGTACTTTTACATAGCTACTAATTAAAGGGACAGGGGCAGCATGCGACATCAGACGGAAACAAAACGCTACCTTTAATGGGGTGGATCATGTTTCTTCGAGCTCACAAACGGATTTAATAACAGTAAATGATAATGTCCATCCGACATGCCTTTTGGGTAAAATCATTTGCTCAGAACGCCATTCTGCACGAGTCAGCCTGAAACTTCATTAAAAGTTAACTCCTACTTTTTAATCGTAAATACTTTGTATGCTTTCGTCATAGACACTTTTTGAGTACAAGAGCTTTTCTCTAAGTCCAAATGCTCTTAAAGTTGACCTTTTTAAATATCAGCCTATGTTAACGTGATTTCAACAATGGAGAAATAGCTTTTTCTTCTTTAACTTTTTACCCTTCTCGGATATTTTAAGGTTTACATCCCCTGGTACTTACAGTCCAATGCAAGGGCTAATAGATAGTTGAGAAGCTATTTTTTATTGATTTATTTATGAACGCTCTTTAACATCTCAGGTCATCAGCGTCCCATTCAACTCAGGGCGTGAAACGGCCGACAGATTTTGCTCAGAGGCCTCTCTTTCAGGCTTGAGGTTCTTTTTCGTGCCGTAAATGTACGATACGGGACCCATGGCTTTACTTCCCTTCCGAAGGAAGCCATACTTAGAAATTTTACGCCCGAAAAAATCCATGGGTCCTGGCCGGGTTCGAACCTGCGTTCTTGGGTATAGGAGGCAAGTATAACCACTACACCACCAGGACCGACATTGGGACTTTTTATGGACTAGCACCTAAAATGGAATAAACACACTGCCTATATGTGTTGTAGATTGCGAAAACAATATATAAATTCTTAACCTTTCGAACTTATCTATCTACCGATATCTTACGCGTAATCCATTTTGATCTGGTTTAGTTATTCAATGTGAATTATCGCATGTGGGATGTTAAGAAGAATATAGGTATATTAAACATCTGATTATAGGAACCTTTGAACTATTTACTGACACGGTTAAGGCTGAACTCATGAGTGGGAGGTCTGTAATTCGATTCCTGCCAGGACTGTCAATGACTGAATTTTATTTCAGGTTTTTCTCAGTCCTCACACACACACACACACACACACACACACACACACACACATATATATATATATATATATATATATATGCGATGTACTTCTTGTGTAACAATTATGAAAAAGATTGCTGTTGATAATAAGAATGCATCGACATAGATAATTGTCCAAGCGAAAATGTGGAAGGACTATTGAAATTCGTTCTATTGTTGGGAAACAGGTTTCCCAATAGCGAATTGCTGTGATTTTCCATCAGAAGCGCCTAGAGTAGTGGATACTGTACAAGTGTGTTATTTAGGAAGTGCTGCGTAGGGATTTCCTCACTGTAGAAATATTAGTCCATTGTTTTGCACAACGGGATAAAGTGTAAAGCTTGGGAAAGTGTACGAGAGCTCAGTTCCGTAATAGTTTCCCTCGGCGTCCCACGTTCACCCAGATTCGCAAGGTGTTAAGCAATTCCTACTCTCCTGTGGTTTATTGTTAGTCATTCAGGCTGCTCTGCATTATTTCCTGCCTATGTTTGATACTGCCAACATCGTGGGTTTTTTCCAGGAAAACCAAGTACTAATGCTTAGAAATATCGTCTAAAATGATGATAGTCGATTTTATTATTTCAGTATTATTATTGCTGTTTTTCATGTTGCACTAAATGGGTTGGTTACTATGTCAACCTTCTAAAAACTGAGGCCCCCCCCCCCCCAATACCCTCCAACATCCCCAAAACAAGCATCCTACATCTTTATTCCAGCTGTGCATTTGTTAAGTCCAAGTGCTTGCAATGTTATCCAGGCTAAATCGGAGAAAATAGCGTCCATTTTATGAACATAGGAAAAATGCGGTCAAACTAGCGAGCAATAGGGAAGTAAGTGGCATATAGAATCACAGTTGTTTATGCATTACTTGTATTGTAGCAGCACACACACACGCATACACAAACTGCCTGTTCCTCTAACCTAACCTCATTTCACCTTACGTAACCTAAACCAATCCGAACCTAACCTATGTTTTATAAAATGCTATGTAACTGCGATTGAAGAGGACAGGGTGCTTTTTGGACTGTTTGACACCAAAAGAAGTCACTTGTACAAACATGTAGATAAAATATTTTGTATTGTAGTGCAATTGTAAATAAAGGAAATATTATAAATAAACGAATTATAGGATAACTTCCAAACATTCGAAAGGGAGTATTAATGATCGATTTTCATTTAGGCCAATTTGAAACTAGGTGTTTTTTTTTTGTTTTTTTTTTTTTCCCCACTTGCCTCTATTTCAGGCTTTTTTCTTGCTACGTCCAGACTGACTTAGATCATTTCATCCTCATGCTCTGGTTTGGTTCCAAACCTGGTTCTATCCCAAACTTTTATAACAGGAAAAACTATACAGCACTAACGCATAAACGTATACAATACAGTCTTATAAGAAAGGTCAATCTGATGTTGGTAGATTTGTGTCAGTTCACCCCTTGCATCACTGGCAAAGCCTGTGCCTTCATTTTATATTTATTGCTTTAATTTATATTTATTTATCCCTCTTATCAATTCATTCTTAACTCCAAATCATGCAAATGTTAATCTGTTCATTTTTGCTATCATAGCTCTAATAAATCAGGAATTGCGATCAACATATTTCTCCAGATTGTCCTTCGATATGCTTCACCCGTCTATTTCTCCTTTCTTAACATTGAATGCTTTCCATTTCTCATTGCATAACCTGCAACCATGGCTCCTTTTCTCTCCTAATTATATTCCTAGTTATGCAGATGCATTTTTCTACAAAATTCAATTTTACTACGGAATGGTTAAAAAAAAGAAAGAAAGAAAAAGAAAGAAAGATACGTGCAAGCCACTGACTGAGATATGTTAAATTGATGCTAAACGACTCTGGAACTCAGAAGCACGCAATCGTTCTTCCTTGAAAGAACAGAACAAAGAAGATACGGGAGAATTACTGAACATGTCTCTAGATATCAACGTCCTTACTGTCAGTTGTTATTCTGTCGGAGCCTTATATTTATGCCTTGTTATGTTTTCACCACCGAAACAATAGAGCGATCAGGAAGGAAGAGAGGTGAAAGTTTACCAACCACATGGTGTCTGAATACCTTAATTGCAAATTTGCATCCATTTAAGTTGATTACGTGCAATCTTGCTGCATGTTTTACGATCTACCAACAACAGCAACCTGTGGATATATTTATCTTCGGCAGCCATCTCTATACCACTCGGTTTCTCCTGAGGGCAATTTCCTTATTCATAACTCCTTGAGAGTTTATTCGCCTTAACAAGAGTTAAGAAAACTCTTGCTAGATGCAACATACCTAGCGGAACATCGTGTTTTTCATCGACAGCACTAGTGTCCATTGTGTAACCTTCATTGCAAAAACGCACATAATGTGTTCTTGTGGTCAGAATGCTTTTTGAAATGTTTTCTAAAAGGTTTTTGTTGCTGTAAACGCAGGTTGATTCAACTCTTGAATCGAGCTATTTTATCATCCTTACTTATAGAAAAACTAGCAGTGCAGCAGTTGTTTCCTGCTGAGAGATTTTAATTTCCCTTCTGGTCATTTTCGTGGATTAAATAACTGTTGATCTCGCCATCGTCTTTGCATTCTTTTTTTCTTTTGGTTTATAATTTAAAATATTTTGAGAATAAAAACTATCCTTTGTAAATATGATCATGTCAATTTCTTCTATACACCTGAAATATATCTATTAGTTTCAATATCTTTAGATTTTGCGATTGTTCTTTTCTTTTTATTTAACCTGATACACCCTGCCACAAACCTTACAGATATAACCTCTCTTTGTTTTCAGAACTTTTATAGCATTTTAATAATAATAATAATGACCGTGCCCCCAGTGCTTTTAAACTCTTAGAACCATCCCCCCCCCTCTTACTTTATTAGCCAAATCTGTTGGAGCAAGTGTAATATCTAATTACATTCGTACATCTTTATCTCGTTTCACTGTCTAGTTTATAATGATTTATTTTGTATGCGATTGTTGCGGAATTCATGTCAGCATGTCACATTTTAGTTTTGTTTTGCAACAATAAGGAAATATCTTGTTACTTCAAGCAGAAGCTAAAAAAATGGTCAATAACTTACTCCTATCTTATATCTTGATTTATTTTTATACAATCAGTTTATTCCTATTTTAACTTTTACTTAATACCTATAATATCAAGCGTTATGTTATATTCCTGTGGACTCTATCAATGGCTTTTACATTGTTAGTGAAATAAAACTATGTGTATACATACATATAGATAAATATATTAATTTGTTTCCTTTTATATAAAACTATGTTGCTTGATCCAAAACAGTCTCTAATATTATTCTTATACCATTAAATAGACCTGCAATATAACATTTATCTGGAAAAGAATTTTTTTTAGATGTTGTTGCAAGTAAAGCTAATGAAAAGGTTACATTCTCCATAATTATTTTCAAAAATTAAATCTTTTTTATCTGTAGAATCATTTTACAATAGCAATGAAACAAAACTGTAATTAGGTGTATTTAAATGTTATGTAGTCAATACTTGGGATGTATTTGATGCATTAGTGCGTAAATCATGAAGGGAACTACAGAAAAATCTGAGTAAGTCCGGATTTTTATCTGAAAAATCTTTAAAGCTGTTACTTCGGGTTTCACCGATTCATAGGAAATAAAAAAAGGATATCATTGGCATCCCAAATATTTTTACTTTCTCGCAACAGTGAAATACTGTGACTCAATACGGTGCAGTGTTGCAATCCAATAATGCCAACATTGTGCACAGTTCATTAAAAAAATTATGTTTTAAATTGTAGCTCAAAAAGAGTCTAGAAGGCTCTCAAAGAAGACATAGAAACAATTTCCGAAAACTATAAAACTCATAGTGAAAATCATGCCGATGCAATTCAGAGATTTTGATTGTTCGATGACCTTGAAAATCTCCGTGTTGCTATTGAAGAACAGCGGGAAAGATTGCGTCAAAACATCAAGAGTGATGCTAGGGTACATGAAACATCAACATGAATGTAACAACTTCCCCAAGCTGTTTGCCAAAATGACCTCTGAAAGAAAACAAAAATGTCATTATTGAAACTTTTAAAGATCATAAAATGTTGAAAACTGTTTACTGTCAGTAAAGTGCATATGAAACCATTTTTAAGTTTGCTGACAAACCCATGTTTCTGTCGGAATAGGTACACATTAAAATACTATTTTCCCATAGTTTCTAATTCACTTGCTGAAACAGAAAAAAATATGTCTATGTTTCAAACCAGTTAAAATGTTACAAATTCTTTCAATTACCAACTATTTTGCAAGCCTGTAATATGTAATGTTTTTATGAGGATTTTCAAATTATATAGGCTTATTTTTCACTATTTTCACGTGGGTTTTTGGAACTTTTTACTTCAATTTAACGATAGTATTACACTTGTAACGTGATAGTTTCAATAATATTTTTCAACAATTGTAAATAATAATAAAACAATAATGTTAGCTTAGCTGCTAACGCTGCAATGCTTATGAAATTATTAGCAGCGAACTTTCATACCACCCGGAGTGCTGAGCATTAAAACAATGCGAAGGATCCAATGTTTTAGAAATCATTAATCTTGGAGACATGGTCTCATTTTCAGCGTTACACGGAGGAAGCACAGAAGTGAGGTTTATAGAATGAAAAAAATACTTTCCTTGTTAATGTAACGGTTAAAGAAAATACTGCGTTATATTTTAGGCGTGGGCAAATAACACGTGCATAAAGTGAATCATAAACAGAAAAAAAAACAACAGTTTTTTGTGTAAATGCAGAAAACGTGGATAATTCGGTCTGAATATGATTTTTTTAATCTGTACTAATTTAACCTAACCTTAACGTTACTTAAATTACAAAATGAATTATGTAACTGTAAATTTAATTCCGTAATTTAATTTAATTTAAATATTTGGTGTTTTTGTTATATACCACATCAAGTCTTCCAGATGCTGCAGGCGAATTGGATTTTTAATTTGCGAAATACTGAATTTAAAACAGTGATTAGTACACAACCTAATCTAGTATTCAGTAAGGCAGTTATACTAACTGCATGTAAGTGCTCTCTGCAAATGGCAGCATTTATGGGCTCTTTTGCTTAGAATATTCAGTTTTCCTCCTATATTCCCACAAATACTTTAATTCTGGTATTTACGCCCATGTGTGTGTATGTGTTTGCGTGTGCCGTGACAAAGTGTGCGCAAAAATCGTAAGTTATGCTTCCTTTGAAGTGGAATTGAAACCGTTGATCCCATGTCGTAGATTTACGGCATGTAAAAGACCTCAAGGCCTCTAAGCAAAATATATCGGCCATCACGCCCCGAGTTGAATGAGATGCTAATCACCAAAGAAGATAAAGAGAATTCTAAAATAAACCTTAAAAATATTAATATAACGATCAAAGTAGATTTTAAAAAAATTTAGCAAATGTTTAACAATTTCTATATGCCTTTTGGTGGAAGTTTGAAATGTAGCCTGTCGTTTGACATAAAATAATCTCAAACCTGAAAGAAAAGGCCTCTTGAGCAAAATTTGTCTGCTATTTCACGCCTTTAATTGAATGGAACGCAAATGACCAAAGACGTTAAAGAGTATTCTTTAATAAATCTATAAATAGTAATAATAATAATAATAATAATAATAATAATAATAATAATAATAATAATAATAATAATAATATGGCCAAAGTAGAAAAGAGGCTATTATAAAAATTGTTGGTAAATATGAATATTATCCAAGGAGACGGTAAATGTTGGAAGTATTTTTATTTTAAAAATGTTTAGGAAATTGTTAACAATTACTATATGCCTTTTGGTGAAAGTGGGAAAGTCGATTAGCTTATAAGTTCTCCCGCTGAACGACGCTATTATAATAATACCTGCTCAAGAAAACAGTTGATTAGAAATTTTATATGCTTTTAGTTAGTTGCGGATTTTTGCAATTGAATACCTTGTTCATCAATAAAAATTGCTCAACAATAATGATGGTGTTTAAGAATTTGCTGCCTTATTATTTATCAGTTCACGATTGTGTTTCTATCTTCTGTGTTTAGTGTTGCGAATTTGATTCCCGGACTGACTCAAGAAAATGTTCTTTGATTAAGAAGGTTCCTCATGTCTAGAGTCAGATGTATGAGTGTGAACGTGCTTGTTATTTAATAACCAGTGTGCCTATTTAAAATCTGTCATTGAGCAGATACTTGAAAACTTATGTTAGTCATATATATGCACGACCAATATATCATTAAAATGTGCACAACTAACACTTATAAGAACACAAAATTAACTAAAAACAAACATACTAACTAACTGCGTTTGTTTCTTGCAAAATTTTATTTAAATAACAAAATTAATGTGGTTTTGGTTGAAGCTATGCAACTGAATTGATATTCTGAACTTTTAATGTATTTTAGTAATTGTTTCTTAGTGTTTTCACAAACATTTAACCGAGAGTCTCCTGGATTTGAACAAAACTAACTTGGAAGTTTGTACTTATGTATAGCCCCATATTGCCATAACCAAAAATTGTAAGCCGAAGCAGATGTTGATAAAATAGGATACCATTGCCCACAATAGTGTGTTTGATCATGTATGGATGTTTCGGCATTACCAAAACACATAAGCAATTCAATAGCCAACATTTGGAGGGAAAATTAATTCAAGTAGATCTACCAATATTTATTACCTTGTCTTGATAAATGAGCACACCTGCCAATATATGTGAACAATTTATAGCAAAAATGAAATTACACAAAGATCAGGTGTTGTTCTCGTCCAGTGATGACAACCGAAGTAGTTGGCGAAAGCTATGGTAGCATATTAGACCATAGACCACTGCAAAACAGCCCCAAGAATTGAATTGTTTTAATTTTGCAATAAAAAATAATGGTTTTTCTCACTGTAACCTGTTCATGTACACGATAGTGACCTCTCTCCCTCTTTTTAAGTAGCAGAGATGTCAGTAGATCACATACAGAATCGCTAGTGTAGCATGCGGAAGTGTTAGGTTCCCAAACAATGATACTGTAACCAACCTTGGTTTCAAATTCCCAGATATGTCCTTTTTTGTCGAGATCAGGTTACAGTCTGGTGAAAGAGTGATCCTCTACTGGAGATTGGGCTGGAAGTAACCAATGTATCTCTCTGCTGACAGACACTTGTTCTGTTAACAAAGCCGGAGGAATGCAAATTCACGTCCTGTAGGACCAAGGTGCATAATTGAGGTTTCTGTTAAACATGAAGGAATAATACTGGACAAAAATATAGTATGACCTCAAATAAAACACACCGAAATGAAATGAAATCAAATAATTGTTATTGTTTCAATACACACACACACACACACACACACACATTTTACTATTGCAGACTAATAAATTGCGCTTTCGAGTTTATTTTTATTTATTTATTTTTTTTTTGAATGATTTATTTATGGACGCTCTTTAACAGCTCAGGTTATCAGCGTCCCATTCAACTCAGGGCGTGAAACGACCGACAAATTTTGCTCAGAGGCCTCTTTTTCAGGCTTGAGGTTCTTTTTCATGCTGTAAATGTACGATACGGGACCCACGACTTTACTTCCCTTCCGAAGGAAGCCATACTTAGGATTTTTACTCCCCGAAAAAAATCCATCGGTCCTGGCGGGTTCGAACCCACGATCTTGGGTTTAGGAGGCAAGTATGGTAACCACTACACCACCAGGACCGACGCTTTCGAGTTTAACATTACAGAAATACTCTATTGTGTTTTGATTTCGAATATGGTTTCACTTTGAATATTTCATTTATCGAAAAAATACATGCGACAAAAAGTTCAAGACATTGTCCTTAACGAAATTTGCGTTTGTCAAACAATTTTTCGGTTGTTGCACAGAAAAATTCTTGGAGTAGGACTTTTCGTATGTTTAATTTCAACTGTAAAACATTTTTGGCAATGGTATCTATACACACGGCCTTTCAGTATGCCCGCAAGGGAACATCAGAAGGTGTCAAATCTGAAGAATTTTTAGGGAATGATATTGAATGATTTGTGTTCGGAATTGTTGTGATATTTTCTTATATAAACGAGCTTCATTATTTCTGTTTCTTGGTAATGCTGCAATATGCTAACTTAAGGTTGTGCTCTGTGTTTCAGGCGAAGAGGACAGCGCGTGTGTGGATGCATGTGTGTGCATGGTGCGGGTCGTGAATGTGTTTTGTGAGAATGGCGTTGTGCTTTCGGACGCTTTTCTTGGTGCTGTGGGTCTGCTCCAGCACCTCCTTGGCTCATGTAGCCTTGACCTACCCGCCGGCCAGGAAGTACGATCTAGACTTCCTCGATAACGCCAGGACTAAGGGACCGTGTGGCATGCCTAAAGGTAAATATCAAATCTTGCATCCATTTTTGTATTGTGTTACTTGTCTTATCTTGCAGCAGAGGACATGAGACCTGGGATCACATTAAGACTAGAAAAATACGATAATGTCAGCATCTACAGACTGAACAAATTTTGAAACTACAACTCGTAGTAATAAATACAGTAGAGCTTCGATATTTCGAATTGGACGGAATCGATACTATTTGGATTATCGAAAACCGGGGCTATACAAAAAGAAGGCAACACTTTTATTTTTGCAGGTTTTCTATCACTACAGTAGTAATATCTTAAACACATAACATAGCTCTACTCTACTGCTATTCTTTTGTTTCTGAATCTGGATCTTCAGAACAGAGCAGTTCTATTTTGTTCCATGTCGAAGCCACTCCCCCACGATTACTTCATCCACACCAAATTCTTTACGGTTTCGCTTCTGTATGGTCTTTATTTTGGATGTGTAAAATTTTTCTTCTATTTGTAGCACTCATTCTTCAATCAAACATTCTGATTAAAGCTTAAAAAGCAGAAATGAGCAGATTTCTTACAGACAATCAGGCCTGATAGTAATGGAAACATAATTACTGCTTCACACTAAGTTTATTTAAGGTACTTTTGACGTAACATACTTCAATAATGTAGTTCCCTGTCATGTCAACAACACGTAGCCAAATCTTTGGAAGATAGCGCACACCATCGGCATCATTTCTAGATTTCTCTCTTACGTATCGATCTAAATCGATTTGAACGCCAACAAATCTGTTATACATTGCTGTTATCATGCATTTTATGCTCTAAAAGTTGACTTGGAGAAGTAAAAATGGTAAAATAGCTATGGAAGTTTCTTTGGAAGGGACGGGCTGCCCCTGGTTACTTAGTTTGTGCACCAAATAACTCAACTCACTCCATAATATTTCATTTACAGTATTCAAATTTGTAGTAAATTAAAAAAAAAAAAAAAAAACCATATGTTCATTGCTTTCCTCGTCAGAAACCTTGTCTTTTGGAACTCATTAAAATTGAGCACAAGAACATGTTGGTAAGTTTTTTGAAAAATGAATGATAAAGGCAATCGTCTGGACTGGTGACAAATCTTTGATGTTTACATAAATCAGTTTCATGGCAAATGGTTTTGTTCTCAAACTGCATGCATTTTACTTTCTAACTCCATCTCTCCCCATTATATGCACAACAAAAGGATCTTCTTTTTACTTGTTCTTACAATATCTACCCAAGTATCAGCAGAGAAAATGTGTTGTTTCTTACAACTAACTAATTCAATTAAGCCAGTCTGCATCTTTAGGTCGGAAGCTATGACCTGAACCATGAACTGGTTTATTACTTCTAGTTTCATGTCAGTCATGCAGTAATTTTAATAATATATAATTCCTGTTCTATCCAATACACGAATTAGAAAATACAGTTATTTTACATTTTTGTGCATTTTCTTTTAAGTGTTTCACGATACACAATGCAATATCCTGGCTTCACTCTGTTTTATCTCACACATACATTTATCACCATTTGCATCATTGAAAGAATACGTTGCTTAGTTACTGCTTTGAACAAAAGAAGAAAGCATTAAAAAAATAAAGTGCTGCCATCTGTATGAACATTTGTAATGCTGGAGTTATGTACTTACAGCACCGAAACTATAATCTTCCGTACATGTAAATAATAATGATAATTCCATTTTTAAGAAAAACTGGAGTTATGCCATTTGCACTTTGAACCCCTCATATTTTAAGTTCAATTTTATAACTTAAGGAAAAAAAAAAAAACTTCAAAAGAAATTTGTAATAGAACATGACGCGTATTTTAGACCAAGTTAACTATTTGTTTGTAGTTTCAAGCCTCTTCATGCCATCAAGATATGTAAATTATATATTCCGCTTTAATTTAGCTGAATGTGAGATAAAGCATTTATTTCCCTTTAAGTAAGAAGACATTTGCTTTTAATTATTTTTATTATTTCAAGATTTTGCTTAAACTGTATTTTTTTTACTTATATATTTATGAAGACGTTCACTTTCTCGTAAAATAATGTAAGTAAGGTCCTTGATGAATAGCATGATATTTGTATAATTTACTTAATAACCAATGTAAAGATTCAAATACGCAAAAATATAAATAAGACAATCCTTATGTTTTTTATGCCCCATACCTTAGTTCATGTTTTAATTTAGGTAGAAGTTTTCCTATTCCCGTTACATCAATTCTTACTCTAACCCTTAAAGAAGTTCCACAAATGTTGTTGCAGGATTTTAAAAACCTTATTTATTAGTGATTATACTTCATTCTTTTGCTACAATATTTTGTATTTCAGTAATTTGGTTACGATCGGAATATTTCGTATACTAAATGGATATACAAATTGTGGAATTGATACGGTTTTTATTTTGCATTGATTCTTTTTCGCTGATTATGTCACTTCTTAGTTTGGTGTTGTTTTCTCTTTATAGTTCCAGTTACAGCTTTTGTTTTCTCTGTGAATTATTTTCAAAGATAAAAGGGCTTGACCGTTTATGTATGAACAATTTATTCCAGTATTTTCGTTTGATAATTTTGTTTATGTTATTTCTGAAGTACTGCTTAATTAAAATGGTTCCCCCGATCGATCGCACTTTAATATTAAAACTCCTAAAACAAATGAGGTTCGCGGTCGTACACGGAGGAATGTTTTTAAGCCTCAGGTCCCCATCTCATCATGGTAGTCCTTGAGGTTAGTGTATTCCTCCTAATATCTAATGTGAAGGCATTAGGAAAGTCGTAAAGCTACATTCATGTGATTAATTGCTGAAAAAAGGCTTGGCCCTTGACAGGTGGATTTTCATTGCTTGTACACGTACCTGGTTACGTCACCGCATTCCTATTCAGCCTGCGTCAGAACACGTTGCTTTGTGCCGAATGCAGTTAAAACTTATCGCATCGTGTTAAAAGGCTCCAAGCTCCTTCTAATGTAATTAAGACTTAATCATAATTGATTATGACATTATGGCCTTGAGAACTCTCTAATATCGAATAGCGTAATAAGTATTTAAAAAGGAATGAATGGAATTAAAGAAGGAGGGGGATACCCGTAAGGAAAAACAAAGAAAAAACAGAAAAAATGTCAACACTATAAGGGAGATCCATAAGTTTCCGGCCTCGCCGATAAGGATTATCGCCATCACAAGATTCTTATTCCGCTAAGTAAATAATTGCAGCTGTAACTTCCGCTCCGCTGTGTTCAGTTGTTCAGATATAGTTGCATAAAGAAGGCTATGTGTAGAAGATGGTGGCATGTTCAAAATGGAGTATCGATCTGTTATTAAGTACTTCACAAAAGAAGGACTTACGTCAAATGAAATTAAACAGCGATTGGACGGTGTATATGGGGAAGCATCCCCCTCATATTCTAACGTAAAAGAATGGACCAAAGTTTTTCGAATGGGTAGAGAAACCATTGAACACGAAGAGCGTGCAGGTCGGCCCTTGTAGGTGCTCACTCCTGAAAACATCGCTCTTGTGGAAGGAGAAATTATAGAAGACCGGCGGCTCAAAGTTACAGAAATAGCAGCAAGGTTGGGCCTTTCTAAAACGATAGAGCTTTAAGAACATGAATAAGGTTAGTGCAAGATGGGCGCCTAGACTTCTTTCCTCAGTCCTAAAGCAGCAACGAGTCATCTGTTGTTAGGCATTTTTGGAGCTCTGCCGTGGCAACGAGAGAGAAGTTCTGCAAACCATTGTTACAGGAGATGAAATTATGGTACTCTACTATGATCCCATGTCCAAAAGAGAATCAATGGGTGGTGTAAACCTGTCGAAGCAACGCCTCTAAAGGCCATGGTCACTCCGTCAACCAAGAAAATCAAAAACACAATCTTTTGGGATAATGAAGGAAAACTCTTCATTGACTTCAAGGAGAGAAATACCACAGTAAATGGGAGTACTATGCTGGCCTACTGCACAGCACAGACTACGTGCTTCGATCAAAGAGAAAAGGCGGGGAAAGGTGAGTGGTGATGTGCGCCTTCTTCAGGACTGCGCGCCTGTGCACACAGCTCTTTTTGCAAAGGAAGCGGTGAAGAAATGTGGCTTCAAGGAGATTTACCATCCACCCTACAGTCCAGATCAAGCTCCCAGTGACTATTTCCTCTTCTGAAAAATCAAGAATAACCTTCTAGGGAGGAAATTTAATGTGACGAAGAAGTGATGATGCTGTTTATGCTCATTTTGCAGACAAGACTTCTGACTATTGGGGGGGGGGGGTTGAAAAAGATGAAAAGAGTATTGCATATAAATGGTAACTATATTGAATAGCGAAATGTAATTTTTGTCTCTATCATACCTAGAAAATGGTTAGGTCGTAAACTTATGGATTTACCCTCGTATGTAATAACAGCTTGCTAAAATGCATTTAATTATTTGTTGTTTTTTGTACGCAGTGTGAAATATGTGGGAAAAAATATTAATTTATCACATTAATGCAAAACTAAATGTTTCATAGAAAAGTGCACACCAAAGTATTTTTATATTTAAGATCCTTTTACATTTATTTTATTTCTTTTGTATGCTTATTTTAAGGAACCTCTTTGCACGGTGACAGTTTGAATGATATTTACTGGATTAATAATTTCAATAGAAACGTCAAAGCAGGTGGTTTTTATAAACTTTTAGTGGCAGTCCTGGCATTGCGCCATTCTAGCATTTTTTTGATAAATGAGTCAATGACAAGACGTAATGTATCTAGATTCACCAATGCTAACGTGCTCCAGTCTGCACATCCAGAGAGTGACACTCTGGATTATGTAAACAGGTAGTTTATTTATTAAAGTTATTGTAACCAATAACGATGAGAAAACGTGTGTTCGTTTAATTAATAGTAAGTTTTAATATTCCTGTTAATAATATTCGTTGGTAATAAATTAAATGGCATTTTATTCTACTTACTAGTTCTAGATAAAAATACCGTAAAAGCAATAAGAACCAACACGATTGTGTCAAAGCCTACCGCGAGTATGTGGAACACATTCTTGTCATTAATTAATGACTCTACATTTCAAGACGGTGTAATCTACGAAAGAACTATCAAGGAATATCCTTTATAATTAAAATGGAATTGAGGAAAGCAAATAAATAGTCACGATAGTAAAGCGGTTATCTAGTAAAAGGACAGAAGAGCTTAATATGGGCAACTACCGTGCGACTTAAGAAAATGACAATAGAATTACTTCGCGGGCACTCTCATCGTCATAATGCAATTTTTTTGTCTCTTCCATGCATTAGGTGTATTCGTCACGGAAGTTGTTGAGGAAAGCAAGCCACCTACTTTATTTATATTCTCACATATAAAACTGGAACACGGATTACTATGGACATATCCATAGAGAGAAGTATAGGGGATTTCTTCACTTTGTGCCAGTTCTTCCAGGACACGTTTGATGGGATATGGATTTTAACCAGCTTCACGAATAAAAGTGTGAAGATTCTAGTCTTTCGCTTTAAGCCCCCAGATTGAAAAGTACTCGAGTCATAGACATATGCAGGGCAGTATTGGCTTCCAGACCTACTTGTCATTAAAGTAGCACTCAGTATTCCTAAAGCACTTGCCAAAAAAGGAATCTTGCTCACTCAGAGACCCACAAGAACAATAGCATTTCATCCCCTAAAGCTTTTGACAAACAGGACTTTTAAACATAATTTTAAATCGGAAGCTACAGTGACAACAAAAAAAAAACAAAAAAAACGGGCAATTCTTAATGAGAACTACTTGTGTACCTGACGGCCCAAGAAAAATTTCTGTCGCTCGCTTTCGATTGTTGACGAAACATGACTGTCTGAGGTTCCATCTCCAAATTGTACTCTTTGTGATTCTTGGCAACCTATGACGGCCGAACATTTGGACGTGTGCTCTGCATAAGTGGTTTTAATTGTATTGTTGAAAAATACTGGAGAGCCCGTGTGCTAATGGTGTAAGTGCTAAATTGTATGTGACATTTGTTAAATAAAAATAAATAAAAAATAAAATATTCCGGAAGTTCTGATTTCAGGCTTCATTAATATAAACAATTCTTTCTAAATACATTTACACTTCCTCTAGCTGAAGTAATAGTACTTCACACTTGTGGTAAATGTGAAATAGGCCAGCATTTTATGCAAAATGTTTCTACATTTGATGTGTAAAATATATGTTGCATTAACTTCTAGGATGGAGTCTATCTATGATGAAATATTTATTGAATTCCGTTCGCGATGAAAGCTTAAACAGCAATATATGTAATGTTTTGAATGTTCTTTCTGTTAGTTTAAAATTGCACAGGAAATAATTGCAGGTTCATTAATGTTGTTCTATTGATATTCATTCTCCAATAATAACATTTTAAAAGAAGTAGGAGCGTGGAGTAATTTAAGCTAAAGAAAACAACAAACATTTCATTTGTTGCCTGGATTTATTTGGTTTATCTAAGAACATTCTTTAAACATCTCAGGTCATCAGCATCCCATTCAATTCAGAGCATGAAACGACCAATGATTTTTTTTCAGAAGCCTCTTCTTTCACGGAATGTATATGAGCTAAATATACTTAAAAGGTTCCTCGGAAGGGGGAAAGTAAACTGAATTTGACGGCATTATTTTCCATTTACAATTAAAAATTCTCAACTTAAAAAGAAAATAACAAGAAAGAATGAATGAAAAGAAAAATGTGAAACAAAACAATATTGCTGGTTGCACTTTATTAGATAAAATATTGTGGATGAAATTGCTCATTTCCACCCTTTGTGGCTTAAAATTAGAGAGTTCAGAACAGCCAAAGCATTTATGGGTTTCAGTATGTGTGAATTAGATGTCTTGTGGAAAAAAGAATTAGATGTAACAATTTATTGATATGTTATCTACAAGAATCTAGACGATTTACAGCGGCTGGTCGTCTAGATGATAGGTGTTGTGCAGTGCATGGTTGAAGCTCTGATAGGAACTGCAGTGTTGTGTTTTGACTAGTGGAAAACATTACTCCGAAGTCTAGATGTGTACATGGTAAATATTTGATGAGAGAGCATATCAACAATGTACTTGTCTGGAAGGTGCGCTGTTGCCAACTTTCCTCCGAGATGATATTGCACATTTTAGTGCAAAGCAAACGTAATTTAAGTGTTTTGTTTTAGTACTTTTTTTTTTTTTTAGTTTAATTGCGTTCGGTACTTCAGCCTTGCTCAAGGGCAGTTTTCTTTTTGTCTAAGCCCTAATAAGGGTGCCGCCGGGAATAATAGGTTAGGAGAGAGAAACATTAGGCGGCCATGATTCAGCGACGATGAAGAACGGATGTTTCCAGATGGAACATTCAGATGCTGGCGGAGCCCCTCAGAAGGTTCAGTTCCCTACGGGGCAGAAACGTTTCCGCCACTCCGCCGCACACAACACTGCCCCACTTGGCCTGGCACTTTCGACAATGTAACAGGATCAACAGAATGAAATAGGAGAACGGAAAATTCGTGGAAACGAAAGACCCATCTGAGCATTCCCCCCTAAGTGACCAGGGGAAAACAAGTTGGGTGGCCTGCCCCATAAAATTTCAACGCTGGACTTCAAACGAGTCTCAAGCACTATTGCATGATCCACCCTGCTCGGTCTGTATATACTTTATTACTTATTTATTTGGATGCTGTTTAATATCTGGTTATTAGCGTCCTTTTCAATCAGGGCGCGAAACGGCCGATAATTTTTGCTCAGAGGCAGAAGCAAGGCTCTTTTACGTTCCATAAAACTACAAAACGGGACCACAGCTGTACACTCCTTCCGAAGAAAGCCATACTTAGGGATTTTACGCTCTAAAAATTCCATCGACCCTGGCCGGGTTTGAACCCGCAACCTTGGGCGTACGAGGCAAGTATGGTTACCACTGGACCACCAGGACTCATATGCAAAGACTTAATGCATGTCAGCATAGGTTGAGGATAAGATGGTGAGAAAGAAATTGAATAAGGTGAATAGTGTTTAACCCTTTTTTAGTACTAAGGCATCACTGATGATACCCGAGTAAAACGATAAACTGGGAAAGGATTTTTTAAGGAAGCTTTCCAGGCCTAAGTTTAAGGTACCTCCTCGATATATGCCATTTATGAGGACTGAGGAAAATTTGGAAAAAAACTCAGTCAGGAAGGACGTTCCTGGCAGGAATGGAACCTCGGATCTCCCGCTCATGAGTCCGCGCCGCAACAACAAAATTGATGAAGCAGTTGGTAGAATGAAATAGAAGAAACAGCAGTATTCGAATGAAATTTGCCCAAATGTTGTTTTGCATCTTCTTGGGAAAGATGGCCACTCATTCGCTACACCTATGTTATTTTTAAAGGGCGAAGTCATATTCCCTCGATGAACAATGACTCTATAAGTCTTCATCAATGATAAGATTCATATTTATGAATGAATCGGATTACAGTCCAATGTAAAAAAGTATTACCGAAATCAGGGATTTAGAAAAAGATTAACGTGCAATAGTATTTTGTTCGCGCTCTATGCGGGAGCTGCTGCGTATACAGAAGCAATTTCCTGCAGCCTGTTGAAGATGGATAAGGCTATCAGTGTTCAAGGCCGTGTCGTAAAGCCACATTAGTTGGTCAAGCTTGAGATGACAAAACATGATCGTGGCGATAAAGGGAATTTCACGCGAAATAGTAGAAACCTTGACCTAATTGTGGTTTCTTGGTGAAATGTCTCTTAACTGATTTTAAGTTTGGCAACGAACAAATTTGGTAAGAACTACATTCCTTCAAAGTGTTCAAACTTATCATAGTTGTTTCTGTAACATATTAAATACTCACTTCTAATCTTGGGCATTTAAAAATGAAACTGGAGATTCAATTTTAAGGCGTATAAAATATAGTCTGTGTTTTTGGCCTCAATTTGGAGAAGCGAATCGACATTTTTAAAAATAGTTCTGACTACTTGCTTCATTTTTTAATTTATAGAGATTGAATTTATGGATCCTGCGCCTATAGTAGCTTGCGTTTTCAGTATTTCAGCTATGACTTAAGAGTGATGACTATGGCCTGGATATTTATTATCAATAATTTGAGAGATAAACAGGCATATGTGACCTTAAAATTTATGAAAATATTCTGACGCATTTCTAGCGTATTGCCGTTTTTATAAAGTTAAAATTTACGGATAGCCGTAAAATGCAATTTTTTTTTGTTAACCTATATAATTAAAATTTATTTAAAGAATTTATAAATATTTCACTCACAACATAATAAATATAACATTATTTAAGGTTTTTAAATGAAAATTATATATTTTTTCACTGGACATAGCTTTGAATCCCGCTAAAAGCTCCCTTTCGCTCAAGAACAACACACTTGTTCCTTTACTTCCTAAAAGCCTGGTCTTATTCCAGTGAAAAACACGAGCAGAATGCAAGCACAGAGAATGATGCTCTGTATGAATTAAGCACTCAAAGTCAAAATAATTGTCTAGGCTCCTAGGTTGAATATGGTCGTGTGGACGCTATATAGGGTACATTTAAAGGCTTTCATTAGAAAATAGTTTAGGACATGACGGTTATTGGAACGTCTATGGATTAAACCAATAGAGTAAATTCAAAATTAACTAATGAGTACTTCATTTTCATCCTTATGTTCATTAATCTTCAAAATAAATGCTTACATTTGTTAGAATGTAACGTCACCAATTTTTCATTTATACAGTAAGGTATTTCAGTTACGGGTCGCCTGAGCGCGTCTGCATAATGTGGGGAGTGTAGGCAACAACCGGAAAAAACGGGAGTTAGAGTTGGCGCACCAAAAGTTAAATATTTTCATTTTGGTACTCGTATTTTTACTGAAAACATAAAATTATATTATATTTAAAACTGATGATGATAATAATAATAAGAAATTACCTGTTTTATAAGAAATGTTGAAAATGATGACCCTTAGCGGCAATAGATTGCCTACAGCTGCATAAAAAATTCATGTATTTGATCTAACTTTTCTTTCGTAAGAACACATTTGTTCGGAACACGTTTATCGCCATTTGGAAATAATTTTGTAACAATTTGGCGAACAGCTTGTCTTTATAGAAAACAGATTGCCAGCATATTGTTTTGCGAATCGCCTTATCATTTCTCCGCAAGAATCCATGTTTTCACATATGTATCGTAGTAATAACCCGTTCTTCAAGAATATATAGAGGGTGCCAAAAATGTTTACGCACTTCAAGCAAAGAAAAACTGTGCTAACATAACAAAACTAAATTCACATAAACAGAAAATGATGAGCACTAATCATCTTAGACTTTTACAGTTACAATAGTTGCTCAAAATGCCCACCATAGGCGTCGATACACTTCTGAGTACGTCGAACTACTGATTATGGAACGTTTGCGAAAGTGTCCTCAGCGATTGCAGCACATGACGTTTCAATTTCTTCCCGAAGTGCTGCCAGTGTAGCTGGTTTTCTATGGTATACCTACAGCATTCTTAATAGTTCCCCATAGGTAGAAGTCCAACGGCGGTTCTGTTCTGTACACACGTCTCCATTGCCTTTGAAATTCAACATTTTCGGTTTTCCAATACCACTTCAAAATTGCTTTCCGCTGTTCAAACGATAATCTTGGCTCCATTTTGTTGTAGCAACGCTAGTATAACGTCACATCTGTTTACAGAACATCATACGACAATCTTGGCTTCATTTGTTCATTGTTGATTTACCTGTCACGTAGCAACGCTATCATAATGTGTGTGAATCTCATCTGTTTACAGAACATCATACTACACATTGCTGTTGTTTTTCAGTCCAGCTTTGAAACATATTAAATAGATATCTACTGTGAAAGTGTGTATACATTTTTTGGCACCCTCGGTATTTAGTAGTGGTGTAACTAACAAAGAACAATAAGCACACAATGTAAGCACCCACTAACACACGAACGCACAATCACTCTCTATAAAACCTTCCTCAAATTACTAGTTGCTACCTGCATATACATTTTGCGGCCTTGACGATTGGCTAAGCAGCTGCGATCTGCGGCCTGTTACTGAAATAATCTCACTGTATTATTACAAGCAAACGAAAAAGTCCCTGTTTTTTGCTCAGTTAAAACACTGTTTCTTCATCCTATAAGATCACAGAGGCTAGTTTATGGCAGCAGAGAGGTAATGGCAAAAACATGCCGGAGACAAACAATGTGGTAAAGGGTGATATGCTACCAGCTATCTATGGAGGATGGAGAGATTACTGCCATTTTAGCGAGGCCGAATATTGATCAAAAGATTATACCTAGCAAATATGAGTAGACGGTGGCAGGCCGTGTAAATAGTACGAGGTATAAGGAGCACAACGACGAGAGAGAAACTTCGCAGAAATAGAAAGTAATTATTTCTACGTCTATCCGATTTAGAGGAAAAGAACGTTTGTTATAAACGGAGAGGAAGAGCGAAATCCCAATTTGAACATACCAAACGCGTATATCAACAACTGCAAGTAAATGTTAGTTTCAATTCCGCATTCAGAAAACAAACAAGGAAACTATGCTGGTGATGATAATGGCAATTTCATTCGCCTTTCCTTCGAAGAATGTTATATAAGTTGAATTAAGTGCGTCTACATGCAATAACTTCATAATATGGTTATTATGTAAATTACATTATAAAAACGTTGATTTCCGTTGCAATTGCGATGTTGTTTTATTAATACTCTTATGACACTAAAAGGATGAAGAAATGAGCAAACGTTGAATAGATTACACCACTCTCAGTGCTGTGGTATTGAGACATTAAGGGCAATCTTAATAGCGCTAGACGCTTTGTATTAATAACTTTTTTACATAAGCATTTGTCCAGGTATTATCTTATTATGAATAACTAGAGCAAAACATAACCTAGCTTTTTGTATATATTGATTTTTTTTTCCGTGATTTTCCATCCGATTTTAAGTATACGACAAATTCGGAAAGATAAATTGTATTCGATTAATAAAGTGCTGACGATTCTAAAATAATTTGTAATCAACCTATTTTAGGATGACTAAACTTTGCTGGTTGATTTGGCGGGAAGTTATTCAGCAATTCTATGAAGTATAACGGTAATCAATTCAGGACCAATAGAGTAATTATACATTTTTTATTTCATTTTGGTGAAGAACCAGCAAACACATGGTTATGAAGTAGCATATTCATTGCGAAATGTTCAGGTTAGCCACAACATGCATCGTTCCAGTGTAACGTAAAATTGCGCTTAGTTAAACAGTAAACTTACATTATTCCTGGTGAAGAGATAGCTCTTTCAGCCTTTAGACTAACAGGCATAACTTTCTTACATCTTAAAAAAGGAAAGTTTCTCATAATCATTCCTCTGATTTCCAATACGAAATATACCGAGGGTGCCAAAAAATGTATACACACTTTCACGGTAGATATCTATTTAATATGGTTCAAAGTTGGAACGAAAAACAACAGTAATGTGTAGTATGATGTTCTGTAAACAGATGTGACTCACATTACGTAATGCTAGCGTTGCTATGTGACAGGTAAATCAACAATGAACACTATACCCACATCTGTCTTACCCGCCATTCATACACTCTATGAAAATGAGAAATTTTACTTCCAACTGGATGAATCACCATCCCATTGCCACCGAGATGTACGTGCGTATTTCGATAACAATCTTCCAAGGCCCAAGAGGTCCGATTGAGTTTCCGCCGCGTTCTCCGGATCTAACTCCGCTGGACTTCTACCTATGGGGAACTCTTAAGGATGTTGTATACTGTGGAAAACCAGCTACACTGGCAGCACTTCGGGAAGAAATTGAAACGGCATGTGCTGCAATATCTGAGGACACTTTCGTAAACGTTGCTCAATCAGTAGTTCAACGTACTCTGAAGTGTATCGACGCCGATGTGGGTATTTTGGGTAACTGTTGCTAACTGTAAAAGTCTAAGATGATTAGTGCTCATCATTTTCTGTTTGTGTGAATTCAGTTTTGTTTATGTTAACACAGTTTTTTCTCTGCCTGAAGTGCGCATACATTTTTTTGGTTTTAATGTAGGAGAAATGGAAGAAACAGTGGGTTTAAAGCTAACGCTAAAGTTTTGTTATGTTAACACGGTTTTTTCTTTGCCTGAAGTGCGCATACATTTTTTGGTTTTAATGTAAGAGAAATGGAAGAAACAGTGGGTTTAAAGCTAACGTTAAATCCAAAATGATACGATGATTCGATGAAATATTAACTTCAAATGCACATTTCAATATTTGAAAGCAAACCCAATTTTAATTCAACAAGTATTTAGTTAATTTCGGAACCTATTTTTTGTCTCCCTTTTTACGAAATATGTATGACCTCAGACTCGAGCGATCTATCACAGCATAAGAGAATAGTAAAGAATACCTTCTCACCAAACGTGAACTGTGTTCACAGTCACAAGCAGAGCGAGTTGTCAGCAGACAACCAAATCTCGGTTTTCCAGACCGAATCCACTATCAGCTCCAGTAGCCCCCAGTTCTCATAATCCTGTTATAGACCCAACTCATTCAGAAAAATTCCTCAGTAGTGCTTGAATTAAAATTCCTAATTTTGACACACTATCCAAGGGTACAGGAGTGGAGATCAGATGTGATTTATACAAACTTTAGAAGCAGACAGCATACACAGTTATGTTAAGAAACACTGGGAGTAAATTTTCAAAATCCCATCTCTTGTAATGGATTTTTCTGAAACGTTTACTGTAATTACATTGCTATTAAGTTAATATTTATACCAACTTTAATTGAAATCCGATAAATACTTTGCGAGCTATAAATTATTTCATAAATTTTATTACGAAAATGTGTGCATAATCAAAATATCCCATGCAGTTCATGAGTTGAGAAAATTGGTTGACATTTTTGCAATTGGAGCTTAGAACCACATAAAAATTGTATTGAAAGATATTTTAAATCAATTTGATGAGTGAACTGTGATAATTTTTTGAATCTATACGAAAGTTTAATCTTTCAAATTGATCATTTTTACATAGAAAACATTTTTTAAAGTAATATTGGTGTTTCCAAGTATTTTGTCCTACAGAATGTAAAATTTGGGAAATTTTAATTTAATTTAAACAGAAACTGCACATGTGAGACATTTTGAATGTGTCAAAATGAAAATTTGACATTTTATAAAAAAGATTGCTGGGAAACAGTGGGATTTAAAAGGACACACGGAGCTCTTTAAATGGATGTAGAGCCCGATGGGAGGGAGGTACATGCAAGTAATGACTCTCTGTGGACATCCAAAGGTTCAAGGAATCATTTGTAGCCAAAAAACGATTTTCGAATTTTTGACCTATTGGGGGGGGGGAACCCTCCCTTCCAATGCCCCTTAAGGGTCCATACAATACAATACAATAATTTGCCAATCAGGGGCATTAGACTGCAAAGTTACAATAATATGTTAACACTGGTTCACCTGTTGCTAAGGTCTCTCGAGTGGAAAAGTAACATCTGTCAATTAAACTAAGGGTAGGTGTGTTAGATGACGCCTGGGCCAAGAGGACAACTTTCTAAATATTCTGTAGTTAAACTGAGCGGTACGAAACATTGTTAATTCTAGCATTATAATGCCGCACGTGTCAAAAAAAAAAAAATAAAAAAAAAATAAGCAAGAGATTACATCTACTCAGAACCGGTATGTTAATGGGTTTTATATTGCCTTGGAATCACATGCGTGACACATGCATACCTCGCTGAGCTTATTTATCTCAGTATGATACAATGAAAGTATAATCTTGGTCTTGGCATTCCATAGTTCTTTAATTAATACGGTTACTTTGTGACCACCAGTCTAAGATTTATGCAAGATTGACGTTATAATACAGGGTGATTATAAAGTTTAGATCCATTTATGAGGAAGCTGATTATGTGTTTCTTTTATAGGCGATCAGAAATATGCTACTACTGAAGAATGATAGCTGTTGTGTGCGCGTTTCAGCAGGTTCAAACGGAGTATGAAAGAAAATTCAATAATCCCTCTTCCACCAGTGCAAATACCAGGCTACTAGTTCAGAAATTTAAGACCGCGGATAGAGTAAAACGTTCTGGTAGGTCCAGTGTGTCAGCTGAAACTGTGAACAGCTAGACGATGTAATTAGCAGAAGCCCAAAAGCATCAACCATGAGATGAAATCGAAGTTGGGTGTACGAAATAGCCAGTGTGGGAAATTCTCTCCACTGCACCTTGAAAAAACGGTCATAGCACCTCCAAGAAGGACTAGGATGGTCGCGAAGCAATGTGTGCCGACCTGTTGCAGGCAGTCGAAAAGTATAATTTGCTGCATAATGTGGCGAAAGTCGCCTTCCACACATGTGGCATAGTCAACTGACGCAGCTGTAGAGTGTGGGCAGGTGGACAGTTAAATGAAAGGGAATGAAACAGCCCAAAAGTCAACATATGGCTGTTGATCACAAAGTCTAAAGTGTATGGGCCATTGTTTTGCGGAGAGCACTCAGTGACAGACATTTGACCTTCAACATTACAACAGGATGGAGCACCCCCTCATTTCGCTCGTGAGTACCTGGATGCCACATTCCCACGTAGGTGAATTGATAGGGATTCACCGCATTTGGGATCCATCTTCTCCTGATTTCACACCTCATGACTTTTTTGCATATGGATACGTAAAGTCACAAGTACACAAAGTCAAAATCAACTCTATTAACCATTTAAAGGATTGGATCATGCACACGGTGCTCAATATCAACCAGCAATGCGTGTTTCGTAAAGTCGTAAGTCGCCGAGAGTTATGTGTGGAAATGCAGGGTGGTCATGTGAAATAAACTTAGATGGATTATATGTTATTGTGTGTTACGGCTTACCTTTACTGTATTGGTTTGAATTTAATATCCATTTTTTCACAAAATGGATCGAGACTTTATAATCACCCTGTACAGATAAGCAGGAAAATAATCAATTGTTTGAAAAGTAAATTAAATTTCTGATAACCTTAACTGTGGCTTAGGCGTGGATTTTTAACTCGTAAAAGACTGTTATAAAAATAATGAAAGTAATATTTCACGGAATACAATGCATATAATATTATTTATATTATTTGTACACCGCCACATTGGTCTAAAAATGTTTAAACAAGAGTAATATAAAAGGAATTTAAATTTATTTTTCATGTTTAATTCTAATATCTTTCAAAATTTTCCCTTAACCACGATTTTTGCGGCACATTATTATTATTATTATTATTATTATTATTATTATTATTATATAAACAAAAGACAAAGCAATATAGATACTAGAAGAAACATAATGCTTTCTAATTGTATATCTTCCACTACGATTCAACATCTTAAGTTTGCAAGAGCCACATTGTTTTAGCAAAGTAATACTGCACTCTAATGAAGCGTAAAGAACGTTTTTCCTTTCCAGCGTTATTCCTCAGAGATAAACGTTAAATCATTAATATGTATTTCTCAGGAATTTACACACATGCCGTATCGACTGTACAAACGACTTACGTAAACCGAGAAATATTGTTAACAGTAATCTATGTTTTTAAAGAAACTTTCAAGCATTTCACAGTTAATTTTGTTCCGATAGAGTTTGCATATCAGAAAGATATGCTTTTAACCTGTTTTTGCTTTTGAAGATAACGATGAAACAGTTCTGTAGTATTCCATAGTTATTTAATTGATTACTTTTTCCTTCTTGGTAGCGGAAAATGTGAATGTGGTAACTTTTTCTATCACGAATCAATATCCATCGCTGTATATGGAATTCTTCCATATTAAGCTAATTGAGAGAAGGGCTATACTACAAAAATTATGTGCTCTCAAGTAACCGAGGAAGATGAAATGGAGAGAGCGTGAAGAAGGAAGGTTTGGTCCATAATTGCAATGCATGTTTCAAACTGCGATATCCTTCGAAAAAAACCATTCTTTGAAATTTAGCAATGGATTAGATTTCAGCTTCATGTTTGAAATTATGCTGTAAATTTATTGTCAGGAACCACGAGTTTATTTTTCTATATTGTTACACTAATTAAGTATGAACTGCTTTATTTGCTAGACAGAACGATAGCAAACTACATCCGAACATGCTTATAAACCGCAAGAGTCCGCCATCTGAAATGGTGCGTAACACTGCCAACTATCGCGGACGCACTTTCCCCAGACCGTGCCAAAAATGAGGCCAGAAAACTTGATGTTTTGTAACCAAGGATGAATTATTGTTCTAGGAGTGTCTTAACCTAAATTATAATGATTAGTTTCGCTGGACTTCGCTGTAGTCTGCATACTTGAAGACCTCAAGCAGTTCATTCATTTCATTCGTCATAATTATCGCCGTCTTACAACCCTATCAATGTTGTATGCTGCAGCTGTTAGGGACTTTGGATTGCCGCATTTCTAAAGCTGATTTATTTGAATACTTTCAGCTCCTAAATATAATCATTTCTTATACAACAGCTGTCTAACTATACTATTATAATATAATTAATTCTGAGTGAAGTAAACGCAAAGACTATTTGGTTTTCCAGAAATAGTGTGTTATTAAATTAGCTTTATGTTTTGCTAACGAAGTCACTGATTCATGAAGTGATATTGTATATTGTATATAAATTTAAGAAATGCTATGTGTAACCGGTTGGCTGATGAACGCCATAGCACAAAAGTCATTAGACAAGCATTCCTTTACGGTTTGGTGATTCCAAAGGAGCCTGACGTTCCTTCACGAAGGATACCACAATTATAGACCATTCGTGCGTTCTGACTTAAACTTTTCTGGGTCCTCTTTTTCCCACAAAATATGGGGATACATTACATTGAGTTGGTCTTGCCTAGAAGAGATATTTTAATGAGAGACTGGGCAAGTCTCCAGTCTCTAAGGTCAATAACACGTTAGGTATACCGGTACTTGCTCGCGCCGAGAATGGGACAAGATTCCTTGACACGGGATCTGCCAACTTTTCTCGTTAAGCTCGTGGTGTTAAGAATGTTGATGTATTGGGAGACACCGTTATCCAATTTTTTCCCTCAAGAATGCAAAGGGTCGTGCTCTTGAGCAGGGCCAGAAAGAAAGCGGAGCTTTCTAAAACACTATCAGATCTTTAGTAATTTCTAAGTCTGCTTATGCTGAACGTTCGGAAAATAACGAGTCGATAGTCGATTTAAAATTCACGTTCTTCAGTAAATGCAAACTGAAGAACGAGGTCTCACATCCTACTTGCATCAGAATATAGATTTTAAGGTTTTAAGTTTGTGTGGAATGTAAACGGACGTAAACATTAATTCGCCTGCCGCTTGTATCCTTTTTTTTTTTTTTTTTTGAATGATTTATTTATGGACGCTCTTTAACAGCTCAGGTCATCAGCGTCCCATTCAACTCGGGGCGTGAAACGGCCGACAAATTTTGCTCAGAGGCCTGTTCTTTCAGGCTTGAGGTTCTTTTTCGTGCCGTAAATGTACGACACGGCTTTACTTCCCTTCCGAAGGAAGCCATACTTAGGATTTTTACGCCCCGAAAAAATCCATCGATCCTGGCCGGGTTCGAACCCGCGATCTTGGGTTTAGGAGGCAATGGTAACCACTACACCACCAGGACCGACCGCTTGTATCCTGGAACGACAAACACGAAATCTGTCAAACTTTAGAGAACTGCAAACAATTTTCAATGTTATCTTCGACCGAAATCTTATTTCACATAACATCTTTCTATAACTTACTTTGAAACAACTATGGAATTACATTATCAGCAAGAGATTTGTAAGTATAAGGAAGGATGGTAAAAAGGTCTTCTATAATTTTTGTCCATTTAACCTTATAAAATTCGTAAATGTATCTCACCTACCACATATAAAAAGCGCCGGCCTCTTCAATGATATCTATCGTCCTTCCGAAAAGATAGACACTGATTAATACACCTACTCTTAAATGGAATATATGCGGTTCTAATGCTGCCGGGAATGAAATAGTGTCCAGTTTTTCTTCAGATCTCAATAGTGATAAATGCTTTTTACCCACATTTTTTCCCCATTGATTATTTCGTCTTAATCTACCATTAATGTCCACCGCTTATAATGCCACGACATTATAAAGAGCGTTAAAAGCCATTAAACTAACACAGGGGAGATGAGGCAACACTTAAACTGCAATGGAATCTAAAGTCACAAAAGAGGTGACAAATAGCGGCAGAGAAATGGTTTTCAAAGTGGCTTTATTTCTGACACCCTTGTTTGCGTAAAACATACAGATTTAGAAACATTTTCGTCAACTTAGTAAGCAGAACCTTAGGCTACTCATGGGGTCTCAGATCTAACAGTTCCTACAGAATTCGAATTATACAATATACACGAAACATGATAGGATCAATTTGACAACCGACTTCCTCTAAGCTGTTAGTAAACTAAGATAGTTTACATTATTATTATTATTATTATTATTATTATTAACATATTGTCGTAACTGTATGATTGTAAAATATAATGGCCTCAGTTGAATATGTTCATTAGATATAGCCAGAGAGTTCAGGCCCTCAGTTTTCATGATTTATTTTTTGTGTGTTTGAAGCAAACAATTTTGATACTACAATCGCACAAGCTGAACTGTGTTGATATTCTTGAGTTGAGATTTTTATTCGCCTACATTATTATCCTATTCAACATGGAAGGAGGCTGATTGTTTTTCTGAAAAGTACACATTAATGTCGAAATCATGTCTTTTTAAAGTCCTTTCCCTTTTGATGAAGGGCTAATATGTTGATAATAAATTCATTAAATAAGAACTTTTCCTATACTATACAGAATGCTGGGAAAATATGTATAAGAAATTTATGAGTAGAAAGATAGTCACCTCAAGAATGGGAGCATTTTGAGTTGTGCTGCAGGCGTTAACTCCACAGCTGCAAATGTGTTTATGGAATGAAAACACAATAGCTTACTCTAAACAAATAATTTATTGTGTGAAATATCTACCACAATGTTAATTAATTGCAGTTCAAGTACAGTAATAGTTCACAAAAAGTATCTACAGTAGTTCTTAAAACGCTTCCATGAGTGGAGGTGCATGACCTTAGACTGAGGTGCAGTCTGCGTATGAGCACACGTCACATCGAAAGGTAACTATGGTGTTGATCCGTATTGAAGCGTCCCAATCTCAAAATGCCTACAGTCAATTTCTCTTTCTACTCGTAAATCCTTTGTACACATTTTTTCCGAATCATATATTTAATTAAATGTATTTGTTATATAAGCTATGGAGGAGAAGAAGATAAATTCAAAGTTTTTTTTTTCAGAATAAATCAAAATTTATAAAAAATTAATCCGATGTTTGCAAATTATACTTTTCTTAAGAAAGATAAATTCAATTTTTTTTTCAGAATAAATCAAAATTTATAAAAAATTGCTCCGATGTTTGCAAATTATACTTTTCTTAAAAAATTCCTCTGATATTTACAAGCTATACTTTTCTTAAGAAAGAATAATAAGTTAAATTGAGAAATGAATTAAAAAAAGTCAACCAACCCGATATATTTTGCGATTTTGGGTACATAGCATGCAGCAAAAACAATTCCTTTGTCTCTCTCGACTATGTAGTTAGTCTTTTATTTGCTATACTTTTAAATAGAAGCACCAATATATGTTACTCTGAAAAGACATTTTATATCCTTAGTTACACTAATTTTCTTTAGTGATTACGTAGGTTACCTCAAAAAAGTTAAAACAGTTTCATATGAAACATAATAATAACTGCCACGACTCGCTATTCTCTATTCTGTTACATCCGTTACTCTAAAGCAATGTTCTGCATCCGAAAGGTTATTCATACTTTTCGCATAATCCAGGGCTGCACATAACCTGCCTCTTTGTACATTATTTATCTATTTATTTTTTTTTTTTTTCTATTCCTGGTAGGAATTCACCCAATTCTTTGCTCAGAGGATAGGAATCAAGCTTCAAAAGGAAGATATGCATTCTGGACGCAAATAAAAATACTATAAGCTTAACTGGTCCATAAATATGTCCAGCACAACATCTGAGAAATTTCACTTCCTATTCCAGCAAGCCACCGCTGCAGGCCCCTCTACGAAATATGCTGGAAAATAATTTGTCGTACAGAACCTGTTTATGGCAGTTAGTGATTTAATCGAAAGCCGGTTGCCTAGCAGTTGTTTTTTTTATTTCAAGCGGTAACTTTGTGTGTGTGTATGCGTTTGCGCATGTGTTAACCTACTTTGTTCCTGAACAAACGCATTCTGCTTGCTTCACGCAGGTCGCGACACAAGCAAACAACAGTTTACCACTGCCAGTCCACCTTGTTGCAAGGTCGTTATGTTTGTGTACTCGGTCATTAGCACGAAGGAAGCCAACTCTTCGCACAACGATAGTAGCTCGGGTTCGAATCTCTTCGCTTGTTGCTTCGTCCAAACAAATGTATGCAGGAGCTAGCCATTAGGCTAATAATGGTAGTAAGCTAAATGTAGTCAACTTTAAAATAAGCAACTGGAGGGGGGGGGGAGTTTATAAAAAAAAATTATTGTATAACGAACAGAAAACACAAAAAGTATTATTAATAACAAGAGAGATAGAATTAAAAATGAAACTATTTCAAAGCACAAATTCGGTACTGTTGTTGGCACTCACGAACTTAAACCACGTGAGTTAGTCATCTCTCTTCTAACTAAGAAAAATATACGAATTTTGTATGTGTACTTAATTTCATAAGCGTAATGTCAGTCAAAAATTTATGGCCACTCTCCTTTTGTTGGATTCCAGAGAGGGGTTTTAGTGTGGTTTTCAAGATTTAAATATACATAATACGTATTAATATATTAATATATTTTTATTTCTCTCTAGCACACACACACTTGTTGCTTGTTTCATCTATTTCCATGCATTACGTTAACTTCGATATTCAGTATTTATTTTCACTACGTTCACTTGTTTTCTTGCCTAAGTTCGAAATATTGCGATAGTAAACCTGTATCCTTGTATGCCTGTTAACGCTCTAGCGGCCGAATTTAAAATTGGAACATTGGGAGGGGGGTTAACTCTAAGCGAAAAATTAAATATAATTTTAGCAGCCCCAATTTTTTCAACAAAATTCAGCATATGCCATTGAAATAAAACAAGGAAAAATAGTTTCTGATAATCAGCGAAATCAGATTGTTAGGAGTGGGGGTTTACCTGAAAATCCAAAATTTAAACTTTCTATAGCGGCATCATTTTTTTGTAACAAAAGTAGCTATATACTATTTAAATAAAATAAGAAAGATAGTTTCTGAAAATCAGGTAAGCCGGACCATTAGGAGTGGGGATGTATTTGAAAACGGAAATTAAAAAGTTCTCTAATGGCAGCTGAACCGGAAAAATAAATAAACAAATACAAATAAAAATATAGATTAAAAGATTATCGAATTAATTTTAATCTGAAACAGGGGTTTTAGATTTTGAAATTGAACTTTTTTATTTAATGGCGTCACTATTCAAATTGCTGAGGAATTAGTTATTTTACGCAGCTTTTGCGTGACGACATTTTTGTATTCTGCTTTATGCACGGTGGTAATACGATTGGCGATATCTGCTTCTAAGTAATAGCATAATAAGAAGACTTTTTATGTATTTTTGACCAATTCATCCATGTTTCTATTGCAATTGCACCGTTTTTCATTTTCAATCAATGGTAAATCCTGATCGCAATTGGAAATATAACGGGGTAAATACCTTTTTTTTAATCCACAACATTTAATTTTAGTACTGTATCAAGTGGGGCAAAGGTAACATATATTTCTGTTTGCCTTCCACATAATGCAGGGCAGTATAGGATGGGAGATACATTTTGGTACCTCAAGTCACACTGATGGATCTTTGAATTGGATAAATTGTTATGGTCGGTATAACGGCTGGCCATTTGTGCCTTTTCCCAATGACGACACTTAAGGAATGAGGCGATGGAGATAAGGATGGCAAAAACCCACAGGCAGTGAGTTTTTTTTAATGGTGTTAAATGCACCTTTTTACTGCTGAGGCACCACTAGACGGTGGACACTGACGATACATGAAATGAAATATTGGGAAAGGATTTTTTTTTAAAGGAAGGAAACGTTCCAGGCTTAAGTTTAGGGTACCTCCCCGGCATTTGCCATTTATGAGGACGGAGGAAAATCTGGAAAAAACCTCAGTCACGAGTCCACGCCTTAACGACCTCAGCCACCCGTGGCGGTGAGGCAGTGAGACCGGACATAGAAGGGGTCCCTAACATTTGAACGCCCCGCTCAATCAGACCAGCATTTTGTATCTACGTTCTCAAGAATACATCGGCCAGCCAGGAACTAGAGGTGGCGATGGGAATGTAGGTGGGGTTCCGAATGTTTTCACAGCTGTTAAGCCCCAGGCAGTGATAGGCTGCGCTACACCAGGGTATGTATTACTCGGGGTGTTCCGAGATCCCCCAAGGAGGCCCCAGGCAGAACTAGTCATATACTAAAGAACTTTCTCCTGAGCGCCTTGCCTGATTCTTCCAACCCGTAACTCATGCTGAGGAATTAAATGGGATATCATGGAACATATTCATCACACATCAGCTAGTCTCGATGGATGTGAATACCAGCCTTATATGCTAATTTTAAGACACGTTTTTACTAGAAGAACCGACTATACCCAGTTTTTAAGCCAAAATAAATCGATAAAAAATAAACTAGTAAAAACAGACATTGCTCTGAAGAAACCGTGCATTCTTTCAAATAATCATAACATATTCTTTGAATGGTATTGAATGTAGATAAAACCAATGCTAGCAAAAGTTAAACAAAAAAAAAAAAAACTTTCAGTAGCAAATAGCATATACCGAAGAGTATTTACACATACGGTATAGGCTGCTACCACGAAGATGAGATACAATATCTGCACATTCGGAAAGTTCATAATACTAAAGTCGTAGTAGTCAAAAAAATTTGAAACTTTTTATTAAATCCCGCCAGAAGTAGCAAATAAAGAGGGAGTTTTAGGGATTTCTTTTTCCACTCCACCTTTCTCTGTCCTGCTCCTCTTTCCCTTTCTACCCACGATTCACGTTGACAATCTCACGTCATTTCCAATTTGTCTTACCAAAGAACTGCCACTGGTGGTCGAGGTCGTTAAGGCGCGAACTCTGCGCGGGAGGTCTGCGGTTCTGATCCCGCCGGGGCCGTCCCCCCTGACTTGACTTTTTTTTCCAGGTTTTCCTCAGTCCTCATAACTGGAAATGCCGGGGAGGCACCGTAAACTTAGGCCTGGAACGCTTCCTTCCTTAAAAATAAATACTTTCCCAATTTATCATTTCATCTCATGTATATCAGTGTTCATCGCCTGTGGTATCCTCAGTAGTAAAAACGGGCGTTAAACACCATTCATTCATTCCTTACCAAAGCTTATATAGACTCGCTCTGCCGACCATTTTATCGTCTCACCACTTTCACTGTTTCTTTAAATGAGAACTTTACCTCTACTTCTTTACAACCTAAACTTAATATTAATGCTCCAATGATAATAATTTTTGACGCACACGCTCGTTTCTTTACCGTTAAGAACCATCTCTTCTCACTGTCACCATAGTGATTTTTTTTTTTTAATAGTGTTTAATGACCGTTTTTACTATTGAAGCACCACAGGCGGTGAACACTGATGATACATGAGATGAAATGATATATTGGGAAAGAATTTTTTTTTTAGGAAGTAAACGTTCCAGGCCTAAGTTTAGAGTACTCCCCGGCATTTGCCATTTATGAGGACTGGGGAAAACCTGGAAAAACCCCACTCAAGGAGGGCGGTCCTGGCGGGATTCGGACCTCAGTCCGCGCCTTAACGACCTCGGCCACCGATTTTAAATTTGATTGATAGGAATATAGAACATTTCGGTACTTCAAATTTGCTCAAAAATTGGCCATTTATGCCAACAATGGCGAAACCTCCGGGCGAAAGGGTTGCAGTGAGAGAGACACGGCCCTACCAGGATTCAGGAGCGGTGACACTCGGGTATATACGGAGTGCCCAACAATGTCTCCAGACAAAAGACGACGCCGGTGGAGCCCTCCTACCTCCAAGGAGTTCAGAGGGGCAACTTCCATAACAGACATGGGGACAGAAACCATACCAAAGTGCAAGTCACTGTTACATCGCACAGTCCCCTCGCCTGCATTAGATCCTGTAACAAAGTCACTAGATTGAAATGAGGTGAAATAGAAGGGGGGAAAATTCGTGGAAAAGAAAAATCTACCCCAGCATTCGCGTAAACAACAAGAGATGCCAGGACAAAAAAAAAAAAAAAAAAAAAAAAAAAACCAAGGTCAGGACGGTGGTCCCCAAAGGATGTGAAAACTGTAAATATTGTATCAAATGTGATAACTGAATTTAATTTTTCAATATTTTGTAAACATTTGTACTTTTTTTTTAAACAAAAGAACACATGTTTCTGTAATTTGCTGGTAATAGTTTGATTTGAACAAAATGTAGCATTTTTTTTCGTAAATATTATTGCTATTTTTAAATTGTACTACTTATTTATTCCAAAACGAAAATTCCCATCCCTCAAGAAATATTTCACTTCGCATCTTGGTCACTACGATGTACAAAATATGCAACGCCAGGTAGCTCACGAGAAGAGCTAAACAGGAAAGTCGTCAAGCATTTAGTTTTAGGGACGTGCATTGTGCATGCTCCTCAAATGGACTCGAGGTCAACAGGTGGACATTTGAAAACAAAGGTAAGGTTGGCACAGTCTGCCATAGCCATAAGTTTCGATGGCTTCCATCCTCACAAGGTCATCTCGTCTGCCCGAAGGAGAGACAGCTGTACAAAATACATAAAACAGACACCTGACTATGCAAGTGTTTCGATCGTGATCGTTCGCCAAGTATACCTACAAACTTACTGCGAAGTTCTTTATTAGTTATGGGGCAGCGTCTCAGAACAGAAGGTACATAAATTGTTAAGATATCTTCTTACTAAAAACTTTTGGAGAGGTTGCTAATAATCGTCGACCCCAAGCTAGATCCGCTCTGATACCTTTCCTGCCTTCCCCTGTAATTCTTTTTGAGTATTTACACCCAATTGTATCATGACATGAATGTGCACATGTACAGTTTAAGAACTCTAAAAGATGTCAGAAGGGCAAAACTTCCCATAATTGTGGCCCTGTAAAGTTTTCAGCTTTGCTAAAACCAGAAATTCCCCACTCTGTAATGGTGACAAGTTCTGTTGTAAAGTATATCGTTAATTTTTATTGTTTATAACATGTCCTTAAGCACTGTTTATATTTTTTAAAAACATCTGGGACTGCCGTGGGTGGCCCAGGTCGTTAAGGCGCGGATTTGTGAGCGGGAGATCTGGGGTTCGAATCCCGCAAGGACCGTCCTCCTTGACTGAGGTTTTTCCACGTTTTCCTCAGACCTCATAAATGGCAAATGCCGGGGAAGTGTCCTAAACTTAGGCCTATACCGTTTCCTTCCTTAAAAAATCCTTTCCCAATTTATCATTTCATCTCATGTATCATCAGTATCCGCCACCTGTGGTGCCTCAGTAGGAAAAACAGGCGTTAAGCACCATTCAAAAAATTTCTAGAGATAATTACGGCTTGATCAGTAGAATTATTAAATTAATTGTATTGTGCTTATATAATATAAATATACTAGTATATATAATCTGCTGTGCTTCACTTACTTGAAGCTTGTGAAATGCTTTCGAAATCCAGGAATTTCTATAAGATTTAATTTGACTGCGAGTCCCAGAATTTTTCATTGGCAAAATTTTGTACGTTGTATAAATTTGAGTACGCGAACGTTACCAGATATATGGTGAATGAGAATGCAATTTGAATTTGAATTAAGAGACGGCAAAGCGCGGCTGTACTGGAAGAAGTCAGACGCCCAGGACGTATAATGCATGTGCGGGTAGCAGCTTGTAGCTAGTTTGAGGGGGATTTTGTCATTGAGTGGTTGTGCGTTTGTGGGTACACAATGCTTTCAATGTGTGTAAATTGTGTGTTAATTGTTCTGCGTTAGTTGTGCGCTTTATAACTATAGTCACGATACATACGTGAAAACGGATTCTTGCACAGAAATGGTAAGGCGATACGCAAGAAAATATCCTGGCAATGTGTTCCAACTTGATGAACGATTCATCAACTTGTTAAAAAGTTACTATAGGTGGTATCTTTCAATAAACGTGTGCGAGTCGCCGTGTTTTCTTGCGGAAGAAATTTTAGGTGAAATACATGAATTTCCTAGCGACAACCTATTGCCACCGAGGGGCATCATTTTCAATGTCTCTTATACGCAGGCGAATTCTTATTATCATCATTTTTAAATATAATGTAATTTTATGATTTCAGTAAATATAAAAATGCTAACTTTAAAGCGCCAACTCTTTTTTCGGTAGCGGCGGCCGCAGTAAGCAATAAAGTGCTGTGCCCGTTCAAACGACCGCACTATATTATGCTGTGTATTATTGGGTGATCAGTGTAGTGAACTATAAATCACACAGTCCTGCCATTCTCAATGTGACCAGGTTGTTCATATACCAGTGTTTAGCTGTATTTAAACAATCTATGTTAAAGTTTATAATACATTATTATAATTAAAAATAGTCTCCATTTTCCCGTTATTTTAACGGTTTAGTAAACGCCTTTGATCTGAAAATTCATTGTATTTCAATAGGAAATTTACTATGCCTCATTACTGTATTCTACCTTAATTTCTAGATAGGTAAAATGGGATAAGGAAAAAGACCTAAGCCATAAAATAAGGCTGTAGAAACATTCTCCTATATAGCTTAACAAAGAATAGGAAGGAAAGACATTCTAACATACACATTATGTCTTACTTTTGAACTGCACCGTAGTTAGTCAAAAGGACGATCTGCACTGAAAGAAGTGTGGCGGAAATACGCTTTGCTTTCGCTGCAGACTGAAAGGGGAGAGCACATTAGCAGTTAGTTGCTGATTCACTGGAGAGGCCCGCTAGCTCCTGCGCTGAAGAAACGGAATTCGGAAATAAACTGCATGCAGGAAAGTAACAATGTGTCTTATAGCCATACCTTTGAGCCTGGGGATGACAGGCCATTGTTCTTTGGAAGCATTTTCGCACATTTGTCAGTGTTTAAGCTGGGGCAGATGAAATGCTGGTAGGCTCCGCCAATCATTTTAATGAAGAGAAATGTCAGAATGATAGAGGTGGTGTGCGTCCTTGGGGCTACATCCATTGCAACCCACGCAAGGCTCCGGTGCCCATTCAAGGTGACCTCTTCCTGCCTACCTTTCTTGTGCAAGTGGTGACGTCACAAAACAAGGCGGTGCTTTACTCCCACAGTTTTCTTGCCCTTTTGTGCCAAATATACCAGAATTTTTCACTACATTAACGCCTGCCGGAGCATTTCTCTAAAGCAAATTCTGTTTTGTTTATTTTTTCCTTTCGTTTTACTTCCTTCCAAGACCCTATTCCACAAAAGTATTATCTAATACATTACAAGTATATTAATAGAAGTCCTTGTAACGTTTTGAAGTGTAATTTTTTGTTCCACAGCAACACTTAAAAAGTATTTAAAGTTACAAGTGATGTCATAAATGAGCAAGATGGACGAGCAGGTGTTTGTCACACAATGCCATACCTTCAATTAGGTTATATTCATTCTTTAGTAATTAATTTGTATTTTAAAATGTGCACAACTGAATATAATTATTCCTACAATATCAGTCGTATTTTTCTCATAAACAATGACCTTTTAAATACTTTATTATATATTTATCAATAGTCAAACTTAGTCTTCGACTTATAGATTACCGCCACGGGTGGCCGAGGTCGTTAAGACATGGGCTCGTGAGCGGGAGATCTGGGTTCGAATACCGCCAGGACCGTCCTCCCTGATTGAGGTTTTTTCCAGGTTTTCCTCAGTCCTCATAAATGGCAAATGCCGGGGAGGTACCCTAAACTTAGGCCTGGAACGATTTCTTCCTTAAAAATAAAAATCCCTTCCCAATATATCATTTCAT
Organism: Metallyticus violacea; assembly: GCA_030762175.1. Classification (NCBI taxonomy): domain Eukaryota; kingdom Metazoa; phylum Arthropoda; class Insecta; order Mantodea; family Metallyticidae; genus Metallyticus; species Metallyticus violacea. The sequence continues at coordinate 18,949,125 of CM060838.1, read as the reverse complement.
CTCATGTATCATCAGTGTCCATCGCCTGTAGTGCCTCTGTAGCAAAAAACACAATTCATTCATTCATACTTTAAGATCATCACCTTAAATTTTCATACAGCATCAATTTTAGACACAAATCATGGAAAGAAAATCTACTGAAAATACACTTACAAACTTATTTAGGATGCTTTTTTTTCCCCCTTACCGTTTTATGTATCTATAAATGTGAAAAAAAAAATTATGTTGATAATGCTACATATTTTAGTTCAAACTTAAGTAAAATCTATTGTAAAATTCGTTTATTATCGTTGTTTGTAGTTTAGGTATGTTGTACGTTTAGCTTTACCGAGAAAAAATACTCTTTTTGATTAAAACATTGCATTTTTTAGGAATTCAGGCATCTAGAGCGTACATTTTTAGAAGCTTATGGTACGCGGGATAATCATAAGTAATTACCGGATGTTTATCTATTGTTTGAACTTGAAGGCCATGCATTCTAAATGATGGTGGCCATCTTTGATGTGTTCTCCATCCTCCCCTGGCCACATTTTCATGCATGAAGTATGAAGCCTTTTAATAAGAAAGAAGGCTCGGTAAGTGTGAGTTGGTGTTCTTTTCATTTCTGCTAGTAAAAGACACATAACATACTAAACAGAAATAATTCAAAGTATTACTGATAAGTTATAATTACCTGTCTCTCTTTACACTAATTTTGTGTATGTGTGTGATTTATAACATATCCGAAGTCAGATCTGTTTTCGACACAATCTGTCCAATGGTCTCTTCCTGGAATCCAAGAATTGCTAGTTCAAGATCGCGGGTTCGATTCCGGCCAGGACCGATGGATTTATTTTCGGGTGTAAAAACCCTAAGTATGGCTTCCTTCGGAAGGGAAGTAAAGCCGTTGGACCTCTGTCGTACATTTACGGCACACAAAAGAACCTCAGAGGCCTCTGTCGGCCGTTTCACGCCCTGGATTGAATGGGACGCTGATGACCTGAAATGTTAAAGAGCGTCCGTAAATAAACCAAATAAAAAAAAAAAAGACCGTGCATTGACCCAAACTGTAGTCCTTAAGAGCCAGCAGATTGTGGATTGGGCATCATCCTTACGTTCTAAGCATTTTATTAGACAAGTCTTCAGATAAACATATGCACTTACTCTAACATGAAAAACAAAAGAACTTATGATGCCTAATCTCAGAAACGATTTCTTCCACAGTCTATAGATGTAATATTTCCATAATGATTTACATCTGCAGGCGGTGGTGAGAAAATTGCTGGTTTTCTATGTATTTGAATAACATTTATTACACTTAGTGCATTTTTCAATCAAGATATATATATATATATATATATATATATATATATGAGAGCGAGCGAGAAATTGTTGATTTAGATCATTTATGGACGCTTTTAACATCTCAGGTCATCAGCGTCCCATGCAATTCAGGGCGTGAAACGGCCGACAAATTTTGCTCAGAGGCCTCTTTTTTCAGGCTTGAGGTTCTTTTTCGTGCCTTAAATCTAAGACACGGGACCCACAGCTTTACTTCCCTTCCGAAGGAAGCCATACTTAGAGATTTTACGTCTGAAAAAATCCATGGATCCTAGCCGGAATTGAACCAGATTTAGGAGGCAAGTACGGTTACCACTTCACCATCAGGACCGACTGTGAGAGGGAGAGAAGAATCTAAAATCTAAACTATACATAGCAACTCGGTTCTAAAACATACTTTGCTGCACATTGATACGTAGAATGTCACTTATTGGCTGTGATGAATTATTTATGCCAGCTTTGTCTATACGGGTTCACAGGTTTTTACTGCTGTTTTTTTTTTTAATTGAATTATAGAATTTATGCAAAAATTTGTACACGTTCGCTTATTGTGTGTATTAGCGAGGTTTTTTTTTTTTTATTCTGTTCTGTTATTGCACAATAAATTTTTAGTAGTAACAGTAATTTTTCATTTAGATCCTTCTGTTCAGATATAAATATCTAAAATAAATAAACTTTTGAAAAGAAACATTGCTCAATGAAACGGGGGAAAATTGCGCGGCACATGAAAACACACATACAGATTACGGGCCTGCATTTTATATACATATGACTAAAGAAAGCACAGAGCTTCTTCCGTATTTCCCTCTCTCTTTCTCCTCTTCTCCTCTCTATTATGTTTAGGAAGCAAAGTATTCCTTCTTTCCTTCTCGTTCCTTCAGGAACAATTTCTTTTGCGGTCACGCTATTCTTCTCGACATGCCATCTAGATCCGTTGTATTGAGGGCGTGTGATATTTAAAAGTTTACCTTTACAGTTAAACCAAAATTCCAGGGAACTGTACATGTCAGTATATAAAACAAGAACATGTCATGGGTTACGGATCAAACACACAAGACTGATGGTCAAATGGTGAGAATCCTAAATGCCCTTTATTGTAGGCTGTTATCTATTTAGAACCACTAAAATAATGGAAACGTCTGGGAGAGAAATTGTGGTGTACTTCCGTTTAGAAATGCACTTTGAAACAGCTGTTAAGACTTAATGAGATTTGCTTTTGTGGAATGGTGGCTAGGACTGTATGGAATGTTTCATGTGTTATGTTTTGTTTATTGTGTAGGAGACAATAACAAAATTTATGAAGGAGACCGACCATTAGAGGTTGCCTTATCAAATCTGCGCATTTTATTGCTTCACATGAGAAGTTCATAGCACCAAATAAGGATAGGGACATCCTGAAAGTATGAAGGTTCTTACCTTCAAGTTTATCCAAGACAGATATTTATGTGCTCTCCACCTTGCTTGACATTCGCTTTGCTGCAAGGTTTTCCCTGCTCATTCTCAACATTTTAGCATCTCTCGTGATTTTTATGAACACGAACTCCTCTATAGCATGTATCACAAATCTGCCTCGAAACACAAGTGGCCTTTCAAAAGAATATTGAGCTCTTACATGGCCTCCATTCTTTCTTTACTGGCATAACCATATACAGAAAGACAGACAGCAGAACAAGTTCTTCAATGCAGGAAACATTTTAAATGCCCAAAACTTATGCATTTATTTCTTGAAACTCCTCCAAATGCGAAGCAGGAGAGCTTATAAAACGATTAGAGGAACTCAGACAGTCGGAGTGGAGACACAAAGAAAAGAAAGAGAGAGAGAGAGAGAGAGAGAACAACGAGGCTGAAGAAATGAGGTATATAGAAAAGAGTCAAGGAATAAAAGCATAGATAAGTTAAAAATATTGACAGCAAAATGTTTTTAAATAATTCACAATCAGCATAAATTAGATGCAAGAATGTAACCATGTAATTGCTTAAAATGGCGAAATTCAGACAAATCCACGAAAGAAACGGAGCAATAATAACAGTAATACTTTCTTTAATGTATAGAGCTTTATCATATGTAATTGCATAAACCTTTATAAAACAATTACTGGTATGTCCAGCTTCTATTCAATTAATTAGGATATAATGGGTGATTTTTCCTATGCGGCACTGCTACACGCGTAGAGGCCGGTCTTTCGGTTCAAGCTGGTACCGCGGTGACGGGAGTAAAACATTCCGCAGCTATGATTGTTAGTAAGTTACTACTAACTACACTTAAAAGATATATTTATTCATGATTATCAGGCAAGAAAATGCGGACTTTTCTCCTTTGATTTTCCATATATTTCTGGCATCCGTATATGAAATTAACTATTATCCTCTGCAGTTTCCTCTGAGGAATTAAAAAAAAAAGTTATTTTCTGTTCATCTAATGTGTGTGGATTTGTCTTATACAATTTTTCCTTTAATGCCCCCCCCCCTATCGTCGAATATTATTTTCATGAATTGCGTGCAAGTAGACATGGTTTGTAAGTGCCTTTGCAGAATTCTGTTGGAAAAGTCACGAACTCATGTTCTCTCACAGTTAATTCACGGGAAAAGGATTGCAAAGTATGCTGCACATTTCTATGGCTATTAATTATCCCCCCCCCAAAAATGGGCATCTTATTCTCTCGCGCTAATGGTGCACCATATCACTATATTTTGATCACGCAGAGGTTTCTCGTGAAGCAGGATGAGTTTTTCTGAACTGCAGCGTCTGTTGTTTTGTGAATTAACATACCAACTTAAGTGGAACCAAGATTTGTACGCAAAAAAAAAAAAAAAAAAAAAGGATCAATTTCTCCTCATGCACACTATTCAAAATCCATTCACAAAATCTTAAGTTTTCGCACTACAGTAGTTTTGTAGCCGTTCAAACAGAGTAATAGGAAACACCAGTTTGCTGATAAGACATCCAAGAGATTCTTTAGTGGAACGTCCTAGAGTATATCCACTGTTATTTAAGTTTCTTCTGTGAGTACTCTACGTGGCTGTGTACGATTTTTATCAATATTTCCCGTTTCACGAAATTTATTTACCAATCTGTGAATCGAATTACGATTTGAAAGTTGGATATCAGGGAACCTGTCTTGAAACCATCTCCTTATATCATGAGCTGATTCTGTACGCATTGTATTACGCCGTCTAATCAATACTTAATACACTGTAACACAACACACAAGAACACATCTATACGCTCTAGAGTTAAACTCGAAATGGTCTCCCCTCCGGCTTCCCGGCCGGCTTTCAAGCTTTGATACGAGAGGAGAAATGCGGCTAGTTGCACATGGAGCAGTCCCGGGAAGAAAAAATCACCCAGTATATGTGAATACAATATGTTGGACATATGCATATTAAGGTTATGGTTAGAGGAAGACAATATTACGATTTATCTTAATTATAGAAGTACTTTTAATTAAACGCTCAGTTACAAGTAGGTTATTTTAGTTTTGCTCCACTTTAAGATTAGAATAGTCATGTTAGCAAGCATCCTCTCCTTCTTCTTGTACAAAATTTAGATCTTTTGATTGTTCTTTCTTCAAGATGTTAAAATTAGTTCTGCCATCTAAAGGTATGTCTTTCTCTCTGGGCTCTCTAGATTGATAGGTAAATAGGTAGAACTACTAATCTGTACCATGCTAGCAATCTGAGAAATTTCATTTCTGAAGCTTCTGTTTTTCTTTCTTTCCTAGTTAATGTTCAGTTTTCATATTTATAACAAAGTAAAGGCACTGCAATTGTTTTGTAGAGTTTTAGTTGAGTATTAATATGTTCTCCCTAAATTTCTTTTAATGTTTCTACATAATGTTAAAATGTATTTCTTTTGATACTGAAATAAAATTTTAATACACTTTCAGGATTAAAATCGAATTCAGTACGATCCCTGTTTACATTATACTTTTTTAAAATCCTTATTGAAACCTGTTACATATTTATACATGGTTTTCATGTTGGTTAACCTCCGTACTTTATTTTCATGTTGGGTAACGTATTTTTTTTTATTTTGTTTATTTACGGAAGCTCTTTAACATCTCGGGTCATCAGCGTCCCATTCAGGGCGTGAAACGGCCGACAAACTTTGCTTGAGGTTCTTTATCGTACCGTAAATGTACGACACGAGACCCATAGCTTTACTTTCCTTCCGAAGGAAGCCATACTTCGGATTTTTACGCCCGAAAAAAATCCATCGATCCTGGCCGGGATCGAACTCACGATTTTGGATTTAGGAGGCAAGTATGGTTACCACTACAGCACCAGGACGGACTGGGCAACCTTTCGAATAACCTATTTAACATCGAATTAATTATTAATTCAAAATGTAAAATATGTAAAGATAAAACAGACACTGAAGGTTAAATGGCAAGCTTATTTCATTATTAAATATGAAATGACGATCGACCTTGTGCATTAAAAGTGAATAAGTTAGTGCACAAGAACACACTCAATTCGATCTCAGATGATTCCTGCTAACATGATTCCGACATTTTTTAGTAGAATTGAGCTTATCTCTTGAAACCGCGTTTACATTTTCAGTTCGGAAAGCGTATTCAAGTCGATTTGAGTTCGACATGTATGTTTTTCTTTCTTTCTTTCTTTCTTTTTTTTTTTTTTGGCAATATGAAATATTAAAACCTATTTTGCACCTGAGGGAACTGTTTCCTTGAAATGCCATAGCTAGCGAACTATCAGTAAACATTCCAGTCGCATCAATTAGCACAGTCCTTCTAAACTAGCAACACATGCAGAAGGCGTGGATTTGAATACCTCTGGGGTCAGTTACCTGGAGGAGGCTTTTTACGACATGCTTAGCCAATGCAAAAGCTGAATATCAGTGAGCATTTCACTAATATCACTTTTAGATCATCCCGTGGAACTAATAAGTAAATAATAACAATGATGTTTAAATATGTACATATTTTTATTGCCAAGAAGTTGCTAGCATCTGTTGACATGCGATATCTCTGTACCTGAGATGTGAATAAGTTTACGCCTCCGTCCATCGGGCGCAATGTGTCTGAAAGATACCTCCCCTCTTTTTCAACTAATTGAGGTAATTGTTAATGCAAATAAAGGGTGTTTCAAAAGTAACGCAGGATTTAAATTTATAAAATGAACCTTTGTTTATACATGAATTGGCAAAGTTGTGACAAAGAGTAAATACTCCAAATTAAATATGGAAGATAATATCCGACAAATGTCCTCCACGTATCACATGGTGCTGGTACACTCTTACGCTCTTTTGACAAAATTTGCAGTCGCATTTTCGCAGACTTGTGGGTCAATTGTTGCAATAATACGTTGGCTTTCTCCTTTAAGTTCAGGAATGGTTGGCATGGGTTTTGCTGTAAACCTTGGACTTTACAAATCCTCAAAGATAAAAGTCACATGGTGTAAGATTGCATGACTTTGGTGGCCAACTGCGATCACTGTTGCGCGAAATCAGAAACCCATAAATTTCTGCTGTAACATATCAATGGTTTCGCGCGCAGCATGACAAGTAGCGCCATCCTGCTGGAACAACATCTCAACAATATCAAAGCCAAAGTCCATGGCTTCCAACTATGCCATAAAAATGCTGCTACCAGCTCGCGATAACGTACACTGCGCTTCCGAGCTCGTTTAGTACGGTCCAGTAATTCCGCCACACCAAAGTGCACACCACACAGTCACTCGTTGAGAATAAATTGACCTTTCTTCAATAATACGAGGATTTTCCGTGCCCCAAATGCGAGGAAGAAAGCCGACACACTATCGCAACAATTGACCCACAAGTCTGCGAAATGTGATTGCAAAATTTGTCAAAAGAGTGTACGGATGTCATAGGAGACGTGGAGGGCATTTGCAGGATATTATTTTCCATATTTAATTGGAATATTTACTGTTTCAAATTATGTCACAACTTTGCCATTTCATGTATAAATAAAGATTCATTTTATAAATTTAAATTCTGCGTTACTTTTGAGACATCCTTTAATTCCAATTCATATTGTTTATTATTTATCAGCCGCCTGTTAATTTTGTTTCATTATCAAGCGAAATTGTCTGTGGTGAGAGGGCGTTCGAAAGCGGTGCTTTACGAATACCGCGTAATCTATGGGCACTTCCATTCGTAGTGCGATGAAGTGATACTACTACGCCAAGCAGACGCTAAATGGTAGTTGTTTGAACGGACAGTGTTCATAGGAGTTTACTGCGGTATGTTGTTAAGAAGCTTCTGCACAGAAAGCCGTTTACAACTGGGTGAAGAGGTTCGCCAGCAGCAGGAAATTTGCACAGAAGAATATGAGTACTGGTCATCCATTAATATCGCGGTCTCGCAGGAACATTGAGGTTATGTCTGAATTGATTATGGCTGATAGGTGAACTGAAATGTCAGGCACTCTCGCCAGCGCAATCCTGCACACTTATTCACGACAATTTAAATATAAAGGTGTGCGCACATTGAGTTTCACTAGACTTGACACAGATACAAAAGACAAAATGTTTGAAGTCATTCTTCGGACAATTGGAAATGTATAATGAGATTACGGATTGTTTGGAGAAGCTGGTGACTGGCGTGACCACACAGCAGGGAAGAAAGTTCAATCCATGCATTGGAAACATCGGCCCAAGAAATTTCGTGTTGCTCCATTTGCGGGCAAGCAGATGACTATTGTCTTTTGGGACACTTCAGGTATACTGCTAATGGACTCACTTCCTCAAGGTCAACAGCGAGACCTTTGCATGACTTAGACGCAGGATTCAGCAACGGCGAAAGGGAAAATGGTCGACAGGAATATTTCTCCAATATGACAATGCATGGTCTCACACATTACTACCGCAAAATTGGCATCACTGCGGTTCATTGTTGTGCCGCACCCACCGTATTCACCGGATCTAGCTTCACCTTATTATGCAACTCACTCCTCGGCAACAACGAGAAATTTTAGGCAGCTGGACACTAGTCGTAGTAATATTTCCAAACAGAGTTTCGCTACATCATAATGAAATTACCAGGAGGAAGGCCAAGGTATCTTGGTGGGGAGAGTGTATTAAACGACCCATGTGCACTGAACAATGTTGCACAATAAATGAGACGTAAAAACTATTATAAATAATTTCCGAGCGCCTCGTACCTAATAGTTTCAGCACACTTCTTGCAAATCTGTCCTGCATGCACATTTCTCGCAACTATATCATCAAAATAGCTTCTTCTTAGATTTCGGGGAACAGTTGTTACAAAACTTGCGTTTATTTTCTGTGGAACAGCTAGGAGAAAACTCTTCGTGAAATTTCCCATGTTATAATGTGACAGAAATTTATTTTATTGTAATATAAGTCCTTATCGTTTCGGTGCATATACTGTGCTATATGTATTGTTTTTAAGAAATAAAAATGAAGGAATGTTGCATTTTATATCACACTAAAATAACAATGAAAAATGAGGGATTTTCTGACAGCCCAGAACCGTAAATGTCGCCGTATTTCTCAGACATGTTACAATAGGTATAAAGCATTAACCACTAAAGAATATTCAGAAATAATGCAAATTTTTCGTTGTGGAATGCGATTTAAGAAGTAATATGCAATAAACAACCGCCTGTAACTTTTATGCAAAGTCTAAAGCTTACTGTTCCTTTGTTTTCTCTCACACAAGTTTACCAATCACAGGACATTTAAGGATTATTATTGACAAATGCTCATCTTTAAGAAGTTCCAGATTTACGTTACAGTAATTCTTCAAGCAAAGAGAATCAGGTGTTAAGTTTTCAATTTATCCAGGCATGATAGCGTAACAATGCAATGCTCGTTAATCGAGCTGAAGTTAACAAAATGTCTGCAGTGTAGTAAGCAGTGATCCTTCCCTTCGGCTTTATGGGAATCTGTGCCTTGACAAAGTTAGCCTGGGTCAGTGGAAAGTCTTCTTTGCAGAAACTAACCCTACTTCTGTTGCGCGGATCGCTGGAAATTACCAACATCTATGTAATTTGGGATCCAGCTAGTCGCAATCTAAAATATATGAACCTGTCTGGCAAATGCTCTGTTGTGGTTCCCCTTGAATTGATACATTTATAAATAAGGTTCAACTGAAAAGGAAATGTAATAAAGTTTATCTAACATGGTGGAAATCCACGCAGAGAAATGTCGCCTTCATTTAGAGCTCGAGGACATTACATTTGCACTTTAAGGTTCTCATAAAGTATCCAGCATTATATTTATAACTGCCAACGGGCGAAGGCTTTTCTGTGTGGTTTTATGTTCTCAAGTGCAAATCGTAAACTTCTCTTACGTAAATATCTCGGGTGAGCTTAAATAATGTCAAGGACAAGATCGTAAAGTATATTTTCGTTGTGTTCAAAAGGATCACGTGATTATATATCGTTCGTTCTTTCTTCTGAGGAATAATCTATAGCCCTCCTCGCCGGACTTCTTTGATCAACAGTTGAATTATGAAGTACGTATGTTTAATGCTGGAGACAGGAGTACGAAGTACGTACCTTTAGGTGATGGCAGTATAATCGCATCTGCAACAAGTCATGTGGGAGCTAAACTTTTTGCGACTATCAACATCCAGAGCTTTCTATCTAAAACGTGTTGGCAGCATCATTTCTTGTCAGAAGTTTAGTAATGAGACTTCAGTTTTCTTAAAGTATTAACACCTCTAAACTATATGTTTAAAGGTTTTAATATCACTATCATTTCCAAATAAGAAAACCAGCATATACGAGGATAGATCCATAAGTTTCCGGCCTAACCATTTTCTAAGTATGATAAAGACAAAAACGATATACTTTTCAATCCAGTTACCCTTTATTGCAATACACTTTTCACATCTTTGAATTAACATTTCAACACCCCCCCCCCAAAATATTCAGAAGTCTTGTCTGAAAAATGGACATAAACAGCATCCATCACTTCTTCATCACATTTAAATTTTCTTCCTCGAAGGTCCTTCTTGAGTTTTGAGAAGAGGAAATAGTCACTGGGAGTTAGATCTTGGCTGTATGGTGAATGGTCGATCTCCTTGAAGCCACATTTCTTCACAGCTTCCTTTGCAACAAGAGCTGTGTGCACAGGCGCGTTGTCGTGAAGAAGGCGCACACCACCACTCAGCTTTCCTCGCCTTTTCTCGTTGATGGAAGCACGTGGTCTGTACAGTAGGCCAGCCACCCTGTTTACTGTGGTGTTCCTCTCCTTGAAGTCAGTGAAGAGTATTCCTTCACAGTCCCAAAAGATTGTGGTCATGATCTTCTTGGTTGACTGAGTGACCGTGGCCTTTAGAGGCGATGCTTCAGGTTTACGCCACTCCATTGATTCTCTTTTGGACAAGGGATCATAGTAGCGGACCACAGTTTCATCTCCTGTAACAATTTTGTAGAACTTGTTTCTCGTTGCCATAGCAGAGCTCCAAAAATTCCTGACAACAGATAACTCGTTGCAGCCTTTGGACTGAGGAAAGAAGTATAAGCACCCATCTTGCACTAACCTTATTCATGTGTAAATGTTCATGAATAATTCGAGGGACTGTTGTTTTAGAAAGGCCCAACCTTGCTGCTATTTCTGTAACTTTGAGCCGCCGGTCTTCCATAATTTCTCCTTCCAATAGAGCGGTGTTTTCAGGAGTGAGCACCGCCAAGGGCCGACCAGCAAGCTCTTCGTGTCCAATGCTTTCTCGACTCGTTCGAAAAAGTTTGGCTCATTCTTTTACGGTAGAACATGAGGGGGATGTTCGCTATTTAATTTCATTTGGAGTAAGTCCTTCTTTTGTGAAGAACGTAATAATAGCTCGAAACTCCATTTTGAACATGTCACAATGTTCTACACATAGCCTTCCTTATTCAACTATATCTGAACAACTGAACACAGCGGAGTGGAAGCTACAGCTGCAATTAACAGATAAGGATTTTGTGAAGGCGATCATCATTATCGCCGAGGCTGGAAACTCATGGGCATACCCTCGTATGTCTAGATGAGAGTTCTTCTGGAGTTAGGCAAGTTGCCTATTCCGTTTTGCCAATGTTTAAATTCATAGTTAACTCATTTTTTCTTCTTCTAAGGTGGTATTTCATTATCTTGGTTATGTTATTTTTATTGAGTTTTGTTTATATGTTGCCTACAAATTTAGCTGTATTCTTCTATTTTAATATTTAAATTGTAAATATATTCTAGTTCCTCACAGATAATTTCATTCTTAAATGTCACGACTGCTATAAGTGGCACATCCACGGTCTTTTAAACGTTAATTTCATATCGTCATAAACTTTACAATGAACGAGAGCTCTGTCAAGCTAAAATGGCGGATGAAACGTCTGTAGGACTAGTTGAATAGGACTGATATCATAGATAAGCTTGTTCTTGTAAAGTTACTTTTCAAAAATCTGGAAATCATTTGGGGAACCCCGCCTGCCTCGCGTGTCTCACTGCGCAGTGTCTCCTTCCTGGAGGTGCTCCCAATGGGGCGTAGGCACAGATGAGCAATGCTGATGTACCAAAAAGTTCTTCTCCGACTCTAGCAGTACAAGCCAATCCAATCCAAGGAGGGAAACCTACGTATAGAATGACAGCCTAAAAGGTGCATACATTGATGCTAAGCTAGTAAATAAATTCATTTGAAAATATATTGCAGTGATTATCAGAACAAACAACGTATGTTAGAAATCTTGCATGCTACGATTATTTGCTAAACTTCCCAGCTTGCTAAACTTGAGGCTCGAGAAGAAAACACGAAAAGCGATTTTAAAATAACGTGTTGCAAAGAATTGGGAACACTCGTTCTACTATATTGTGGAAGGCATACAATAAAGTAATTAAAGGATACTGGGAGGGAGTTAATGGCCATATTTGTCAAAAATCTATTTTTTTCTTTCTTTTAATGCTGCAAATGGTTCCTTGAACTTTTGGGCGTGCACAGAAAGTCATCATTTGCATGTCCCCCCTCCCTTCGGGCTCTACAGCTATTTAAACAGCTCCCGTGTGCTTTTAATCATACTGTTTTCCAGCGTACGTTTTTATAAAAAGGTTTTTCTCAAAACTTCATTATTTACACATTCAAAATGGCCCACGCATCACAGATTTTGTTTAAATTCAATTAAAACTCACCAGAATGTGCAGAATTATCCATTGTAACATTCTCTGGGACAAAAAACATGCTAACACTAATAAAAATTTTAAAAAATATTTTCTATGAAAAATTATTAATTTTAAACATTAAAATTTCTTATAAAGTTAAAAAAATTATCCCAGTTCACTCATAAAATGTATTTAAAATATCTTATGCAATATTTGTATGGGTTCAAAGCTCCAAAAATCATATTTACATAATAAATGTTATGAAATAATTTTAGCTCGCAAAGTATTCATCAAATTTCAATGAAATTTGGTGTACATATTAACTTAGCAGCAATGCAATCACAGTAAAAGTTTAAGAAAAATCCTTACAAAAATGTGGAACTTTGAAAACTCACTCTTAATGTCCCTTAATATTATAACTTAATATGATACAGTTCATCACGTAAACTTAGCTTATTTTATACACTGCTGTTGCAGGTTTTGAGCTTTTGAACAGTCGCAATACATTTAATTATGACATCAATGGAGATAAAAAGTAGGTCTTGAGATTTTGCTTTACTTGCGAAGTGAACGCTGATGCTATCCCATAAAAACTGAGTGGGGCACAGTGTGTCCTAAAAATGCGATAATTGCATGTTATGGTATCGTGCGTCGTGCTACAAATTAGGGAAGCTCTTTGCTGCACGATATAACACGCTAACGAATTCAGAGAAACATTTAACTCTACCATCACCTGTAGCAGATTCTTTTACTTCTTCTTTCTTCTGACTCGTTGCGGTTCAAAAGTTTGCAAGAATAAGGAACATGTTCCACTTATTCATGAAGGCCAGCTGAGGAGGAGGCCCAGAGATATTTGACAGAGGTGACGAATCTGGAGTGAATGCTCTAATCTGCTTCATTATATGGATTTAAATTTTTGTTTGGGTACAAAATCAGAGATTGCGTACTATACATGATATATTGTATTATTTTTGTAACTTAAAATTAAAATATTTGTGAAAATAGAGTGCTAAAAGTGAATAAGTAATAATACATACAGCTTTCACTTCATTAAATAAAGTATTTCAACTTGGTCAGTATAAGAAAAGTAACATAAATACACCACAAAGAAAATAAGTTCAGTTTTAATAAATTCTTTAAAAAAAACATAACTTAATAATATTTCGCTTTCTCCAGACATTTTGGCATATATTCCTACTTTAAACTCCATAAAATTTCTTTTCAGCTAATTAAAAAATAAACAAATACACTCAAGTGTCTGCAACATTTTCGAAGTGCCGCTTTCTACATGAACGTTGCATATTACCGCGGTAGATAAAATACCCCCTTTTATTACTTGCTTTATTGTTCACAACATGTGCATAATGCAATATTTCACGTTATTTTTACAGCACGGACTTGAAATGATCAGATGCACATTCTTATCAATGCCTTGGCAAGAATGTTTACTGAATACCAGAGTGTGTTCAACACAACGTTTTTAGAATAAGTGAAGCAAATAAATAAACACATTAATTCTAAAGTAGCATTAAGGAATTAACGAAAAGTTTGCACGAAAATTAACACAGAAAACTGTCTCTGAATGTGTTTTAAAACTTACAAAACAATACCATAAATATTTACTACAACTGTATTGAAAGCCCGGAATATCCAGATGATAATTCACAAGGCTGTGGTTGCAGTGATGCATGATTGAACTGAAATTATGGGCTAAATAGAGGGATATTTGGATTACAATTTATGACGAATTAATTAGACTTGTAAATAAAAAAGGAACCTTTAAGCGACTACTAAGAATTTTGAACTTTGTGTATCCTCTAACTTTGCGAGTTTGGTTAATGCTTGTTAAATAAAAAGACTTAGCAAATGTACCATCTAGTTAATTTGTTTTAGTAGAAACCATAACACGTGTGTCACTCAATTTATGCGCATATGGTTGAACCACAAAATGATACTGTTATCCCAGATTAAGCCTGTATGCTAAGTGGCTTGCTTCGGAAGGAAAATAAAGCCGCGGTCCCATGGCACATAACAGAACCTCAAGCCTGAAAGAAGAGGCCTCTGAGCAAAATTTACTGGCCGTTTCACCCCCTGAATTGAATGGGACACTGATGACCTGAAAGTAATATCCGTTACTTTCCAAGTTATACGTACAGTGAGTGACTGGTGTTAAAATTCTTTGTGCCTTTGTGACGAACAGTCATATCAAACTGTTGTTTACTTCTGCCTACTCAGCTATAGACACGCGCACTCCGTTATAGGTGTAGTAATTTGAACCCACAGTATTCCACTCTGTTTATTAATTATTGTTATGTTTTACAATCATTGTGTTTGCCAAGCTGATATTTAAAATTAGTCATTTTTCAGGTTTATATTTTAAGGAATTGGAGTACTGTGTCTATAAAACAGTCAATAAAATATTATGTAAATTTTTAGACTATTAGACCTGGTATATCATATTTTATAAAAATATTTACCTTAATGTATTGTTTTTATTTATTTATTTGGTCTATTTATGGACGCTCTTTAACATCTCAGGTCATCAGCGTCCCATTCAATTCAGGGCGTCAAACGGCCTATAAATTTTGCTCAGAGACCCTTTCTTTCAGGCTCAGGGTTCTTTTTACGTGCCGTAAATGTACAACACGGAACCCATGGCTTTATTTCTCTTCCGAAGGAAGCCACACTTAAGATTTTTACGCCCTAAAATCCATCGACCCTGGCCGGGATTGAACCCACAATCTTGGGCCTACAAGGGAAGTATGGTTACCACTAAATCATCAGGATCAACTTGTATGTTATATTAGATAAAATATATTAACAATTAAAAATAATGAGGCCAAATTGTTTAATTTTGCGACTGTTTTCAAATGGAATGACCCGTACAGCGTTTCGAGTTTACAGAAGGAGTCACTTGCAGATGAACCAGCTGTTTTGAGCCTTCAGATGGGAGCAATTTGCATAGATGTCGTGATCTTCAGAGCTTCTGTAATCAGGTCGTGATGGATTCTTGGATGACCGGAAACTAGAAAGCGTGCCCGTTGTTTAATTTGTTCAAGACGTTCACGATTTTTTGTTGTGTAAAAGTAGAGGCTTTGAATGCCAAAGGTATTTCCGCACTATCACCAGAGAATACAAAAACCTAATGACAATAAACTACCAGTGCCGCAAACCACTAGATGAAATGTGTAACAGACTAAGGCATCGTGAATGGGGTTTAATAATGTTTCGCGTGTGCTAAAGTAGAAGTGTGACGTGGAATAATGCATGTTGATTACTGCGACCGCTTGAGGCCTTCCGCCTTATAGAGACAACATGCAGTGATGTAATACTGCGTGTTTATATTTTCCCACAGAGTTTCCCGGTAGTCAAGACGCCTGACCACAAACTCGCCGATGGACAAGTCCAACTGGTCTGTAAGGGGATATTTTAGGTTGTTGGAACATATATCACATGTGCTGCTCCTGTTATAGATGATGCGATGCGTTTCATTTAGAATCGTCAGGAGCAACCAAACAGTTCCTACTTTTTAACTATTTAAAAGATCGTAGAAGCATCACAGGCCGATGATTTCGAAAACCAGATACGAACAGTTGGAAATATTCCTTACCAAGAATAGTTTGAGATTAAAAAATAAATAACTGCTGATTATGAAAATACAGCACTTAAAGCTGCCATTGAACAAGTTAGACATTTCCTTTTCAGCACATTTAGATTTCCGTTAACACGCCAGCATAAGTACCAATTGTTCTCAAATATATTTCGCGCCATATGCAGCTCATGCTTTGTAATATTATGTATAGCTGTTACATTTAGCACGAAAATAACAATTAAACTTAATGGTTTTTAAAGGAAAAAAACTAGATACTTTTATGTAAAATTCAAAGTGCATTCCACCATCTAACTGTCACTTTACATTCAGTTACCCAGCCTACTGGTGGAGAGACAGAAAATGCTAAATATTTAAATCCTTAGTCACATAAAGGGAATATATATAGTGAGCACGCGTCACTGACCACTTTTCTGTGTTTTCTGTAATTGTAAATGTAACTAATTTAATGTGTATTCACTCAAGCAGTTGTTTTTGTGTATTCAGCCAAACAGTCTGTAGTCATTTTGTAAATTATGTAACAATATCTGCTTAAGCAACCATAAATCTTAATAAATGTTATTCAGAATAGTAAAATATTTTGTTTTGTTTTTCTCAGTTGGTATTAATAAATCTAACGGTAGCGACTATAATAGTCGACTTTAGTCTATTTCATTCTCACGGTTTCTGAACGCAAGTATAACATTGTATACAATTGTTAATAATCCGTGCTCGAATTACAAATATGTATTACTTTTATTTTTATTCTATTCATGAAATAGTCCCAAACTCGTATTTGACTCTTCACTGTTGCATTACTGACCTCGGCATTCATCTGTTATCATATCGCTTGAAAAGATTAAGTATTCATAATACAAATTCACAATTATTACAATATTGTAAGCCAAGTTTATGGAAGTATATTTAAAGCCTTATTTTATTCGTGAAATAGTCCTAATAAATATCACTCGAGGGTCAGAACTTTCCAGGTAAATTCATTCACGGCAATCTCAGACCCGCTTGTGATATTACTTGTGATAGTCGGCCGTTATTGGCTGAAATAGAACGAGCTGCATTATGAAATGGTAAGTTGTAATTTCTGACACACAAGGTAAATAGTCCAATAAGCTGGCGTGTTTCCCGGGACTACATTTTAACTATTATGCTGTATGCCGCTTTTAGTGTAGTACTTTATGTAGGTAGTTTTCTGGGAGTAACAATAGCCTAAAGTTTTCTGATATGATACGCCCAACGGTAGAAAAAAGGCAGAGACGTAGCAAAAGGTTGCAAAAATTTACATTAAAGCATAACAGCAGGAGAAGGTGAATTGAACGCGTGGGAAGCAAGTAACCTACCCGCCATCTCGAAAGTGTGGTGGACTTTTCATAGCTGAAATCAGAGCAAAATGTTGCAAAAATTTACATTAAAGCATAGCCGCAGGAGAAGGTGAATTGAACGCGTGGGAAGCAAGTAACCTACCCGCCATCTCGAAAATGTGGTGGACTTTCCATAGCTGAAACCAGAGCTAGGAAAAGAAAACGAGTATGAAGAAGGTGATGACGTCACGATTGTTACCAACAGCAAAATTGCAAATAACAGCGTAGAGAAGGAGGAATAAAGCTTATTTAAAGCAACTCTCTTAAATCAAATTTAAGTGAACATCTAAGCTAGCGCAACCCAGCTGAACCTAAGTAATTATTCGTTATTACAAAAATCCTCGTGAAACTTAACCTATGGATAAAAATTTAAGCTTGTTATTAATCGCACACATGCACGCTTACCAAATTATATCGGCAAATGGAAAACTGAAATTAATATAACAACTGGCAAATGTAAAAATAGTGGTGGGGAAAAATAAAAATACTTACTCGAGAACGCGCACATATTGCAGAAAATAAAGGAATTAATACTTTCAGGGGACAAATAAAGGACATTCAAGCAAGGCACACCAATTTCAATGTAAGATGAGTGTAGCTAAAGTTAAAAATTAAGAGTGTCGTTGACGTAATGAAAAACAAAGAAAAGAAGAAGAAAAAATATTGGGCGAAAGGAAGGAAAAACGCAAAAGTAACACATTCAACTTGTTCTTTCCTTTTTTAAGTTTCCACTGTTTCTGGAAATAATTTTCTTAGGTTGTCCATTATAGTTCCGATCGTTTTCTAGGTAATGATAAATACAAAAACTATATTTCACTTTTCAACATAGTTACCCTTTATTGCAATACATTTCCCACATCTTTGAATTAACATTTCAATCTCCCCTCCCCCAAAATAGTCAGAAGTATTGTCTGCAAAATGGGCATAAACAGCATCCATCATTTCTTCGTCACACTTAAATTTCCTTTATCGAAGGTATTTCTTGAATTTTGAGAAGAGGAAATAATCACTGGGAGCTAGATCTGGGCTATAGGGTGGATGGTCGATCTCCTTGAAGCCACATTTCTTCACAATTTCCTTTGCAACAAGAGCTGTGTGCACAGTCTCATTGTCGTGAAGAAGTCCGCACCGCCACTCAGCTTTCCTCGCCTTTTCTCTGGAAGCACGTAATCTGTGCAGTAGGCCAGCACAGTACTCCCCATTTACTGTGGTATTCCTCTCCTTGAAATCAATGAAGAGTATTCCTTCACAGTTCCAAAAGATAGTGACCAGTATCTTTTTGGTTGACTGAGTGACCTTAGCCTTACGCCACTCCATTGATTCTCTTTTAGACAAGGAATCATAGCAGAGAACCATAGTTTCATCTTCTGTAACAATGGTTTGCAGAACTTCTCTCTTCTGACCACGGCAGAGCTCCAAAAATGCCTTCAAAACAGAGAAGATACAAGATATATTTTTCATTTCAAGTATTTTCTACAAGCGCCTAAAAGTAGTGGTGGGCTCTCTTTGTTGTGGCTTCCTTCTTTGTCGGCTATCATTAGCTTTCTGGAGATTTCTTGTTTGAAGCTCCTGCTTGTATGTAGAGATACAAAATGATGGAAAAAGTAGGCATTTTAATTTTATTTTTCATTTTTTATAATCGCTGGATGTCGCACAGTACAACTGTTCACCTATTTTATATAACTAATGGAATATATTTTATAAACATTGTCTTTTATGATACGTGTATCCTTACTTCATATTCTAAGGCATATCTATTGAAGTACTGAATGGAACAGTTCTCAAGACGTTCGTAGTTTGAAATGTGAGCCCACATGATTCATAATTAAATAGCTTGATTAGAGCAGTTGGATGGCGATGATGTTTTCTTATGTAAGGTTCTCTTAATTAAATTTTGCTATGAAAGACATGCGCGCACAGCACACTTGAGATATGTAGGCAACATTACAAGAATCAACAACTTGTGAAAGCTAAGGTCAAACTACAAGTAATCTTGAACAAGTGTTTGAACAACCGCAAAGGAAAGGGCGGTTAAAGAGTACAGGTACAAAATTGTACACAGCAGTTTCTTATTTCTTTCTCGCAGGAAGAGTTTTGTATTCCACGCTTACAAAGAGTTAGTGAAAGTTCCTCCGGGAGGCTGTGAAAGTATCCTAGACGCTGATGCTGATTACGTAGCGGGCACGCACTTTCTACCGTGCGTAGTGTGCTGAAGTTGTGACGCCGGTTTCGTGTTTTTTATATTAATATTATTCAGCGTCAATGTTTATAAGAGTTACGTCATTACTTGCTGCGACTGGTTCAATTGGCGGTTTCAGAGTTCCGGATTTGAAGCTTGATTTCCATAATCAGCCAAAGCGGTAAGGTAGGGTGAGGATATGTCAACCTCTACTTTATCGTTTTCATTTCAACTTCAAACTTTTTTCCTAAAACTTGTCAACAACCTGACGGAACTTTGCAGTAAGGAAACTTGGTCTTTCAGAGTTCAGCAAAGAATCGAATTATTAATTGCAGCATACACTTATTCTTTCTTCCACTTGTTTTAAGGTAAAAAAGAGAGAAAAGGGGAGAACACAGAGAAGAAAAAGAGCTGAAAAAGAAACGGAGAAGGCTCCTCACCTCTCCCTCTTTACCACTGTTTTCTATTTTCTTCTGTTTAGAGAAAAAGCATAAAAAAGGAACGAAGGAAAAAGGAGAGGGAATTTGAGGATTGAGCGGAAAAGAACGAGAAAAAAGAAGACAAAGAAAGAAAAAAGGAAGAATGAAAGAAAGAAAAAAGAAAAGACAGAAGAGGGGTGTAGCAGCATTTGTACTTCTTTATTATTTTTTATATTTGTATTGTTAATAGAACTAGTTGCAATTGTAGAAGTAATGGTAGTAGCAGTAGCAGTAGTAGTAGCAGTAATAGTAGCAGTAATAGTAGTGGTAGTAGGAAGTAGTATCAGTAGTAGTAGTATCAGTAGTAGTAGTAGTAGTAGTAGTAGTAGTAGCAGCAGCAGCAGTAGTAGCAGCAGCAGCAGCAGCAGCAGCAGCAGCAGTAGCAGTAGCAGTAGCAGTAGCAGTAGCAGTAGCAGTAGCAGTAGCAGTAGTACATTTTCATTATTATTGGCTCTTCTAGGTTGGAATTAGTTGGTCTTTGAAGATAATAAATACTTCTACAATCCATTGTCATTGGATTACAATTTTTGTTTAAAAAAATTAAATTTAAATCAGTTTCACTAGGATGTGTGCAATTTTATTTATTTGGTTTACTTACGGATGCTCTTTAACATCTCAGGTCACCAGCATCCCATTCAATTCAGGCGTCAAACGATCGATAAATGTTGCTCAGGTGCCTCTTCTTTCAGGCTTGAGTTTCTTTACTAAGGTATTTTACGCCCGAAAATTCTCTCGACCATGGCGAGATTGAACCCGCGATCTTGGGTCTATGAGCAAGTATGGCTACCACTAGACCACTAGAACCGACATGTATGTAATTAAACACTATTAATTGTTGATTTATATACCTAGTGTAATTCTGAAGTGAATAGGAAATGTGGTGTGTACATTTAGTCAGGTTTTTATTGTTAAAGTATAATTTTTGGCAATGCGGTCGTTGATAGCATTTTTGCAGTTTTTATTTATTTTCTTCATCTTTTGAAATTTTAAAATCGCATTTTTTCTTTGTTATCGACACTATAGTTGTGTTTGCTACAGGTCTTTAGTGTTATGCCCAATGGTTCTATGCTGCTTTTTATTTTTTTCTCGTAGCCGAGATTCGGTTCTGTGTATGTCATACACATACAAGTATATTTAATAACCATTCTATTTGCGAATGCATTACGGTCTAAGACTATAGTTTAGGATTTACTCTTTCTCATAGGTTATTCCAAGTACAACAAATGTGCATCTTTTATTTTAGTACATTTAGTTTGAGGTTTCATTCCACAGAATGAAAGGGGGTAATAGTTTCCATTGAAGCCAGCCACCAATGATGTTTTCTGTATGCATTTATACCAAGTTCAATTGCAATTTAGATATTACATGTTTTTATAGAACTTTTATAGAACTTTGGGAACTACTGTAAACTATTTCTCAAAATAAATTTATTTGAACTTCAAGTTCAAGAGACCTGTATTATTTTTATTTATTATTACTATTATTATTATTGCAATAATTAATTAAAAAGACGTCACCAGTAAGTTTTATTGCAGCCGGGTCATGGCAGTGGGTTTCCTAATAAAACCCAGTAACCTAAAAATAAGAAAGACATTAATCATAGCAAGGGTACAAGTATGTGATAAATAAGATATCAACAGCTAGTGCAGATTGTCTTATCCAGTAACAAAATGGAAGCAGAGTTTTGAATGCTACGTGAACAAGATAACGAATGGAATTTTAAAACTATTCAAGGACATGAAGATGCAATTTAGCACTTCTGATCTTCGAGTTTATCTCGAGCACAGTTTATTGCTCTATAACAATAATCACAGAGAAAATCAAGGCAATCAACTAATCATGAATTAGAAGACCAGCCGCACTACTATATTAAAATGAACACAATTGAAAAGTTTCGCTGATAAATCTTTGCTTTATCTGACAAAACTTTCTTTCGACTCGCGGTCCTATAAACGAAACGGCACAAGTTCTGAAGCTCTGTAGTGCTGAACAGCTCATACCGCTACTATCTGTGGGTTGTGCGTTTTGTGTTTTTGGCCTTTGATGAGTTCTACATAATGCTGATATTTTGGATAATAGAGAACTGCGGTTCTAGTAAGTAATTTGTCGTAATGAAATTGTAGACCCAAGGTCGCGGGTTATACCGGCCAGGGTCGAAGATTTTTCAGGCGTTAAAATCCTAAGTATGGCTTCCTTATGAAGGAAACTAAAGCCGTGGGTCCCGTGACGTAGATTTACAGCAAGTAAAAGAACCTCAAACCTGAAAGAAGAGGCCTCTGAGCAAAATTTATCGATCTTTCCTGAATTGAATGGGACGCTTCGTAAATATACCAACCTCAGTGCATTGGATATATGAGTCGATTTCATTTTTCGGCAATGAGTATTACATTTATAATATCCACTGTATTTGTTTGCTTTCTTTTTACCCCTTTGGTTGTTATTTAAAAATAGTTTAGCTCAAATCCGGTTTCTTGCACGAGCCGGCACTATTTATGATAGCATATCTTCGGTTGTTGTTAACATCTTAAAGGAAATTGACTGTTAGCTCAGCAGTAAAGTAGCATGCGTAAGGGTTCAAATCCTACACGCTGAATTACCCTCATCAGCCTATTCGCACAAGTACCAAAACTCTTTTTGGGTTTTACTTATCTCTTTGCTGAAAGCTACTAACCGATATTTTCCTTTGGAATTGAGATGAGAAAAGTATTTGAGTACTCCCAATTTTAATTCTATTTGAAAAATACAATATATAATGTAAAAAAATGTTCTTTTTTATTAAATGAGCATCTTGTGAGACTTTAAGAACATTTAATTGCTTTTATTTCTGCTTTGTTAAAAAAAAAAAAAGTTGAACATCTGTACTATCCTCGAGGACTGGGCTCCAGGCAGCCGCTATGTTAACAGAAACCTTCTAAGGAAACCGAAGACACGCCCTAGTGTGGCACGTGCGTCAGATAAGCGTTTGTCGATAAAGGTGTGCCTCGCAGCAAGAATCAAAATGCAAGACGTGGTAGTCTTTGTGAGTCATGCGATATGCACGACCAAAGACATAGAGACTATAAAAGTCTCTGTGATTCATGTTCTGTTATCAGGATTCAGAACCTGGCTAAATGTTCATCATGCTGTAGTTTGAGATTTCCTTTGAAAGCTACATCACGATTTCTTGTGGAAGTTCCACAGAATGCACAAATAAACACTGTTGCCTCAGAGTGATTTTCATCACGGCAGTAGATGATCACGGGTTCGAGTTTCTCCTCGAGAACAGGCGAATTTTAATGCTTCTCTCGAGACATGTGCAATGGCTGCACATTCTTGTGTGCGAGCTGCAATATATGGCTGGAAGCAACAGCTTACCATTCTTTATGTTAGCTTTCGGTGGTCACATAATCTCCATAGTCCTTATTCCTTATCTTTGTTTCCATTTTCCAGTTAGCTTTGTCCGCTGTGCACATGTTTAACCAATAGCAGGTATTTACAATAAGAGGCACTTGTCAATTGCATATAAAGTTTGGCATTAGCCGGATTTACGCACTTCTTCAACTGTTCGAAGGAGCTGACCCGCATCCAAAGCAAGTCTTTCATAGTTTTGTCGCCCGTTTAATGACAGCTGACGGATCGGCAGTTAGAGCTGTAACTCCCGGCAAAACGGATGTAATATCCGCGCAGCTAATTCAATTTTCACAGTTAAACTACAATTGCAATGGAAATAAACACGTATTGACAGAAGATTAGAAAGTGCTCTCTTGCTATGTCTACACATTTCTGGCATTTTTTTTTTTTTTAAGAAAGTTGTCATTTACACGCGTCAGTTTATATTTCGAAATTTAGCCAATTTAAAATTGAAAGCTTACAACTTGGTTCGCAAGCAGACGATCCTCATAAATTTCGGTAATTACGAAACGTTAAGGGTAGAGTATTCGATTCACGCTTAATATTATTTACCGATGAAGCCATGGTTCCAAACACAAGAAGGGTTCGTGTATTTTCTGTACATTATCATGTAAATGGAACCATATTTCATCAGTAAAGCATATTAAACTCCACTAGTCTTATTAATGTCCATAACAGAAATTTACCCGAATATCATCTGCCTGCAATCCTTGGGACAACAGTGACCTCGTATGTTTTCAATTTTAAACGGAAGTGAACTGATGCGTGTGAATGCTAATTTTCTAAAAATACCAGGAATATGTGCAAGCAGTAGGACAACGTGTATCACAAGTGCATATTTTAATTGTAAACATAGTTGCAATTGCGAGAACTTGAATAATATCCGCGTCGACCATCCAGCGACTATGAACGGGCGAGAAAACCATGAAAGACCCAAAAGTTAATAAATAATAAATAATAACTCAAAAAATAATAAATTTAAGTTTGTGCAGTTTATTGGATATAAAATATTTTGCAAAATCTGTAGATCTTGCTTAATGCAAAGTGAGGCGTTGTATTATCGTTTGACCAGGCGATAAATACTTAAGATGAACGTCTTTGAATAACTGCAAGATGCAACTAATATAGGTATTGTTTATAGTGTTAAATGTGTTGTATGATTATTATAATGTTAGAAGATTCAAAGAAACCAGGAAATCAAAGAGAAACTGCTTGAAGGGGTGGATTTAACATCGTAATTAAAAATACCTATGAACCCCCTTCAGAATGGCAGGTTACTTATCTCCCATAAATATTTTTAAACGTATTAATAATATACAGCTTTTAAAACTAAATTCTCTTTATTCATATTATTTTACTGCATCTGATATTTCGTTAGAAATTTTACTAAATAGTTGACTTCCCTAGTCATAAAATCTTGATTCTAAACAAATTTTAACTATTTTTCGTTTATTCTGCTATTTCACTATAATATTTTGCTTGCTACCGATATTTTATTTTATATATTTTCTATTTTGTAGACCTTCGTATCATTAAAGAGGTTACAAAAAAAAAAAAAAAAAAAAAAAAGCAGAATGAGCATTGGCAAATGCAAATTGCCTTGGTAAGAAAAATAATCGCTGTAATCAACATAGGAATGAATGCACAGATGTGCTGTTGGTCAACACTTTCAGCCTTGGAGCTGACATCCCTTTTCACTTGTTTCATCAAGTGCATATAATATGAAGCATTCCTCTGATATCAAAGGTTTCCTTGTTAGTTTCCCGGTATTTACGTAATGCTACGTAGCTCTATAAATTGCATTGACATATAGGCACATGTCTTTTAGCAGACGTATAAGATAGTTTCTTACATAACGCATTTTTTTCTGAAGCGTTTTTCTAATGTTTGCCACCTCACATTGTTGTAAACCGTAGCTTTGCAGTATTTCGAATTTTGAGTGTGCGTGTCACTGTTACTACTTGTCCTTCAGCTGGCTCTGCATAAAGAAAGGGATGGCATAATTAAATACAAACCGAGAACATTTATTACTACTCTTAATTAACACTAGGCATGTGTATGACATCGACATCTTAATTGATTATTGACGAATGTAAGCATTCCGGAATATTTGCTGTTGCAGCTAAAGTTTAAGTCACCGGGTTGGTAGTGATTGGTGAGATTATGTTGGCATTACCTACTCTTGTGAATCAAAACCAGCGCAAAACTTTCAGATTGCACAGGGCAATTTTTTTTTTTTTTTTTTTTTTTTTTTATGGGCGCTCTTTAACATCTCAGGTCATTAACGTCCCATTCTATTCAGGTCGTGAAACGGCCAATAAATTTTGCTCAGAGACCTCTTTTTTTCAGGCTTGAGGTTCTTTCTACGGCACGGGACTTACGGCTTTACTTTTCTTCCGAAGAAAGCCATACTTAGGATTGTTACGCCAGAAAAAATTTATCGGTCCTGGCCGGGATCGAACCCGCTATCTTGGGTTTAGGAGGCAAGTATAGTTACCACTATACCACTAGGATCGACTGTACAGGTTACGGCAATAATACAGCATGTGATGCAGAATCGAATATATCTCAATCATTCTGATCAAATAATCCTAAAAGTTCCAAGTTCATACTTTTCACTACGGAAAACATTAACAACATGAAATGCGTTCTACCGAATAATAATAGACAATGATACTAAAGCAAATCGCGCGATCATTTCTTTTATTATTATTATTATTATTATTATTATTATTATTATTATTATTATTATTGTTATTAAGATAAGGGATAGATACATAATTCTAATTATGTTCGATTTGGAATTCCATTAATTACCGAGAATGCCATAGATTATACTTGGAATAGTTTTTAATTCGCGGTGTAAATGAAGTCGCTGGTTACGAAGAGAGAATGATGACGCAGCGCAGAAATTCCTTAGTATAACCACAACAGCGACCTTGTTCTTCCGGTTTCCGCAGCTTAGGAATGACCGTCTTTTGCGCGCGTGTAGCCACTGAAGGTCACCAATAATGCAGTAAAGTTGGGTGTATTTACATGTATATATGTGCGTAATCATTTCATAGATACCAAATGATGGAAGCTCATACTTGTTTTGTTAAGATTTTTCCTCCGCTTTCTGATGAAAGTCCATAATTGTAATCGGCACAAATAATATTTATTTTAAAGCTATGCCCAGTATTCAGAATAATGAACCCGCATTGCAAATGCCTGTAAATATGCGAGTAACTTTAGTTCGACTGAACGGACGGTTACACATTAGCAAAGCTTAGCGGCGTATGTATATCTTTTGCCAACGAAATACTGTTCTCTCAATATTATAGCGTATCATAGCTGATATCATTTATGAACGATTTTTTTGTTTCAATTACCCATTAATAAAATTAGCATTACATCACACTTTGAACTACCAATAACAGTAATATACTTGATTATGGTTTTAGTATTCCCAAACCTAGCCTCAAATAGTGTTCGTTGGAATTAATGAGACCTGTAAAGCAATATGACTGCTCTCTCTCTCTCTCTCTCTCTCTCTCTCTCTCTACATTAACCAGTGAGAGCTTAATTCTGAAATGAGCTCTTTTCTTTCTAGAATGATACCACCATTTTATTTCAGCAACTTTCTCTACGCTGCAAATCAGTGTACATAAATCCTTGCAGATTGCTAATTATTTTGTTCTTACTTACTTCGAGAGTGATAATAATCATTGTCAATATTACAGGTAGTCATTATTGATGATAAATTTCATTAATAGCATCATTCTATCAGTCAATGTTTATCTTAGGTGACTAGTGCTATTGAAATTTTAAGGCGTTACTACATGTTAATAATGTAGCTTAAGAAACTTTTTAGTATTATGAAGCACATTGTTGCTGTTGTGATTTAAAAGGTGTATGAGAAATCTGCAGCGCTTTTTGTTGTGAACACTGAAATAGGTTTCAATAATGCTTTTTTTTTCTTCAGGTTCCATAAAGACGTCGTTATTGGCTGGTTCCGGCTTCAATGTCACATGGCATCTGGCCTACCCTCACAGGGTAAGTTGCAGCTGAAGGCACTATCAGTTATGCATTTTTTCTGGACTTTTTTTTTTTTTTTTTTTTGCATTTTCAGTTCTTATGTAAATGTAATTATGTTATACAGTATTTCATTCAGTTAATGTTTTGTTGAGAGATAAAGGTCATTGCCAGTATAGCCTCTTAGGGTATTGAAATCGCATTGACGTATATAAGCCATCACACAGAATTGTAGCTAACTTTATGCCGAAGGAAGAAACATTTAGCGATCATAATAAGAACTGTTTTTGATGTGAATACAGAGACTTTGCTCAACCCTGCAGTTGCATTTCACTAGGCGATTTACGATACAGTGTGAAACGTGGCGATATCAAGTTTAATGAAAGCTGCATTACTGTCACAAGTGACCTGTGTGCTATTCTGGCAAAGAATGGTTCCTTCAGATACAGTGTTTACTTTGTTACTTTAAATTTATTATGTATAAAGTAGAGTACAGAGGAAAATAAATTGAAATAAACGACGATTTTTAATATAAATTCTCCTTGGGCTAGAACAAACAAACTAGAGCGCTTTCAAATGGATGTTTATCCTTGACATTGCGGCCCGCATGGCAGCTGGAAGCACGCTGTCTTAGTCGGATGTACATAATCGCTCAGTTCAAACGCATACCGTATTTACGCGAATCTAATACGCACTTTTTTTTTTTTTTTTGTCCAAATGCAGTATTGAAAATTGTGGTGCGCATTTGATTCGAGTGCAAATTCGTTCCGAAATTCGCCGGCAACCTCATTGAAATTTATCGTTTATTATGCCATAATACAGTGCTGCAATTTTCGACTTCGTTACATTTATTGTTGACCTATTATTGCATAGAGCATTTGAATATCCCCACGGATGGCCGAGGCCATTAAGGCGCGGTGTCGCGAGCGGGAGGTCTGGGGTTCGAATATCCCGCCAGGACCGTTCTCTTTTTTTTTCCCCAGTTTTTCCCCATCCTCATAAATGGTAAATGCCGGGGAGGTATCCTAAACTTAGGCCCGGAACGTTTCCTTCCTTAAAAATCCTTTTTCAATACATTCATATCATAAGTGTCTACGGCCTGTGATGCCTCAATAGTAAAAACGGGCGTTAAAGTGTCATAAAAAAAAAAGAATCAGTAGTAGAGCAAACAGAAAAATATCTTTACTACATTCAAGCGTAATTCTTTATGCTGACAAATGGTAACAGAAAGGCCAGGAAGAGAGTTCAATGCGCTGAGAGCAACGTTCGCTCTTGCCACCACAACGTTCGCTGTTGTGGAGGCAACAGAAATTGACATTATTTGCAACTAAATATAGTAGAAAGAAATTCACTGGTTCTTGCAAAGGAAGACACCCTGACATTGAAGAAAACGTTTTGGAATTCGTACACGAAAGGAGGAAGGTCGGGAAACCTGTGACTAGTGACACCATAAGGTATTATTTTTTTCTTCTTTGACCTAAGCCAATGTCCCGTGCAACAGCACGAGTGATGCATTTTGTTCTACGTGGTCCAAGATGTAACAATAGTCCACTTATAAATTCTATGTTCTGATCGTTTTATGAAACGAACGGGCTTATCTCTAAACAGCAATATGGGAAGGGAAAAAAAAAAAAAAAAAAAAAAAAAGATGCGCATTTCATACGATGGTGCATTAGATTCGCAAATACAGTATATCTCATGTAAATTAAAATTATAATAACCATCTACCTTTGCCTTAGAATATGTTAGAAAGTATATGTTTGTGCTAATACCTACATCTTTTATACGTTTTAAGAAAGTTTGTGTTCACACGCATTAGTTCTTAAAATTACTGCAATGCTTTTCTTAAACATGTCTTTCTGTACTTTCAACATGTATGGATTATTCCAATACACTTTATTTTTTTAAATTCTCCCACATTAAATGGTTTTAATTTTAAAAGTTTCGTGGCATTCCAGCCGAGGTTCGTGAAACTCCAGTTCCCCGTTCATGCCTACGCAGAGATTTCTTTAGACTTCCCTCTAACCTTTCTCAATTTTTGTCAGGTTTCTCCTCGGTAAGCATACACGCTGTTTATTTTCGGTTTCTTATTGAGAACAAATCCCGTTTCCGTAATTTTTTTTCCACAAGGTCACAAATAGTACGTTTATGAGGTACAGAAACACCGGCGATTTTCTTACAAATCGAGGTCTCACTTTTCAGCACGTTTGTTTTCCCTTACGAACTGTATATGGAAAACCTGTACTGCAATTTTGGCATTATAACAGCACCTTAACACACAAATAAAGCGAAAAACATTTGGTTTCGCGATTTATCATCTTAAGAACGTCCGAACGGCACAAAGACAATGCTGCAACAGCTTTAGGCAGGTTAGAGGAACCGGCTAGTAGCGCGTGCTTCTGCGTTGTCGCTGCCCGCGCTCTAGCGGATGAACGTCTATTTGAAAGCATTGTAGAAGAGTTTAAAAACCGCTTTCTTGTGGAGGACATTGCAGAATTTACTGAATAAAATAACTCTGGAAAACAAAGTACAAGTGCATGACTGCTAAACAAGAAACATTAAGGCTACTACATAATCGAAATTCAAATGTATTTTTATTTTCTGAGAATGTTGGTGTAAGTGATAAGAGTTACGAAGATCACAATACCTGAGCCTTAGAACCAGCCTGGCTTCAAAAATAGTTATTTTCTGAGAAAAACGCTTTAAATCAACGTCTGAAATATATTTAACAAAATCTTTATACTTTTTTTATCCTCGTCTTTTTTGTTTTGCTTTACTTTCGTTAATGCTGTTTCATTTACACATTATTCATTGTTTATGAGCTGTATAGATACCTATATACATATGTTTGGAATCAGAGCCAGGAGGCAATTTCGAGATAATGGCCGTGACTGGCTTATCGTGCAGAAGCTGTTTTATCTGAGCTTAAACCTTTGTTCGGCCACAACAGTGATTCTTTCCCAACTAAATATGATTATTGAAACCTCGAAGATTGTCTCTTTACAGAGATTTTATCCCTAAGAGACGACTCTAAGCCTTCATAAATTAATAATTTGTAAACATCAATAAAGTTATCATCTTAAGCATGATTACCCTTTCGCACAAACTCTTTCAGGGTTGTCCTCCTGATAGTTATCAGCAGATGTCGTGAGAAAAGTTGAAATATCTAAAACTGTACGCGTACTAATGTCTTTTACTATTTGTATTTCTTAATTATGATCTTTGGGGATTTTTTATTAGGCATTCATTCTCACACGGTCACTGAAATCTCCACTTCTCTATTAATCGGGAGGTGGCCATTTTAGGACGAGTACACAAAGCTGAAGTATGCATGTAGACCATGTATCTGTAAACGAATATCTCCACGCTTGGTTCCACTATTATTACTCGCCGTAAAAGTCGCAAAATATTGCATAATGTTCAGAAGCTTAGATTCATAAAATAAACTACGTGGACATACTGTCAGTTAGTCTCCTAACTAAATTAGTATTAGCAAGCATATCATATTATGTTTCCTTATTACATCAAGCTGGGAGAAGACAAATAAAGTGATAAACACAAACATTTACATGAACCTTACTAAAATTACGATAGTATTCTCCAAAATAAACATGAAGCACAACAATGGCAAATTCTGCGGGAGACTGGTCAAAGAGCATCAGTAATGAAGACAGACAAGTAACCCTCTGTCACAAAGTCTAAATTTGTTGTGCAAAGTAATACTATTTCAACACTGAAATAAATATCCATATCATAACTGAGAGGAGTGCAGCTGAAACTGAAAATAAAATAAAATTCAGATGCCTGGCAAATGAAGTGATAAAGGTTAGCATTCTTAATTCCCATAGACATACGAGTAGCTTATCCTGGTAGAGAAGAAGACCGAGAAACTTTTTGTTGGGTTTTTTTCGGTTTATATTACTAGTTTAGATAATTTAAGAACAGAAAACAAATTCTGCTGCTGCAACATTAATAATAATTGTCATACGTATTCTTCAGGGTTGTAGGCTCGCCTCTAAAGTACCGGAGGGTGCAAATTTGCAGTTTTTACTAACCAACTTGCCTTCACAAGTGGATCTAGTTCTTTACCTAGCAGAACTGCCTAATGAAGGTGATAATGGGAATGAAAGCCAGCTAGAGTAGGTACAGGGAAGACTCTGAGGTACCTGTCCAATCACATGTTGTCTGCCACAATCCATACCCGCCAACAGGATTGACCCCAGGTCAACTTAGTGGAGGGTGCCACCTAATGGTGAGAAAGAAAACTGCAACGTCTTTGTAACATCGGAAATTATAAGATGAAAACAAAAGAAATCCTGCAGGTAAATAATAACAAATGGGCAAACCTAGAAGTGGTAAATATTTAACAATTTGGCAGGGATAAAAATAAAAACAAGTAATTTCCAAGCAATGTGTGCAACTATTAAAACTAAGAAAAGAAAATCACTAAAAAAAATTAGTAAAATTCTACAAATTAATAGTAATTTATTTTTCACTGCACGTTTCAGAAGCTTGATAAAAACCAAGATAAGATTGCATAAAAAACGAGCATCGGTATCTGATTTAGCATATATAAGAAAGACGTCGTACTTAAAATAAAATGGGAGAGATGCATGTTCTTGTTCTTAATAATACAATTAAAATATATTAATTGATTAAAATTTACCGTAATAAGAAATGAATTACATGTCTTTAGCGGCGAGTTTTATTTTTGTTTAGATCATATGATTACGTTTTGTTCTTCTCATGCCTTGTCAAGCAGATAATATCGCATAAATTTATAGGCTTCGAGGCTTTTGAGAAACAAACGTTGGTGCTCATACATTAATGATACCTCGGGAGAATGGATATAAATCAGAGATCACTTCAGAAGGCGTGTTCTTAAATTACTCTTTCGCAATAGAAGGGTCTAAGGCATATTCACGAATTTTGATTTTGTTGAGTGGCCACCATCTATTATAACAAACTACAATGGGGCCATTTCTGAATAGGGAAAATTTAATATTTGATTCAAAGAAATGATCTTGCTGACTGCCTGGCTTATTGACTTTTACCTAATATTGATAATGTTATCAATACGGAGCTTGCAGATTAGTTTTCAGATCATGCCCATATTTAATTTTTGAGTGTTTGCGGAATTTAAATATGGCGACTTGACTGCCATACCCACATTTCCACTATTTTCAGATTTTGGGTCAGAAAATTAAACTAATAAGACTACATAGCTTGCAGATTATCCCATATGTTTTTTTTTTTTTGTTTTTTTTGTTTGGGAAATTTAAATTGTTTAAATGCCGATTTAAATGTGGTCACCATGCTGTTTCACACGCTCATTTGCCATAACTTACATACACTTACATATTTTTAACTTTAGGTGCACTTTTCTCAAAACTCATTGCTCTATATAGTTGGTGTTAAGGTAACCAGGTAGTGTAAATCTAGTAAATAATGCAGCAGTATACATTTTACACTGTATCTTAGAAAGTTTTAAAGCTATCAATATGAAATTTTTGAGATATTAAGAAAACTTAACTAATGATGCTGCATAAAGTTCAATTCTGTAATGCACATAAAAGTTTTTAAAAAATGTTAAACCAAAACAAAGTCTTTTTAAAAAACTGAGAACACCACGACATAATCATGCATTTTTCTTACAAATTATGGGTGGAACTGGATTTATTTTTCGCTTAAACTGCAGGTAAATGTTATCCTGGGAACTAGAACAAGATATCTACGCTATTTGCTCGAAAAGAAATTAATTTTCAAATTTTGAAAAAAAAAAAAAAATCCCACAATAAATAGAAATATGTTTAATTTTTTTGGTAATGGTTTTTATCAATAGTGATATTTAAATACTATCCGCTGCACTGCGTATATTTAATTATGATAATGCACTATCGACGTCTCGCCAGCGCCCTACATTCCCTTACTGACTATAAAAAAAGTAGTCCATGTTGATTGGTGCAATTTGTACTGGAAAAGCTCAATGGAGGTGAAAGTCCGGACGTCTATAACTTGCTACAAGTGACGAAACGTTTGCTCACCACTATGATTCACAAAAAGAGCTGCAGTCGCCAGTCTGGTGTTTTGAAAACGAAGCATCACCACCAAAGTTGCATCTTAAAAATAGAAACCATTTGTAAATCAACGTAGCGCCACTGTGGTATGGGACGGTAATACACCTTATGTTCAAACAATGGAAGAAGCAGGTAGCATGGCTTCTAAATATGTTGCAATGGCCATTGAAAATAATCGCAGTCTACAAAATGAAAATTAATTGCTCCTCTAATTTGCTGTGCTGCCATAACATTGAAAAGTTAATTTTTTTAAATATTAATAAGGGAGTTCTAATATATGATTAATTATATGAGAATTACTTTAATTTTTAACAGATTGTATTCATAATATATACCAGCAAGAATTTATCTCAAAACCTTTAAAATGCCCTACTGAACAACTGTAATAATCCATTGATGGCATTTTTACCTTTTATCTTCACACCAGTCTCACGAAAGTTCTGCGAACTGATATATCTAGTAACAAATTACTCTTTCTTTCA
This sequence comes from Metallyticus violacea, assembly GCA_030762175.1. Taxonomy (NCBI): domain Eukaryota; kingdom Metazoa; phylum Arthropoda; class Insecta; order Mantodea; family Metallyticidae; genus Metallyticus; species Metallyticus violacea. Next base: position 18,915,140 of record CM060838.1, on the reverse strand, counting down.
GTCTTGTTGTTTTTCAGAAGTATTCCTCCTTAAATCTTAGTGTCCAATGGAACAATTATCAAAGCACTGCGCCGATTTTTATAAGACACTATTTGGTTGAAGGCTTCAATCCCAACTTACGTGCTGTTAAGTCGATCCTGGTGGTCTAGCAGTAACCATACTTGCCTCATAGACCCATGGTCAGGGTCGATGGCTTTTTTCGGGTAAAAATCCTAAGTATGGCTTCCTTTGGAAGGGAAGTAAAGTCATGGGTCCCGTGTCGTACATTTACGGTATGTAAAAGAAGCTCAAGCCTGAAAGAAGAGGCCTCTGAGCAAAATTTGTCGGCAGTTTCACGCCCTGAATTGAATGGGACATTGATGCGTCCGTAAATAAACCAAGTCAACATAGTGCTGTTAAAAAAAAAAACAAAAAACATGCGCATATTATTTTTTATGGTTGAGAGCAAGAAGAACTCGCGTGGTGCCAGATAAGGGTTGTAAAACAGAGCGTCGCGACACTTGAACTAGACAAAAAGTTTATTGTCTTTTCCGACGATGTATTATCATGGCGGAGGATGATTGCCTCCGGTCGTTCTGTACGGTATACAAGTGGTGGTAGATCAAAAGCGCCAGAGTGATCAAAGAACAAAGCAATCTTCTTTTTGCCAATGTTTCGTTCTCTTGTTTGCTTTCATTGTGACGATTGCCGTTTATTTTCTGATTCATAATACTAAATCTATATTTGTCACCTAATGTGATGTCAAAAATAGACTTTGACCGGCCTCGATTGAATATTTTAAGCGTTTTCTTGCACCAATCCACGCATGTTTATTTCTCAGTTTCCGTCAAATTATGCGCAATCTATCGAGCATACAACTTCCTCATAGCATGTTCATTATTGAGGATACTCCCAGAGATCTCTGCCTAGACGATTCGATTATCCTCTTTAATAATTTGACAGCCTTTGCTGATGATGCTTCGTGTCTAAAAGCATTTTGAACTAGTTGAGGTAATGTCAATGACTATTGAAAAATCATTAAAAAAACATAGCTTGAAAGTCTTATGGACTTAAACCCAATAAATTGATAGAATATTAACTTCAAAAACACCTAGCTCTTGTCTTGAAAGATGAAATGCATATATTATTGGACAAAGGCAATATAGTTTACTTTACGAAGCTTTCAGTACTGCAGTCCTCTATAGTATGTAGAGCTCAAAATAGAAATATGGTTAGAGTATTTTAATTTCCAACTATTTAACAAGTTGGTTACCATCACATTGACTAAATAGTTGTTATTAGTATTTGAACTGCTATTGTTTTTGTACATGCACTTCTACAAGTAAAACCATTTGCTAAGGTAATGTGTTGCTTTGTTACAGGGTGGTTATAAATTGCAAGTAATGGATGCCTTGGAGCGACCGGTTCTTGATCTCACTCCTGTTACAGCAGAATCTGAGTTTGTGTCTAATGATGTCACGTAAGTTACTCTCATGCTATTTTATAGAGAAGTAATACTTTTCTACTTCACTGATTTTCTTTCAAAAATGTTCATATATTCATTTTAATTTCTCATCATAGTCACCATCACCTTACAGTAAACAAAGTATTTATTTTCCAGAGCACAATCCTATTCCGTGCAGCTGCCACCTGATTTCACCTGTGTTGACTGCACCATTAGACTTCTGCGAGAAGCACAAGAATGGAGCAAAAGCTACAGATTCTGGTCCTGTGCAGATGTGGACATTGTTTCTCGTGAGTGCTTCTCGATGTAATTGGGACATACGTGTGAAATTGTACAAGTTTTGGCATATATGTTACAATTAGTTTCAATTGCAAAACTGAGAAAAGTTTATTTTAATATACTAATAATGAAACTTTCAAGCCCTTTGAGATAGAGTATTTAATAATTACTGACTTTAGCATTGTCCCAGTTAGATATAGGATACTTAGCAATTATTTTTTTACTAATTGAAAAATGTTACATATGGAGGTTCTGTAAGTCCATAACCCGAATTCGACCCCTGCTGTTATTGTCAGAATGAGTTTTAACCCTGGAAGTATACTGGAAGGAAAACTTCCAGAATGTGGCTGGAGAAAAGTAACTTTACAATACAAGAGAAGAATTAAATAACAATAAATAGGTTTCAGGTTTGAAAATTGTATCGAATGTAACTCAGCAATATATCATTTAAACAAATGTAACTCCCTGAAATATTGCCACAATAAATATACAAGAATTGATCAAATGATTAACAAAGAATTACTTGGGTATAAACATTTCATAAAACTCCTGCTTGGATAATGAATAAAAAACTATTATGGTTGCCCAAAATTACAATTCAATTTAACTCATTGGCTTTTAAATTACAAATCCCTGCTGATCTAAGTAAATACCAAAAGGAACTTTTACGCCAAATGCTGAAATGGAGTTCATAACATTACAATAAATTGTATTAAAACATTTTACCTAGTTCACAGGACTTACCCCTTGGAGAACTCTCGGGCCTAATAATTTAAAACAAAAGGCCGAAAGCAACTGTAAACCCTGGATACGCATCTCAGTGAGAGAAAAGAGGAGAGAGAGAAAGTACATGCCAGTCAGAGTGGTTAAGTCACAGCCTTGCAGAACTTTCGATAGACAGAGAATTCAATGGCAAATAAGTAATAGTTGGCGAGCCCTCCTGATGTGGCCATGTAGAAAAGTTGGAGAAGGGAGAGAGGAAAGATATTCAGAACAAAGGAAATGCGCGCAAAAACGGCACAATATAAATGTTAAAATTTTAAAAAGAGTTTAGCATAATGTGTGTAAAGAAAATGTTGTAACATGTGCTGAAACTATGTGTATATGCACCTATGCACTCATAAACACAGCATATCATTGTTTGATTTGGAATATCAAGATTAAAGTATATATTATATGATTGTCTTACAGTTATCAAATATTCATAAATAAATGTTTTCCATGAGAAAACCCAATGCAAGAAACTACATTATGACTTCAGGCTTTTACCATATTTTTGGATGTTGTTGTGCTTCATATAGTGAATAGGGTTTAACAGCTGCTTTTACTGCTGAGGCTTCATAAGCTTCATATAGTGAAAAATACATGAAAATATATAGAATGTATATAGCATTTGATATAATGGATGAGAGCATATTGAGTGAAAATAAGAAAAAATAAAATTAAGCAATATCTATTACCAAATGTATCCCTAATTGCCTAAATCTAAGATTATGGTGATGAAAAAAGGTTTCAAATTAAAAAACAGAAAAAATGGTGGTAGGAGGGCACAGAAATTGAGGTTGCCAAGAAAACTGATTATTTAGGTGGGAAATGGACAAAAAAGGAAAGTAGTAGCAGAAGGAAAAGTAGCCATGAGTGTAATCAGATCTTGGTAAACAAAGTACCAAAAATGCAAGTAAATTGGTTAGAGAGAATATATGTCTCAATAGTGGAGAGCAGAATGATGTATGGAATAGAAATTTGGGGGCCAGGTGAAGGATGGAAAGGGATAAATGTGATAAATAGACTATTTTGTAGAATTGTCCTAGGCTTACCTAGATCTTCACCTAATAAGGTTGTCCTAAAGGAACTAGGAAGATTGGGCTATAAAAGCAAGGTCAAAGAAAAAGTATTGAAATATTGGTATAGAATAGAGAGACTAGAAGAGGAGAATATCATTAATGTATTTGGTAGCAGGAGAGAAACTTGGGTATTTTAAATCCAAAATATCCTACAAGAAGTGGACATGGGATTAGTATGGTACGAGGGAGAAAGACTGGGTAAAGAGATAACAATAAGAATTGATATTGAAAAACAGAAAATATGGGCAAATCATAACACCAAAAAATCTCTGAAATTATATAGTATACTAAAAATGTGTGGGGAAGAGAAAGATATATTGAAATTTGTGATAAGTTAGGAAGGTAAAGATTGGCATGGTTTAGAACAGGAGTAAAATATTTAAGTGGATTACAAAATGGGTACAATAAGAGAATATGTTCTATGTGTGAAGAACCAGATAGTACTTGGCATTGTATATTAGAATGTAAGAAAACCAAATTTTGAGGGAACAGTTCCTATTACGAAAGTGGAAAAATTTACCAAATGAAATAAGAGACAGAAGAATTTTAAATTTAAAATCAGATGAAAATATGAAGGAACTGGGAAAATATATAGGCAAGGTAAGACAAAAATGGTTGAGGGTGTAAAATGCTTAGGAAAGGTGCTTGAGAAATGGTATAGAATTGTCAGATAGTGAAAGGAGAATGAAATTAGTAGGGGAGGAAATGAGACTAGATATTTAGCATTAGTTAAACAGGATCCTTACACACCAATAACCAGGGTATTATTGTGTAGAATGTCCTAAGGAATAAGCAACTCTCAAGGATAGAAATTTGGCCGAATGGGTTTAATTAAAAAATAAGGAAGGTTTAGTAATGTAGGAAATATAACTTAATATTGTATTGAATATATAAATATTTTTATAATGTTGTGTTTTGTTTTTGGTTATATCGGAGCACGGTCCCCTGGATATTCCAGTAGGTAACTACTGATGAACCAAGGACTGGGGGGCTGAGCCATTCAAATTGGAATAATTTTTATTGGAGTTAGTGCCATCTGGAATTGCTGAAGGCACTGTTCTTAATTGTTATTTTTAAAATTATTGTTTTCTTTTTTAATTTGTATTTATTTTGTTAAAAATTTTGTATGTTGATGCATGAGAAATAAATACTACTACTACTAATATGCCTAAAATAGTAAAGGAAGTACCAATATACCCCATATGTATTGTGATAAATTATAATTTAGCTAAAGTGTTAAAAAAAAAACCAACATTATGTTTGTATGATACATTCTGTTATAGGAAAAGAATTCAAAGAAGACTGCAGTGGTCATGGGCGTTATTTGCTTTCAAAGTGTCGCTGTGATAGGCTTTACTATGGCCCTCGATGTCAGTACAAAGATGAATGCATAGAGAATAAGGATTGTGGGGACAGAGGAAAATGTGTTGACATTGAAGCAACAACAGCGCCTAGAAAACAGTGTTATTGTGAACTTGGATGGTTTGGCCCTGATTGCAATAAGCGTAAGTATACATCAGCTTTATATATATATATATATATATATATATATATATATAAATTAACTGTTTGGAAGAGAATCTATCAATGGATGTTAAACAATGGAGAAAAACGCTTTCAGTTTTGCATATTTATAAGGTCAGCATCTTTTGACAATGTAAATACAATTTTTATACATTCTGTATTACATAACCCAGCTTAAATTGCCTAAAAGAAAAATTACTAATTCTAGAATTCTTTATTTTTAATCATAAGAAAACAGAAAATATATGAGTATTTGGCTTGTGTAAGTTTCCTACTAAGACCAGAATTTAAATATTCAAATTTAAAAATAATTATATATATTACCCATCTCTAGTGGCTTTTAAAATTTCATAATTGTACATTAGTGTCATGCAGAAAAAAATTTTTGACTTTGTGGCACATTCCCTACTGTTTGTTTCTAATTTCATCGGGTAGATGCCAAAATAGGTGGAAAGTCTCTCATATCCTTTTATCTCAATGAAATTTCATATAATTTTCTGGAGTAGGGAGGAGGAATACAGAACACATTTATGCCATTAGTTTCTATTTTATATTATATTATTTTTTTTTAGTTCCCTAGCACTCCATCAACTTTAAATCTGCATTCCAGATCAGACTATTCCTGGAGTGTAACAAATGTGATATGTTTATAATGTTTTATATTTTAAGTTTATTTATTTTTTACTTAGCTGATAATAGAGATTAGTAACAATAATAAAAAGGCATAATTGATAATGCTAATAACTTAAGTACAGGAAAATTCTCTGTTTCAGATATCAAATGTGCAACAAATTACACCTTTGTTTGTCTAGACTTCCGATTCAATTAAATTTTATGAAGTTTTATTTCAGTGTTAAAATAACATATCAGTGATGTACATTTATGCTCAATCTATATCTCTACAGAATAATGTGAATATCTTAATTGTTTTAATTTAATGCAACACATAGCAATGTCAACAATGGAGTTAACTATGTATTTCTTATAAGAAAAAGTTAGTAAATCATTTTTGACCTGCATCAAATGTTTGTATTCTTGCATATCGGTATACAAAAGAGAATAATAAGAAATTCCCAGAAAGAAGGGGATGGCCAGCTGATAATATGAATGGTTTAGAGGTTTCATGGCAAAGCATAAAGATTTATCATATGTGTACTAATTAAGATGGAGAAAATAATTGTCATACCTTTCTTGCAGGTTCTCCAGTAAAGAGCATGGATTTGGATTATTCAATATATACTAAACGTGATCTGAGCGACACCTTCACTCTGTACTGGAGGATATTAAAGGAACAGCAGGAGTTTGAAGTAGTGATGGTGGTGAACGGAACAAGTTATGCTGGCCTGGGTTGGCGCCCTCGTCATCTCACTGCTGCTTGTCGCAACTTTCCATATTTGGAAGACCCAGCCTCTAAAAAGGGAGGAGAGCAATCAAATAATGAAGCTGAAGCAGAGCCAATTGGAAAATCAGAGCCTACCAGCGAACCAGAGCCTAGCAGTGAGCCTGAACCAAGCAGCGAGCCAGAACCATCTAGTGAGCCTGAACCTGAACCTGAACATAGTGCAAGCACAGCTAAGCCTGGAAAGGTAGTGTCATCAAGAGAAACTAAGAACTACATCACTTCACCTCCAACCAACACAGACGTCACAGTAGAAACGAGTGTGTCATATAGGGTTAGTACTTCTCAAGGTGAGTTAAATATTTATTATATTTTAATGCATTTGACATTAGTAATATTATTGTTTACAGGTAAAACACAATGAGCTCCAAATTAAAAAAAAAATACATCCAGTAGAAATTTGGGAAAGAGAAGCCATTCTTACTGCAGAGTTAATCTTTGATGTAAATTATTCCTTACATTATCTTAAAAAGATGTCAATTTACTTGCTAGTAGTAACTTTTTCATGCAGCTTAAGGGAAATATGAAAGGACTATTAAAGCTAATGAAATGAAACTTTTACAGCATACAGATACACATAATTGAACTTTGCTAATCTATTTTCACTATACCATGACTATGAAGCAAATTATAAATTATTTTCAATTGTTTGTTTTTTTTATATTTTTTCCACAAACATTTTATTATTTACGTTATCACATTTCACCCTAGCTTAACCATAATAGATTCACATTGTCAAATAATGTCATAAATAAGCAGTAAAAATTTCAAAGTGATAACTTATACAGATCCTAAAAAAATGGGAAACATATGGGAGGGAAGTAGTTTTTCAACAACTGCAGCCAAAAAAATGTTTTTACAGAAAATTTTTTTTTTTGAGGGAAACACCAGCTAAATCCTCCAGCACTGTATAACAACAAAGGATGATGTCATGGAAACAAATACTGCCAACCTATGAAATAGTTTTTCATTCTAGACAAACTACAGCCTTTTAGGGCAAATAATTCCTGAGATATAGAATTTTAACTGAACAAAATCCAAAAAAATGACTTCAGTGACATAATTATAAGTTTATTAAAAATACTTATAATCTAGGAACATTAATGAAAATCATATCAAAATAAACAGAAAATTCTAAATATTAAAATGGTACAAAAAATAAAAATATGATTTTTTGACCCCCCTAACTCTTTAATACTTCCCTTGACTTGGACATTGAAGTAGGTCAGGTCATTTTCTGAAAATTGAAATTAAATTGAAACCACTATCTTTTATGTATATGATGGTGATTATAGTTTAAAGGACGCAAAACTACAATGGTAATTAGCGCCCAGTGTTACGTATAATATGCACAATTTTGATGCTCTTGAAATTATCAGTTAATAACTTTGTCATTGAATTATACCTGGTGCTTGTTGCCCGCAATAACTGAGTTGTATGTGTTTAAGATTTCTATCTCAAATCTTGGTTAGTCTGTTCTTATTGTATTCTCTTCAGACTTACTGTATGAACAGGTGTTCAATGTTTTGTTAATAAAAAAGCCATTTACAAAATTCAGAGATACATATATATCCTTGATGTGAAAACAACTTAAATCTGAATGGCACAGGAAAGCCTTAGAAAATTTATAAATTTTATGGGGAGGATGATCAATAAGTCATGTGTAACTAAACAAATAGATATTGTTTCCTCTAATGGCAGCAGAAAAACAAGCAGAAAACAGATATATTGACCTCTATTATATTTTGCATCATACACAAGCTCCCATTTTGAGGAAAATGTTCACTGTGGTGTGCTGAAAGAACAAATTGTTACAGAGGTAATAATTTATTTGCATATTTTGTAGTAGAAGATGATAGGGCTGATATTTGAGGAATTGAGCAAATTTCTCTTAATATAAGATTTAAGTATTAAAAAATATAATTTTGATATGGAAATATACTGCTTGTGTCTTTCATGCCCTTCTCAAGCACTTAGGTTTTGTATTTTTCTGCATCCTTTGCATTTTAAAACTTATGAGTAATTTAGTCATTAACAACTCATTATTAACACATTTTTAATGCCAAATATGTGATTTAGAAGATTTTTCTTTTGTAGGTCGCAAGAAAAGAGAGACTGTACCTGGAAATAAAGTTGTGGGTGAGTACCACATAAACTAATGGTCAAACTGTACATATATAATAATTTACTGCATCTATGCATGTCATTTCACTTCAAAAAGCAGTAGTACTTTTAGAAACTAACAGATTTGCATCTATATTTTGGTATTACTTTGATGTAGTACTAGAAGTTAAGTAGAGAGTAAATGTGATGGTAATATCATATTAGTAAGATATATTGCATGTTGTCTCCTAAGTACAAAAGCAGTCATAAAGTCTGATAGAACAGCCATGTAAAATAATCTACAAATTCCTAATTAGAAATTTATATTTTAAGAAAATCATTTATGTTGATGCTATTTAGTAAGAATATTTTTATACTTGCTTAAATTAAAAGTCCCAATTAGATCTATATTTAAATTTTAAAAATCCTCTTCTGGTAGTATCTCCTCATCACTCTATCTCTTCTCTTTCTTTCCATCTCTATCATTTCATGCTTTCGCTTTCTATTACCCCAGTGTGATGGTGCCGTGGATGAATGATTATTTGTCCCTCAGTAGGCAGAAGTTCAATTCAATTTGCCTAATGTGGGATTTGTGCAAAATAGCAGGGTGGGGGAGGATTTACCCCCTCCCCCACTGACAATTTTACATCAAAATTCTCCTCACCAAAATTTTCCATTGAGGAAGAATCCTTTCATTATAAAATGACAAAGAAAATATACAATAAATATATTACTGAAAATAATGTATTATTCTGTGTATTTCTATGAAAATAACAGCAATAATGCATATAGAAATAATAGAATGATCTGTTCTTCAGTATTATGGCAACTCTGCACATATTCATGTTACAACTGCAGTCAACAAGGAAGTCTCAGATTATTAACAGCACTATTGCCAAATCAGTAAAATTATTCTACTTCTAGTTCTGATTTTTATCTGTCCCTCCTCCCCCACAATTTTAATGATTTCGCATCCTGGATTTGTGTCGGATGAACTGGCATCTGGACAGATTCTCTCTGGGTTAACCAGTTTTTTATATTGTCCATTTCACCATTCATTGTTGTCCTCATCCCATATTCATCTTCATCTCAGGGTAATGTAGTATGATGGTTCTTGCTACATGACTTACAAATGGATACCACACTTCTGCCCTCTGCTGCATGAGTGTGGAACTCCAAACCCTTGCAAATTGGCATCATCATCATCATCATCATCATCATCATCATCACCATCACCATCACCATTACCATCACCATCACCACCACCTTTATCATCTTTAATTTGTAGTCTATTTGCCAACTGTGTATAATGCCCTTCCTCTAATATTCGCTTTTCCTCAATTCTGCTATCACTCCTGTTCAAATCCAATCAGTTAAATTTACAGAGTGAAGTTTTTCATTTTATTCTCAGCCTGATGAGGCAAATTGCTTAAAATTTAAATATAATTTGACTATGTTAACAAACTAATTTATCCATTCACTATCATTGCATCCTCTTAAGTTTTTGCGAATATCTGGCTCTAAAAAGTACTTTGATTACTCTCTCTTCCTTATCTGCAAAGTAGCATTTACACATATTTCATAACTACCATAAAATAAATATACATAAAAACAGAAAACACTGAATTTTGTTTATTTCAAGTAGCATTTGATACGGTTAAGCTTAGCATCTTCATGATCTTCATAGAAATTAGATGGTGATTGGTTTTCCTATGTAGCCTGGCATAGCATTATTTATGTTTATTAGGCCAAACAACTGGTGCTGATGTGAAGTCCAATCCAGAACCTGAGCCTTATTCTGAGCCAGCACCAAATCCAAAATCAAGTCAAAAAATTGAACCAACTGCAGAACCTGAACCTATTTCTGAACCTGAACCCAAATCCGAGCCTGAGCCAGCTTCCGAGCCTGAACCAAAATCTGAACCTGAGCCAGCTTCTGAGCCTGAACCAAACTCAGAACCTGAACCCAACAGTGAACCTGAACCAAACTCAGAACCTGAACCTAACAGTGAACCTGAACCAAACAGTGAGCCTGAACCAACTGCAAAGCAGGGCATTTCTGAAGCAGGCTCAACAGCAAGGAACTCTGACAGAGGTATTTTTCTTTATTTAATGTACAGTTCTGATTACATCTTGCATGCGGTATGCTTTAGTATCCTCTTTTTAAACAGGAATTTAGTTATTATGCAATACTTGAGGTTAACCAGTGTCTTTTAGCTTAGTATTCTGTACTTAGAAAGTAATAACTGTTATATTTTATGCATTAGATTAAGATTAGTGATGCTGAAAATTTTCTGCTGTTGTTTTTTGAATACTTAAGAATTTAATTTCACATCAGTTTAATGTTTCACTTTCTTACATGTTCATTTCTATTCTAATGATAAATATAAAAGAAATCTGTGTGTGTGTCTAGATTGATTGTAAGAAAATATGCAACTGAAAAGACTCATACTACACTGCTAGTGGAGGTTTGGAAGATTTGTTATCACTAGATATTTATTGCTTCAAGGATCGTTTCAAAGCAGTGTAAAAATGTAGATTCATTACTTAATTATATTAACTGTAGGCTCATTAGATTCACCCTATATTTCCCTAGGTAGGTTGAAATCAAGATAAAATTTGACAATTCTCAGATGTATTTGTTCTTTCAGAGCTTAAATTGTTAATACCTTTAGGCTTTTTTTTTTTAAACAGGAGCTACAGAAGTTAAATACACACATCCATATGCACCACGGCATGACTTCAATGCCATGGATTGCACAGATATTGTAATTGGCTCAGCCAGGGGAACAGCCAGCCGTATCTGGGATTATTATACACGTGACAGGTAATTATAAATCATTCATTTCTGTGCATAGTCATTTTGCATCTATAATTTTCATATTGATACTAACACTTGCTCTTACAGGTCCACACCACGATTTGACACATTCTGGGGTGGAAAAAATGATCTTACAGCAGCTTTGGGATTTGAAAAAGATGGCATTACTACTATCCTCTTCAGAAAGAAACTGAAAGGTAGTTTTCTTAAAATAAGTTTTTATTATGCTGTTTTAGCTACATAAATTAAATGTTATTTTTAAAAAATGCTCATATAAAATGTTATTTGTCAATGTGCATTCATCTCATAATGTGGTCCATAAAGAAAACACACATTCTATGTTATACAAACAAAAATAATGTGCAATATTATTTAGTAGTTCTCAAATAATTGTCACTAAATGATTAGCATTTCAGAAAAAATATCAAAAGATATGCTGTTGTGGTTTTTTTACTTTTCGCATTTTTAACAGAATTTAAATATTTGTAGATTTCATAGTATATGATACACATTTAATTTGCTGATATCAAATTAGCATGTATATTTCATTAATGAGGTTGCCATGTGCAATGAGATATGAATGAAAGCGGTAATGTTCTATACAGATCCCTAAGGTGAATAAATAAATATACAAACTAGTTGGGTGAAATGTATAAAATTTATACATTTGTATAACATAGCCTCGAGTATATCTTAATAAAACTTAATGTATGATTATTCATGAAAACTCGCTTTGCGATTCTTCTCTGATTTCTCAGATTAGAAGCAAAATACCTGGGAACAGAGTGAAAGGGTGGACTAGAGATCTGTACAAGCAATGGATATCCATTTATTTATTGTAGAGGATATAACATAATTTAATAGTGAAAATGAAAAATTATTTTCTTTCTATTCATTCTATAATGCTGGCTTAGATCCCAATTATTGATAGAAAATAATAATGGCTGGTAATGATGCATGCTCTATAAAGAAAATTGTGTCAAGTTATTGATAAAGCAGACTAAGTTCATTTATGGTGATGCTTAAGTGAATATCAACATTTTTATGATGGAAATAAGAGCCACAAAACAAGTTTAATTATAATATCCTTTCTTAAATAAGGAGGTGTTCTGAAAGTAAGGTAAGAATGATGCATTAAAATGTTTAACATTTTTCCCACACAAATAAAATATTAAGACTATGATTAGGATTTTATGCAATAAAATGCTGAAATAAAAATTTAATAATTACCTAAAAACTGTTGAAATTGCTCTAGCAAATGTAAAAACCTCTTTAAAATTTTTAAGAACTATCGAAATTACACAAATTCGAAAATTCTAATTGGAACTAAACACAGTGAAGTTGATTATATACATTGTAAAAACCTCGTTTACAGGCAAACATTATCTGTTCATATAGATTTAAATAGTGGGAATTTTTACAGTGAAATATAGTAGAACAAATTATTTATGAGGAAATCACTCAAATTTCGCCAATTTTATTTCATTTACTTGGACATGTTTTGAAGGCTTGCCTTCTCGTAAATAATATATTATATTATTATGTGTTCATTTTACCAATAGTTCATTACAGCAAACACAGGCATTGATTCAAATTAAATAATGTTTGATTCTCTTAACAAGGATTTGGATTTTAAGCTCTTCTACTAAAGCAGCATACTTGAAATTATATCAGAGTACATAATTTTAGTTTCTGAACATATCATTTTTCAACTGACAAAATTCCAGCAATTTAACATGGCATATTAAACCCTTTATTTTTGTTCAAATCCAGCATCATTTTCTTTGATACTTCTTTCCCTATTTTCCCATTCACTTTTTCCAGTCATTTGCAACAGTATTTTCCTTAGATCTCTTTGCTCCACTAATTAAACTCTGGAGCTTTCTAGGTGAGTTATACTACCAAGGAGTACTCAAAGTTTGGCTTTATGTGCATAGCATCTTTGCAAGTCTGTAATTTCATTAGTTCTCTTTGCTCCACCAATTAAACTCGAGCTTTCTAAGTAAGTTATAGCATCAGAGAGTAATTTCTTAAGACTGAAGAGTGGTGAAGGCTTTCCAGTTATTTTTGAAGGAATGCATGAAAATTTATGTTATTTTCCTTACTTAGAGGATAATTGTAATTGGGAGGGGTCACACCTAAAATGACCTGGGTCAGATAGGTGGAGGCCCTGATGTATTTTGTATGTATAATTCTCTTAGCACTTAAGAAACGTATCACTTGTACTTAGAGGAATATATGCAGATATCAAAGCTTTACAGAATTGTTTGAAGGACAGCCTCAAGGGCATGCTTGACAAAATGGCAATAGCTGAAGTATTCGTTTTTCACCTTGAAATGGCTGCAGACCTCTTTTGTGGCTCTTTATATCCATGTTGATTCACATAAAGCTTTTTTTCTATTCCATCTTGAATATTTTGCAGTATAGGATATTTCCATCTGTGAAGGACACTATTTCTCCATACCAAGAAATAGAATTAAATACTTGGTTTAGAAAACCATATTTCACTTTCTTTTATGATTTTACTGCAGAACAGCAGCTCTACACTCAAGAAATTCATAAACACAGACAACAGCTAATCAATCAATATATATATGCTGCAAATGAATCTGGGAGGATTGGTTTTTAGGGTTCCTTTTCAAATCACATTGTGAAAGGTGAAAGATTTATTGGAATCACAGTTGTTTGTACAATCCATTGTCCCTAATATTAGGTAAAGAAGGGGAGGTGTGCTCTTCACTTGTCTCTTGAAATAAAATATATTAGTATAGAAACTGGTAAGGAACAAGTAAACCAAGTCATTTTTAAGAGAAGAAATGCTGAGAATTTGCTCCTTTTCTTGTAAAAACAAATTGTGCAAAATCATATGTAAGAATGATTAAAAAAGCTACTAAAATACCATTAAACCTGCAAAATTAAATATCTAAAAAAAAATCAGCAAAGGAAAAATAAAATACCATAAAAATATTCAATTTATTCTTTTTCTTCTGATACACTTTTATGAATAACTGGAATATGTATTGCCTCTGGGGAGAAAAACATCAAAATAAATTATGTATAATATCAGCTTTGTTAAACAATCATTGAGATGTGTTCAAGTAATGCTTGAATATAGAAAGAAAGAATATTTTTATACTAGAACCTTTGTGAAGGCTTTGGTATGAATGAATTTATTCAATATTACATAAATGAATACAAAGTAGAAAATTCAGTATACAGAATTAAATAATTTTTATGACTGAAACAATTCTTCCTTTCCAACTTTAAGTGGAACCAGAGTCTTTGGAACGCTGAAGATACTGATTTTCTGCATGTGATTGCCTTGTGGTCAGACACAATTCCACTTTTAGTGGCCACCTTCTTATTATACAGAATGGATGGAAAGTTCCCCCTTCAGATTTTCTTTAAATAAATTTATTGTAACAATTTTTTATTCATCTGTATCATACATTGTTCTCTCAAGTAGAACCTCAAATGGTTTAAATAACTGTAATTTGCATTCTATAAATGCAAATGCCACCAGCTATCATTATCTTTAATCCCTTCTTTGAACCTTAGACTAGGGGGGGGGAGGGAAATGTTCAGTGGTTAGACATATGAATGCAGTTATTTTGCTTAATAGTCTTTTTTTCTTGCCTTCTTGGACTGGAATCACCAAATCCTGCAGACTTCTTCTCATCAAGTCCTGACGAAATGTATTTTTTTACTGTTAACAAGAGTTTTGATGGTTGCACTTAAGAATGTTCCACCAGGATTGCTTTTGCACAAAATCTTTCATAGTTATTAGCTTAAAGTGTGAATTGAAACTTATACATTGAAACAAATCATATAATTAAATTATTGTATGACTGAGTCAAACTGCACCCAAATGGCTTCACTTGATATCTAAAATAGGTTTTTCAGACCATCATTTGTTTCCTTGATATGTTTTCTGTGTCAGTAGCCATTAGAGAACTTTATCGACATGTACTAATGTAAATTTTGACTTGCCATATGTCTAATCTTGTTGATCTTTGGAAACATTTTATTGGATGGCCTATTCTTCTACCATCAATGACATCACTTCCTCTTACAATCCAGTCTGAGAGTATTCGGATCGATATTCAATGTTAAAGCAATATTAGTGATGGACATCCCACCTGCATATATATACCTAGTATTTTGGAATGAATAATGTTCATGTTTTGGTTCTGTTATTATCACTCATACCTTAAAAGTACAGAAGGAAAAGGCATGAACAAAAATAGGCACTGCAAAGGATTATACATAAGTTAAAATTAACCATATGAACATATGTAACATTTCCAATCAATTTAGTACCAATATTAAAGTTGTATTATGTATTATTTTATTATATCAATTTATGTGAAGAATTAATAAAGTATTAAATATTAAAAGCATTAAAAGTATTGAATAATTAATAAAGTAACTTGTCTGTCACAAATTGCTCAGTCTGTTAGGAGAAATAGTATTACTTCCACAATGAAATAAGTATGCAAAACACAAAAAAAACTTTTCATCCACTCTGTATGTATTATGTAAACATATTTTTTACACATAATAATACAGGGAATGCTAATGATCTTATGTAAAGCAATAACTTGTTGCTATAATATTGTGGTCTCATTCTTTCAGCAACTGAACCCACAGACCATTCAATTGAAGAAGAGCTAATGCATGTGATATGGGCTCAAGGGCAAGAACCTAATCGTTATATCCACAGTCCAAAATCTGGATTAGAGAGAGATCAAGCATCAGTGAAAGATTTTTATAGACAGGATGAACTCAAATACCATGGTCATGGTTCACAGCGAGGACAAACAACTCTTAATTTCTTTGGTGGGTATTAAGAACTGAAATCATTTATTATTTTTATAATACAGGTCTATGCAAAGAGAATGAATCAATTTCCAAGGCTTATTTTACAGTCATTAAGCAACTTCATGGAATGAGTCTTATATCATAGCAATGTTCAGTTTTTACGTTTTGGATAGTAGGAGTATGTTCCCCTGCCATACAGATGCCAGTAGAGTGCTGTAGCATTGTAATGCTCAGAAGGATAACACCTCAGCAAAAATTGTTCTGCATTCTTCAGTTTGAGAAACTAATTCTGTTGTCATAGTCCAGTATGCTTTTATGAGATTAAATATGGGTTAAATCTCCCAAGAACTTGAGCTTTTTTGAATGAAACTCTGCCTCTGTGATGGATTGGTAAAGGAAGCTCAGGACCTTGCTTTACAGCATGCCTTCAAAATCCTCAGACATAACTTTGGGACTTCTTCCAGTGGGGATATGTCCGGGACAATGTTTTTGTTGTGCTATTACCCATTAGCCTGGATGCCCTAATACATTCAATAACAACAGCGATCAACTCAGATAGAGCACTAGAGCACTAAGAAAATAATTTTTCTTTCTAATATGCTGCAACACATTTGGGAGGAATTTTCATATTGCTTTGTTGTGGCCTGTGCTGCAGGTGTTGGCCACATTAAACACTTGTAGGAAAGGAAATAAATTGTGATTATCAGTACAATATGTGTGACTTGTTTGGAAATTGTGTAATACTTCATGAAATTGTTTTATTCTTTTTGTATAACCCTGTATAGCATAATATTACATATAGGTATATAGGTTCATATCTTTGGATTACAACATACAGTACTGGCTATAAGTAGAAACCAGTTACGTTGAAAGCACTATATTGGCTATTAGATTAACTACATAATAATGTTAATGTAAAATATTATTAAACATAAGCACTAAAATATAAATTCCATAACCACAATAAGAAAGAGGACATTGAAACATATGTGTTTATATTTTACAATTTTTTAAAAACCTCTATTTAAAAAATATATGGAACTAACACAGTGAAGCTAGTTATATGATTAAAGTCATTTGGGATATGTCGACCTAAACATTCTTATTGCTCAACTTGTTGTAAAGCATGATACCAATTTCGAAAAATCCATCTCGAGGCCGAGGATGAAGACGAATGTCTTCGAAACCGGTACCATACTTTACAACAAGTAGGTGGAGCAATAAGAGTGTTTAGGTTGACATATCTCAAATGATTTTAATCATGTGTGTTTATGTTCTAAATCTTTTTTTGCATCTGCTTATAAGTTATATATCATTTTCTGCAATTCTGCCTGAAAAATGCAGAAAGTGTTTTCCTGAGTGCTTTACTTAATTCTTTCAGGGTTGTGCATTATTTTTATACTCTTTTATCTTTCAGAGTTTTCCCACAGATAAATATTCATAATGTGTTTAAAAAAATCTGTGCATGATTACAGGAAATATGTTAATGCATTAATATAATGACATGATTTTAGAAGTTTTACTTTTAATTCCACAAGATTGTTGCATTATTATTGTTATTATTATTTATGTATTTATTTAAAGTTTCTCCTTCTCAATTGGAGGAAAATATATTTATGAAGGAGTGAGGACGACATAGTCAAAAGTCACAAAATATATATACATTTTTCAGAAGAGCATTTTTCAAGCTTAAAAAATTCCATAAACTATTTATAATTTTTTGTAGTTTTCAACAGAGATAATTTATTTCTTTAGTGCTTTGGTATACATGTGCATACAGATGGTTTGTGAAAAGAGTTACACAAACTTAATAAAAAAATATTTTATCACTGGGTGACATAACATTGGGCTTTGGTCTGTTTCATATGAAACTAACTAATTTACTAACTCTAAAAATCTACATTTAAAATTACTTACAATTAAGCTAACATTTCAAGCTAATTACCTCAAACAACATAAGTAAATTCTATCATCTCTGTACCAGATTATTAATTTATCTTCCTTTCTTTCACACATACCCTTGAATCATTGTGGCACCTGGAATATATTGCATAAATGATGTAATATTTCACATATTGGAATGGGCTTTTAAGTATTTTCTGGATAATTAGAATGAATTAGACTCCTGATGTCCTCAGCCTTTTCCGGTGGCATTTTTGGACCTGAAGTCTTCAATACTTTAATTATATTTAATTTTTAACTCTGATTCATCAAATCTTAAAGTTCTTACTTCTGAAAATCAGAACTCAGATCTATTATCAAAAATCTCCTTCTTTACGATATTTATCTGCAAAAATAAGTAAGCATGTTGAACTCACCTAGCTCCCAAAAGGAATGGAATATCTGCTCTTAATTTTGTCCCAACACTTGTTTTTACATGTTCTTCCAGGACCAAGAATTTTAGCAGCACAGTTTTTCCCATATAATTTCTGCAAGTATTTATAATACAACATTTATAATTGTCCCTTTTCTAATTGTTCACTTGCCTTGAAGTGGTCAGCTGTTGATACCTCTGGAGACATTTTATATTCATGTGCATTCTAATTCAAGCACAAGATTCAAAATGAGAAAGACCAAAACCACATTAGCTATTGCTTTATACTCTTTATATCAATTACAATTATTACCACTAATAGTGCAGTCATTAATAACTGCACTATAATTTGTTTGAGAATTGCACAGAGGTAACTTTAATTATTGCATAAATAAGGATTTTATTTCTTAATAATGTTCACATGTGATGCAAACCTAAGCCTAAAAGTTATTAAAAATAATAAGTATTTTGGACCTATCATATCACTTTCTGACAAATATTCATCAGAGGGAGAATAACTGCTTTCACTAGATAAAAATTCTTCATCAAAACTACTCATTTCTCTTTCAGAATCTTCTTTTTACGTTAAATATGGAGATAACCTCTTCTATGCAGATACCATTTTAGTGGCTTTGGTTTGTTTTACAGATGGAAAAAGACTAATTTTCCATTGTGTGAGAACAACCATTGTGAATTTCTCAGCCATCTAATGAATAAAAGTTAAAATATTTTTGCAGTGACTACCCCTCCTGAATAGAAGGTGCTCTTCTTAAAGAAATCAGTTCCTGTAACAACCGCATTAAATTCAAGAAAGTTTTGAAACATTATTTAATAGATAAAACCTACTATAGCATTGACAAATATTTATTGTAATCAGCATTAATTTTAATACTCATTGAAACCTAGAGGTTATCCTTACTATACAAATTGTATTATTCTTAAACATTTTTAATATATTCTGATTTATTTCATATGTATTTATATTTTTTTAATCCTACAACCCTAATGCAATGCATATTTTATTAATTATTGTACATATTTACTGATTAACATCTTTTAGGGTCTATTTTTGCTGTATATAATTATCCTTAGCTGTAGCTTTATATTGACATTGTTTAGTTTTGTATCACACCATACTGATACTGCAATAAATTGGGAAAAAAACTTATACAAGAAACAAATTTGTAAAAAGTGTGGCTTTGGACTATATCGTTCTCACCCCTTCACATATTAAATATGATTTTTTCATACTAGCTATGTGTTTGGTTAAGATTTGGAATTACAGCCAAATAGGAGAAATTTCAGGTAATAGCTCGAACTCGAACCATAGATTTGAAAATCAATTAAACAACCTAATTTTGAAATCGATATAACAAAGAAAATATAGGTTAATCAGTTATGTTCTTCTTAAATGCTTTATTTAAAAAGGTGAAACCATAAAGAATGTTCTAAATATTTCAACTCAGAAGAGATTATTAGAAATATCAATGGTTGTTAATTAAAGTATAGCATAAAGAGGTATACAGACTTCCTGGTCACACTGTATTTTGTAGAGAATAAGCAAAATTTTTATTTTAAGTCACTAAGACAGTGACTTAAAATCATGTTCAGGTACATATATAGGTGGCCTAAAGCTGTTAAATGAAATAGTTATGGAACATCCAATTAAACTTCATTTCATGAGGAATACCAAAATGAATTTCTTTCCATTTGTACTTCATGTTTGAATGCTTTGGCAGCTCTGCATCTAATTCACTAATAAATTTTAATTAGTAGATTAGCTTTATTTATTGGTATACTAATATATGTTAATTTAACAGATGAACCAATACAACAACTGGAAACTGGAGTTATGGCAGATCCCAATCTATGTGGTGGTCAATGGGGTGTGCCACGAAACTGTGATCCAGAGCAACGTAATTGTGAATACTATGCAAGATGGGAACACAAACACAAAAAGGATGAAATTTTCTTCACTATCAAAACAAAACATACAGATACGTGGACAGGAATTGGATTTTCTAATGACATAAAAATGGTAAGTTATCAGGGCTAAATTACTAAAAGTTTCTTCATCTTTCTTTTGAGAATAAGAACTTAGAAATACAGTA
The DNA here is from genome assembly GCA_030762175.1 of Metallyticus violacea. Lineage (NCBI taxonomy): Eukaryota > Metazoa > Arthropoda > Insecta > Mantodea > Metallyticidae > Metallyticus > Metallyticus violacea. The sequence goes on along the minus strand of CM060838.1, from coordinate 18,894,480 downwards.
TTACCCTGCCTCTACATTCCCTTATTTAACTTGTTCTGTTTTTTACAAAACTTTTTGTTGGCTCCCTTAGTTTTTCATTGTCCCAAAGGTGTATATGTTTCTCAAATGCATATGAAAATTCCATATAAATGAATTAAATATCTCATTAAACAATTTCAGTGCATTTATCCTTCACTTGTTTGGTCTTATACATAATTTAACATGCTTTGCATAATTTAGATCCTAAAAATTGATAGCAGCTCAAAATATGAAATAAGTAAAATATAACAAAAAGTCAGATACAATAGATACTAAAGGAAAATAAATAATGCTTGAATTCTAATGAAGTAGATGTTAGTTATTTAACAGTATATTTTCATTCATCAGCTCTTCACAAGAGGGACACTTTAAAACTATTTTTTCAGATTATTGCTTTTATTTGAATAGAATAATTAAATACACTCTTAGTGACATTTTCATTTTTCTACTGCACTATGAGTTTTAGACAATAGAGCAAACTTCTGAAAATTTAGATAGGCGATCTATCAAATGAATAATTATTGTATTTAGTTTGGGCAGACTTGAAATTTTACTATTTTATTTGTCAATTGGTACCAAAAATGTAAAATCTTTAAAGGAATTTATGCTTCAGAACATTAATGCCCATTTGGACATTACTCCCAATTTTATTATTTTAAGTACTTCAACAGTACCAGTACTCAAAATGTTTGAATAATCAAATTAGCATAATGCAGAAATAACCTTAAAAACACATACAGATACTAAAATAGTGCCATTATTTTATTTAATTTAATCTTTATATTTGTCAATATCTTGTACAGTCCCAGACAGATGCCATTTTAGGATGGGTGGATAAAAATGGACGACCATTCTTGATGGATACATGGATAGGTGGTTACACATCACCACTACTTGATACATCACAAGATATATATAATGCAAGTGGTCGCATTCAGGATGGCATTACAACCCTGACATTCACAAGAAAGAGACTTTCTTCAGATCCAAAGGTAAGATTAGAACATCAACTTCAGTTAATTTACCAAAAACTTGAAGAGCAGACTAGAGTAAGTTTTCAATATTAGTAAATATTACAGCAAGAGGAATAAATTTTGGCAATATACAGATATGAATATGACCAGTAATATAAAAAAAGTAAATTTTACAGTAAGTTTGTGAGATACAGGATGAATAATCCTTCACACAACCGGTTTCACTTGATACACTTTCACTCAATACACTATATTATGTTGCCCAACAAACACATGCTACTTGTACAAGATTTCAACTCACACTGAAGCCTCGCGAGGGCAAATATACACTGACATAGCACTGCGGGCCTGTCCCAAGGTTGTATCAAGCATTGCTCATCCTATACATTGTTTTTAAAAACTTATTTTTAAAAATATTTTGTTTCCTTGCACATTTTATTCTTAATGTTGACAAGCATTTTACCAGAATTAATCAAAGTTATTTGTAACTTATTCAGCTGTTTAAAAATATTTAATAAGCAGTTTTTAATTATAACAGAAATATTTCTCTTCTATTAAAACAATAATATAATAGGAGATAAGAAAAATAACTTTTATCTATGCAGAACAATTTTAAAAATAATTCACATTTTTGCTCAAATTTTATGGTGGAAATAGACTTTTAGAGCTAGGAATGTACAACAAAAAAGAAGCAAAAGATAAAATTACGAAAAGCTCTTGATAGATATCATGTTATACATTTCAGCTGTGTCTTTAGATTTTTAAAAGCAACTGTCAGAACAGTTTGGTACAGTATTACACATAGAATCTTGTGCATATGTTGTGTACAACATTGGAGACTCTTGAAAGTTAAAGCAATTTATTTTTGTCATAACAATAAGGCACTTACTTCTCTTCATTCCTAAAATTAAGTGTGAATATTTAGTACTTATACTAGTATCAGTTATTTAGAAAACAGTAGGACATTTTATCAACAGCTAGTCCAATATCATTTTACTGTCTGGAACTATTGTATCAAAGTTTTAATGTTCACATTATAAAAACACTTAGAACTAGTCCATTATTATGTACATTCTAAAATTGAGTTTCAGATAGTAAACAATTTTTTCAATTTATATGAACCAACACTTTAAAAGATTAAGCATGAAAAGCAAATTACATTCTATGGTTTATATTACTAAATGGCATGCATCATCTTTCCGAGAAAGGAGGAGATTGTGGATTGTAGCTGGCCCCAATTTTCACTTTCTACAGAGAAATTTTTTTATGTGTTTTCCAATTTGAAAAATTTGTCACTTTATATAATGGGAAACAGAGTCAAGCCAAGAAAAATTGTGACTCTATTACATTTTGATAAAAAGAAGAATTATATGCAGAGATTTTGAAGATGGTTGAATTTAATTGGCAATATCAGGCCATTTGTCAGTGTTGAAAGGCTCTCAACAAACACAATGGACCAAGGAAAAAAATAATTGACTTAACATAAATTCTGTGAGGAATGATTTTAGTAAAATTTAATTTCAGACATTTTACACGCAAACATGTGTTTGAATATTTGTATAGCAATAAGAAATTGTTAAAAATAAGCAAGTTTAGTGAAAAATAAGCAGCAAACTGCAAAGTGATATAAATTATGAATGGTAAATGAAATGCATTGGTGAGGAAAAGTGTCAGCATTTTCACATTTCAGAATATGGTAACTCTACATTGTGAATTGCAATAAGTAACATAATTTTATTTTTTGTAAAAAGTGCTTTTTAGTTCAATTGTTTCATTGGGGCACCAGTTATGGAAATAATAAAAGAAAGCATAAAAAATTACAGATAAAATATGAATGGTACAGTTAGGTATAATTTATTATAATTCATTAGTTAATTTTCTCTCATATTCATATGCACACATGCAAATGTGTATGAATTAAATATATATCTTCTGGGCTATTTGTGTGAAAGCTTATACAGAGTTTTATATTTCAGGATATATCTTTCACAGAAGATAAGTGCTTCTACTTTATGTTTCCGGTAAGAGGTGGAGCATTTAATGCCATTAACAAAAAAATTCGTAAACATGAGATCACCCCTACTCTTTCTGCAGAGAGAATATGCATTAAACCTTGTATCAAAGGTGAGTGTAATTTAAGGAATTTATCTCTCAGAGTAGGTAACTATTTTTAAACAGCAGTAACATTTTATTCTTCCGAATATTAACCATGCATTTTTATTGGCTCCACTTACATATTTATATTTAGATCATGTTTTGCATACTATCATCTGCATTCTCAGCTAACTGTTGACTGCTAGATAATCCACAGTGTTCCTTTGGGGATGCATATTCTGCTCTGGGTAGGTGTGAGGAACTTAAAGCTAATGTTTTCATCCCCAGAAGTGCCAAAGTTCATTAAATCCCTTTCTCTCTTGTTATTTATTTTTTTTTTCACATGTTGCTAGCTCTATTGGTCCCTATGCTGATTTTGAATAGAGAACCAACCACGACAAAGTGAAATTATTAAATTAGCACAGGGACCCATGGGGTAAACTCTACATATATAAAACATAGACAGATTAATGAACTTCAACACTTCTGGGGATGAAAGCATAACTTTAAGTTCATCACACCTCCACCACAGCAGAATATGCATTTCAGAAGGAACTCAGTGAATTATCTAGCAGTCGATGGTTAGTTTCGGTTGTGAACGATGGTCTGCAAAATATGTTCTAAATTAAACAAATAAGTAGAGCCAATAAGAGTGTGCAGTTTGATTTAGTCATACGATAATCTTAATTACATGATTTGCTTCACTATACAAGTTCTAAGTAGCACTTCAAGTTCATGCACTTTTATTTCATGTGTATTTATGGTTTAATTTTTATTTATAAAAATGTTATTTTAAACTTTCAGCAACATTAACACATTGTATTGTTTATTTTGACAGATGTAATAACTGAGGAAGTTTCTACAACCACTGCCCCTCCTCGAATTTCTTATAATGTGGAAGTGAAGTTGGTAAACTTAGGAGAAAATTTTCAGCTGCCACACCCTGGTTCTCCAGATTTTTATGACCTTGCTAATACTGTGAGCTCAGGTTTTGGCAATGCATTAATGAAACTACCAGGCTTCTACAGACTCCATGTAAATCAGTTTCAAGAGTAAGTTACCTCAAACTGTTATGCTATTTTTCAGCAATAACTTTTATTAACAAATAAATTTATTGTAATTCAGAGGTTTTTTTATATTTCAAAGTATATAAATATAGAAACAATAATATTTTAATGAATTAGATGGTTTTCAAACATTATTCATTTAAATCTATAGAACTGATCAAAATTTGTTTAAATTCAAGTTACTAAAGAAAGTAAGAAAAAGGTTTCTAATTAAAGACAATAATTTAAAGAAATGTTATGTTGAATGCTTATAAAAACTTCCTTGTAGAAAATTATATGTATGAAGACTTGCATTATGTCTATTAGAAGTACACATAAAAAGGTATAGAAGTTAGAAAATTTCTGCTCACATTAAGATAAGATGCTGGAGTTTTGTTATATGTATAGTCTTGGTTTGGCTTTCCAAACATGATTGTAAAGAGGACTTAAAATATTTGGGTCATGGCCAAGAACCACTGATCTTCATGGCTAAAACGATGCTCTAACCAACTGATTATGGTTATTAATCTACTAATTTTTCTTTCTAGAGTTGAGGGCAACGTTGTGGCCAAGATGAATGTTGTTGTGGACAAAGCCCAGTACGAGAAAGGAAGATCTCTGAAAGAAGAACCAAATTCAGTAGAAATGGCACTTAAGGAAACAGTAGCAACAGGAAGAGTGGGAAATCTTGCTGTTGATCCAGAATACTTTGTATTTGAATCACAAGGATGTAAGTAGATTACAAATGATTCGATCATTTAGAATATTCAGCTATGCAAGCATTGTAACTTGATCCTTTTCATAAAAGGCAAATGTTGGCTGACTGAGGATAAAGTGTGCATAGGGGAAAAAAAATCATAATCATCCATCAATCTATCGTTTTCTGTAGAGAAATATCCTGCTGCAAAGTTACATTTACATTTAATCATAGTCCATGACAGCTACAGTGTGTATCAGACACAGTAAGAATGAAATACAATTTTGATGTTTACTAAATCTGAGTCGAATAAAAATATTCTGTTATTGTACCTCACTATTAGCTGCAGTTTGACTTCTTGCTTTCCTTATCTGCCCTTTCTTCACGTTTGTTCTGCAAATTTATTTCAAAATATTGCATACACAAAAGTCACGCTTTTCCATTATACTCACAATACCACACATTAAAGCTTTTGGCACTTTTTAAATGGTTGTTTAGAAAATACAAAATCAAATCCCATTGTTCTCAGCACATGCAAGTAAATAACAGAAACTTTACCTTTAAAATTTCATTGTAAAGCATTACGTCTAATATTTTATTAAGATAAGTCAACTGGAATAAGTAATAATTATTCTGCATAGTTCTCATAGTATTCTGTATTTCCATATATTTTCTGTGAACATTCTACCATTTCCTATTAGTTCCAATTTCACTGTTGCTTTTAATTCTTTTTGGTGATACATTTCTATTTGTGAAGGGTGAAAATAAATCATAAAATGTTATATAAATGTAGGAAATCTTTATGAATAGTTTAAAAAAAAATATATATATATATATATATACATTTGCTTACTATCATTTCTAAATAAGTTTGTATTAACAAGGAAATTATAAAATGAATTATAGGATATTTATTTCAAATAATTATTATAGGATGTTTAATTTAAAGAGATTCTGAAACAATAAGACATTATCTTACTGCAAAATTTATTAAAAGCAATTTAAGCTATTCTTGAATCTTATATACACTGAATAATAATAGATTAAAATTATATCTCTGTATCAAGTCTGTATTTATCCATCATCTAAGCCCCACATGACACTTTTGCATCAACAGCTGCAAAACAGATTTTGTGTATATGATTGAATAACTTAAGTAGTATTATAATGGTTAGCGAGTATCTTTCTAACCAGTTTAATCTCATTTCTGGAATTTTACTCAAGCATGTTTTGATTACCCTCATAGTTAATTTAGCTTTACCCAATACCTTTCATTTTTGATCTACCCATAATCCATTGATTCTTAAATTTTACTCTTAAATAATCGGACAGTCTTACTATGACCATTTCTTTTTCTTGTATAAACTACTTCTCGTTTCTTGATTTATTCCCTTTCTTAGAGGTTATAATTTTGGTAAAATGAATCGAGATACAAAGATAAAACATAAGTTTATATTTCTCTTTTTAGTGACATCTGACATTCCTGTAGAAGAATCAACAGAAAGAAGTGGCTTTTTGTTGTCAGCTACAAAACTGTATATAGTTATTGGTTGCATTGCAGCTCTAGTTTTGATAGCCATTGTTCAAGCTGGTTGCACTATTTACAAAACAGTAAGAAATCCATCATCTCATCATAAGGTAAGATGAATCTTTCTCTTAATTTTCATTTATAAATCACTTTTTGAAGATTTGAGTAGAGTAAAACTTGTCAGAAATTAATCTGTGTTCAATTTCATATTTGTCTTGTTATACAGCTTGAACGTTGCTTAATTATATCCTATGTTAATTTATTTTTGGATTTTTCCTGTAAATACATTTAAATTGTATATCACAGCCAGTTAGTAAGAATTGCTTGATAGGTTAGGAACAGGGTGAGAATTGCAGAAATATACTACTCATGCATACCTTTACTGGTGGTGGTGCCTTTAAGAAATATCCAGTGGCAAGAGCTCGTATTCCTCTTTACTCTTGACAGTCTGGCAAAATTAAGCATGATATTCAGTGCGGGTCTTTTGGTAGTGGTACTATTAGAACATTATAAAATGTTTGAAACTTAAGTAATTATACCACACAACATAAATGTGTGCACGGGAAAATGCAAATATGACTGGACAATGGGTATTACGCTAAGGAAAAAAGTGCATTAAATTCTACTGCAAATTATTTATTTTTCTACTGTTTGGTGTGGATTTTTACAAGCTTTCTCTTAATTGTCTATTAGTTATAATAAAACTGCTAGACATTTTGTTATAGCATATTTCTAATTTTTTTTTCTGAAAATTCTTTAATTAAATTTATTCAGCTTTATGGTTTCTGTTGAATCATTGGGTGAGCATAAATACATGATTATGCAATTATTAAAAGCAGTATTTTGATATAGTGTAATGCAAATAATAGTTACTTGAAATTCCAACTAATGGCCATCTTCATATTCTCAATTTCTGGGACTGCTCTGGCATGCTGCTTTTAGCGGGTCTATGCCATTCCGCTTGGGAACCCAGGTCATTTCCACCCCAATGACCTTCCTGCACCTTACCTTTACACTGGTAACTGGACTCACACTTGCCCGGAGCAGCCTGGTTATGTCACAAGCCGGAGAAACAGGTAACTACCGGGTGAGTGAAGTCAAATTGCTTCCTTTCCTAACCTTATTATCTTTTTTTAATATTTTTGTTTCCATTCTTCCTTTCCATTATAATACCATGTTGCAAAGCCAGTTTTCCTCCTCTCACTGCTTTTTCTGAGAGTGAAGACAATCACAGGCCCCTTTAAGCTTTTGATGAAAATAAACATTTAAGTATATTCTATAAAATAATGGCTTGCATGTTTGTTCTATTTATCTCTTCAATCAGATAATTATATTGGACACAAAATTAGATAATGGCTGGGGTATATGGCAGTGAAGAAAATGAAGTTTCCTGTAAAGGAAGTATCTGGCACATGACAGAAGCTCTGTTTTAGTGAATAAAGAGAGAGCACTAATTTCTCCATCATCTGCATGTGGAAAAAGAAAAAAAGAAGGGGAAAAAAGGAAAAGAACAGAAAAAAAAGTTGAGAAAAAATGCATATACAGGATGTTGATGAACAACACCAAAATATTTTGAATATATATAGAAGGATCTTAGACAAGTAATGTAGGGTCACAGACATAAAATGTGGAAGTTATGGGGCAATTACATAATTGCAATTTGATGTTCAGAAATTCACACTAAAGACAAATAGCTTAATAGCTTCATGTCTCCTTAATAATTGAAATAAGCCTGGTTTAGCCAATGAACAGCATTTTCACAGTTTAGCATTAAAATAATGTGCAAAATTTCAGGTTAAACACATGATTGTACTTACTGCATTGGTGTGCTAATAGGAATTCAGTTGTTAAAAATAAAGTTGCAGTTCTACTCTTTTTTAATGTTATGAGATATTTGATAATTGTTCCATGCAACCACTGTTTGTTTTATGGCCAAAAGATATGACAAAAATAACACAACACCAAATAAATAACAAATTCAAGAAATGGAAAATGGTTAGTTTTTCTGAAGTTACCGACATAGGCCTGATTTATGGGGAAGAGGCTAATTAAGTTGAAATAAGATGTCCTGCTAAGCTTTTATTTCATCTGATGCTAATACCATGCAGCCTGCTGTGGTGGTGGTGGTGGTGATGATAAAAAGGTCTCAGAGGTGCACCAAATATTAAAGGTATATTGTCAGTGACTAATATAACAGTCATTATTTGTTACCATTTCAAATGGAACTTGGTAAACGTCAATGGCAGACATACCCTTTTGAAATTTTAAACCCTAAGATTTAAGTTTGAAACCTTTGACTTTGGCTTCCTTATCTCAAATTACTGGTCTAAGACCCCCCTCTATATAGGGTTAAAATATTTTGATGTTGTTAATTAACATTTGTATATATATTTTGCAATGACATAAAAGTGAAAACTCAAGGTAACACAAAATAACAATATGTTAACATCAGTGGTTGTGCTTGTTTTCTGAAATAATCCTATCCAATAGTGCATGCTTTAGTTGCCAAGACAGCCATTGCCTTACAAAGAGTTGAATAAACATCAACCACCAATATATAGCATGCACTGTAGTTCTTATCTTTCAATGCTCTAGACTTTTTACTTTGTTTACACTCACTAAATAATATTTATGTTGTAGACATAAAATATCATGCTGGTTAAGAAGTTTAATAAAAGTTTACTGGGACACATGAAAAAATTTAAGAGTCTTTTTCTCAATAGCTCATGTAATATATATGACTTAAAATATTATTTATTATCCGTAGGATCATCTGATACCAAATTCAGCATGGAAAGATTATTCAGCAGCAAATACAAATTATGCTTTTGAAGCATTTGAATCTGAAGAAAAAACCTCAGGTCCTCACATGGGACCTTCTGCAACTCTGCCAAGTAATGGTTCATCTAGGGCACCAAACATGCATAAACCTGTTGGAGCTATGTCTCATCCAAATGGAGGACATTATGCAGACACAAGATCCTTACAGAGACCAAGAGGAGCTGGAGGTTATCAGATACCTGGTCCTATAGAGCGCACCACATACTCATTGCCTCGAACAGCACATCAACCTGGTTCTCACCACAATGGCTATTACACCCAGGATAGGCATCGTGGGCCACCCCGTCCCCATAATGAGCTGCAGCCGGACTTTTATTTTATGCCATCTCAGAGGAAATATTCAGGTGAAGTGGTGCGGGTATATGTGGATTACAACAAATAGCCAAACTCTTTTACGGAGAATATCTCCACCCTTTACTATCAGTTAAATAAAAGAAAATGCAAGCCAGTCTTACCTCTGTTATACAGAGCATTTATGTGGTTGAGTGAGTTAATAACTAAGACTAAGGGATAGGGTTATAAGATACACATTTTGAGTATCTCACAAATGCAAATGCTGGCTTGTAGTATGAATACATTACTACAGAAGGTGCTATTTCAGTTGACTGTGTTGTATGTAGAATGTGGTAAGATGGAGGGTAACTCACCACATGTATGCTTGCCCATATATTTCTAATCCAAAGATTGTGTTGTGTTTTGTTTGTTGCAGTGAGCAATATGTCAACAAAATTAACACCATAAAAACATTTCACTGAAAACTGAAGTACCAACCGACTCAGAAAGAAACATTTCTATATTAAAACAATTTTTATACATAGCTGATTTGGCAAATAGTGGGATGAAGATATTACAAGTGCAGTCATTACTACCAGAATGCACAAATAACTGCAGGCTAACCATGTTACAAGTGCAATATGGTTCATCAGTCAAATAGTACAATTTCAAAGTAGTGTGCTATCTATGATAGTTTCGCACACAGCAAAATGGAAGTAATCAGTTGAGCTTTTATTCTTTACAGAAATTTGGGCTCTTTTCATTGTGTGGTCATTATGTTTCTGCTTGAAAGCAGAATATTTCCATGTTCCAGCATTTGCTGTGTAAAGCACACTATTATTGCTGTGAGTTCAAAGCCCATTTCACCAAAACACTAACAAAATCAATTTTTGGCAAATATGAATAGTTATTATTTTAATTAGGCACTAATTAAAATTGCTGAAGATATAATCAGCTATAATTTGATGACTAGGACACTAATGTATAATGGTTACAATCTCTTATTAAAACAAATAGAAGCGTTAAGTTTTATAACCAGATATAAGAAACAACTGTAAGGTTTACTCAATATTTTCTCTGTTTTTGTTTGGTTTGTTTTAAGCTAATAAATATTTCCAAAATGTGAATTATACAAATGTTGCAGTAAACTAATCAAAGTATTCAAGCTTAAATTTTCTCTTTATCTAATTTAGCTCCACTGGAGGAGTGCTTAGTTTACATCACAGAAACATATTTGGTTACACTTGTAATACTTTAAGGTAACTATATTTGGTATTAAGAAAACGGTTTTAAAGACCAAATTATGGAAACAAATATATTTTGCATGCCCTTGGCTTATATATAGCCCAAATCTTTAATGGTGCAAAGCAGAAATCTGTATGTTGGTGAATAAACATTACTTAGGTGTCTAAACTTCAGATGAAGCCAGATATGCTGCATATGAGTTGGTGCATTAGTAGCTGAAACATGTGTTTTTGTAAATACAGCTCTTTTGATATGTAAATTTTATGTATGTAATGATGTGAGTTTGAAAGATGTTTGGAAATGTGTGAATGCTGTGTATAGTCGAGAGTGAAAGAGTAAATATTCATGAAAACAATACCCATACTCCAAAGCATACTGTTATACACCACCAGAAGTCTCTTAACAAGTAGTGAATTGACAGTAAGAAAATTAAACAGTACAAAGATATTGCATATTAGTGTTAATACATATGGTGTATGATGAAGTGTTATATAATGAACAGTTTTAAACTTATTTTTCTCAACTATTTCCATTCACAGGAAATATACCTATATTACAGTGCATAAGCAAAAAATACAGGAATATGTAGATATATACAGAAAAGAATATATAAATATCCCGCATTCATTTGTCAGTATTAATCTTCAATAAAACAAGCTAGTTTAAGACTTTTAAAAACAAATCACTTCCAAGCTTAATCAGTTTTTAAATTGCATTTCTTTTGGGGAAACATTTAAATTTATATCATTATATTATAATCTATATTCTTTATATCATCTTTATGTAATGTCTTTTTGTATTCCATTCCCCTGAAATTATTTACAATTGCAAAATTTTTGAAAACAACGAAAAAATAGAGCTAAGCCATAGTTGTAAGTGTTTAAAAGATATGGAAATTAAATATTAGAATAAGCCAAAATAATGTAATTTCTATTCTGTATGTATAAGTTTTATTCAGTCTCTCTCCATCAAACACCAGCAGTATCTAGCTGCAAAACATAATTAAGCCATTTCAACTCTAGTATAGGTAATTTATAAACTGGATAGTGCTGACCAATAAATTCATAACTCGGTTTTGTTATCATGAAATGGAATATACTGTTGAATAAATGATTGTTTATAAAAAAAGTCAGTTGTGTTATTTACAGTGTTTGATTGGCTTGTAAAACATAAATATCTAAAAGAATGCAGTCTCATTTCAGCTTAAGCTTTCTTATTCACCTATCATTACTCATGAAAGTGATTAAATATTACATTTAAAACTAATTTCATGTCAGAACTAAAACAGTGAAGCAACATATATATTTTTAAATAGCTAGTGAATTGCTTTAATATTCTTATGCCTCACTTACCATTGAGTTATACAGAACATGTTGCACATACAGACGATGCAGGCAAAGGCCTGTGAAACTTGTTCTGTATAACTCAATGGTAAGTAAAGCATGACAGTATTAAAGCAACTCACTAGCTATTTAAGAATATAAAATATTACAGTTTATATTTTCCTCAAGTGAACACAATGTAGTTTTACCCTTTACACATGACTGTTATATTCACTAAATTTCTTAGATTAACTAAATGAGGTAATTAAAATGTAAATTGAATCAATCTAGTGACTAACAAATTAAAATAACATTTACTCCAAGAAATGGGATTTTCTATGGAGGAATTTCGCACTGCAGTCACTGATGGGCCTATATACATGCCCCCAAGATGCACCTCCAGTAAGAAGGGATCAGATGGAGTATACATAGGACAGCCAGGAATCTGAGGAAGTGATGCATGGGTGCAAGTAGGTCCCAAAGCCTCCTAAGGAGGCCCCCAGATACTAGAACTTTCAGAGTGCAAGCCACTGCCATACTACAAGGCACCAAGCCCATCTTCCTGATTATTCTGACCCTCTAATTGATGCTATAGAATTAAATAAAATAAATGGGAGAACCCAGCATTTGCATAAGTGGGGGAAGGGGGAGAGGGGGTTGGCCCAAGTGCAAGTCTGAAGCATTACCTTCCAAGCCGCCTCTCTCTGATAACCCAGAGAATAGCAACATTTATTTATTAAAAGTAAGCAATTTCTTATCAACGGATATTCTATGATATATTTTTAAAAATCATAAAATTACTGCTCAGATTTGTAGTCTACAGGGAAAAAAAAACATCAGTCAGTTAATTCAGTGCAGAAAGTGTTACCGTAATAGGATGTTTCATGATTAAAAGCTCATAAGTTTTAATTGCAAGTTTATCATACATACTACAGGTCATAAGAAGAGGAATGTGTCAATCTCAGCAATAACTTGTTGAAATGCACCATGGAAGTGACAAATCATAGTATAATATGCATTATTATGATTCGTGTTACATTATCAGAGAATCAGTATTGAGAGTTTTTTCCTGGAATTTACCTTGTCGCAAGTTCCATGAAAAATTTTTCCAAGAATTTTTTTTTCCTAAATATTTTGTTGTTGTTTGTTTGTTTATGTTTTATTTATTGTTGCTTTGACTGCATTGGTCTTTTCATGTCTATTGAATAGACTGAATACTATAGGTGTATGTTCGGACAAATGAAATGATATTATTGCATGATTTAGTTGAACTACACACTCTTAAATGAATTAATGATGGTGCAAATGAGCTCGGACTCACCATTAATCTTTGCACAGTCCTTTATCAGATGATCCTTACCCCTGTGATATGAGTTTTGTACTTTCAACAGGCTACAGAAAAGAAGTAGAGGGGATTCAAATCGGAACAAGTGAAAATATATTCCATATGCCCTACAACATATGGGAGTTTGTGTCTAACTGGTCCCTCACTATTATAGCATTAAGCAACAGTAAAACTGCAGGAACTGTTCAGACAAGGCCTTTCTTTAGCAGATCAAATTCAGGAATTAATTTGTCCTCTCTGACCATTGAGGAGGAAAAGAAAAGGCTGCTGCTACAGGGTCATTTTTCATAAAAGTGTGTCTAAATAGTTTGACTTAGAAGAGATTATTAATGCATGTTTTGCTGTGTTAAGATTCCAAATTTAATTAAAATTGAGATGAACTTGCATATTTTAAAATTATATTTTTTAAATATTTTTATTTTTAGAATATAGAATGTTTTCTTAGATTTCCCAAAAAACTGGTGTTGCAGAGTTGGGTTGCTCTTTGATTACAAGATGCAATTTATCCCCACAATTTGATTGGGAAAGATGAAAGACATTTGGATCAATATAATTTTTAAAAAGGATTTATAATTTGTTAAAGAAAAGCATTATCATTTGCAAATTTCAGAAGTTACTCTCATGTGTTTCTTACCTGTGAAAAGTCTGTACCCAGAGAGGTAATACCATTTGGATTTTACCTACTACATGCTCACCATTAATTCACAACACATCACTTATTTATAATAGCAGCTTCACTAATAATATTGATCTTATTTACAAAAATATAAAACTTTATTTTAAAAAATATTTTCAACAGGAAGTACTGAGTTTCCGTCATAAAAAATGTAAAAAACATTAGTAAAATAACTTTTAGATTGTAAAGTTATAAGTAAACTTATTCCACAACACAAAAAGATTTGAACATGTTGGTATTCAATTAACATGGAAATAAAAAGTTCATTTTTCTGGTATTCTTTATATGGATTAGTTGCACTTTTTTATTTTGCATCATTTTCTGGTGAAGGTGGAAGCTGAGTCATGTTATTCCAATTAATCTCCGTGAAATCTATTACTATTTGTGGATTCTTAGGAATGTATTGCCTGCAACAAAATTATATTTTTGAGCTGTATATAATGAAACAATACATCTTATAATTATATCAATGCAATTGGCATATTATAAGATATAGCTCGATTGCTGTATTTCTAACAAGGGATGTGTTTTAGTTGGACCAGACAAATTTCAATGAAACTTCATAAAATTATTAAGTCATCTTGAATTAAATGTTATGATAATTTTGCCACAAAACATATACATATTAAAAAATAATTTGGTTGTGGCCAATTTTAATGCAACTTGATCTGTCACCAGCTCTGCTCAGCCTGGCCACTAGAACTTCAAATACCTGGGGCTACAACACAGTTTGTACTACTGATAAGAATATGAAAAAGCACAAGACGAGTAATAGTAAACAAGAAACCATAGTGCTGAAAAAGATTTTATTTATAGCACTTTTATATATCAATGATCTGAAACTTATAGCGTGAGAGCATTTGAAACTGAACAGTTTAACTTTTATTTTAAACAATATAGAAGTATTGCAATTACACTGTTTTAAAGAATTTATGTCTATAATTTCAGTTCTTTTCCCTCCTGAAGTCCTATATCCATATTTCTGTATAATAGCTCTGTAAGTTATTCAGATTTTAGGGTATTTCTATGGAGATAATGCATAACTTTTGGAAGTTCCATTTGTTTTGCCTGACATTTTATTTTTGCATTCTTCACTTTCAACTACATTAGTAATACTAGAGCCTGGATTTTAATGACCTTAAAATACTTTAAAAAATACGACTTTGTGACCTTAAAATTAACTAATAATTATTAAAAAAAAGATTTAACGTTATTTTGATCTTTGTACTCCCATCATTTCTTGCTCATTACAGCATTGCATTAAGATATAAACATCTTATATTTTCAGTTGTGAAAGCAATTATCAGCTAGAAGATTCTTGAAAATTGTATATTTACTGGACTTGTATTACTGCACTATCCAAGAAGCTTCTGCTGCATTTTTCTTAAAGATCTCTCATATATCTACTCACATGCTTGCCAAGGTGAATCTCTTGTGTACTAAAATGTTACAGTTACCTTCATTTCAAAACACAATGTTGCTCTACTTGAAAACAAACTGTTTTAATTCCCTGGAGGTAATTATTTTTATTTTCTACATGTTTAGCACTGACTGAAACACAGCCTGTGAATGATTGAATTGCAGATGCAGGATGGAATGTAAAAGAATTGTAGCATTAAACAATGACAAAAGGATCATACATAATCTCTAATGCATTATAATCATTATACAGTGCTAATAATTCTTGCATGTACATCTTATTTCCATAAAGCACAATTTTATAAGCATGCCTCATGTTTTACTATGGTTTTCCATGTGCTATAAGGCTATCAGATCACATCATTCTAAATGAAGTTGTAATAAGTTTTAATATTGTAATAATGATTACTTTCTCAGACCCTGAGAACTGGTAGCATTTCCCTTTAAAAGCTTATCTATCTCAAGGTATCACAAATTACCAACCTTCCTGCAACAAAATATTCTATCAGGTTACTACAACATAAATGTCCCAATCTTTACTAACTAATGAGGAACAGGAATTATAAAAATGTAGTTATGTTGTAGCTTATGCCTGTCCTGAAGTTCACTTATGCCAAGAATGATCAAATGTACACAATAACATAACTATGAAATAAACTACTTTTACAAAAGTTTTGTATGCCTGTTTTTATTTCTATTACACCCATCCTGCATTTATACTTAAGCAGAACCTTGCATCCTTACATTCTATATTCCTTTATGAAAGTTATTTGCATGTTGAATGGTTTTCCAATGGTGTATTTACTCTAATGAATATGCACTTTACAACTATTGTAAAAACTAAAAATAAAAGGGGAAAAATGAAATGCATTTCTCTCACCAGTACTTAATTCCTGCTGAGTCAAACATTCTTTTGGCAGCTATTGTTTGAACTTTATGAGAATGTTTATCAGACATATACACAATCTCCTTTATTCCCGATTGTATTATAATTTTTGCACATTCATTGCAAGGAAACAGTGCAACGTACATTGTACAGTTCCTTACATCAGCTGAATTTTTGTTCAAGATTGCATTCATTTCAGCATGGCACACTGAAAAACATAAAAATTAAATGCTATTTTCATTATGAGCTACAGTTCACTATGTACAAACAATAAAATAAAATGATAGATAAAAGTAAGATATAAACTAAGAACTATGGTGGTTCGAAAAGTTCTCAGCCTGACACGAGATGGAGCTGAAAAAGTACCAAATAGCAAAGATAGCTCTGAAGCATGACCTTTTAGATAGCATGCATTTTTATACACATGCTTTCATTTGTTTGATTGTCATAGTAAGCATAGTAACAAATTGAGAGTTTTTCAGCATAATGAACAAAATCAAATGTCGAGCAGCAATAAAATACTTTGTTTTAAAAGGCAACCAAGATTTAAAAGAAAAAAAAAAAAAGAAAAGGAATTTGATTCCACTTTGAAAGACCCTTCATCATAATTTTCTATGGTACAGAAATGGGCTGCTGAATTTAAAGGTGGTCGTTCTTCCATATTTTATGAAGAACAATCAGGACGTCCAATCACCGCAATGACTGAAGAAATGTCGCAACAATCCACAATGCCGTGTTAAAGTATAGACGAATTAAGGTGCGTGAGATTGCAAAGATTGCATTGTTTCATGTCTGAAATATTTTGCATGCACATTTGCACATGCAAAAGCTCACAGTGTGATGGCTGCTACATTTGCTAATCATTGATCAGAAGTGCATCCGAACAAACATTTCTCATGAGTGCTTGGACACATTTAGAGGCAACTTGATGGACATTTTGCGATGTTATATTATGGTGAACAAAACATGGATGCACCATCACATGCCAGAGGTGAATCAGCAGTTCAAACAATGGGTTCAAGAGGGTGAAATAGCTCCAAAGAAGGCCAAATGTGTTACTTCAGCAGGAAAGGTGATGGCATCTGTCTTCTGAGGTGATGCTCGAGGGGTGTGGTGTTGGACTAGCTGGAAAAGGGCAAAACCATCAATAGGGAGTATTATGCAGCAGTTGAAGGATGCTATTAAAACCAAATGTCTGTATTTGTTAGAAAAAGGTTCTTTACCAGCAAGACAATGTACCAGCCCACACTTCAGTTTTGATCACAAAGCTGCAAGACCTGCACTTTGAACACTTCTATTGTCATATGCACCATATTCACCAGATGTGATACCCCGTGACTTTTTCTTTTTCCTTCTCAAATTTGCTTATCAGAGACTTACTTCAGATACAGAAATAGTAGCTCAAACAACTTATTTAGCTGAGCTGGAAAAATAACTTTATACTGTAGGTATTAATATATTTGTTCTAGGTGTATAGAGTTAAAAGGAGACTCATCTGCAACAATATTGTCATTAATTTATTACAAAAAGGAATGCAGCCATTCTTGCCAAGACCTCTTAGTTAAATCCATAATAAAAACCAATAGTTACCTTACCTTAAACGCTTATTGATATATAATGCAGCTATTTTTTTATAAGAATAATTCAAATTATCTTAAGTAAAGAAGTGTACAATTACTTTACAAGACAAAGAAATAATGTACATATTTGCAATTATAATTCTGTTAAATTTTCCAAGTCACCTCTACATCGTACAAGTAGAATGGTTAACAAACTACCCATGCAAAATTTAAATGTAACACATTTCAATGTTTTTAAAAGAGTGTTAGGATAATATTTAACTAAGACACATTTTTTTACAATTTAACTGAATTTAATTTTTAATTTTGACAAGTCTATTCTATATTAGTATGTATGATAAAAAGGCAACAAATATATATTTATCTATCATGCATTAATTGGGTGCAGATATATTTCATAACTAATAAAGACCGGAATACTAGCAATAATTCTGCACTTTTGACTACCTAGTAAAGCTAATCATAGGAGTTTTAAAATGGCTAAAGTGTACAAACAATGAAAAGCCTTAGATCAGCATGCCCAGCAAGTTACACTACCAGGCAATGTGAGTGCCCTGTACACCAGCTTAAGGAAAGGAGTGAAAGGTGGTGCCAGCTTGAGGGATGTAAAGGCAGCAGCGCACTGGTATTGTAATAAATTTGTAGTATTAGAGGGAAATGAAAGGTCTTATCATAACAACTTGTTGTTTAAATAGATGTTTATTTTATACAGAATAACAGTATTTTTGGTTCTTGTAAGAGTTGTACACATTTCCTTATATGTTTAAGAATGAATAAACAAAATATTTTAATTTCTTTTCACTGAAATGTCCTGCATTACAGCTACTGATACAAATGTAACAAGGGTTCTTGATTCCCAGACCTAAGTTATGCTTTTTTAGTGCACATTATAGTTTAATTTATTTTTCATTTAATATTTTAATGTACTTGCTACAATTTAATTATTTGATGCTGTACCATGCTATTGCTTTTTTTATATACATAACTGTTACAATTATTTATTTGTTAAAAAAAAACTTCAAGAACGTATTAACTTATCTTACATACAATACATTATTTGATCTTTTTTACTTTAATTAAACACTAACATTATTTTGTATTATATTCCACAGTACCTTCCTCCTTCTACATATTCTTCATAGGAATGTGCATAATTTTCAAACTCCTTTTCACCTACATTACCTATGCAACCTTTATAAATTTTCCTATTAACCCCTTCAATCCCTAAATTCCTCATACATCTTATCCACGTTAACCTTTATCTGCCCAACCAACTCATGCTGCCTACTTACAATTCTCTCTCTTTTCATTCAATTCCCTTTTCATTCTCACCATCAAATCTTCCATTCCTCTCATCCTACCTTCCTTCTCTTCCTTATCCTTTATTGCCATATTCCACTCCATACTCAAATTTCTCACTTTCCCCTCGCACTCCTTATCTTATTCTTCTTCAAATTCACACTGTTCTTATATCTCTCACTAGCCTTCCTTGTACTGTTCACCGAAACTCTTTCAGATTCAGTACATTCGGAATTTGTTTTCAAATTACCCTTAACACTCCATTGTGATCCATGCTTCACTCTCCCCTCATCTTCCTAGCCCCAGCTCCAAATTCATTTACAATTCTCACATTCACCAAAAATGTACACAAAATTATCAGAAAAATAACTATTAATTTCAATCATTACACTATATGCTACTACCAATTCACAATCATCTTTCGTCATCTTCCAATTCAAATCCAATCCCTTCTGCAAATACATTGCTTCCATCATCATACCACAATCAACATCCACTCATATGCACATTACCACCTGCATATATCACTACTGCAGCACCATAATATTCATTCTTATCCTTCTTCCATCCCTTATCATATTCACCCACCTTGCTCAACACACACGCTTCTAGACATTCAATTTAATCCATTTCCAAATTACCATAATAATCCGGGCCGCCCTCCCCTCTCACATCTCATTACATCTCAACAAACACATTCCTAATGCCATTCATATTAATTATTGTCATACCTACATCATACACCCTGCTTATACCTACATGAACAATTTAACAATTCATTACCCTTAGCACATTATTCAACATCCCTGTCACATTATCATCCCTAAACTCGCATCTATCAAAACTAACGCAATTATCCTTACCGCCTCGCACCCTTGCAATTATCAACATTTACAACAAATTTATCTATACAAATAGCCATCCCACTCCCATCCATCCCCTAACTTAGTATACCAATCAGCCTTAACCAATCACCACATGTTTTATTTCATCCAACCATATCACTGTTTTTCATCATATTCACCAATCACTACACTCCTTATTTTTAGTAATAACAGCACAACACGTCACTCCCCTTCCAACTTTTTACTCCTTATATTGCATTGGTTACCTCAGTAGCTCCTGAAGCCTAACTACATACACCTCCATCAGATAAGCGACTACACAACTTTTCACTTCATTCTAGAAAATGTGAGCCCCGAAGCATGCAAACAAATACAAAAAGGCATTTATGCCCCTAGCGGATGACCTTGTTAGAGTGACTTCATCAATCACATGCCCCAGGACTCATACTACTCCATTGGAAGTTAACTCCCATTAAAAGCCTGTATTAGTGCATTTCAGTGGCACAATATGCATTAAATCTTCTTTGATATTCATATCTTCCTTCATGTTTTTTAAGAAAATAGCAAGCTGAGCCATATCGAGTTAGTGTAAGCTTTTGTTGACCAACAGAGAAATTGATTGATAGCAAAGATTTTCAGCAATATCTTGATCTCAATTTTTAACAGTGTTCCAAAATAAGTTAACTGCTTCCAATTGTTAAATCTGAATAGGAAATAATTCTTAAGCTGCAACCAATATACACTGTTTAGCAAAATCACAATAGTTGAAAAGTGCAATGTATCCCTGCAATGTGGAAAACGATTTTATATTTGATAAATAATGCTGATTCACTTCATAAAAATGTATCCTTACCACAGCGACAACATATACTCCTGTTATCGTCTTTGTGTGCTCCAAATCATACAACTTACCTTCACTTTCATAATTTAAGTTGATAAAAATTGTATCCTCGCGGCAGTGACAATATACTCTCGTCATTGTCTTCGTGTGCTATGCATCAAACAACTTACCTTCACTTTTATAATTTAAGTTGTTAGGTAATGCCTGCCTTAGATAAACAGCTTATGCTATAAAAAAGGAGAATAAAAAACAACAAAACAATATGCTGTTAAATATTAGCAGTTGACCAAAAACTACTACACATTACTAAGAGAAGTGTTCGGAAATAATTCACAATGGTAGTTTTTGTACCTTATTTATTTATTTAGTAACATGGTTCAATGTACATGGGATCTCTTAATAGATTCCCTACCAACATTAATGAACCATTGACATCTTCAAGGTAACTTCATATGATGTCCCCCCTCCCAAAAAAAAACATTACTACATCAGCACTCATATACAGCTACCTGAATTTCTTCATTGTTGCTGAATTTTTCACCTCGTAGCGAGTTTGTCATGTTGTTGAATAAGGCGTACTCAGATGGAGAGAGTGGGTGTGACACAATGAATCCCAGTGATGCCATGATGCCAACTTTGTGGTCTAGTGATGCTGGTGTGGAGCAGCACATTGTTATGCTGGAGGAACACTCCTGACAGCCACTTCCCCTTTTACTATTGTTGAATACTATGCCTAAGTCATATAAAGAGGTCTTGCAGTACTATTCGCTATTGACAGTCATTCCTTGAGGAAGTCTGTCCATTAGCAGTATGCCTAAAGTGTGTAAAAGATGATAATATGCTTGCGCGCATGAAGCAGCATGAAGTTCCCTGCATGTTTCCACTTACAATGCCTGTGCTAAGAGCAATTGTAACCAATCACTGTTAAAGCAAGCAGAATGATCAGGTTTTCTTCTAAGGCTAGACAGAGTTTAGACTAAGGTGGTCACACAGTATTTTATATCAATCAATAACCAATTTCCTGCTTTAATAGTCAAGATATAATGCATAACTTCAGTTCTGTTGCTTAGTAATTAGACTACTTGTCTTGCACCACACCGGGGATATGGTTGAGACTCACATTTGATTCCAAAATTGAATGTGAAACTTTGTAGACAAAGAATAGGTTTCTTCAGAGTATTTGAGTTTCTCCTATCAACTGCTTCAAATTTCTTTCCTCTCCCTTCTCTATCACTACTAAGAATACCAAAGCGATACTGCCCAATAACCAGTGCATTATTTGAAAATGTATCATGAAGCCATTACATATCTATCTAACATTTAATAATGTTGATTATGTAAATGAGTTGGCAAGTGCATTCATCATATAATCTTCATCATAACATTTATCAAACTATATTCTACTTTATGAAACAAGATCAAAGATGCAACATATGTTGCATAATATATACATACCATAAAGATATTTGCTCTCAATATGTGATTTTGATTCCTTGCTCCATGGAAACTCATCATCACTGCACCCAATAGGCATGCCATTGTAGCCTGTTCCAACTATTTTTTTCTCCTCATTGACAATACATGCTCCAACCTGAGAGCACGGATCCTTGCTCCTTTTAGCAGCAAGGAAAGCAGTTGCCATAAAGTAATCTGTCCATTCCAAATAGTCATCCCTTTTATGGTTTATATCCCTGGAAGAACATGAGAGAATATATAAGATGAAGTTTTTATGGCATTAGTTTGCAATTACAGTTTTATGGGAGATTATCTAACATTAATAAAATTGACACTTCTGATTTTCTATAAAGCCATAACTGTATTTGAGAATATCTTTTAAAATTACAGATAGGTAAGCCATGTTCTTGGTGAAGCTGAGAGTATTTGAAATTTAAGCACAAATGCAGATTTGAAGTAGAAAAGTACTTCAGTCATAGTCACTAATATTTTAAATCTGAAAAAATTACCCATGAAAAACATCTGCAGTAGCATTCCTATATCACTAAATAAAGTACTTTCTGTGCTACTAGTTATTTCTCCTACAAGAGCTCTTTCATTGGTGACAAAAACAAAAGTATTACATTGTTATATGAGGGCTATTTTTTTTTCAACCTTCGATGGGGCATAACAAAAAGACAAATGTGAATCACAAAATTGTTTTGTTACCAAGAGTCAAGTACAGTCACAGTTACTTTTCCACATTGTCATCAAGAAGATTAAGACATTTGTCATATCGATAGGCAAGCTTTCCAGAGAACAAAGTTTTTAATAGTCTAGGTGTTCTGTAACAATTGTGTACAGAGCTGACCTTGAAATGTCTGGAAATTCTAGACAATCACTGATTGTCTAGAATTGTCTGTCTCTCTCGACCCATTTGATCAACTCGATGAACAAGGTCTTCACTAGCGACAGACCTGTATTCTTGTCTACTTTCATCATGGACTACAGTTTGGCTTTCTCTAAATTTCCTACACCATTCATACACAACACCCTCACTCATACAGTTTGCACTATAAACATGGCTCATTTTGCAATGGATTTCTGCTGCACTATTCCCTTCTGCCTGTAGAAACGTGAGTTAAGACAAATTCAAGCTTCAAAAGTGCGACCATTTTTTTGGTCTTACAGGTATACGGGGAAAACGTGATAATTTTATTTTTCTCCATTATTTTCAACAGTAGATTTTTCAAAAAGTTTTACATGCTCATGCTCATGCTCATATGGTATTTAGTTCAAAAAGCAAAAGAAGAAAAGAGCAAATTAAATATGCAAACAAGGAGAGAACACGTGTTGTAAAAAATGTATATGTAGCTAGATACTCACCTCTTTTCTGGTGATGCCTTATTTAAGAACTGAGAATTATTTATTTTTTCATCAATATGTAACTGCTCAATAGACTGTAAATTTTCCATAGTTCAGTGGCATTCTGCAAAATATAATTTATTTAAACAAATAAATGATCATATTTTTCATTTTGCAGCTGTTTACAGTGAGGATGTTACATATTAATTACTACAATGAGGGTAAATTTCTTGCACAATTCACTTACTGTGTACCAGAAAATTCCAATGAATTCTGACCTTCTACCATGGGCTTACTTCCAAAATTCATTTCTCATCCACCAGAGGTTACTACACACAACACGGGACCAACACGAGCATCAGGAAACAGTGGGTCAACAGCTGATGGTGAGAACGTTGGTTCCAGAAACATGTCCTATCCCAAACAGTAAGTGAATTTACCCTCATTGTAGCAATTAACAAATAAATTATCATTGACCAACAAAATTATACAAAAATTTAGTCATGTATTTTAGATTTTGAGATGATGAATAAAAATATCACAATAGAAATGTAGAATGTCTGTGGTTTATGAGAGATCTGCAATAGTTGCTAATGTAGTAATGCAATAGAGCAGTGCTTACATAACACACACATGGATACACATCCATATTTACATCTGGTGTTGCTTTGCCTGCCGCTTGTGTAACTGCTCAGGGTTATCCTTGGTGATTATTGAACAATAATCAGCTATCAAGGAAGTGGATCACTTTCCCAGGTAACTTTCCTCCATTGTTGCCCACACTTATCACTAACATGCTGCAGTTATTTGGGTAAAAACATAGGTGGAAATGGAGCATATGTATCTTAAATGACATATTGCAGTCCAGTTTGTGATATGCAGATATGTTCTCAAACATTTCTTTATAGTTGAAAACATTTTATGATACAGACGAACTACACACTGTTATGCTTCACTTACTTGTGTGTGTAGTTTGACTGTATCATAAAATGTTTTCAATTATATATTGGCTTCATTGTGAATGTTCCAATTAACATTTTTAGTTCTTTATAGTTTTCTTGACTGATGCTTCTGAGAAAGTTAGTTGACACCAGACAAAACATATCCCAAGCTTCTTTTTCAACATCGTGTAGGAAGCTATCAAACTTTTCATCAGTGAATTTGAGGACCCGCAAAAATTCTTTTAATTTTAGCTTTATTTAAAACAAGGAAATTTATCAAGGAAATACTTATAAGCTGGCCCACTCTGGTCCATGACTTTTACTAAGTTCATCAGATTGAGGTTTATTTGGAAAGGCTCTAGCATGATATTGTGCAGTCTACCAATTCACATTTTTTCTGTGACATTAATACACTTCTTTGCAAGTCAGTATCTCATTTTATTGTGCAAATGACTTTGCTTGAGTAGCAACTCACACTTCATATACTCCAGTTTGATTTGTTTTATTTAAGGATGCTCTTTAACATCCCAGGTCATCAGCATCCCATTACGCTGAGGGTGTGAAATGGCCAATCAATTTTGCTCAGGGGCCTCTTTTTTTCAGGCTTGAGCTTGTTTATTGTGCAATAATCCATTTTTAATCAGTAAATTATTAAAATCAGTAGAAGGATCTACGGAATTAGCAACCTGGGAGAAAATCTACATCTACAAATACAAAGACAGTATAATGAACTTCGACATTGTCGGGGATGAAAACATAAACTACAAGTTTATCACACCGCCACCAGAGCAGAATATACATTCCCACAGCTCAACAAATGATCAGACAGTTGAACTTTAGCCTGGCTGAAGATGGGAACTAAATGTTCTCGAAACCGGTTCCATACATTTATGAAAAGTAAGTAAAGCTTTAAGAGTGTGTAGTTCAACTGAATGATACAATGATATCAATTAATATGATTGGCTTCACTGTGCAAGTTCCAATTTACATTTAAGTTGGTAGATTTGTTTTCTCCCCTGTTTTTAACCTTATGTATGCCAACATATACTGCTGAATGATCATTTAATTATTGAAACTTGCAAAGAAGTGTCTTTGATTTCATGGACTTGGATATTTTGCAACAAATGCACAGGAAGCAGCGAAAATTCTCTAGCACTATAAGCAGCAGATACACCCTTAATGCCAAAAACATTTTCTTAAAAACCTCAAAATAAATACTTTCTGACAGGTGCATATGGAAGTAATTTATTATACTTATAACGTTAAAACAAAGCTTGTGTACTCAATGGTTTTTTGTGATAAAATCAGAAACATGTGCAACACTTGCTTAATCCCAAGGTTAGGCTTTAGCCTCAAAGCTAAAGTTAGGTTTAGTTGCCTGATTATACGAATTACTGGAGAACTAAACACTTTAATTTCCATATAAACCAAGGAAAATTTCAAGCAAATGTCTAATTCCCGGCAATTATCTAACTTAAATGCCTCATAATTAAATAAACTAATACTAAACTAGATGATTAGTCTTTAGCAATAATTGGATTTTAAAAGTAATACATTTTATATTTCGGTAATGAAACCACATAATATCAGTATATATTTATTCCATTTTGGAAATATTCACAGGCATATGACAACAAGCAACAAATCCAAAACAGCCACAAGTGTATGGTATTTCCTGTTATGTATAACCCACGTATAACCTAAATTTCGATTCCAAGACCAAAATATTATACCTAGAAGCTACGTAAAAGGAAGGCTATAAGGCCATGTATGTTCTAACTTATATACATAAGTTGGATAATAAAATCACTTTCATTAAATGAATAAAATATGTGTACTATTTTCAAACTTTTTCTAATAAAGTACTTGGTTATAAACAATATTACTCAGTAGAAAATTAAACAGTGAACAAATATTTTTCTCACAGCAACAATATTACAGAACCGCTACAACATGTTCTACATACCAGTGTTTTAATCACTGAGAACTTAATGAAAGGTTTTTAATATATAGTTGCGTTTTTCGGAATTGTCCGCAATAGACGAACTTTTTTGAATTGAAACTTTCCGGAAACTTCAAACATCATGCTGCCAACCTGATCATGCTGAAAAAGCTCCGATTTCAAGTGAAATACCATGAATTTTAGGAAAAATATAATAAAAAGGCAGCTTAAGATGTTTATTGTTTCCCAGATTTATTGTTATATGTCCATCCACTATATTTACTGTTAAATAAAGAGAGTTGGGCTGCTATGAGTGTCACTAGACAGTTCTGATTTAATTTGGCACCTAAGATACCTAACATATGAAAACCGCCAGGCGCCTTATCTGCAAAGCCAATGAGAGCAATGTTCGATTTAAGCAACAGGTTTCCATTCATAGTCTTACTTCCATTTACAAGCTAGTGCTTTTATCAGAACACCAGAGCAGTATTGATAGTCCTGTGGGCGGGTGTTGAAAGCCACAGTAACTAGCTGCACCTACGGCTTTACCTGTGTTATCTACAGGTCTTCGTGAGGTTTAATTTTTTGTTTGTTGTAAAGTCCTTTCGTCCAAATTTAATTAGGCGAGGATTCTGGTGATGTTTCATAGGCTGCATATATGGCCACTCATCCAAGTGATGACCAAGGCATTATTGCCTAACTTTGGTGATCAACCGTCGTTTCGGCATGGTCATCACTTTTCAGGGCAGTCTAATGTCTTTTACATTTATTATCTGCCCAAGATGTCCCTAGGGAGCCTGTAAGAAGGGCGCCGTCTGTTGACCCAGGAGGCGCGTTAGCTGGTTTAGGTGATAGGGGAGGTTTTCATACATCGTCTTTGCCCTCTCTCGAATGAGGTCAACGATGTATGGTACTCCGGATTGTTAATGGAGAATGTGTGACGGAAACATACGGCCTGTATCGTAGATCATCTTAAGCGCCCTGTTCTGGAAGCACTGGATACTGCGGATAGTGGACTTGGACACCACTCCCCAGACCTCGCAGCCGTACAGAATCAGGGGTGGCACGATAGCACGATATATCCGCAGTTTTATATGGATGGGTAGTGTTGGTGATAGGAAAATGGGGTACAACTTGCCTGAGAGCTGCATGACCTAGCTTTATTTTGCCCTTTGCGGGCAGGATGAGAGTGAGTTGCTGGTCCACCAGGACCCTCCAGATAATTCGCGTTTGTGACCCAGGGGATCACTCTGCGTCGCAGCCGGAGAGGCTGCTGGTCATGCGGTAGTTTGGTCTGAGCTAGTAGAAGGGCAGAACTCTTCTCCGGGCTAATGGCCATACGCCATTTCTCACTCCACTTCCCGATAGTTCTCAGCTGTCTTTGAAGCGGCCGATAACAGTATTGAAAATTTCTGTTTTGTGCCAGTATTAGGATATCATCGTGACTCTCGGCTCTGTCGGGAGGTCAGCCATGTAAGCCGCGAAGAGTAGCGGGGGCAGCATATTGCCTCCGGTACTCCAGAGCCAATGGGCCTTTGTGTTGACATTTTCCCCTCCACCTTTACACGAAAGCTGCAGTAGGAAACTAGCTATCGGTGAATATATATCAGTGGTTTCATTATCGAGGTATAAAATGTATTTCTTTTACATTAATGCAATTATTGCCAAGTCTTTAGAGGCGGTGCTTTGCCAGGTTTGCGCTACTTCATTGATTCTCTTTTGGATAAGGGATTATAGTACAGGACCATAGTTTCTTCTCCTGTAACAATGGTTTAAGGAACTTCTCTCCCGTAGCCAAGGCAGAGCTGCAAATATGCCTACCTGACAACAGATGACTCGTTGCTGCTTTTGGACTGAGGAAAGAAGTCTAGGCACCCATCTTGCACTAACCTTATTCATGTTTTTAAATGTTCATGAATAATTCAAAAGACTGTTGCTTTAGAAAGGCCCAACCTTGTTGCTATTTCTGTAACTTTGAACCGCCGGTCTTGAATAATTTCTCCTTCCACAAGAGCGATGTTTTCAGGAGTGAGCCCCTGCAAGAACCGACCTGCACGCTCTTAGTCTTCAATGCTTTCTCGATCCATTCGAAAAAGTTTGGCCCATTCTTTTACGGTAGAATATGAGGGGGTTGCTTCCCCATATACACCATCCAATCACTTTAATTACACTTGGAGTAAGCCCTTCTTTTGTGAAGCACTTAACAACAGCTCGATGCTCCATTTTGAACATGTCACAGTCTTCTACACATAGCCTTCTTTATGCAACTATATCTCAACAAATGAACACAGCGTAGCGGAAGTTACAGCTGCAAGTATTTACTTAACAGATAAGGTATGGCGCCAGATAAGAATTTTTAAGGCAATATCCCTTATCGGCGAGGCCGCAAACTTATGGACCTATCCTCGTATGTTGTAAACCTGTTATTATATTTTGTAATTAATAGTGTAGATATTAAGTATATATGCATTCTAAGGTATTACTTTAAGACATGAATTATGCTTCTTTAGAATAAGAATTTCTCTGGTGTGACTACTTACGGAAGGCCAAGTTAAGATGGGAGTGCTAACGAGATAAAGTACTTTTCAACAAGGAAGGGTAAACACAAGAGACAATTTTATGTCGCTTCTTGAATGTCCTAACGTTTGTGAGGGTCAGTTGGAATCTGGGTCATTGTATGTGCTAGGGGGGTGAATTCGCTCGCCGTTTTAGGCAGTTGGTTTTAAACTAGTCGATTATAGAGACAGGTTTAAAATTTCTGAAGTGCAGCCGAGATGTGCGCTTGCATGTTGGAACGATAATTAATGTGTGGCGGAGGGGGGAGGACTATTAATTAGTTACCGCCACTGGTGGTCAAGGTCGTTGAGGCGCGGACTAGTGAGCTGGAGGTCTGGGGTTTGATTCCCACCAGGATAGTTCTCCTGACTTTTTTTTTTTTAAGGTTAAGGAAAATATTGAGAAAATCGCCGAGATGCATCGAACCCAGGCAACCAGTGTGGTCAGACGCGCAGAGTTTTCAGGTAGAGAATAATACCAGGCGATGGCTAGGGAGGGAGCGGTCATCCAAGGGCAGATGCACAATCTGGTGGAAACGGACCAACGGAGTATTGGAGCTACTACACCACCGAGGTAAGCACTCCGAGGGCGAAGAAGAACATTATCAACAACAGCACCGGTGCGATCCCGAGGACCAACATTGGCACGCCAGTCTTCAATACCAGGGGTGAAAAGGATTCGAATAACGTCAGTCTAAATGCGTGTGTCTGGAATATAGAAGAGGTGCAGAAAAAGTTGGCGGCCGACAGGTTGTAAATTGTAAAAAGATTTGACATTATTGCCCTAATTGAAAAGTGGTTGAAGGCCGGTGAGTGATAAAATTAGAACGCGAATTAAAGGACACGAGAAGACAAAAGAGCGATATCCGGCTAGAGCGGTCATGTTTTATAAACACAAATTACAAAATGCCATAAAATGGTAAACGACAACTTGAAAGGAGCAATGTGTATACTGTAATATAGAGAATACTAATTTACATTTACATGTATTATCGTTGAATTGCCAGCAACTTCATTCCAATATGCTGACCCTGGCCTATTTACAAACTTAGTAGTAGTAATATATGAAATACAGGAGCGATTTTCACGGGCAGACTTGATAATCATGGGAGACTTTAATGCGGGGATTGAGAAGCAAATCATGACAATAGGAAAGGACAGCTATGAAACTAGAAAACCAGCATGTTGCAGGATGGATTGTGACAGTAGACGATCAGGAAATACTCATTATGTCATACTTTCAATTTCGAATTTCTTAACGGGAAATACGGAGTGGATAATGAAGGTGAACTGACATTTATGTAATTTGCTCTCAAGATGTCATACCATATGTTGCAGGTATTGAAGCTGTTAATAGAACTGAATAGTAATATTTTCCGCCACATTTGAAGTTAGGACTTGTAAAGGAGCAAACAGGGTAGGGGGTGCAGGAGATCATTCGGAGTCAAGGGGTTTCCGCTTCTGAGATATCGATGAAAAGAGAAAGAGAAGGTAGGCATAATTACATAATTAACGAATGTACTGAAGAGAGTAGCCTGTGACAGGCTGTTGCGTGTAAAAAAAAAAAAAAAAATATGAATCCAGGAGAGGAATGCGAGAGGCATGCGTTAGAAATTGGAGAAATGGTGCATATCATGGAAACAGCATGTAACAAATTGTTTACTGACAGATGTTATGTTGACCATTCGTCACTAGCTGTTGTTCAGCCGCTTTATAAAGGAAAATGGAAAGTCAATATTCCGCGCAATTATAGAGGCATATCGCTGCCTTTGGTACCGGCAAAAGTGTACTGCAGACTTCTGTATGTGCGCATGTGTTCATGGTTAAAGCTATTTATCAAAATGGCATTATTTCAAGCTGGTTTTATGGAAGGCAAATCAACCGTAGATGCCTTTTTTTTTTTTTTTTTTTTTGTATATATACTGGATACCGCTATAAATAACCGTTTGAAAAGGAAAAGAGGAAAGCTATATTGTGCCTTTGTTGGTTTTAAAATGACATTTGACACTGTGGGAATATGTGATTTGTTTTGTTTACTTACGGACGCTCTTTAACATCATAGGTTATCAGCGTCCCATTCTATACAGGATGTGAAACGGCCGACAAATTTTGCTCAGAGGCCTCTTCTTCCAAGCTTGAGGTTCCTTTTTGTGCCGTAAATGTACTTCACGGGACCCACGGCTTTACTTCCCTTCCGAAGGAAGCCATACTTAGGATTTTTACGCCCGAAAAAATCCATCGATCCTGGTCGGGTTTGAACTCGCGATCTTGAGTTTAGAAGGCAAGTATGGCTACCACTACACCACCATGACCGACCAGTGTGGGGAGAAGTGCATTATTGGAGAAGCAATGGGTAAGGGTATTTTGAGCAAAATGATTCGGACTTAATGGTAATATACACAAATAGATTCCGCATCATGTTAGACCAAAATTCTATATCTGAGAGTCGGGGAACGTCAAGGGCAGTTAGGCTATTTTGACTCATCTATTGTTTAATTTATTTTTGATGACATCATCGATACGTTGGTCTCTGAGGAGATGGACACTCCAGAAATGAACAACACTAACTTGCTAGTTCCGATTATTTACTAATCTGCTCATTAACTGTTGAGGATTTACATAGAGGACTCCACAAGTGTCCTCTCATGGGGACACATGGGGAATGATCATGAAAGTCAACAAAATTAAAACTATCACTTTTAAAATTGGATCAGTTTGCTATAAGGATGAGAAATGGAAATAACAAGATAATGAATTAGAGACTTTAAATATTTGCATTATCTAGGTGTGACTCTTAGAATGAATGGAAGATGAATTAAACACAGAGACACAATGCCATATAATACTACTACTACTACTACTACTACTACTACTACTACTACTACTACTACTACTACTACTACTACTACTACTACTACTACTACTAATAATAATAATAATAATAATAATAATAATAATAAGTTGAACTTTTACAAATAATACACATTAAAGGACCCATCATTCCACATATTAGCTATTTATTTTATGTTTGCAGGCGGCCGAGGAAGGAATTGTCGTTTACAGCCGAATATTGCCGACAATGCACGTTACCGAGCTGGGTTGATATAAGTGAGGAAGAAGGTTTCTATCTGTTTAACTTGAGCTGTAACTGGTGGTATCTTTATTCTCTTTATGTTCATTAACAATACAATCTGTCAAAGCTATCTATTTCATACACCTCTGCTATTGTCACGTTAGTTTTTGTGCAAGTAATCTGTATTTGTGCTGGTATGTGCCTTCTGCCAACATGCCTACACGACCAAGCAGCGTTATGTTATGTTATGGTTTGCTACGAGTAAGGGTGGTGGGGAAGGAACCAATAGGAACGGACATAAACAGTTTGCAGCGCTCCCACCAGAATCTTCAAACTTACATGAACAAGTAAGTAAAGTAATAGTATGAGTAGAATTTCATTCGAATATATTAGGTTTCTCAATGTGTGTTCATTTGTGGTGAAAGTGGAATCCTGAAAAGGATTACGATAACGTAAAGATCTATTTCCTGTACTGTTTACATGAAAGGAAAGAAGTAACATTTTCGACCTAGTATGAAACAAAAGAAGTTCCCTACAAAGCATTATTATTCGGTTCCTTGCAAATACACTGAAGAACCATCTCTCTTTCTCTCTCTCATTTTGATATATTGACTCATCTAATTTTATAATAATTTATTCAAGTTCATAACTAGAGCTTGCATGTTATGTATATGTGAATTACTTTAAAAAAGCATACGAAAAAGTAGTTCCCCACAAAGCACTACTTCCACATTCCGACAAATTCCTCTTTTTAGCGAATTCCGAAGGAATGAAGCTATTGCAACCGTACCCGCAAAACCTCGTATACACACACACACACACACACACACACACACATATATATATGTGTGTGTGTGTGTATTGTTATCAACAAAACTCGGCACATAGCCATCAATTAACAAACGGTTCGTCGAGTTCGTTAACCAGCAAAATTGAACCATTGGGGGTGGGTGTTAACATAAAGTGAACATGTAAAAAGAAAAAAATACTCTGGGGGCCGCAGTTTTTACTGTACCTCAACGAAACTGTGTGAAAATCTTTAAAATAATTTGAAAAAATAGTTTTCGAAAATCAGTGTAATCAGACAATTAGGTGAGGGGTCTACCTGAAACTCAAATTTTAAAAATCGTTCTACTGGCATTTATATATGATTTTTAGCAACGAAACTCCCTATGTACCATTTAAATAGAATATTAAAAATCATTTTTGAAAATCAGAGAAATCGGGGGATTAAGATGGGGGTTGACTGCACCCCAAAATTTAAAAATAACTTGTGTCATTAATATGTTCTCTTTTTTTTTCGGAACGAAACTCCGTATATGCCATTTAAATATATTAAGAAAAATGTTTTCAAAAAATCAGGCAAATCCGGTCATTAGGAGCAGGGGACATTATCTGAAACTAAAATTTTAAAAATCGCTCTAGCAGTACCCATAATCGTTTTTTCACAATAAAACTCAGTATATACCATTTAAATCAAATAAAAAATTAGTTTTTGAAAATTATCAGAATATTGGGGCTTAAGCCCAAATTTAAAAGTTTCTGTAACGGCCGCAAATTTTAATTTTTTTTAAAAAAAACTATATATAATTCATAAAAAGCACTCAGAATGCAATATAAAAAGTTCACACCAAAAACGCAAAATTGAACACTAAAACCACGCGAACTTCGAGCTTGGCTCTTGGTCACGTGCTGAGTATGAACTGAACAGTTGCAAAAAGTTGCAGGTTTAAAAATGCCCGCACAGTATAATTTTATCTCTCAGTGTCATATATTTCTTTCAAATAATAGAACACGATTGCTCAATTGTGAAGGACAAAAAATCTTATTACTGCTGATATATTTACTTCATAATTATCACTTCTTAAACGCAAGCTTGGGGTTAAAAAAGGTCAAGGGTAGTAAAAATAAATTCTAACACGTGTAAAGGTGAAAAGCATGTTGCAACATTTATACGCCTGAAAGGTCTTCATATCAGAGACTCCCAATGTAACAAGAACGGCTTTAAATGTATAGTATTTGGTTATAATAAGAAAATGAGTAAATATCTAAGCATTCTATTGAACTGCGGAACGGAAGAAATTAAATAACTACATATTCTTTTTGAAAGATTTGGCTTTATATGTTTTTTAGATGATATTAAAATACAACTGATTAGAGGGGAAATATATAATTCAATTTTAATACATTAAAACAGTATTATTTGTATTATAAAATAATAAAATGGAAAAATGTCATATATCTCTTAAAAGAAACACGATTTTCTGTTACTGATTGACCAACAGAAATATTTAAGATATTTTCCTGAAATTAGATACTAAGTAAGACATTTTAGGAATGTATGAGTAATTGTAAAACAGAAATGTTCATGTATGTGTAACAATTAAATAAGTACTAAGTTTGAAACTTAGTGCTGTTTGTTAAGTTTTGCAGTTTAGAATTTAGAAACAAAACGTCTAAGCTCCTTGTATGCCAAATCGGGTTGAAACTTTTGGACAAGGAGATTACAAGAATCTACATGTGTTACATCCAGCCGGCTCATGAGAAAGGACTAGTGGTTTTTTAACATTTGCAGCTTTTTTCTTTCTCTTTCATTAAAAATGCTAACCACACAGTCATACAGACTAAAGACTATTACAACTATTCACGTTTTATCATCTTGATTTTTACTGTATCTTGTTCCTGAATCTTTTCAAACGTTAAGAACAAAGTGAACATGTATAACATGGCCTTGTATGAAGGTAAACTACGTTCCATATCTGCTGAAGCAAGAGCTGCATACTTAAAGGAGTTCACATTATTCATGTCAAACTCCGCACTGAGATAGTACAGTTCTCATGTAAAAAAAATCAGCTGTTAACAGAGTACTGAATTCATGGCTTTATACAGCATATGTATATAATATTTCATTTTACCAATGTTTTTCTTATTTTATCTTACCGAGCGGGGTGATTCAGCCGGTAACACTTGAGACTCACATACGGGAGATCCCGGGTTCGTCTGACTGTGGCTTTTTTCGTATTTATTCACGTATTTTCAGTTCTCTAATTTCAGTCTGTTGGTTCTATTACAGGATCTGAATATATTTTGCTTTGAAGTTTTCAAACTTTTATTATTTTTGATGTAAGGGCGAGGTGGGCTGGCGCGGTGTGATGGTGGTTTGCACTTTGGAAAGATTTCTGCCCCGACATCTGGAATGGAGGTAGGCCTTCTGAGGAGCTCGAACAACTCCACCGGCGTTGGGGTGATATCAGGAAACATGTTAGGGACCCCATCTGCGTCTGCGCAGTCACCACCCGTAGAACCTGGCCGCCCGCTGTCTTCTTCACCTCATCCCTTTCTCCAGAATGTGCCCTCATTGGGATTAAGGTTCAAGGTATTCTCCTCCGTCCCGAACCATCCATTTATCCTATTTTATCTCACATTTTATTCTCTTTAATATAAATAATTTATTGTTGACTTTTGATTAATTCATTCCATACTTCTCTATAGCTTCAATATAAACAGAAATATGCACAAATTTTGATCTAGTACGACCATATTTAAACTGTTTTAAATAATTATATCATATCAGCATTTGGAAAATAGTATTCAAGCCTCATCAATGATATCCCCACGGCGTTAGGAAGAGACGCTTCAGATTATTCATTCCTACGAGAAACAGCGTTCACAAATACTTTCTTTGGCTTTCCCAATCAATTTGTCATCTTTTGGAAACTGATGTCTCCAATACGTCTACAATTCTATGACAGAACATGAGGGAGACATTTC
This sequence comes from Metallyticus violacea, assembly GCA_030762175.1. NCBI lineage: Eukaryota > Metazoa > Arthropoda > Insecta > Mantodea > Metallyticidae > Metallyticus > Metallyticus violacea. The sequence goes on along the minus strand of CM060838.1, from coordinate 18,858,470 downwards.
TTACGATACTCTTTTTTTCATGCTGTTTTCAGCTACGTTTTTGATTTTAACATACAATAGTGAGAAGAACTTTAGTAGCCTATATACAGAGGGTGCCAAAATGTATACATACTTCAAGCAAATAAAAAACTATGTTAACATAACAACACTGAATTCACACAAACAGAAAATGATGAGCACTAATCATTTTAGATTTTTACAGTTATAACAGTTCTCAAAATGCCCACCATCGGCATCGATACACTTCTGAGTACGTTGAATTACTGATTGTGCAACGTTTGCGAAAGTATCCTCAGTGATTGCAGCACATACCGTTTCAGTTTCTTCCCGAAGTGCTGTCAGTGTAGCTGGTTTTCTACGGTATACAACATCCTTAAGAGTTCCGCATAGGTAGAATTCCAACGGCGGTTCTGTTGGTACACACGTCTCCATTGCCTTTGAACTTCAAAAACATTCTCGGTTTTCCAGTGCCCTTCAAATTGCTTTCCGCTGTTCAAACGATAATCCTGGCTTCATTTTACTGTAGCAACGCTAGCATAACACAATGTGAGTCATATCTGTTTACAGAACATAATACGATAATCTTGGCTTCAATTGTTCATTGTTGATTTACCTGTCATGTAGCAGCTATCATAATGTATGTGAGTCACATCTGTTTACAGAACATCATATTACACATTACTGCTGTTTTTAGATCAACTTTGAAATATATTAAATAAATATCTACTGTGAAGACACCCTCGATATTTTTCACCTAATAAGACCAATTAGGCATTTCCGAATCCCTTTTTTCCTCTCTTTTTTATGATCATAGAACTGCGATCACGGTAACTATTGTATTGTAAAAAGACTTTGTAGTCTAAAATACTCCTTTTTACAATAAGAACTGAAGAAAAACACCTACAATTTTTTTTAAATAGTGTTTAATGCCCGTTTCTGCTGCTGAGGCACCAAAGCCGGTGAACACTGATGATGCATGACATGAAATGATATATGGAAAAGGGTTTGCTTTTTTTTTTTTAAGCAAGGAAACGTACCAGGCTAATTTTAGTGTACCTCCCCCGACATACCATTTATGAGGACTGAGGAAAACCTAGAAAAAACCTCAGTCCGGGAGAACGGTCCTGGCAGGATTCTGCGTCTTAACGTATCTTACAAATCTAATTTAGCAGGTTAACTAAAATGCAAATCAAGCATGGATTCACCATATGGGAAGGACAACTGCTAGGCTGTATCACGGCTGTAGTTTGTCTAGATCTACACCTTCAACAACTACACTGATCACACGAGCCTCAAAGGTATCTGTCATTTCATCAATAGAAATACATACCTACTATTTCAGATTTTAAATTTATATCTCATTCATCAGTGGACCTCATTACATAGTATTTATGTTTAATAGAGGATGGGAAAATAGGCTTCCTAATAATCTTACTAAAAGACAGATTAACTTCACATTAGTTTACTCAGACGTTGTTAAGCTTTAAATATATTCATAAAAATGTTTGCTTGGACAGTTCCTGCTTTGACATTTCTAAGGTTTTACTTTCATAAGAGAGTGTATAGTCTTTTGACATTACATGCCTCGTGAGCAGCACATTTTGGGAAGAGCTTTGTCATTAATAACAAAGAGCGTACTTTCACCCTAATAAGAAACACCATACGGTAGCTGAGGATACTAGGGATTGGGTTCGAGAACGGCCTTGATGGCACAGTAGTAAAAATTAATTAAACACAATTATATATGGTTACAATAACCTTCCCGGTCTTGGAAAGTCACGACTTCAAGGGCAAGAGTGACACGCGACGTCGCAAATCACATCTTTCCTCTATAGTCATGAAATCATAGCACTGGACATACACTGTGCACTTGCGCATTCGGGACAGAAAATTCACTAGTTTGTCTCTAATCAAATTCTCACTAACATCATTAATTTGTACATGCTAATCTCCCATCCTGGGTCCAACGTTATAAATTAATTCTGCATTTTTAAAAATACACCTCAGAATTCTACAAAAATTATGATTAGTATGTCACCCATCTGAACGCACCAAATTCTCCATCATTCTGCACATTTGTCTACCCGTGATTGATCTAAATTAAAATATTGAATTTCCCTTATTACCTAGATACTCGGGGGTTTTATGGTATCGCAAATGGAAAGTAAAATGTTTGGTTTCTCGATGTTTACGTTTATTCCTCCAGTGAAAATTCAGCTATCGCAGCAATTTATAAACAGTCTGGATAGCCCAAGAACAAATCTAGTTTTTATTTTTTGATACAACCGGCAAATAGTTTTTACCAAATTGTGAAGCGGTCGCCAATTATGAAGCGATTTAGTTACTGATCGCCATATTTTGTAGCGGTGTATCATTAATTGACTATCTATTGTTTTGGAGTTGTTGCCTATGAAAACAATATCTCACGGTTTTGTTCCGCTAATTTGTGACTCGTGCTAGACTTTTACAGTTGCTCAAAATGCCCACCATCTGCGTCGATACACTTCTGAGTATGTTGGATTACTGATTGAGAAAGTGTTCTCAGCGATTGCTGCACATGCCGTTTCAATTTCTTCCCGAAGTGCTGCCAGTGTAGCTGGTTTTCTACGGTATACAACATCCTTAAGAGTTCCGCATAGGCAGAAGTCCAACGGAGTTAGATCCGGAGAACGTGGTGGAAACTCAATCAGATCTCTTCGTCCTATCCAGTGCCTGAATAATGCCTAGGCGTAAAGCAGATACTTTTTCTGAGGCAATTTAATTTTACTTTTGAACCCATGTTTAGCATTCGTTTTGCTTAATTAAATTACCGGAATATTATCACTACTCTATTATAGAAGATAGCATGTTAATTTTTAGCAATGCAAGCACTATCAAAAACTAACCCAACACTTCTCACCCCATGGTTGGAGGACAGTAGATAGGGAACTTCTACAGGTATAATGCCTATTGTTTTGTAGAATTCAATGAATTTCGCCGTTATTGATGGATTGATACTGTGTCCCTTTAATGACTGCTTCTTTATTCATGGATGGCAAACTCTCCAGAAACAATAACGCCAGGGTGATAAGAAATAATTATGGGTATTTGCAAAAGAGCAATTGCTCGGTCTTTAAAACTCACAATTATCTGCATTGATTTGATTGATTGATTGATTGATTTATTTATTTATGGACGCTCATTAACATCTCAGGTCATCAGCGTCCCATTCAACTCAGGGCGTGAAACGGCCGACAAATTTTGCTCAGAGGCCTCTCTTTCAGACTTGAGGTTCTTTTTCGTGCCGTAAATGTACGACACGGGACCCACGGCTTTACTTCCCTTCCGAAGGAAGCCATACTTAGGATTTTTACGCCCGAAAAAATCCATCGGTCCTGGCCGGATTCGAACCGGCAGTTAGGAGGCAAGTATGGTAACCACTACACCCAGGGCCGACAATTAATTATCTGCAGGTCACACAATTCATTTTAACTGCCTTTTTTACCTTTTTACATTCATTTCAAAGAAAAACCTATTATGTACCCAGTACTTGCACTTTTTGCCTTAAAATACTGCCAATTGAAGATCAATGATCATATTTTAAAGACAGTTACGCCCTTTTCCAAGGTGTGAATCACATGAAAAAGCAAGGAAAAAACATTTGTGAATATGGATGCTGCATACTACGTGCATCATGGGAAAAAATGAACGGGAAGTAAATAAACAAAAACAAAAGAGAAATACGTTTTTATTTAAATTTCCTAAGAGTAGGGCACACATATCTGAACGCGCCCTAAAACGGGGCATCTCACTCGTTTGTAAGAGTAACGAGTTAGCCGTATATAATTATATAACCTACAGTTGTTAAATTATAGAAATAATACATTTAAATTTGTCATGAAAATATACTTGTTGCTCTATTAGAGGAGGCAATTTGTTCAAACAGCAGCGCTAAATAGTCGGGTAGCTATAATTCCGATCTTAATTGTTTCGCACTTCTTGTGGGCGAATCGAGTATATAGTAATTTGCCTTTAGTATGCGTTGCCGTTGGTGAACTTGACCACCAAAGAGATATTGGTACATTTAAACAACTTAAAAGCAGCATGCAAAACCGCAAATGCTTTTATTCAACCTACCTTACGCTCCGACGTCTGCGACCTTCACAGCATCAAAACTTGCCGACATTGACCTGTTCTAATTTGTCTTGTAACTGGCGCGAACACACAGCAATAATAAAATATGTAATATAGCAGGTTTCTTCTTTTCCATCCACTGAAAGTTCTATGCTTAAGGAGATGAAACAAGTTTACTGTGGTTTAAATGTAAAATAAATGTTCTACTCCATTTTAGAGTGCAAATGGAATATGTTCAACAAAAATATGCTGTTAAAAGCTCATTCCTCTTTGATTTGTTATATAAGTCAGCTCAATTTGTTTTGTCCTTTGTTCATAAAAGTCATCAGAAATTGCGATTAGAGTATAATGCAAAATGAGGTCCCAAAATCGTTTTTGCTAATGCTATTTCTTATCCATACAACTTTAAAATTACCCTTTCTGCAAATTAATGTGAACAAAGATATTATTTTTTTAAATTATTTCCCAAAATGTCGATGTTAATTTTTACTTAATATGTTTTAGTATTTTATGTGCCCTTCTTGGTCTTAATTACCATGTTCATTCTTTTGGGCATAGAGTATGAGTTTCTCACACCTTTCACTTATTTCTGGGTCATGAAACTACACTTTTATCATAGCACAAATATTTTCTTTGTTGATGCAGTTTATTTTCCTCATCCGTTTCTTGACAATCGCCCAAAGATTCTCTATAAGGTTGAGATCCAGTGAATCTCCAGGCCAGTCCAAACACTGACAACTATTTTCCTCATGAAGTCTTTAAGATGACATTAGGCAAAGTCTTGCTGAAAAATCACCTTTTCAATGTTCAGTTCATCTGCCGATCTCTTCAGTTTTGGGACGGTCTTTTCTCTACAATTGGCATGTACTTGTCGCTGTTCATCATTTCGTGAATAAGAATCAAACATTTAGTGTATGTGAATGCAAAACAGTCCCAAACCATATTTTTTTGTGAAAACTACCGCCTGTTTGACGTGCTTCGGTGAGATTTCCTCTCCATCTTCTCCATGCATGGGAGACGTTCAACCTCTGCACTTCAAAAAGATTTTCATCAGAAAATAGGATTCTTCTCCACTCTTCTTGTGTTCAGTTCTGATATTTTCTAGCCCATGCCAATCTCTTTTTCTTCATAGGACATGTCAATAGCTGTTTTTGGCCAGTCTTCGAGCTTTCCTTACAGCTTCTAGAAACAACATCGATTTTCATCCCTGCAGCGTCCAAATCTTTTTGTAAATCTAAACTGTTCTCTTCTGGATTAATTTTGCTGGTCCCGAATAGATTAATCATAATCTTTCCTGAAAATTTTTCGTTCTCGGCCATGTTATTCTTTCCTTTGAGATGAAATTGAAGCAATTCATTTTGTAACAGCACCCAAACTTACATTACATTAAGCTATTATCTGTCTCTGAGTCATATTATTATATTCATGGAGGGTTATGACCTTACTTCTCTTTTTAGGTGTGATATCCATTATAAATAAAAATGTACTTGCTAAATAAAATGTTAAAACAATAGAAACAAGCAAATTGCATAACCTCTAGTACAAACTATAAAAGCAACAACCGCAATTAATTATCTAAACAATGGATAGCAATAATGCGATGTATAATTGGAGGGAAACAGTTATTAGCATAACTTATAAAACTAATTTTACCTGCTTGTTCACATGAATTCCTTCAAGACTGTATACACAATAAATCAATAACAATAAGATATAATTAATAAACAAAAGCTGTACAGCGCAATTTTACCATTTACAGTTAACAGCTACTCAGCCCTCCAATGTATATATTCGAAATGCTGCATCTTTTGTTTATCAGTTGTTATTTATTATTATATGAGAACATCTTGTTTATCTTTACAGCTTATTTTGTAACTATGGGTCCTTTCACTTTTCATTTCAATAAACTTTTTTCAAACTTCCCAGTTCCATATATATTCATAATATGCATATATAGGTTGACATCCTTTATAAAAGATATATTTTCTATCTTTTCATTAATATTATACTCACATTTTTTTGATTATTGTGTTAGAACAATAATTTTATCTCTGCGAAAATGGAAGGTAGAACTGAAATCACAAACAAATATTCATAAAATTAATATAAATCCAGCAATTATAGAGAAAAAAACTTTCTTGAAAGTTTTATAATAACAAATATTAAAAAATATTCCTCTAACACTCGGAACAACAATAATTTCTACAAAACAGTGCTGTACAGGACGTCATTTCAAAACTTTCTAGTCTGAATATCTGTTTAAAATCAATTTAATTTAAACAAAAAACCTAAATTTTAATATTAGGGGAAAGTTTAGAACCATTACTTATTACATTTTAGGCTTCACGCCCTCACCACCGCCACGGGTGGCCGAAGTTGTTTAGGCGCGGACTCGTGAGCGGTAGGTGTGGGGTTCGAATCCCACCAGGACCGTCCTCCCTTACATGAGTTTTATCCAGGATTTCCTCAGTCCTAATAACTGACAAATGCCGGGGAGGTACCCTAAAATTATGCCTGGAACGTTTCCTTCCTTAAAATATCCTTTCCCAATATATCATTTCATCTCATGTATCATCAGTGTCCATCGCCTGTGGTGCCTCAGTAGTAAAAACGGGCGTTAAACACCATAAAAAAAACCCGCCCTCACTCTCAGTAACCTCCACAAATGACATCCCTACCTTATGACACATACATTTTACAGAGGATGCAATATCATGTATTTGGTTTTCTTGTTGCCTGGAAACATGTATTGTAACTATTGTTGTTTGATTGGACAGAATAAAACTACAAATTTTTTTGGGCGTTTAATAGTTGTATTTTGTTAATACATTCTTTTCTTCTTTTTAAATGGTATATACCCTACAAGAAGGAAGGAAGGAAGTAAGTAAGAAAATTAGCGTTTTTAAATAGGCTGTGATATTTAAAGTTAATAACTGCAACATTATCTAAAGTATACAGTGTTTTCGTTCTAGAACTAACTGATTTATTTTTTATTCTGTACAAATTCAAAAACATTTACAAAATTCAGGTTACAAGGTAATGATAGAAGACAGAATATTTGATAACAATTGAATATCTTCAAAATTTAAGTATTATAATGTATTGGTGCCATTTAAATTTCAAAGTGGGGTGCTAGGTTGAGGGATTGAAACGTAAGATGTAATGAACGTTGGTTTTTAAACTTCCCCTTCAATCCAAGTTGATATGTTTTTTTGAATTTAAATTGAATTTATTTAGGCTGGGAAATTTTGAAACGAAAGCTCTATTTGAGTAATCTTTTAAGTTAAAAATCCTAAGTATGGCTTCCTTCGGAAGGGAAGTAAAGCCGTGGGTCCCGTGTCGTACATTTACGGCACGATAAAGAACCTCAAGCCTGAAGGAGAGGCCTCTGAGCAAAATTTGTCGGCCGTTTCACGCCCTGAGTTGAATGGGACGCTGATGACCTGAGATGTTAAAGAGCGTCCATAAATAAATCATTAAAAAAAAAAAATCTTTTAAGTACAATGATATAAACTATATAATCATTTATATGAGTAATTGGAAAGTACAACTTTTATAGACAAATTTAAGAATGAATTACATAAAACTGTACTAAGCATTCAATAGAAGAATACTCTTAACTACTGAACTACTGAACTGAGAAACTGTCTTTAAACATATAATAAATATTTTCATCTATGCTAAGAATGCTAATGCCTACTTTTAATTTTTTATGATTTTATGCGCCATGCATCGATCTAGCTAATGTTCCTGCAATTAACATAAATGGAGAAAGAATACTGCGAAATGACTGTGGAAGAAGTCACTATAAAAACTGTAATTCTCTATTTGAGCAATTAATGAAATATTTGGTATTTCCGAAAATGAATGGTGCATCTAATGGAGCAAGATCAGGACTTATTGTTGACCTTTGGAGAACCTTGAGTGTACAGGTACATTTTCCGAGTCCCAAGTTTGGCAATTGTATTTGCAATCTCTTCCGAACGACGTCACGCATAGGACTTAAAAAGATTTAACTGCAGACTACGGCGTGCGAAGGACTTAGGAGTATTCCTAATTCAGGACTACCAGATTCTTGGTGTTCTAAGCCTTCCTTCCCCCCCCCCCCCTTTCACTATCGGCCTCTTGGAACTGTTTGTATTATCGACTAATACTGCTTTCATATGATGAGCAATTGTTGTGCTCTCGTCTGAATCGAATTTTTATCAGAATCATTGACTTATGTTCCGCCAGCTATAAAACTGGCGCTTTTTCCTGTACAGTAAACATCTTAAGCAAACACGGAACATTTCTATCCTTACTGTTTATATGCAGATAGATTGATTTTCGTACGGAGATTGTTGTATTTTTCATTGTACTTATTTCGGCAATTACAGAAAATAAAAACGCAAACCCATTTTGTTTAAGTTACTGATAACACTGGGCAACAATGAAAATGTTTCGGGTTTAAAAATAGTGAATTTACATGTATTTCCATCTGCTGAATTAAAAAATCACCATAAAAATGATAGATTAACTCTTGTTTTGAAGATAAAGTGACATTTCATTTTTTAGAGTGAAGATTTTAATTTGGGGGAATTTTTGGGGGGAGTTGGCACACCTGTCAAATAACAAAACACAAATGCTCTTCAGCTCTTTATAAGTCATAAACATAGATACTGTTGCTGTGACTGTGAATTACATGTAGTTTCTACTCAAATTAATGCAAATTTTCTGGTTCGCGAGTGCTTTTTAGTGTAAAATTTGTAAAAATGCCAAGAAAATGTGTAAATATAACTTTTGTTATATTTGTGGTGAAATAATATTTTCCTCACAGAAACGCAATCTGACGCCTCTTGTAAAGACTGCCAAGCCTCTTGTGGACCCAAAAGACGTTCTTCTTCCACCCCTGCATATCAAGCTGGGTTTGATGAAAAACTTTGTCAAAGCTATGAACCGAGAAGGACGGGCCTTTAAGTACATCAGAGAGAAATTTTCGAAATTAAGTGATGCAAAAGTTAAGGAAGGATTTTTGTAGGACCACAAATAAGAGAACTTGTAAAGGATCATGCATTTAACCAAGTTTTGGAGGGGAAAGAAAAGGAAGCTTGGGAAGCCTTCAAGGGTGTTGTTCATGGATTTTTAGGCAATAAAAGAGATGACAACTACAAGCATTTGGTGACAGTGCTCCTGCAAAAATACCGTAACCTTGGATGCAACATGTCCCTTAAGATCCATTTTCTCCACTCCCACCTAGACTTTTTCCCTCCTAGTTATGGAGCTGTTAGTGATGAACATGGGGAGAGATTCCATCAGGACATTTCTGTTATGGAACAAAGATATCAGGGCCGTTGGAATGAAGTAATGCTTGCGGATTACTGTTGGTCTTTGTATAGGGATTCTGCGAACTCCATCACAAGAGGCAAGCTAAAAGACGACGAAGTCAATAGGCCACCACATGATTCTCTTCAGACACGACTATCTGCGAAGTATTTTTCCAGCAATTTAGAACTCTTACCATGTAATCACCAGTTAAAAAAATCAAATGCACTTTCATTGTTGTTAGCATGTAAGCAATTAAAATGTATCCTTTTCTCTCAATCCGTTAATATGTAATACTTCCACCCTGTGTATATCATAGAAACTAGAGCTAATAAAAATTTTTCATTGTCATATTTGTTTTTCTCAACCCAATTAGTAGGAATTGCCTCATGAAGTGCTCGAAACATTCAAAAATTATTTTTTTGTTGCCCAGTGTAATTGATAAAAAACACAGTAAGCTCATAAAACCACGTCAATAATTCTAAGAAACTCTGTATTATTATAGTACATTTAATATGTATATATTATAACTTTTATTACTACCATTATTATTACTAACAACTGATAATTGTTAAATTTTAATTTATTAATTGCTGCATTGTAGAACTATGACGTTTCGAATGTATTTATATTATGATCAATGAAAATACTTTAAATATAATTACAAACACGATTAAACTTAGCTAATATTTATTATTACTTTATCGACCCCATATAATTTATTATTAAAGTTCAATGTAATAATGAATTTTTTTACGTTATTGAAGGACAAAAATTTATAAAATGTCTCAGAAACTAAACGTTCACACTAACTCTTATTATAAGATTTCCATTATTCTCAAAGCAAACGTAACTATAACAAAAGAACTACTGGATTCGAACATTAGAGCATAAGCATTAGTAATGAAAGTGGTAGCAGTAGGCCAAAAATAATGTAAAATTCAAAAACTGTATCATATTTAAACAAAAATAGAAGTCATTGTCAGTCCATAGGTCATCTTTTAAGTTCTGATTAGTAAGGAATTTACTACCAGGGAGCTATGCTTATTATAGAAATATTCATTGTGCTGTCGTTCAATGCTCCTCACCTAGATGATAATGTGAGCGAACAAATTACCTAGCCCCTATGGCAATTAGCAACTTTTTATAATTCTGCATCAGCCCTGCAGCTAATGTAGAGCACTGTAATACCCGGGCGTTATCCTACATATAAAGTAATACTTTAATCATACCGCACATAAAGTCACCGTACATATCAACAGTTAGAAGATATTGGATTTTCAGCACACTCGAAAGTTCACTGATATTAATGGAAGAATACATTTTGTTTAACACGTTTTTCTTTTCAGGGACATCAAGCAAGATATGCGTCATTCCCTCTCTGTTCTTTCGCACAGCTATCAGAGGTATGCATTCGCTTTACAATAACCTTCCTTCATTAACTCCGGAGCAAGTGATCCGCGCTGAGGTTTTCAGTTCTTTGCAGCTCAGCGAAGTTTTCCTTGTATAGCTTTTCTGTCAACGTTTATGCTGCTAAGTGAACTACAAGTAGAATCTAGAGTGCATTGCTTTGGAAACCGCGTCACAGGTTTGTCAATTATATACTAATAAAAATTGAAAAGTTTAAAATAGTGTCTAAAACATTGCCTAATACGCACTAACACGTAACAATCCTATATTATTAGTCATTAATACTGAAACATTCATTCCTCGTACTTGCTCCAAAATTAGACACTGTTCAAATTCAGTACCTGAAGTTCACCTTTGTTTTAAAATATGACTGCATTTTATAAATATCAATGTTAGGCTAGTTCGTATTATCAATTTCTAACTTCTTTGTGTTGCATTTAAACTATTTTAACATGAAAGTTGTAAAATAAAGAGAGAGAAAATTGTAAACTTAATATATTTTGGGATAACCAGACATTCATTGGTATCATAGTTGTTTAATTTCATAATAACAGTCTAACTTGATGATGATGATGATGATGATGATGATGATGATGATTTAGTTTATTTATGGACACTCTTTAACATCTCAGGTCATTAGCGTCCCATTCAATTCAAAGCGTGAAACGGCCGACAACTTTGGTTCAGAAGCCTCTTCTTTCAGGCTTGAGGTTCTTTTTCGTGACGTAAATGTACGACACGTGACCCACGGCTTTACTTCCCTTCCGAAGGAAAGCATACTTAGGATTTTTGCGACTGAAAAAAATCCATCGATCCTGGCCGGGTTTGAACCGGCAATCTTGGCTTTACGAGGCAAGTATGGTAACCCTAAACCACCAGGACCGACTAACTTTGTGATGCTAATATCTTACTCAGTAATTATGAATAGCAGTGTGTTAATCAATATGAGCTAAAATGTTTTTAACGAGATTGAAATGGCTATGGGAATTTAATAAAAATGCCACTTTTACTATATGTGTTTATTTAAAATTTCAAATCTTTCGCAAAAAGGTAAATTTATTATATGAATTGATATATCCGGACATAGCAATTTAATATGATTAAAATATTTATTATGGGCCATAATAGTCTCGGCATCATTTTTCTCATATTTAAAATAATAATTATTAACCTAATTAAAAGGATAACTGCTATATTTAAACTAGCAGGTTACTTTTATAATAATTAAACCAATCCTAGAATTAACAAATATAAAACTAATAGATAAAAATAGTAAAATGATGTTTATAAACGTTACATTATTTTTAATTACTTGTGGAAATTTTGATTAATCAAACTATGTTTTGTTTGTTTGTTTGTTTTTTTTTATTTATTTCTCGGCATTTCATTGTATTACTCTTTCTAAAAAAATTGCCCGTTTAATGTGCACAAATGTCTATTTTTCATTATAAGTGCGAGTTAGTAGATAAATGTGTTTTCACACTGATTAATTCCAAAATAGGCAATTCATAATACCAGACAATGCACATTAATGCTAAAGAAAGTGCAGAACATTTTTATACTAGAGTATCTCATATAACCAACTGCATAAAATAGCCGAAATCTCCGCTATCTGCACTGTATAAAAATATTTTTAGAATGACTTACAACAGTTGACAATAAATACATATTCACACAAATGTCAGCGCCAGAACTACTACTACTACTACTACTACTACTACTACTACTACTACTACTACTACTACTACTACTACTACTACTACTACTACTATTACTACTACTGATGCTGCTAGATACTATTACTACTATTACTACTACTACTATTACTACTACTATTACTAATACTATTACTACTATTACCACAACTACTATTACTACTACTACTACTATTACTACTACTATTACTAATACTATTACTACTATTACCACAACTACTATTACTACTATTACTACTACTACTATTACTAATACTATTACTACTATTACCACAACTACTATTACTACTACTATTACTACTACTATTATTACTACTACTACTAGTATTACTACTACTATTACTACTACTACTGCTACTACTATTACTACTATTACTAATACTATTACTACTACTACTATTACTAATACTATTACCACAACTACTATTACTACTACTACTATTATTACTACTACTAGTATTACTACTATTACTACTACAACAACTACTACTACTAGAACTAGTACTACTACTACTACTACTACTACTACTACTACTATTACTGCTACTACTATTACTACTATTACTAATACTATTACTACTATTACTACTACTACTATTACTAATACTATTACCACAACTACTATTACTACTACTACTATTATTACTACTACTAGTATTACTACTACTATTACTACTACAACAACTAGTACTACAAGAACTAGTACTACTACTACTACTACTACTACTACTACTACTACTACTACTACTGCTACTACTACTACTACTATTTTCAATGTTGTTTTCTCATTTTACGCAAAGGCACTGTAAGTATTTTCATGATACCTGTATCCGCAAAATTAAATTACAAATGTCTACTCTCCATGTGGTATCTACAGCCTGAAACAATGCTAGTGTGTAGATAAAACATTGTTTTTCAACAGTTTTTTTAGAATTATTTGTGGTCCATTATTATTGTATTACGTGACATAAAAATAAAAACAACATTCATAATATTTTATTTTAATTTAATCTGTCTTTGATTAAAAAGTCCTTAGTGGAACTGTGCGTGCTTTGAAATGTACGCATATTTATCACATAAAATGTGACTTTTATTTCTATTTCCGTGTAAGTTTAATTAATGTTGCTTATAAAACACACATTTCTATGTAAATTGACTCTTTCTGTCAGTTATATAAAAGTTTAGCTTCAATAGGCATTTTCATAAAAAAAATTAAAATACAAATAGTTTTTTATCATTAACTTTATTTGATTCTTTGATTCCTTTTTTCACTGTTGCTCATTAGAGTATCTTATTTTATTATTCTTGTTTTTCGCCACTTTCACTTAGTAACTTTTTGTACACAGGCAGGAAATTGTGGGGCTAAATTCTTAATTCGTGATGTAAATATTTGCCTGTCCAACTCATCTGTATCAGTTCTGCAATGTTTTCTTTACTTGCTGCTTTGGCACTAACATGCTATTACATCCTGAGTATGGATGACGCACATTTGCATCTTATGACGCAAATGTGCTTTTTTAACGCGTGCTTACTATATAATTTTGTATGTGTCACAGATATGTTGCAGCATAAGCGTGCACCGGAATGTTTATTCAAATGTCGCAAACATGACCTGATTGCTTAGTCATGATAGTTCAAAAGTAATGATGAAAAGATTTTATTTGATTTTCTTATATCTCAACATTTTAGTCAGCACTCAAGCAAAGGCCATGATTACAGAGCAAAGATGATTGTCAATGAAGACGAAAATTTTGCAGAATTTTTTTCTGAAAAATTATCCGAGTTTCTAATGATTTTTGGTGATAGTGCTAATGAGAAAAATGGTACTATGATTAGACTAGACAAAACAAATATGTGCATTTATTACCTAGTAATAGTGGTAGTGATGATAACAATGAGGAGGTAAACATATAGATCATTGGGGACATCATCTCATGCAAGAAACCCAGGAGTAAAACAAACTCTCTCTGACTCTACAAAGGTATTCGAAATAACAGCGCTCTTTTCGGAGTAAGCATAATCGAGTGTTATGCGAGGAAACTAATTTGTATTATTTTCAAAATAAAGAAAAGAATGATAGGGTTCTACGGAGTTGAAATGACCTGGTGCCATTGTAACGGAAATGAAATTGTTTTTGCAATAATTATTCTAATGGGGTAATAATAATAATAATAATAATAATAATAATAATAATAATAATAATAATAATAATAATAATAATAATAGAGAGAGAGAGTGAATTTAGAAAGTCAGTAAGGACTGAGATTTATTTATTTTATCATCACACTGTAGAGATACGGCAATGAAAAAATTGTTCATACAAAAAACAGATTTTTCGTATTTGAAGGAAAATTTAAGCTTGTGCTATCACTTTAGAAGTTTTCAAAGACCTTTTTACCTGCTGAGGCATCACAGAAGGTGGACACTTGTGATACATATGATGAAATTACGATTGAGAAAGAATTTTATTTTAAGGAACAATCATTTTAACACAAGGACGGTTATGCTTTATATCGTTTCTTTTTATTTGTTTTATTTATGAACTCTCTTCAACATCTCAGGTCGTCAGCGTCCCATTCAAATCAGGACTTGAAACGGTTGACAAATTTTGCTTAGAGGTCTCTTCTTTCAGGCTTGAGGTTAATTATTGTGTCGAAAATCTACGACACGCTACCCACGGCTTTATTTCCATTCCTAAGGAAGCCATACTTAGGATTTTTACATCCGAAAAAATTCATCCCTCCTGGCCGGAATCGAACCCACGATCTTGGGTTTAGGAGGCAATTATGGTTACCCCTACACCACAGGGACCGACGCGCTTTGTATCAAAATGTCATTAAGTGCTATGTTAGGTTAGGTTAGGTTAAAGGATTCACCACAGTTAGTCCCATCTCTACACCTCGCTCTGCCAGTCTTCAAAGAAATGATGGAAAACATTTTTTTAAAGGTCCTTCAGAATTTCCTCTCGCAGTATTCACCTCTGCTTTTGATGAACTTTTATTGACATTAGTATAGCTGTTATCAGCTAAATTAGCAAAAAGCAAGAATTAAAAACACCTGTATGCTTAGTAATGCCAAAGTGTTTCAACAACAACAAAAATAACTGAACAGTAGATAATAGTCAAGATATTTTGGTTATTTCTGATATATGGTGATATATCAGAAGTGATATCCTCTTATGAGATTTGAAGAGGAAAACATTTTAATGGCCTAACTGCACTTGGAACAAAAATACACCTTATATTCTTTTTCAAAATGAAACAACCGAACCCAACATAGGACGGTTAACCTCACCTATATACCCAAAGAGTCTCCTTAAATATTTCTCTTCTTATTGGTCGAAAACAACCTTCAAACTGTTGGTATAGCGCTAATTCAAATAAGCTCTTTTTACGTTCTATGTTGCCATTACAAAGAATTTTCTAAATAGTTTATAGAACAACTAGGGTAATTACTCTAGATGTTTCTCTCAACACAATAAACAGTTTGCCTTTTACACATTCATCAAAGTTAATTTGTGGTATTATTGTATATGAGCGAATAAGATAGTTGGTATTCTTTCTGTAGCCTCAATAGATTTTGTACAATATAATAATTTCCTCCAGAAATCAGATTGTTATATATCAATCAATAATATATCATGACGGTTCCTAAACTGTAAGCAATTTAAATAATAAATCTAACCCTGAACAATAATACTGTATAAACATTAACTGACCTAACCAATAACCATTACCTTTGCTGAGGCAAAGAACGTCAAAAGAAGAATTTTTCCCCATTTAAACTCCAGCAAATTATATCACACTCTGGACGTAAATAAATTAGTTGCCAGTTTATCTATTATGGAACTGTCATTTCAGTATGGAAACTATGTTTCTTTCTCAAGGATGACAACATAACGTTTCAATATATAACAACGGCAACGTGGATGGAAGTATAGCCACAAGGCTAACTAGATTGTAAACTAGTGCCAAAATATTACCAAGTTTTCCTAAACAAAATTACTTGAAGCAATTAAGAGTTGGAATAAATCATTGAGAATTCACTCCTTGCAAAGAAACAGTGTTGAATCAATGTCACGGGTAGAACGGACAATGGTGTGTTGAAATTACAAGCATCCATTCGTCAGCACTTCTCTCCATAGAACCTTGGTTAGTTTTCGCGGCTGATATCTATCTCTCTCCCACTCATTACTTGCCCGAGCATGAACAGTAATAAAGGAATCGCTCTATTCTGAAGGATTGGGGACTTTTAGCAATTTCCTCATTCAGACATGGAAGTAATGTGAGGGAATGGCAATGAACTTCACTCTCTAGTAACAGTTCTTCAATTTCTCTACATCTGATTGTGAAGTCCAGGGTTTTCATGATATATTAGCAAGTTTCTCTACGATCAGTTGTGAGTGAACGTGAGCGCATTTTTCTCTAATTTAGCAGCTCAACTAGAAAAAAAAAAAAAAAAGTAAAAATTAATAGAGTAGAGAAAGTTTAAATTTTTATGAAACATTTATATTATATTATTATTAAAATTATCGAGTTCATTTATTTTATTATTCAATTTAATCGTACAAGAAGTGAGTTAATAGTCTACTGTCTTCTGTATCAAGTATTCTTAAAAACAACGCGCAAAATACAGGAAGAAAAATTTACCTTCAAAAAGAGCACTGCTCTGTTGCATCTCCTCTTTCCTGATTTACGGTATCGGCTAAAGCGTCTTCCCAAAGTTTCGAATCTACAGCCGTTGGATTACTATCACCCTATATGATGTACACTGCAACTGCAACTTACAAAATGCAAGAATAAACAAAAAGATGTTAGGAATTGTTGACTATTGACTAGCAACGTGTAGTGAACGTATACGTGCAACAGTGTACTAAATGGCACTGGTGGTGCTGGTTCAACAGCGTGAGCTCTTACTGGGCGCGATAACAGAAACGTTCAAGAGAGAGAGGAAAAAAAAAAAAACACTTTATTTTGCAAATAATTTCATCATAAAATATTTGAAATAACTAGAATAAAGGATAAAAGTACCAATATTATAAAAATAATTCTTTTCGGCCGATCAGAAGGGCCAATGTAAGAGAAACTTGATATAGAATAATTCCATTTTCAACACATCTACATTTTATTTTAATTGCCATTGCACTGCATCTATTGTTCGATGATAACTTGGCCGATAAGTTCAGGGGACTTAATGGATTAAGTGTCCCAGGTATTCACCTAAAGGACTTAGGGAAAACCCCTTAAAAACCTATGCAAACGGAAAATAACGGGTCACCAATAAGTTTCTCCGCACTGGAGGATGTGCACCGCACAGGAGAAAGTTTGTACTACATTCAATCTTTACTTCGAAACCGGTTTCTAGCAGATAATCTGCCCACCATTATTAAGGTTTGGACTTTGAAGGGTGTGCTTGCCTTAGTGGTTAAGTGACCACAATAACTATACGCCTGGCGTACGATCAGCGCTGCCACCCAATTTGCTTTCCTAGTGAAATCTCGGCTAAACAATAGTTGCGGAGAGACTTCTCGATGGCTTCCCTTTTATAGTAATAATCAAAATGGCAAACCAAAGTATTTTGTCTTTGAAACAATATAGGCTATAAGTTTTTCGTCTAACTGTACTTATTACACAGCAATATATTCCAAAGTTTATTTAATATTTTTAACTACATAACAATGCAACAAATAATAGAGATTATTCCCTTCACTAGAATTAAGATATAAGTTCTTCGTTTAGTATTGTCATCCTTTGCTTACACAATAACTTTTGTGAAAGAATTAATTTTAATTTTTGAGTAAATTATAATGTTGCTGGAACGGGTTATTTATGCTGAAAAGATTCTGTAAGGAAGCTTGATTTTAGAACAAAATGGTAATAATTAAATAATATTTTGTGATTTTATTCTTTAGTACACAAAGCAAAAAACAGTTTGTGTTGATATTCAAGAACATTTCAATTCTATGTTGAGTAGGAAAGCTATTTCAATAAATATCTAAGGCGCATTTCTTTGTTTGCATAGATAACATCTCATTTAATTTATGATCATATTACTTAATTATTACATTACATATTTGGAATTTTAATGGAATAACGAACATTATATCCAGTGAAGAACACAATGACTCTGGTAAATTTTAATTTTCAAAACTTCCCACATTTTATAGATACATTTTTTTTTACTTTGCAGGACTGTCTCTTGACAACTTATTAAATTTTAAAACTTTTGACATGTTTTTAGACAATAAAAATATATTTAAAAACAGCATTCTGATTTTAACATTAGGGAGATAATAAATGGCTTTCAATCGACGGAAAGTAAGCCCCGAGAAATGACAAGAAACAAGGAGAAATGGGAGGTGTAAGAATTAAAAGAAAAATATAGTCAAGTCTGGTAATTGTGCTGTTAATAATTCAGTTCTCCTCGTCACTGGTCACGTTATAGAGAGGGGAGGGGGCCGAATAAACGAAAGCTGCTGCCTTTGAAACTACGTATTCATCCACAGGGAAAACCTTGCAACTTGTTTATGTTGCATAACAAATTTATCTCTTTTCCACCTGAATTCTGACGCCCACTGTGTCGTTGGAATGTAGGCAAAACTTTTCCTTCATGCATGATACCTCGCCGCTCAATTCTTTCAACACTCGAGAAAATCCTGGATGTCATGTATTGCCATAAAGTCTCGCAATTGTTTCAATGTCTAGAGTGACGCATTTGATCTGTACCGAATCCGGAGCAAGGCCTTAGGTTTAAGAGCAGTGTTCTAAAATTTCTCGGCCTAAGCTAGAGATATCGTGATGACCAAATAACTATAACACTTGTTAAGTACCATCCTTTCTTTATTTGGCGTGCTGTAAAGTTTCAGACCCGTAAGTGTAGTCACTTATTTGTGACGATCTTGTAAACCAACTAGTGTTAACATTTTGTACAAAATGGATTAAAATTAAATACGAGCTGTGATAAAGTACTTCGTTTTGAAGGGTTTAACCTCAGAGAAATACAAAAGGAGTTAGACTCAATATTAAAGGATTCTTCCCCTTCGTTTTCGGATTAAAAAGTGGGCTGCTGAATTTGAGCATGGTCCTACATCCATTCAAGTTGAAGAGCCCTCAGAGCATCCCAAACCTGCTACGACCGACGAAATTGTGATAATAATTAACAATGGCGCAACCAATGATCGCCGATTGATTCGTTCAGACGCAATTCCAGTGAGTTTCTCCGACGTTTTATAACAGTAGGTGAAACATGGACTCATTATACATACCAGAGATGAAGGAGCAGTTCGAACAGTGGGTGGCAACAGGTGAAAGTGTACCAAAGAAAGCAAAAACGGTTCCATCTGAAGGAAAAACCAAGGGTTTCTCATAGTGTGATGCTCGTATACTACTTCCAGAAAGCCAGAACCATCACCAGGGAATATTACGCTTCACTACTGGACCAACTGAAGGATGCTATTCAGGCTAAACGTCCACACCTAGCGAAAAAGAAAGCTCTCTTTCATCACGATAATGCGCCTTCACACATATTACTGCAAAATTGCATGACCTTCACTTCCAAGTGCTTCCACATCCGCCATATTCGCCGAATTGGGCTCCCAACGATTTGTTCCCAAACCTGAAGAAATGACTGGTGTACGAACATTCACATCAAGTGACGAGGTTGAAGCTGAAACAAACGCTTATTTTTCACAGTTGGACAAAATCTTATTTTACTGAGGGTATTTAAACATTGGAAAGTCGTTGGACTAAATGTATTGATTTACAAGATGAATTTTGTGTTTTGTGTTTTTTTGGTCAGGCCGAGAACTTTTAGAACGCTCTGTGGTTTCCTTGAAATCAATGTTGTTGTTGTTGTTGTTGTTGTTGTTGTTGTTGTTGTTGTTGTTGTTGCTGCTGTTGTTGTTATTGATGTTGATGACGACGACGACGACGACGACGACGACGACGATGATGATGATGATGATGATGATGATGATGATGATGATGTACTTCAACAGAACCAGATCTCCCCTACAGCACTTTTCGTTACGGTCAATGTAAAACGTTTCTTAATTTTCTCAGGATGCGAATATGGATATGCTTTACGGTGTTGTGCCTGGGTTCAGTGGCAACTGACGGTTTCATCGACTGGTTAGAGTCTCAGTACCAGGCAATACGCCTCGGTTACGTTCGCGGCCTGCAGAGTGTCCATTCAAGGTCAAAGTCCTCGTCTGCAGAACGGTCCATAAGAAGCCGCAGTTCCTCAAGCACATTCGCTGTGAGTACAAACATTTCCATTATTATCACTTCATGTCATCAAATAGGAAATGTCAGTTATATAACAACTAAGTTATTTTTCTTTGTATGTTGATTAATTTGTTTTCAGTCTTGATTTTTGTAGCAACCTGCACCATTCTCAGATAATCCTGCATGTAAGCATCTTCTGCACAATCTAACAGCAAAGTAGCCATTTTGTATAAAATTTCTAACGGCAGTGAAATATAATCATAAGCTGCACAGTGGTATAAAGCAGCAGTTAATAAGCAAACAGCAACAACAACCAATCCAAGAACATTTAAACTTCAAAAGCATATAGTCTGAAAGTTTAACCTTATCAATAATTAAGGTTAAGGTTAGCACATACATTATTTTATTAGGAGTAAAAAAGCTATTAAGACATAAACGTAACAGATATTAACGTGTAAGGCCTGTAGAAGCTTGCATGATTTAAGCACGGAGATTCGTTAACATGCTCACTGTTTTTATGTGTAATTGACCATATACTTCATCGTTACGGCAATCTAAGTGTTTACTATAATCAAGGACGCTCAATGAAAGGCATTATTTTCACAAACACAGTGTATTATTCTTTTACCTTGAGCCATATACATCACTTGTTTTTATGGCATCATCTGTGATTATAGGCCGACACGGGAGCCCAAGGTCTTTGAGGCATGAACCGCAATTAATAAATTCCAGCTAGGTTCTTTCTCCCTTACTGAGTTTCTTTTTTTCTTTCAGATTTTTCTCAGTCCTTGTGAATGCCAAATGCCGGGAAAGTACCTTAAACTTACTTCCTACCCAAATTCCTTTGCCAATTTGTCATTTCATCTTATGTTATCATCAATGTCACCACCTGGATGGCTATGTAGTTGATTGTTGATTTGTTTTATTTATAGACGTTCTTTAATATCTCAGTTCATCAGCGCCCCATTCAAACCAGGGCGTGAAACGGCCGACAAATTTTGTCAGAGGCCTCTTTATTCAAGCTTGAGATTTTTTTTCGTGCCGTAAATGTACAAAACGGGACCTACGGCTTTACTTCCCTTCCGAAGGAATCCGTACTTGGGATTTTTGCGCCCGAAAAAATCCATCAATCCTCGCCGGGATTGAACCCGCGATCTTGGGTTTAGGAGGTCCTCTGTAGTGAAAAAGGGGTTAAACATAATACTAAAAAGCAATTATTTCTGAATTCTTTATTATGCAACTGCAAAAGAGTTCCTTATCTTTAATCAAATTATATTGAAAAGGAAAAAAATGAAGAAGTAATGAATTCTATACTGAAGATAGTCGCAGCAAAACAAGTTATATTTTTATTACAATGTTCAGCTATTACTCATCAAATAATTGAGTCTCTTAATTTTTATTCTTCCTTTGTATAGGATAATATATTATTTCAAACGGTTCGCTTAGAAATGTTAGTATTAATTTTGGGGGGGTTTCAAATGTTGATAATACTCTTATTATTATGAAATTTATGTACAATATATTGTTTACAAAAGGTGTTTTTTTACTACTAAGAGAAATTAATGACTTATGCTTAGAAACTTTAATCAACGAATCACAATTTTTCGTGGTACAAATGCATTTCAGCTAGAAATTAATTTTTTAGCATATAGCTTCAAATCGAGAGACCCTTGAAAGATATGATCATCGCAAAATAACGATCATATATCAGCAGAGCTTGGAACGATTTTGTAGTTACTTGACAATGAAGGGAAACACGATTACGAACATTTATGGATAGCATTCTGTATATGTTATTTCTAAGACAAAAGTATCATGAAAGCAAAGGGAGAGAAAAAATTATCGTAAAGGGGATGCTGTTTGGTGAACCTTGGTGACAGTCAGAAATCGAGTTCTCGCCACTATTCCAAGTGGCAGGCTGTTATGGTGATTACCACGAATAATGTGGCCAGCATTGCCACAACGCTGGGGCTTTATTCTTTGATAAAAGAGGTTTTGGGGTGCTTGTTGTCGTAGAAATAGAGAGAAGCAGGAGCATTGACTTCCTGAATTATGAAGTGAATGAAATGAACGCGATTGGAACTATTTTTTGTATTTACAGCTGTACACACAAGATTTATACATGCTGTCAGCTGCGGTATTTTTGGTGGTAGTGACCAGCTTAAACTTACTGAGTTTGTCTGATGAACTTTCGACCAAAATGGAGCCATTTGTTAAAAGGGCAGATTTCATTTTTGTTTTTTAGTGTTTTATTTTTCCACTAATTATGGAAATAGAAAGATAGATGCACTATTTTATGTTAAAAGAACAGAATATCTTAGTTATAAATGTGTTTAAAATGCTGTCATTTTCTTGCTAAAAGGTTATATGCTTTGTACGTGTGTTTTTTGTTAACAAAGTAGTTGTACAGGTCATCCATTACACCAAAACCCAGTAATATTTTTTGTAATTTGGATTATTATACATTTTAAACCTTACAATGCATCATTAACCATCATCAGTACTTTGAATGAAAATGAATGTTCTGTGGAGGAAAAAGAAAAGTCAATCGTCAAAGTTACAAAAGAAATGTATTAAAACAAATTTATCCACATTACTCTGGAAAGAATATAAAGACCAGGATAGTTGGTGAAGCTTAAAGGAATTTAATATTATATTATAATATAGATTAATTCATAGATTAAATGAATTTAACTGTCAATATATTAATATATATTTAACTATTCTCAATATCCTTGTAAATTGTGCATAATGAAATAACTTTGTTTTATCAACTCTGTTCATTTTTGTGGGATTATTTAAAAGATCATGAGCCTACTGATATTGAAAAGGTCTTGTTCAGCACTAATTTATGGAAAGAATAAAAGTCACCCACTGTTCAGTTTGCTTTTAGCATTAATTGGAGAAAAAATTAAAAACACTCAGCACTTCCCCCCCCCCCTCCAAACAGGGAAGATAATTTCCTTTCTTGTGATCGCGATTTCAGCCTAGTGCAGAAGAGTTTAAAGATGATATATCAAATGTATAATGTACATCAGCTAACACACTAATAATAAAAAGTATCATTGCACTAAAGATCACATTGAAAGACGTGGATAGTTCTGCTGAACTTTTGGACTAATAATAGAAATTATCACTGCACTAAAGATCACATTGAAAGAAGTGGATAGTTCTGCTGAACTTTTAAACTAATAATAGAAATTATCACTGCACTAAAGTTCACATTGAAAGAAGTGGATAGTTCTGCTGAACTTTTGGACTAATAATAGAAATTATCACTGCACTAAAGATCACATTGAAAGAAGTGGATAGCTCTACTGAACTTTTGGATTAATAATAGAAGTTATCACTGCACTAAAATTCACATTGAAAGAAGTGGATATCTCTACTGAACTTTTGGACTAATAATAGAAGTTATCACTGCACTAAAGTTCACATTGGAAGAAGTGGATAATTCTATGAAATTTTAAAAATTTAATTCTATAAGAGAATGGGAAGAAATTTGTCCTTCCTTCCTCCTGGAGGTGTCCCCATTATGGGGCGTAGGCTTAAGCGGCCAGTCAAATACCGAAACTAATCGAACGCCACAGCCACAGATCTGGGATTCGATTCCCACCAGCATCTTATTCCCTTGGGTTGTATCCAGTTTTTCCTCATTTCACATAAATGGCAACTATGCAAATACTTGTACAATGTGAGAGCTTGAGCAACTCAACTCAACTCAACTTAACCGCAACAAATTAGTGTTCATGCCAAGTCCAAGGGCGCCAACGAAGTATATAGCTTTGAATTCTAAAACGGAACATGTAAGGACACTTTCTTCCTTATTTTCTAGTGTCTATTATGTGAAATGTGTAAACTGATTTTGTACAAACTAATGTTTCCTCTTTTCTCATATCTATAAAGTATCTGTAACTTTTATATTTTCCCACTGAGTAAACTATATGCAACTTAGTTTTGAATACAAACATTTTAAGTAATTCCTAAATAACTAGTCAACTTTCAAGAAGCGCAGACTTTAATAATACATCTTTTCTCTGCACAGAAAAAGTTCCAGGATGTTGTTGGAAGCGAAGTACCTTTTCCATGTGACAGGAATGGTCCTGGGGCCCGTTCTCCAACACGACCTAGCAGCGTACACAAGTTACGTCCCGGCGACATCGACGTTATAGGTGCTATGGGAGATAGCCTTACTGCTGCCTCGGGAGGTGCGGCAACAAAGCTTGCAGAATTGTACATTGAGAATAGGGGCTTATCTTGGTCCATAGGTAAGTCGCTTGTATGAAAACTACTTTATATTAAGCAAAAAATTAAAAATGAAAATTATAAAGACTTAGATGCTTTATCGTGCATTATTCCTATTTATTTTGTTCTGCAAAATAATGAAAAATAAATAAATTATTATATGAACAGTTATATATGCTTTCCGTCATCCGTTAAAACAAAAAGGACTCAAATCAGCTTCCTACATTCAATTACACATCATCATCATCATCATCATCTACTGGTGCAGTGGTAACCATACTTGTCTCGTAGAACCAAGTTTTGTGGGTTGGATCCCAGCCAGGGAACAGTGGATTTTTAGGGGGTAAAGTATGGCTTCCTTCGGAAGGGAGGCAAAGCCGTAGGTTCCGTGTCATAGATTTACGGCACGTAAAAGAACCTCATGCCTTTGAGCAAAATTAATCGGTCGTTTCACGCACTGAATTGAATGAGACGCCCATGTACAGAGATGTTAACGAGCGTCCGTAAATAAACCAAATAAAAAAAATAAATAATCATCTACTTCAAGGATCGGTAACTCTTTTAATTGCCAATCTATGTGCTTTGTCCTCTTTCGTCCGATCGTTCCTGCATATGGAGTTCTATTTCTAAAGTATTTTTAGCTATATTACTATGTGGCTTCGATGTAAATGTGTTTTCCAGGTATGTCTATATTGTTTTATCTTTCTATTTGAACAAAGGTTTTGTCTAATTTCACAAATTCTTCTTTTTCTCAGCAGCCAAAAACTTATAATTGCTTCTTTTAGAAACTTCATTTCAATAGTTTGAAGTCTGAGAGGTGTTTTTTTTTTTTTTTTTTTTTTTTTTTGTCAATACCTTTGTCTCACTCTAAAGGCGCGGACTAGTGAGCGGGAGGTCTGGGGTTCGAATCCCGCCAGGACTATCCTCTCAAACTGAGGTTTTTCCAGGTTTTCTTCAGTGATAATTGCCGGGAAGGTACCCTAGGCCTGTAACGTTTCCTTCCTTAAAAATTCTTTTCCAATATTATTTCATTTCATGTAACATAAATGTCCATCCCTTATGGTGCCTTAGTATTAAAAACAGGCGTTAAACACTATTAAAAAAATGGCTGACTTTGCCATCAAAACTTTGTAAACTTTTATATCTCTGTTCTTAACTTGTGTTTTTTTTAAAGATTTGTTTATGGTGCCATACTATTGCTTAAATTTCCAATTTTTATGCTTTATGAATCAGTATTATGGTTCATATCGATGTGGTATTTTAGATAGTTGAACACATTTACTTGTTGTATAATGAAATTGTTTTATTTTATCTATGGTGTGACAATTGTAGTACTGATTCTGAGTTTGCAAGGAAGATCTGCTCGTGTGTACATAATAGAAGGTTAACTTTTTGTGCAGAAAAGATAATTTCACCTCACAACTAAAATGTTTTTCCCGGTAACAGCATCGTTCAGACATAATGCCCCAAAATATTTTCCACATAATCATATTTTATGGGCAGATAAGCGAATAAGGTGGGAAAAATTATATTCTAAATATATACATATGTTATATTATCTTATGTGATATATACACAAAATTTGTCGGGCAATGGGAAGGCGAACATTCGATCGCACTTTCTTGTCAAGCAATCTTCGCCTGTGCTGGCTTAGACTGTATGTATGTCCAGTATTTATATGCTCTTATGCACAAGATATAAAGGTTAAGATGATTTCACAATACATGTATACAATTAAAAACCACAATAAGGATTTAGATTTCAAGTTCTCAATAAAATTGTTATTATTATTATTATTATTATTATTATTATTATTATTATTATTATTATTTATTTTATTTTTTTTGGTTGTTGAATTTACCAACCGCCACGGGTGGCCGAGGTCGTTAAGGCACGGACTCGTGAGCGGGAGGTCTGCGGTTCGAATCCCGCCAGGACCGTCCTCCCTGACTGGGTTTTTTTCCAGGTTTTCCTCAGTCTTCATAACTGGCAAATGCCGGGGAGGTACCTAAACTTAGGCCTGGAACGCTTCCTTCCTTAAAAAAAAATATCCTTTCCCAATTTATCATTTCATCTCATGTATAATCAGTGTCCACCGCCTGTGGTGCCTCAGTAGTAAAAACGGGCGTTAAACACTACTCAAAAAAAAAAAAAAATTTACCAAGGACAGAAACAAATCACTAGTCTCAACGCATCCTCAACGTCAGTTAAATAATGTAAAAAAGAGACTACCTCAAAGAGGTTCATGTACTTTGTGAATCCTGTCATAACTAAATCGGCAGTAAAGATTTAAAAATTAAACGCCTTAAACTTATCAAGCGATTAGCATATTTTAATTCCATATTGTAACAAACTTAAACATACTTTAGAAAACAGGAGGAAAATATCTAACCAACACATTAACTGCATGAATGTAGATTACATTTGAATAAAGCGCAAATCTAGCAGGTCAAATTGAGAGGAATAAAAAATGACGGTAGGTCCATAAGTTTCCGGTCTCGCCGTATCGTCTTCACAAAAGTCTTATCTGATGCCACACTTTATATGTTAAGTAAAGGATTGCAGCTGTAACTTCCGCTCCGCCGTGTTCAGTGGTTCAGATATAGTTGCATAAAGAAAGCTATGTGTAGAACATTGTGACATGTTCAAAATGGAGTATTGAGCTGTTCTTCACAAAAGTAGGACTTACTCCAAATGAAATTAAACAGCGATTGGTTGGTGTATATGGGGAAACATCCCCTCATATTCTACCGTAAAAGAAAGGGCCAAACTTTTTTGAATGAATCGAGAAAGTATTGGAGACGAAGAGCGTACAGGTCGGCCCCAGGAGGTGCGCACTCCTGAAAACGTCGCTCTTTTGTGGGAGGAGAAATCATGGAAGACCGGCGGCACAAAGTTACAGAAATAACAGCAAGGTTGGGCCTTTCTAAAACAAAAGTTCTTCGAATTATCCATGAACATTTAAACGTGAATAAGGTTAGTGCAAGATGGGTGCCTAGACTTCTTTCATCAGTCCAAAAACAGCAACGAGTCATCTGTTGTCAGGCATTTTTGGAGCTCTGCCGTGGCACGAGAGAGAAGTTCTGCAAACCATTGTTACAGGAGATGAAACTATGATCCTCTACTATGGTCCCATGTCCAAAAGAGATTCAATGAACTGGCGTAAACTTGGCGAAGCACCGCCTCAGTCACTCAGTCGACCAAGAAGATCATCGCCACAATCTTTTGGGACTGTGAAGGAATACTTTTCATTGACTTCAAGGAGAGGAACACCACAGTAAATGGGGAGTACTATGCTAGCCTACTGCACAGACTATATGTTTCCATCAAAGAGAAAAGGCGAGGAAAGCTGAGTGGTGGTGTGCGTCTTCTTCACGACAACGCGCCTGTGCATGCAGCTCTATGCAAAGGAAGCTGTGAAGAAAGATGGCTTCAAAGAGGTGGACTATCCACCCTACAGCCTGGATTTAGCTCCCAGTGACAATTTCTTCTTCTCAAAACTCAAAAAGGACCTTCGAGGAAGGAAATTTAAGTGTGGCAAAGAAGTAATGGATGTTGTTTATGCCCATTTTGCAGACAAAACTTCTGACTATTTTTGGGGGGGAGGTTGAAATGTTAATTCAAAGATGTGAACACTGTATTGCAATAAAAATATTGAAAAGTGAAATATAGTTTTTGTCTTTACCATACATAGAAGATGGTTAGGCCGGTAGCTTATGGACCTACCCTCGTAAGTAGCAAATCTTAATTGCCGAAAGAGTTCGCAGGAAAATGAAACTGGCAGCCGAAACACTGGTCCATTAATGTAACCACAAAGTTTGCTGACGAGGTAGGTTGCTCGCAAAAGTGGATTCTTTTTCGTAATATTCTTTTGGTAGTGTAGTCATGATGCCATTCTTTTCGTTCTTCAAACAAATAAATTTATACAAATGATGACATCATAGATTACTCTGTTTTGATAGAACGCTGCTTAAGGAGAAGGTTTCGTTGTACTTTTTCCTTTATCTTCACTGCAGAGATTTCTATATATGTTAACGTTATTGTTATTGTTTTAGGAGGAGAACGCTCTTGGCGTGAATATTTGACATTACCCAATATCTTGAAGGAGTTCAACCCAAATTTGACAGGGTTTTCGCTAGAGGATTCTCTAGGATTTCAACGCTCAGCACAGTTCAACGTGGCAGAACCCATAGCAGTCGCCAGTGACATGCCCTTCCAGGCACGACTCCTTGTCCGCAGAATGCGCTCCGACAGTCGTGTGGACATCCAGAATGACTGGAAGGTAACTTAAGAAAGGAACTCTCAGCTTTAACTTGACTGTTTTATCAGAACCAATAAGAAAAAATTGTTTATTTTAGGGTAAATCTCAGGTTTTGCTGTGTCTGGCCTTGAGAAACTGCAATTGCGTTCACAAATGACAAAAAAACTACTCACAATAACTCGTTCTTGCTACTGGGTCGCCTGGTTTTAAACAATGAACATGTGTATCTTTGGGTTGACTGGATGCTGTTGTTCTCTATGGATCGTGTATCGGTCCTGGTGGTGCAGTGGTAACCATACTTGCTTCCTAAATCCAAGTTCGCGGGTTTAATCCCGGCCAGGGTCGTAAAAATCCCAAGTATGACTTCCTTCGGAACGGAAGTAAAGCCGTGGGTCCAATGTCGTAGATTTATGACATGAAAAAGAATCTCAAGCCTGAAAGAAGAGATCTCTGAGCAAAATTTGTCGGCCGTTTCACGCCCTGAATTGAATGGGACGCTGATGACCTGAGATGTTAAAGAACGTCCGTAAATAAACCAAATCAACAACAACCACTTAAACGATGCAGTCAAAAGGTGAGAGCCTGCTCTTGGAACCTAAAATGCATTACATTTTGCGTCTTGGTCGTAAAAGTAAACGAACAAATGGAATAAAACACGTATTAGAGTCGTAATCATATGATTTATTTGCACATATTAAAGATACGTAAGAGCCAATAATACCACTTGCTTCTTGGACAATTTAAGTTGATATAACAATGAGTCTTAAAATGGCGCTAAAGCGTTAAAATCAAAATGTAATTATTTACCGATATTCCAAAATATCATAGTTACCAAATATATATTAATTATCAAACAGCAAAGAACATCTCGTAAGAGAAACAACAAAGCTGGCCTTGCGAAAAATATCCTCGTATTAAAATGGGAATACCCTGTCCTAAACTATATCTACTAAACTTCAGACGTACAAGAAGGAATTTCCAATGTATTACTGGTTATCTAATACCGAAATTTAAAAGCGTAGCCTAATGGATCAGGCAACGTAATTTGGATCCATCCATCCAGCTCCTAACTACTGCAACCTTCTAAAAGCTATTCCCCAGCCTTAATGTGGAATAAGATGAAGGGTCTTTGGTGTCATGTTACCCAGGCATTCGCTTTTTGCCACTCAAGGTATTTCCGAACAAAAGCTCACAGGTACCACTCCCCTTTGGTAAGTCCAGAACACTAACCCCGCCCTATCCTGAACTAAGTTTCTGGATCATTAATGGCGCAAGACCAGGTAAAAGAGACGAAATATTCAAACAAACCTGTCGCAGGTAAACATGCCTGTAACAGCGAACCACAGTTTTTTTTAAGGAAGTTTTAGAATGAATGAGACGAAGGGAAAAGAAGAAGAAGAAAAAAAGGAACTTCTGAGAAAACCCCAGACATTTTACTTTGTCCACCGTAAACACCATGCCGCAACCGTGACAGCAGTTTATTATTCAACAATTATCACTCAAATTGCTTTATTCTCCTTTTAGCCTACATTAGAAGAGTTCAACTTGAAATCCTTTTGTTTACTGTCCATGTACAACTGTAATCTAACATAAGTACCATTAATGTATGAGTGCTACTCGGAAAGTTTTCGGACGGGCCAGACATAATTGTTATTATTATTATTATTATTATTATTATTATTATTATTATTATTATTATTATTATTATTATTAGATCATTTGAATGTTGGAACTATATCTATTCAAAGATTTCTTCTTCAGTCATTTGTTCATCTTTCGAAACCCAGGCTGAAAGCATTATTTATTGTCCTCGTAGTGCCAAGCTACACCACCCTCTGAACTTGAAAATCTCTTCCCCACAGCTAGTTCCTAGTTCTTCACCATAAAGAACAGGAAGAAATCGGAAGGTACCAGGTAAAGACTGTAAGGAGAATGGGCGGCAAGTTTGATAGGGGTAGTCAGGAAATTAAGTGTAATTTTGGTGGGGTGGGCAGAGAATGGTCATGGTTCACCCTCAGGCCTATAAGTTCAGTTCTTGGCCAGTTTTGACATACTTTTTGGAAAACTTTCGGGAGACAGCACCACTATGCAATAACTGTCTTTCTGTCTTCAAAAATTGAATCATATGTCCGCTAAGGTAGAAGAATATCACTATAATTTTCTTCACCATATTTCTTGCTCTCTTCACTTTCGTTGGGAGTGTGTTATCCTGGAAGATCTATACTGACAGACAATGATGAAGTTCTATTTCACGGATACAAGTTTCATATCCTGTTATGGCTGCAGAAATAAGGAGAATTCCTGTTATTGTATTGTATTTTTGGAGACTTCGCAGCATGATTCCCTTCGAGGCGAGCACACAAACACTCCAAAGCCCAAACCTTAGCAACGGTGGACGGATTACCTGCTAAAAACCTATTTGAATGAAGGAAAAAATGTCAGAAATGTAGGAGTACCTACTTTCTTCTGTGAAATGCTTATCATCCGAGTGCGGAGGAACTTGTTGATGACCCATGTTCATTTGGAGGTATATTGTTGAGACTGCACGGATAGCAACCACTAGGCTACCACATGACATACCTATTTAAGCATTATTGTAAACATTTCACTCAGGTCCGGAAACTTTCTAATTATTCCTCGTAACTGTACAAAGATAACTAAACACCTATTTAAAATTTCAAAAGAAGAATATTTCTTTACTCAGCATGCATTCCTAATTAAGAAGTTATTGAAATACTTCTAAGGTAATAGCATGCGCAAAGAGAACATTTATACAGATTCACAGGAGCAGGCAGAACGGATCAATAGCCTCATGTTGCATAATCTGGAAATTATAAAAACATGACAATATGATCACGTCTTGTTGCATGAAGACTAGAACATGTTGCCAATGATATTAAAGAAGTAAATCTTTTAATAATACTTAATGCCAATAATTACCTAAAATGGAAAAAAAAATATTGTTTAGTGTTGGTGTAATTAGCAGAATTATTATAAAATAGATTTAAATTAAAGAAATAAATCTTATATGATTGTTGCTGATTTTCCTTACTACAAAACACAAAGGATAAATATGATATTTTTTTCAGATGGTGACAATAATGATTGGTGGAAACGACTTCTGCAGCTTCATGTGTTACTACAAGAACATTTCCGTTACGCCTGAATTGCATCGCAAACATTTGACGGAAGCAATTGATTGGCTATGGGATAATCTTCCACGCACTTTAGTAAACGTTGTACCTCCACCAGGTATGTCTGAAGTAGTTTTTACTCTAATTTGAATGCTAGCCATTTCTAGATTACTTACAAAGTAAGTTCCTAAAGGTTCCGGCCCTATTAAGTACTTAATTAACTATTTTCCAATATAGCCTCCATTCTCTTCAACATGATATTTTATATATGAATTAGCGATTCAGTGTCTTTCAAAGAGTACTCAGGAGTTTTATGTGCAAAATATACAATTGCTGTACTTTTTACCATCAAGTGTATTTCCCCGGAAGATTTTTTTTTAGTTTTGACTGGGTTATATGTTCCATATCTTTCACTGCAGGCGGCTCCCCAATAATAAACTTATGGATTGTCATGAAGCTGGAGAATAAATACTCAGTATTATTTATGTCTTTTCCATTATGGCGTAATGGAGCATGGTAAACTATTCTGCATTCACGATAGTGTTATTTTCCTTGAACTCGGTGAAGGGAATTTCCTGACACTCCCAAAAGGTTTTGCCTTGATGTTCTTGTGACCTGAGTGTCCTTGAATTTTCTCAGCGATATTCGGTCCGGTGTGCCCCATTACACAAATTTCCTTGTAGGAAAACAATCATGATAAACAATCGTGGTTTCGTACCCTATGATAATGGATTCCAACATTTCTGGTTTCCTTAGCAAACTGTAAAAATTGAAATGGACAAAGAAATCATTTGCCCACTTACCCCTCCAGATGAAGTTTCTCGCGAGAAATCTCAAAGACGGCTATAACAGAAATTCCTAATCCTTCTGAAATGTTGAGCTTCAGTTTGCCTGTTTTTAAGCAGAGACCTTTTCTTTGTGATCATTTCCACGGACGTACCAACAGAAGAATGATCATGGACGCTCTCTCTTTCTGTACCAAAAAGTTCGGTTATTCCTTCACAATATGAGGGACAAGCTTCCACATAAATATCACAGCATTGTGTTTGATAGCACTTGGGGAAAGTTCTTCTTTGGTGATTAACTTTACCACAATGAGATACTCAATTACCGTACCACATTAGTCAGATGAGTGTCTCTAGCTAAACGGATATTAAAAGAATTCAAACTATTCTCTGTTCACGTAACTTATGGAACGGGTATTGATGGCAGGGGGGTGTTGTCTGCGGGGATTTAATTTATGGGCTATATTTGAATGCTAATTAATTAGATTGGATGAACTTCTTTGATTTGCTTCGGCTCTTGAAGTCTGGAGCTCGGTGTTTCCTATTTCTCTGGTTCCAAAGCAGAGGATAGGAATCTCAGAAGAACATGGACGTAATGTCATTAGGGGAAAAGGAGATACTTTGATGGAGTAATACAATTCTGGGCTCAAGTTTTAGCTTGAAATTTTAATTTATTGAACAAATGAAGGTTTTAGGATATACCGGGCGTCCATCGCGTGCTGATAATTCTGGTTTTGTATCCACTGTATAATTTGCCCTCAGATTAAAGTTCACTGCCTTCATTTGAAGATCTATAGACACAATTTACACACTTTTTACACATTTACAAAGATTAGAAAAAATTCAGGTAGACGAAAAAGAAATGAAGATGGGTTTTGCAACCTTGAAACGAAGAACGAGAACAAGAAGTAATAGGCAGGTGTATATTTCTTCTGAAAAAAAACGCTTAGCTAAATGAAGAGCAGTTTATTTGAACTAGACGAAAACTCTACCTCAGCACTGAAATACTTCAAATAATATTCTAAAGGCGCATAGAGGCCACAAAATATTGACTATAAATGTACATGTTATTAAATAATGGCTTTCAAATTATTATATATACAACTTCCACAATGCAAAATAGCATGAAAGCCCCCGCCATGTAATGGACCGGCCCAGTGGCTTTCAGTTATTCATATTTGGCGTCACTGCATTTCGGCAGTTATGGTTCCATTGTCACCTGATTTACCCATCTACACAATGGCACAGCACATGTTTCTCATTCATAAATACTCGCAAATAGGTTCATTTAAGCATTCCAGACGCATTTTGAACCGAATTTGGTAAAAGATGTGTACTATAAAAGTAATGCATCTTTGATTCTTCTATCATCGGGCCTCTTTATTGTCCAATATTCACTCAACATTCAAGAGGTCGAAAACTGGCTGAAGAAACAATAAACAATGTAAAGGGGCAATTACTGGCGTCACCATAAAAATCATTACAAACTTTTCCAAGAGACTAGTCTTTCATATTTCAGCGTGATAGAGAAAGAGGGAGAGAGAGAGAGACAGACAGAAAAATGTACTCGCTTACTGTGTCCCCCGTGTTCAGAATAATGAATATGATGGAACACGAAAAACGTGCTCGGTGTTTAAGAGGTTTTCTTTCTCAGAACCCTGGAATTTTAGACGGGCATGCACACTCCCAAAACACTCGTAGGTGGGCAACAGAAAAGCTGCCTATAATTGGAGTGTGATGTAGCGTGTCTCTTAGACGAATGTGAGAAACCATTTTCAGCATAGATAATGAGCATCGTTGAAGGTTAAGTGCATTTAGATTTGTAAGCCATTAGTTAAACAAAAGCATGTTTATAAGCAATAGTTTTGGGCCTCTAGCGAGAGAATCACTCCGTGCTTGACATTTTCTTGATCTTGTTTTCCAATAAATGAGAATTCCGGACTCATAGTTATCAAATTACTTTATGGGTCCTCTTCATTATAGCTTTATTCCCATAAATAATATTTGCAGCTATAAATGGTAATGATAAGTCACATACTGGAGATCCTCTAATATATCTGTTTAAAATCAAGAGAGAGATTATCTTGCGATCTCGCCAGTGGACGACCGACGCTTCTCTTTCCTTTTGGATTGTAATTCGGCTCCATACGTCATAGTTGACGTAAGCGTTTTGTAACGCCTGTATGTTTTACCCTAGCTCCCGTTTATAGTTAAAATGACTCCCAAATTGGTGAATTTCTTCACGTTTTCTAATACCTAATCTCCATAATCCCACTTTTCTTTTCTTTCTTGCTGTACACCGCACCATATATATCCTTGTGGTGAAAATATATATATTGGTTATTGCATTGTATACTACAGAGTCCCTTATCGTTTATTTATTTTTTTCGTTCACTGTTTTATCACTGTTATTCCCGATGAATTTTTCTATGTGTTTTGTCCACCACTAACAGTGGTACATCAAAATCATCTTCATTCGTAACATAAAATAACATGAATATTAACGATGTCTCATTTGTTGTTAAATAAAAGTAAATGAAATTTTGACTCAACCAACACCTAAAGTAAGTATTTCTATGGGGATGGGTATATTATGTAATAAATGAAATGCATCTATCATCTGGCATGAAATTTGAATTTATCGAAATTTGTTTGTAATTGTGTTGCTATATTATGGGCGAAGGTTTAGTAATGAGTCCTAAAACCCGGATTTTATGTAAGTACATATTTTAATGCTACATTTTATGAGCAAATTAAAGGCAAATGTTGACGAGATACATGTAGGAATGATGCCCATAATTTTTTTTTTTTTTTTTTAACATATTTCACACCATATTGCATCTTTTGACATATGTTAACATTATTGCAGAATTATTATACAGTATTCGGTTTACTTCGCGCTTCAATTGAATTATCCGATACCATAGCAAGAAAGGGAAAATAATTTAAATACTCTGCGCTACTCATACATGTCATTACATTCGCGGTTAAACTGCGCGAGTTCGAGGCCGCTAACAATGACTGGTTTCAAACGTTTTCCTTTCTTGTTCTCAAAACGTATCAGAATTTGCAGCAGTCAATTGTTAACCATGGCATCAGTCACTTCTTTCTGGTTATCCAAGCTGAAAACATCCACCATCAAATTCAGAAGCCTACTGGTATTGTGTCATATTCTTCGAGAGACATATAATTCCCTGTGGGCCAATATGGGGTGGGTCTACAATTTTAGTAGTCAGCAGTGTACATTTATCTGCTAAGAGCTAGAAATATCCGAGCTTTAAGTAGTTCTCAGAAGTAACTAGAATTTTCGTTTAACATTTAAATACTGATCAAATAAATGACTTTAATTACATTAAAATTGTTCTTTAATATCTTTAAGTAACACAACGACAATCAAAATAATAACACAAGGTATTCACGAAAAGCAAACACAAACACCATGTCTTAAACATTTAAGAAATAACTAAAAAAAATGAAGATATATTTATGACCTAATTCCTTTGTCTATAAATATTACATTCTACATCTTGAAATCAGGACGAAGTCCTACGTAATTTAAACAATTAAAATTACGCACTCGCCAGGATTAAGAGAGCAATTTAGTTAAACCATAACTCCTGTTATTCACTAAATCGCATTATGAAATGTATTATAAATTATTTAAAAATAGTCAAATATTAAATTAAATTAGTAACGACTCTTTGCGCAGATTCTGCATGGCTGGCCTTGACGAGCGGGAAGAGTGTGGCTGACAGACGCACTCTGTTCTATTTAATAGTTGCTTCTCAATAATTCTTTATTCTAACGATGGTTGCTTATTTTGGAGAGGGTACTATCAACCACCAATCACGATACAGTAAACCTTTAAAAACTACTAATTGCTCCCCCTGACGCTGCTAACCGTCATTTGAAAATAACCAACGATTTTCCCCCCAGCAATATGTTATCGGACCCTCAACAATCTGTCACAATATATTCCAGACTAGAGGGTTGGTATCGGCACAAGAACTTTAAGAAACGATTAAAGTTGGAAAGTAATGTGTAAGTTTTGGCAAAAGGCAAAGCTGTTAAATATATGTACGTTAAATTTTCAGATTTACGAGTAATCCAGGAATTTTCCGGAGAACCCTTCTTGTGTACTTGGATACATAAAGCTGAATGCCCTTGTTTGTTTGGAGATCGATGGAAAGATAAAAAAGAGGAATTCAGTGGAATTATGCGCAGTGTTCAGAAAGTGGAAATGGAAATAGTATGTATATCCCATGTTTTATAATTATTAAGTCTATTTAATTAATTATTATTAGACTAGACTAAAACTGATAGAACAAAATTTCTTTTTTGCTTGTTTGTTCTATCAGTTCTAGTCTAGAGCTATAATTAAACAGTCTACTCACTCTTGTTCTTCTTCTTCTTCTTCTTCTTCTTCTTCTTCTTCTTCTTCTTCTTCTGAGCTATATCGGACATATAAAAAATGATCAGCATGAATTTAAAGAAGGGTCGCTTATATGTAGACAAAAATCGCTCATATCAACATTGGTACAAAATGATCAATTTCCAAGTTTATAAGGTGTATCTATGAGACTCTCCCATTACCTTCAAATAAACTTTTAAAATACCTCATTAACAATATGCTCCATTTCTTGACCGACGTGCCACTGATCGTCTATCGAAAAGCAAACTTCATGCATAATGGTGCTCCTATACATTTCAGCACTTGTGCCAGCAAATACCTGAATTGAAGATTTCCTGGTAGGTGGATGGGTAGAGATGGACCAATTACCCACCGAATTTCTATTTGTATAATAATATCACTGGTTTATTCTTCACCGATAGATGATGCGAAAACTCTCAGCATTCAAATCGTGACAGGTTCTCAGATAATACCCATGTCAGGCAATTGGAATCGTCTTCACGACACAATGAAAAGTAAAAATGGGGCCTTATATTCAGGGAACATTTACTTTAAGGTCAAATGAAGCGTGTGAACCTTAGGCAGACTTAAAAACCCGGAAAGCAAGCATTTCCAGGTCCATATTGATGTCTGTATGTAAGAATTCACTGCTGAAATTATGTCATATATTTTTTAAACATTCTACTTTAAACAGAAACAGACTTGATGCACGCTCAGATTTATGACTCAAGTTTACCGCACTTGAACCCAATATAAGAAACGGCAGGTCCAACCGTCAAATTAGTCGGGTGAGTAAAAAAAAAAAGTAATAGAGTCATTTAGTTTTTTAATGTTAATGTGAAATAAATTAACTTATGGGTTCCGTGAAATTTCCTATCCTTCAAGGTGGGTCCTGGACTTAAAAAGATTGAAAAATACTTGTTTAGATGAAATGAAGCAACTCTTTAAAATGTTTACAGCATTACTCATATTTTACATTCCATGAATATGGGTATTGATTGTAAAACTGGATAAATTTTGTTATTAATTGTGCCAAATCCAATTTTTGGATAGTGATAAACTGACAGAATGAATCTAAGTCAGCCTGGGTGTTGTTGAGAGCGAACTTATGCACTTTGATGTAACCGCCGCAAAGGATGAAGTGACAAGGTTGATCGAAAGTCAGGAGATGACGTCCTTTTGGGGACCCTTCGGTTAGTAGGATATTAATATAGTTGGGGATTGTGCGCTTTTCGTTTAATCGTTACTTACCTATTATGGAAATAGAACCGAGCAAGAAAATGCTGCATATGCATGCGCCAAGTAGGTATTCCGGAAGCCAGGCAACCGCTGTACAGACGCTCGAATTTTCCGTCGCGCTGGGCGGGATTCTTTTAAAAATATCTGGAAGAGGTTCTGGAAATGTGTCATTTCATACGGATTGAAGGCTCCCCACATCTAGACTCTCATCGATTCATAGGCATGGTGTAACGGCAGCGATGAAAATTTGAATGTATAAGGAAGTTTTCAGTGTTTAGTGACGAAATTACCTTCCATCTTTCGAGTGCAATTAATGAGTAACATCAGAATTTGGTAAAAACTATAAACTTTCGTAAATATGCACAACTTCAGAAAGTGGGCGTGTTCTATAACCTACTTAGATGTTCCTCCTTTATCATTGAGAACAATACCTGCACATGTGCCACAAGCTATAGCTGAAAGAAAAGAGCTCATCTTCCAACAGGACGGCGCATCACTACATTTTTACAGTGCTGTTAGAAATGGACTCAATGACCAACTATCAAACAAAGGGATTATGCATGCTATTACTGAAGAAGATGAATTTTTCCGTACGTTGGCCTCCGAATTCACCGAATCTAACCTTCTGTGATTTTTTTTTCAGCGGGATTTCGTGCCACCTTTCGTCTTTTTCTTCTTCGTGGCACTGAAAATCGAGATTGGGTCTGCAGCACTTCCTTTACCCCCGTCTTAAGATACTTCATTGCAGAGGGGCATATGATCACTGCTTTCTAGATCGAACAACGCCGTCTCTCCACCAGGCAGCTCCCCAACTATCCTCACGAGGCTGAGTGGAGCTAGTTCCAGCCTCTCTAGTTTATAGGCGATGAAACTATTGTCCTCTACTATGATCCCATCTTCAAAAGAGAACCAATGGAATGACAGGTGTAAATCCGGCGAAGCATCGCCTCTAAAGGTCAAGGCCACACAGCCAACCAAGAAGATCATGGCCACAATCTTTTGGAACTGTGAAGGAATACTCTTCATTTACTTCAAGGAGAGGAACACCACAGTAAATGGGGAATACTATGCTGGCCTACTGCACAGATTACGTGCTTTCATCAAAGAGAAAAGGCGAGAAAAGCTGAGTGGTGGTGTGCGCCTTCTTCACGACAACGCGCCTGTGCACACAGCTCTTGTTGCAAAGGAAGCTGTGAAGAAATGTGGCTTCAAGGAGATCGACCATCCACCCTACAGCCCAGATCTAGCTCCCAGTGACTATTTCCTCTTCTCAAAACTCAAGAAGGACCTTCCAGGAAGGAAATTTAAGTGTGACGAGGAAGGGATGCTCATTTTGCAGACAAAACTTCTAACTATTTGGAGGGGGGTATTGAAATGTTAATTGAAAGATATGAGAAGTGTATTGCAAAAAAGGATAACTATGTTGAAAAGTGAAATATAGTATTTGTCTTTATCATACCTAGAAAACGGTTACGCCGGAAACTTATGGACCTACTCTCGTACATGTCTATGAAATCATCATAAATTCAGCACCAGTTTATATGTTTATATTATTTTAGCGTGTGTGTGTTATTTACTGTACGTATTTTGTAAAATACTCTTGGCTGGATTGGATTACATAAACTTAAAACATTTAATTATGTATTTATTAGTCATAAGTTCATAACACTAGCGATGTTTGTATTTTCAGGCCAGCAGCAGTCGCTACGCTGGTCGAGATGATTTTGCTGTTGTACTGCAGCCATTCCTTAGCCGCGCTATTGTGCCAAGGACTATCAATGCCGAAAATACTGAAATTACAGATTTCAGTTATCTTTCAGAGGACTGCTTCCATTTCAGCCAAAAGCTTCTTGCAGTGGGTATGTATCATACCATTGCACCACCACCATCATCAACATATTTACCTACTACTACAATTGAATCGGTGATTGGAAAAGGGAAGAAAGTCCACCAACTTCATAATTTATTATACTTATTAAATGAATCTTACTAATCCATTGAAATTAATCACAATATTATTCAAGTTTGTAATGCACCAAGAAAGTATATGAACAAAATTGTAAGTATTTTAACATTATTTTTCTCGAAACATGGTTGCATGAATATTCTACACTTTTTTAATTGGTGATTCAATTATTTTAGGGCCACATTATACATAGTTCACATTTATTGCATTTTGTTCCACATTATAGAGCATATCGTCGCAGCTACTTTTAAATCATAATTCACAACTTCCTGTAATTTTCGTAAAATATTTTCTCCTCGTTTTTGTTTTATTTATGGACGCTCTTTAACATCTCAGGTCATCAGCGTCCCATTCAAATCTGAACGTGAAACAGCTGACAAAATTTTGCTCAGAGACCTCTTCTTTCATGCTTAAGATTCTTTTTCGTGCCGTAAATGTACGACACGGGACCCTCGGTTTTACTTCCCTTCCGAAGGAACCCATTCTTAAAATTTTTAAGGTCGATCCTGGCCGGGTTTGAACCCGCGATCTTGGGTTTAGGAGGCAAGTGCGGTTACCACTACACCACTAGTACCAACTTTATCCTCGTGCTGAGACTAGTGGGTAGTTCTAACTATATCCTATTAATTCTAATTCTGTTACGTGCAATTTCAGATACTTGCTGGTACTGTCGTATTTTCATTCCTTCTGAGGAAATGG
Source organism: Metallyticus violacea (assembly GCA_030762175.1). Classification (NCBI taxonomy): domain Eukaryota; kingdom Metazoa; phylum Arthropoda; class Insecta; order Mantodea; family Metallyticidae; genus Metallyticus; species Metallyticus violacea. The sequence goes on along the minus strand of CM060838.1, from coordinate 18,816,966 downwards.
CAGTTGGGTTTAACGCATATCCTATAGGCTTTGCAATTTTAATGACCAGCAGTGTAGCATACAGTCAGAACACAGAGCCTAGCACACTGCATTGTTAGTGTAATAAACTCCTTTATTCAAGTTCTAATTAATTTTGGAACTGCACATCCAGACCTTAACAGAATTATTTTGTATTATATATAAGGTGTATATACAAACTTTAAGAGTCATTTCAATATAGCTAATTATCAGTTATTATGCTAATTCCGTTCTTTAGCATTACAATTATCCATAATAGAGAAATTAAAACAAGAATTATGAAATGTCAAAAGTTTAGTGTAAATGATAAATAGAAATGAAAATTCAAATAATGAATGCGGAGCACAACATACTCTGGTGTTATTAGCACTAAAGTAAAAAACTGGTAAGTGACTTTTACCCATATGTTGTTAATATCTAATTTCTAATTGCTTGCTCTCTGTCGTAGGTGCGAATTCTCTGTGGAACAATCTTCTGGAACCCGTGGGAAACAAAACACAAACAGCACTGAGTATGCCATTTGAAAGGTTCCTATGTCCCACAGAGGAGCATCCTTATTTCTTCACTGCTGCCAACAGCTGATGTTTTGTTGAATGTTTAACACTATAGTGTAATAAGAGATGTTTTACCTTTGAAAGACTATGAAGAGGTGCTCTCAAATAATGCTAGTCTTATTAATACTTACAATTATAGCTTTATAGCCGAAGAAGCATTTTTCACAGTATCGTGTGATCACTTTTGTTTTCCTCCGGAATGTTAAGCTCACTGCTCTTTAGCCAGTAAACTCCTCGGGGGAAAGCGTCACTGATAGATCTATACTATATGCTGTTAACTTTAAGAAGAAAAAAATGATTAATATTTTCTGAAATCCAAAGAATAGCAAACAAAAACGGTGTCACATCGTTTTGTTTATACTGCATTCAAAATGCAGAAACGTCTGTTAATAGTCCCGGTCAAAGTCGATATCAACTTGAATTCTTAGATGGTGACGGTAAGGTATAAAAGACATGTCGATATACAGAATGCATCGTAAGCCATACAAATGTTGTGAAATTATAATTTTTTGAAAATACTATGTCCTATACATCTAAGATGAAGCACTGAGATTTTTTTTAAATAGATCTCAAGCGGTGAACACAGATGATACATGAAATGACATGATAAACTGAGAAAATTTTCTTTAAGGAAGAAGGCATTCCAGCTCTAAATTTAGGATACATCCTCGGTATTTCCTATGTATGAGACGTGAAGAAAACTGGAAAAAAACCTCAGTCAGGGAGGACAGTTCTGTTTCACAAAAGTATGGTCTAGCACATTACAAGTGCATGAACTTGTAACTTGCAGCTATTACCTACGTAGTGAAATTCTGTTCTACAAAGATTTCTGCTACTCTTGTACCTTATAACTCCATACTTACAAGTGTACAAGTGATTTTTCGTTGTTCTGTTCCATAGAAATATTAGCATTAGTCGAGCACTGGTCGTTTGTATAAAATTCTCTACAAGTGTAGGAATGCAAATATTAGCACAAAATTTATTACCATTCTAAGGATTTTGGAAGTCAGTTGATCCAAATGTGCTAAGTATTAACGAAAGTGATGATGATTAGGAACATGTATGAAGAAAGAATAAATAAATATTTGTATATAATGATAAAGTTAGGTTAAGTGGAATTAAAGTACGGTTTATGACTTAATATTCCTGTTTCAAATGCATATTTAAGATCAGCATCTTAGTTAATGTATATTTAAGGTCCTTGCTATAGGCCACAAAAATAATTTCTTTTCATTCTTTAATCTCTTTTACAATTTTCCCTTTTGACACAATTTCCCCAGTTTTTTATTATATTGAGAACGTGATTGTCAAGCAATATAAATGATCAAATGGAATAATAAAATAAATGACCTTCAGCAATCGGGAAGCTCAATTTTTCTGCCATCTGTAGACGATTGAAATTGATGCTCCTAAATGTAGCCTTGTGGGATTATTACTTTTGAATATAGATTAACGCATAATAAAGCACTTCAATTATCATTATATATGAGAAAAATACAAACCTAGTTAGCAGGAAAGACAATATTCCACTCTGTACACTAAAAATCTCTAAGTAGTGGACACAACCTAATTCATGATATGGCGATGTGCGGCAAACAGCTGTTTCCCCCATCTTGCTCATATATAGCGTCACTTGTAATTTTTTACTAACACTTTACTAGTGTTGCACTTCTTTCGTGGAATTGAAAGTTACAAGAGCATGCTTTACAAGGACTTGTACTAACACTTGTATTTATTAGACTACTCTTTTGTGGAATAGAGTCCTGGAGGGAATCGAAACCCAGATCTACTGCTCACGAGTTCTTGTTTAACGACATTGGCTAATGGTATCGGCGACTGGGGAGATGTTGATTTAAGTTAGTGCCATTTAGTTGTTTTCTTAAGTCCTCGGAAAACGATATAATACAAATAAGTGCTTATAAAGGCATTATGAGTACTTTAATAAATCGTTCCGCACATTTGTTTTACTAGTTTATACCGACAAATATTTTCTCACCTTAACTATGAAGTAATATTCACATGTATGTTCCTTTCTCAAGGAATGAAACGGGTAAATAAATAACAGAGCAAATTTACCTTCATTTTATTAATGGAAAGCGAATCGTTTTACTAACTATATACAGTTTTAATTGCAGCTGAACCTTTCGAAGTAATTATGTAATATTCATTTTGAAAAATATAATTTTAAAAACAACAAATATCGACCCTCTTGTTATCTGATCGCTGTTTGTAAAATTTGCATACCTGAAAATGAAGCCATCTCAAATATGTAAAAATATGTACTATTACCGGAAATATGGACAAATATCGGGTGTAATTCTTTTTAATATCTGTAAATATCCTTATTTATAAAAGTATAACAAAAATTTAAGTTTAATTATTGAAAAGTATATATTGAATATAACTCCTACCACTGGTGATTTCATAGATTCATTTCCTGCTGGATAACATCTTTTTCAGCTAAGTTCAATCAACAGACAGTCCATAAAAAAGTCCTAACAGGAGAAATTTTTAACAAAATTAATCATTCAACAATTAGCACAGTGTTTGAAAAGTTTCTGATGCTTCTGTTGCCTCTTATGTTTTAAGAGAAAATGTACTTTGATAGTGTTCATCGCACTTTATTTGTCGGAAGCATAAAAATAATTCAATATATACATATATCCTAATCTTGTAAACTTTACATGTTTAGTTACGTTCATATAGAATAGTCGAGACATTAGATTATATTATTCTGAATTAAACAGATACTTTAAAGCTTCTTCCAGGATTTGGATCTGTAAAGAAACAGCAGCAGGAACACACAACCTGATGCACTGGCACACGTGACAGGAAGCTGCAGTGTGCGATGCTAAACATTATCACACCATTGTTGAAATTAACATAAACACCCCGTGGAATACCTCAGTGCATTGTTACTTTCCTTATTTCATTTCGTTTCATTTATTGCACGATACTGGGCATACAAGTGATTTGGAATATGTCGTATATGAACTACAGCTAAAATGTTAGCACATAAAGACAAATGAATACAATGTAATTCATTTTAATTTTTCTACTTTATCTTTTTAAACATCTAATATTCCATGTGAACAGTTTGCAATATATATTTGGTATTGTAATAAAGCTGTAAATTTCTCAGTGAATTTGTAAATAGTATAAACGAGTTTTTATTAAGATGTTCATGTGGTTACAAACGCTTGTAGTACATGTATATACAGAGAGTGCCAAAATGTATACGCACTTCAAGCAAAGAAAAAACTGTGTTAACATAACTGACTGAACTGACTGAATAGTGTTTAACGCCCGTTTTTGCTACAGAGGCACCACAGGCGATGGACACTGATGATACATGAGATGAAATGATATATTGGGAAAGGATTTTATGGAAGGAATCGTTCCAGGCCTAAGTTTAGGGTACCTCCCCGGCATTTGCCATTTATGAGGACTGAGGAAAACCTGGAAAAAACCTCAGCCAGGAAGGACGGTCCTGGCGGTTTTCGAACCCAGACCTTCCGCTCACGAGTCCGAGACAACGACTTCGGCCACCCGTGGCGGTATGTTAACATAACAAAAATGCATTCACACAAACAGAAAATGATGAGCACTAATCATCTTAGACTTTTACAGTTACAACAGTTGCTCAAAATGCCCACAATTGGCGTCGATACACTTCTGAGTACGTTGAACTACTGATTGAACAACGTTTGCGAAAGTATCCTCAGCGATTGCAACACATGCCGTTTTAATTTCTGCCAGTGTAGCTGGTTTTCTACGGTACACAACATCCTTAAGAGTTCCCCATAGGTAGAAGTCCAAGGCAATTAGATCCGAAGAATGGTTTTGTTCTGTACCATTACCTTTGAACTTCAACAATATTCTCGGTTTTCCAATACCACTTCAAAATTTATTTCCGCTGTTCAAACGATAATCTTGGCCCCATTTTGTTGTAGCAACGCTAGCATAACGTAATGTGAGTCACATCTGTTTACAGAACATCATATTACACATTATTGTTATTTTCGGTCCAACTTTGAAATATGTTAAATAGATATCTAATATGAAAGTGTGTACACATTTTGGCACCCTCGTTATTTAAGATAAGAAGGTAACGTTTATACATTTGAAGACCAGCATGCATGAATGGATATGTTCTTAAAGAATGTCGTGCTAATGGGAATAAAGCATTGTTGTTTTTGTATTATATGAGTGTATGCTTTCTTTAAAGGTTTCCTTAACAAAGTTACAGCTTCATACACTTGGTACGATATTGTACACAATTGTGTAAAGAGCGGTCTACAACTGTTAGTATTGTTAGCCTTCATTGCTCTTTGTGATGTTGGAAAATAAGATCAACTTTTGGGGCCTTTCACCGAAAACAAAACTTTATATGGCGGTTTGGAATGTAAATGTGCATAGCTTAGGACACGAGCAGAATCTAACAAGGTACTTTTCATATCATCTACAAAGCACATTTTGCATAATTTTCTAGACAATATATATATATATATATATATATATATATATATATATACGTAAATTGTCCATTTAAATGACCATCTAGTAGTAAACCCAATTAGCATAAATGATAAAATTTCCTGATTATTTACAATAGTATAAATTCAGGCTTTATCATAGAAAGTTTACCTTATTGTATCACTTCATTGAGTTGGCAAACCAGGTTAATATCATGCAATAAAATACAAGTGTATGCAGATACTTATGTAAAATAATGGATGCTATGAATACAATAGTTTCTCACAACTGAATGCAGTATTTTAAAAATACATTTTGTATTATTTATTCTTTTGTATTTATTTTTATTTACTGCATCTTCGGTTTTACCAAACATACCATTTAAGCCATTCGTTCTTTTTACAAAAGTTTAGTATTACCAATAGAATTGGAACAATTTCTTATTGATATCAGCATAAGCCTGACTTAATTTAGGAAACATATGTCAGGGTTTATAGTTAGTGGCTCTAATGCAGAAAATGGCTGTTTCTTTCTTTTTTCTTTTTTTTTTTTTTACATCGAAACGCAAGGCAGTGTTCAGGATCAGTTACACTGTATGGTTGATGCTAAGGACTTTACTCCATGGTATAAAATATATTCATCACTAATGTCAACTAATTTAATCTCAAAAATTTTAAATGAGGTAATTCCACTGGAAGAAAAACGAAACTTGCCTTAATGTAACATAGCTTGCGCTTTATTTCAGGCTTTTGATATCTCAATAGGGAATACAAGTGTTAATTACTATTATACGATCTTTCAGTATCTAAAATTACCTCCTTAGCAGCTGTAATAGTAGGAGCTTTATTGTCATCAAGAGTCAACAGAAGTTCATTATTTGAAACACGCACTGTATATACATGACTCAACAGTATATGCAAAGCGGGCGGCAAAGGCAATTCAGAAACTTAAACGATATAAGGCAGTACCTTTATCAAATTTTCTTCATGCTTTCAATTAGCGGGCCCACATCAGGAAAATGGATTGGTTCGATGAGGTTCTACGGGGGATATGTCTCTTCTCTTCACTCGCTGCATCTGAGGCAACAGTGAGCCAAGCACATCTCGCTGTCTTAGATCTATTGCCAGGAATGTTGCCCGATATATGCGGGGTTTTTGATGCAATTAACATTTTATTAGGCAAAACAAGGATAGAGGAGCCAGATGACCTTTAGTGCATGGCGTTCAGCATGGATATTAGTGTTTGGTTCAACAGAGCTCCTGGATATTTGCCAAAGACCACTGGATTTCTTCCCCCAAAACAAGCACAAGGCTAAATGTGTGGGCCACGAGCATACTCCTAGTTAGTAGTAGTAGTAGTAGTAGTAGTAGTAGTAGTAGTAGTAGTAGTAGTAGTAGTAATAGCAGTAGTAGTATTAGTAGTAGTAGTAGTAGTAGTAGTAGTAGTAGTAGTAGTAGTAGTAGTAGTAGTAGTAGTAGTAATAGTAGTAGTAGGTGTATCTTTATTGTTATAAAATTCTATATACACATTACAACCATATTTTTTGCATAATGGTAGACCTTGCATGCTTAAACATGATACACACTTAGAAAGAGAAACAAATAATAATACAAATAAAACATTATTAATAATAGCATTACAATGGGAACGGTATTTACAGATATATGACTGAAAACATATTACATTATTTATAATTACACTAGTTATTGCGTTCTAACCAGAAAATAAATTGCTTCTAGCTTTGCGCACTTTGGCTAGGAAAAAGTACATATTCGACCATTAGTGTGGTTCCCAAACAGGTTCCAGTATGCCAATCATCCTCTAATTGTCCTAAAAAGTTTTCAGGAAACAGCGTTTTTCTCAGATGTTCCCAGTGTGAACATTCTGCCAGAATATGTACCCATTCCTCCTACCCTCCTCAAAATGGGAAGATTCTCTTACCAGAACTCTCCGTTATTTTTCGAGCCTCCCAACTTCCTAGTCTAAGCCAGGCCATTCCTAATCTCAGCTTTCTCCCTAGAACGAGCATATATACCTTTTTATCCTATACTAGTTTAATTTCATTCGATGGGCTCAAGCAGACTTTCTGTTACATCCTGCCTCGATTTCCTACCTGCTGATATCCTCTAGCCTTGTTTTAACCTTTTTCCCAATATTTTTATTATTTGCAATACCCCGTTGCCATATTGGACCCATGCAAAATCTTTTGATTCCTTCTTCCACCCTGCAGCCCAAAACGTTGTGTTGTATTTTGCATCTGGTGTCTATAGCATTTAATGCGAAGTGTGAACGGGTCTTCCTGCATTAGTCTAAGCCAGTGTTTCACCGTCCTTGTTTTACTACTATTAACCGCTTCTTCAAAACAACCCATCTCCCTCATGACCCCCACAGTTTGACGTTTCTTTGCAGAGTCGGTCCTTGTGGTGTAGTGGTAACCATACTTGCCTCCTAAACCCAAGATTGCGGGTTTAGTACCGGCCAGGATCTATGGATTTTTCCGGCGTAAAAAGCTGAAGTATAGCTTCCTTCGGAAGGGAAATAAAGCTGTGGGTTTCAAATCGTAAATTTACGGTTTTATAAAGAACTTCAAGCCTGAAAGAAGAGGCCTCTGAGCAAAACTGATCGGCCGTTTCACGTACTGAAATGAATGGGACGCTGATGGCTTGAGATCTTAAAGAGCGTCCGTAAATAAACCAAATAAAATCAAAAAGTTTCTTTGGAGAGCCCGAGGACCCTTTTCCAAAATGTTTTCTTGACTTTTATTTACATTTCAGCCCCTCTCCCCATATTTCACTTCCATGTAACAGAATAGACTTAATCATAGCATTTTACATCCTCTCTAGTGTATCTAAAGGAATATCTGGAACGCGAGTTACTCCCCGCTAATAGCCAAGCACCAAATGTCAACAAGAACAAGATGGCTTCTCAGGAAACATTGCCCACATTGAACCTCGTAAAAAAAGTGAGGCATGAAGACAGAAAATCTAATCGAAAGTGCCTTTATCCTGTTACATGAGAGCTCTTATTAGTCTTTCGATTCCATTCCAAGGAAATAAATTCCCTGTATGATAATATAATTATTTATAAACTGGTGGAATGAGCTTCATTATAGTTTGAGTGTGTTTGCAGAACGAGGCGGTAGCAGGACTCTGTAATTATACGAGAGCTCTAATGAAGCTAATTCCACCAGTTGTATACAATATTTTATCCGTGTTCGTTTAATAATTACTACTTAACATCGAATTATTATTAATAACAACATTCTAATTTATTTTAACTCACTGCGATTAGTATTTCATAGATTATGGTTAGTTTAGAAATAACACAGTAATAATGTCAATTTACAACAATTGATATACAATTAAATAGAACGGAGGAACATTTGTGAGAAAGGTAAAATAGTTCTTTTTCTAAAATGAGCGATGCTCAGTTTACCTTTATATATTGAATTAGTTGCTTCAATAATTGTTTCATCACTTCTGCCAAGTAAATCGAAAGTGAAATATAAATTTTTACATGAGCGCTATTTAAAATGGTACGACAGTAAGAAAGTGATATCATAAATGATAAGGTTTGTTTTGAGCATTTATCAAAATCATACAAGCCTACGTTCATGTGGGCGTATTATTCTATGTTGCGAGCTTCATCTCCATGAAAACAAACTTCACTTTTGGCAAATATACTACTTTAATTGCATTTCTTAAAAGAAAGAGCCAGGGATATAGAGCAAAGAAATCTAAAATTTTTGCTAAACACGAAATTGTAAGGTAAATATTTGAGAGAAACGAAGGATGGATTTCTGTTTGTTAAAGTGGCACTTATTGTTATATTATCTGGTGCTTGTGGAACAGCTGACGTATATGCCAGTGGAGAATATCTGAAATGAATGTATGCATGCGATTTTTCCTACCAACTACCATGACCAAGAGTGCAAGGAGGCGCGCGCGTTTTTTGTTTGTTTTGTTTTTGTTTTGTTTTTTCTCCGCCCTCAAAAAACTAATCAGGGATATTTATTGTGGGACACAGGAACATACTAGACAACCAGTTATTGTCAACATGTCTGTGAAAATTCCGAAGGATATTGCATTCTCATAACTGCCGAATCCTGAAGCATACACCGGACATTGTTTCCGGAGATGCTTTGCACCGTTGTTGGCTAATTCAGGAGCTGAACTATAAACCGCCAAGCACGGAAGTTGGACATCGAATACTGTAGCAGAAGGTTATATAGAGAGATCTGTAAAGAGTAAAAAGAAAATTGCTTCAAGTATCCTTGGTCTGGAAAAGAATGTAGAGACGAATAAACAAGAAATGAAACTTGTCGATGGGAATTCTCGAGAAATTCTGGTATTTAATTGCAAGAAATGTGTTGCAAATGTATACAGGATGGCGCAAAAGTAACTGCACACTTAGTGAATTTCAGTTAATATATGATTTCACTTCTTTGTATGTTATGTTCAAAACTTTTTCCTTCTTAATTAGCTTTTAACTCTGTAGATGTGTTTCTAGTTTGGTAATACTGTCAGGGGGAAGAACAGGAAACAGGAAAATGAATCGTAACTAACAGTTGAAAATGTTAACGAAAGAGGAAATATTTTTTCCTGTAAAGGCCGGTTATCAACAGTTTTAAGTGCTGTCCTGAGGGAAAGAAGAGAACCTTTGGAGACAGATTTACCATCACGTAAGGCTGTTTACAGTGTAATTCACACATTTGAAATTGAAGGTTCTGTTTTGAATGTACCTCATCTTGGGCGACCTAGATTAGCGCGGAATGAGGAAAGTGAACTTAATGTTTGCCTGGTTGTCACGACCAGTCCAAGAAAGTCCACAAGACAATTAACGGTAGAATTTCCACAATATTACCTCGGTCAATTCATGAGATATTGCATCAGTAGAAGTTCAGTGCACATTCCACGCATGGCATATGATTTATTGGAAGATGATCCAGACATTTTGCAAGATTATGCTCGATCAGTATCGACATAACACAATTTTCTTTCAAAACGTTGTGTGGTCGGATGAGGCCACTTTTAAGTTACCGGAACATGTAAACCGACATCCTATTGGTACCCGGAAAACCATCATGTAGTTTTAGAGCAAGCGCTAAATCAGCCCGGCGTAAATGTGTGGGGTGCCATATCGGCATTTAGTGTAATTAGGGCGCACTTTATTGACAGAAATCTAGAGGGTAACGCATACTTGGCTCTATTTCAAGAGCCTACACATCATGCATTTGAAAAACTTAGATCAACTCTACTTCCAGCATGATGGAGCTCCTGCACATTATGCTATAGTTGTTCGGGCCTGGTTAACGACAAAGTGTATGGGAGGAAATCACAAACTGAGCAAAACAGCTGACTGTTTACATTGAGATCGCCTTCCACAATCTGGAGAACATTCAGCTGTGTTGCGTGGTGCGTCAGAGAGTTCCAGGTAGACTCCAACCTTGCGTTAATGCAGAAGGAAACAGTTTGAACATAAAAAGAAGTGCGATTCTTTGTTAACTGTAATTCAAGAAGTGTGTAGCTACTTTTGTGGCATCCTGTATAATAAATAAGAAACACAAAGAGAAAATGTGTCTTTTTAAGATACTTTTTTGCAGGAGTCGTTTTGAAGGATGACATGTAAATATGTTTTAGTTAATTACTGCGTTCAGTGAGGTAATAAGATGATAATTACACTCATTGGAATAATGACTTTCATTATCATATTGATGTGACGCTGGATGAAACGAACGCTATGAAACGAACGCGGATAAAGACGTTTATAACACCTGTAAGCAAATATGGTGCATGTAACATCGGTGACAATGAGAAACTTTCTCGTCTTTATTCCATTTGACCGACCACAACATTTCTGAATTTTTTCCCGAAGCAAACAACATGTATGTGAGTTTGTAATATGCAAAAGATCCGGTTACAAAAATGAATTACCACCCCCGTGATCTAACGTTAGCGTTTGCGACTACTAATTCGGAGGTCCTGGGTTCGATTCCGGTCAGATCAAGCTGCATGGGTAACGTTTTTTGTGAATTTTTATTTACCCTGAGGAGGTGAATGCCCAGATAACTTTATTCATTCATCCCTACAGACTTACACCTATAGTATTCAGTCCACCACAATCTGTGCAGACTCAATAGAAGACCAATACGGTCAAAGCGACAATAAATAAAACGTTAAGAAAAAAGTGAATCTACAACCCTTAAGCCAAGAAAATAGTACGATGAGTTTAGGAATTAAAAAAATCTATCAGCAATCCAATAGACAAAGAAAAGATGGAAGGCTCTTCTTTGCTTCCTGAGCCTATAATACGAGGGTCACGTTTTAAGTTTTTACAAACAACCACTTGGTGACGTTATTGAGATATGTCATCACTATTTCCGGAACAATTGACATTTGTTATTGTGAATACACAAGTTTAAGTTCGTAATGTAGTGAATTTTGGTATACAATATGAGGAAAGAATTCTCAGTAACTTTCTTTCATTTTGGCTATTCAGAGAAATGTAGAAGGCTATGCATTTAAATTGCTAATTTTTAGCATTAAGAATCGAGTTTTTCCAGTATCGACTCTCGACCTCGGATGTTAATATAAAGGTCACATGTTTGAATGCGCATTTTGCTACCAAAACCACAACAGAGGTATAACTGACCCTGCAACACATTTTCTTGGAGGAAGGCAAGAGTTTAATGCCCCGTTAATTGCCAAGATCTTATGAGGCAATAAATGAAATTAATGAAATGTTGGTACAAATGAGCCCGAGTCCTTGGTGGCTAAAGTCATTTGATATTTATATTTTCAGGGAGGAAATAAAATACGATAACTTGTCCGGCAATAATACCGACCCGCACACACGTCATTATCTAAATCACGGCGGTGTGGACGACTGGTCTAATGATAAGGAACCATCTGAATTTCCTGAACATCTAAGTCACCAGGCAGGATGGAGCTCGAAAAAGAAACTTTAAGGCTTATAAGAATTTGTTCTTCTCCTTCTACACGTAACACAAACGCAATGGAATAGCTGGAATTAATTACTATATGTTACCTTTAGCATACGTACATGCTAGGACGTTTCACATTCCACCCACTCGTTGGTAACCGAAAAGTTCCACGTGAGACGTGTATGTGCCCGGTGGGTTCTAAGATGGCTAATTCCCTATAGGTTTTGCATTCAGTTGACGATAATGTTATAGAGAGATGGACATTTTCTTTCATACTTTACCATGCCGATGAAACTTGGCTACATCTTTCGAAGCGCAACTCCAGGAATTAAAATTAGTGGAGTTACAGCTTCGCTAACGCGACAATTGAGCTGGTTTGTCATGTCTGTCGTTATTGCTATTTCAGTTGTATTTCCGTAACAAGAGCCAGCAAGTAAGTGTATCTGTCGGCAGTGCGTATAAAGCCACTCAGCAGCTGCATCTTCATCCATATAAAATTACTGCTGTGTCTGAAATAAAATCCGTGGAGGCGCTGAAACAAAATATCTGGGAGACAGTTTTCAATATTGGGGAGGATGAATTGCGGCGGCTGTCTATAAATATTTTCATGTCTCACAGCGGAGGGCAGACACTTCAAGCATCTACCATCATAGTGAGTACAATATTAATTACTGTTTACTACTAGTAAATAACGAAAGAGACAAAAATATGCACGCTACGAGTTCCGATTCCGAGACACGATTTCTCTCGGCAGATAGCGAAGGCGTTACACAGTAACTTCCCGCCGCAAAACCAATTCCCGATTTCGTAGCGGGTTGGTTACCTTGTATATAATAGTAAACAAAGGGAAAAATGACTGAGTTTAATTTTAATTCGCAGTGCTACCACTTCTATTTATTAAATTATCAAACAACTCTTGTATATGTCGCTTAAAACACATTTAAACGTGCTATATATCTGCTTGATTTTAAAACAACATTAATTATATTTTTTTCTCGATTTAATAGCTAGAAAAAATACATATTCGTTGATTTAATAACTGAAAGAAATGAAGCCTATTTCATGATAATATAGGTAATAAAGCATTAATGTTTCAGGGTAGAATGTGTATCGTCTGTGTTACAACTGAGAAAAATGAAATGAAAATAATTGGAACTTATAGAATAAACGTGTTCAAAGCTGCGGTAATCCCGAGTACTTTATTATCTCAACTATATAGTGTGATTCGCAGCGCTTTTTTAATTTATGGCCATTTTGATTGCTATAAGGACGACATTAGCATGTACGGCCGTAAGGCCCATGCGACAGATGTATTTATTTGAGTGTATCCTAAAATCGTACAATAAAATATCCACTACTACTACTACTACTATTACTACTACTACTACTACTACTACTACTACTACTACTACTACTACTACTATTACTACTACTACTACTACTACTACTACTACTACTACTACTACTATTACTACTTCTACTACTACGACGACGACGACTACTCTACTACTACTACCACTACTACTACTACCACTACAACTACCACCACTACTACTACTACCACTACCACTACCACTACTACTACTACTACTACTACGACTACTACTACCACTAGTACTATTACTACTACTACTACTACCACTACTACTACTACTACTACTACTACTACTACTACTACTACTACTACTACTACTACTACTACTACTAATTGAATTTTTCCCCGTCTTTGTGGACTAATGCTCGATTAGAGTAAATAAATTTCGATCTAGATTTTCGAGGATCACAAGGGCAGACTTCGAGGAATAATTTGAGCCATAATTTGAGAAATGCTACTTTATGGGTTACCTTTGCCAGGAGTTAGCTCTAGCGGAAAAAACTGGAGTAGCCTTAGTTATTCTTGGTCGAAATTGACTGACCTCTCCGTCTATCGAAGATCCTGCAGTATTCTTTTAGCAATTACTTCTTCACATATTGAAATGGTCTCTTTTGATATCATCACCGCACAGATAAATAATGGAGAAAACGATACAGATTTGTGTTTTGTAAGAGTAGATATTTATGAAATTCCTGTTCTCTCTGTTTCCTCAGAACTAACGGGTTTTCTGAGAATAAATCATAGGATAAATATCTTACAAACCAAGTTGATCATGCTCAGAAAACCCGTTAGTCAGATTTTATTTTTAAGAATCACTTTCACAAGATAAAAACCTGAGGGCCAGCATTTTATACGGGTAGCTGATTATTTAGATAGTCAGGGCTACGCCTTGTACTGTTATTAAGAGTTTACCTAATATCGATTTGGCCTTCCCACGCCCTATCTTCAGAGATTTAGTACAATATTATTGCATAAAAGCTAGGAAGGATCCTCTTTATTGTTTTAATTCGTATGTGTAGCTTTGTCCTTGACGTTTGCGTTCAAATTAATTCAGCACGATTATGTTTAATTGGTTTGGAAGTTAACATTTTAAATTCCCTCTTTTTGAAGGCTTAAGCAGCTATGTGCAGATCAGCTTGACTGTCATTCTCCTTATATATGGTTTTAAAATAAATTGTTTGTCACATTTAAGTAATTTTACAATGCATTTTATCCTCTTTAAGAATCATTATTTAATTCCTGTTCATATTTATCGCAATAGTTTTAAATTTTAAGTACAATATTTTTCATTAATAAAGTAATTCATAAGACAATTAATTTTTCCTTGCATAAACAAACATAAATTACTTACACAAAGTAGAGAGAGAGAAAAGAGTGGAGGAGAAAGAGACAGAGAGAAAACAATCGATCTATTTTTCGAAATGCTATCAAGGTATGAATTGTAACAGTAGGCGCAACTCCTGAACTTTTTACTACCATTCATCAAGTCGGTGCTGGTGGTGTAGTGGTAACCATACTTGCCTTCTAAACCCGAGATCGCGGGTTCAAACCCCAGCCAGGATCGATGAATTTTTCGGACGTAAAAATCCTAAGTATGGCTTTCTTCGGAAGGGAAGTAAAGCCGTGGGTCCCGTGTCGTACATTTACGGCACGAAAAAGAACCGCAAACGTGAAAAAAGAGGCTTCTGAGCAAAATTTGTTGGCCGTTTCAAGCGCTGAATTGAATGGGACGCTGATGACCTGAGATGTTAAAGAGCGTCCGTAATCAAATTAACAAAGTCATTGTACACAGATATCCTGATGTAGAGACAAAGATGAACTAAAGAATTAAAAATATCACATGCTGTTTCAAGCCGCATCTGCAATTTGTTTGAAATGTTTAGAACCATACATAAATACAGGCATTCGCAGCGTCAGGTACTTTGAAAATGTCACTGTAATATTACATGATTTTTTTTTTAACTTTTTCATGTATATAATTTTTTTAATCACACAGTTTCAAGAAGCAATGTTTCTGTTACTTCTTGCAGCTATAATACGTTACCAAGTACTGACGAGAGAATCCACTGCAGAAGAAGAGCATGATTTATAAAATTAACTGAAAAACACCAGTTTTCTACTGGGTAGCCAAATATATAAATTGGAATATGACAGGATATAGGTGCACTTGCATTTGTGGTTTGTGAATGGGAGACAATGAAATGAGGGGTCATATGAATGAAATCCTTTGTTAGTCATCAGTTCATCTATGAACAGAAAATTAGTGACTGATAAACCGCAGTATTGAAAAAATGAGATTATGAAACATTTTGAATTAAAGTGTACTAATTTAGTTTGTGCTAATGTAAGCTTCCCAAATTCCTGATTTTTCAATCATGTATTTTTTAAAATGATTTGTAATATTTTAGTAAATCAGAAAGATATATTCTGTTCATGAGATAGTAATTTTTAAACATGCAGTTTAATAATAAAAGCCACATTTCATTTATTGTTACAATTATGTTATTTTTAGTTAATGCCTCAGATTTCTTTCACTTAAGTCATTTTAATACGTTAAAAATGTATTAAGAATAATACACCTGTTAGTTATTGTCATAAAATAAAAATACACAAAAGAGTGATTATTAAAATTAACTAAAATGATATTCTATTCACATATTACCTACTCATTTTAATTAAGTTACAAAATCATTTTTTGTTTTGAAAGTTGGACTTTTCAGTACGTATACTGCAAAAACATTGTTATGATTAATTTTCCGGTAAAATACTGGAAGTTTCATAGCAACACAGTATGGACAGTTTGTGTTGGCATCTTTGATGTTCTTGCTCTTAAAATCCGGTTCCGAGTTGGTTGTAGTTCTCAATGTAACTATTATTTTGATTTGATTTATTTATGGACTCTCTTTAACATCTCAGGTCACCAGCATCCCATTCAAATCAGGGCGTGAAACGGCTCTTTCAGGCGTGAGGCTCTTTTTGTGCCGTAAATGTACGACATGAGACCCAAATGAAACTATTAGATGAACCTTTATCACTACAGCTAAATTGCGTTTAACAATCGTAAATGCGAAAGCTAGGAATTTGTTTATTAAAACTTTAACCGTAATGAAAATGCACTATTTTCAAAATATATTGAACTCTTTTTATATTGAAATAAAATATTAATTGTTTTTTTATCCGGTTTTCAGTTTTGATTGTTTAATGATGTTTCCGAATGGCGGTCAAACATTTTAAGCATTATTATTATTATTATTATTATTATTATTATTATTATTATTATTATTATTATTATTATTATTATTATTATTATTATTATTATTATTATTATCATCATCATTTATATTATTATTATTATTCTCGTAAATTCCATTTGTATGTTAAACTGAGAAAGTATAACAGCATTTTTTTAAAAGTATAACGTTTCTGATTTTAAATGGGTTAGCTGGCGAGAGTAGCTTAGTTTTTTTTTTTATTATTATTATTATTATTATTATTATTATTATTATCTCATCATCATCATCATTCTAAATGACACATCTCTTGCTTGTTTTCCGCACTTTAGAGCAATTTTACCATATGATACGCATTACTAAATAATCAAGTAGAGGAAATAGAGAAAAATATCGTAAAAAGATATGAGTGATATTCTGCAAAATTGCTATATAAAATAAACAATTATCCAAAAGCAAAATTTACTGTACAAATAACACCTCGATTTGTTAGTATTTCTGCATTCATTTTCTTGGCAGCATTTTACCACTTAAGAACAGCCTAACATAACCTGAAATAATAATAATAATAATAATAATAATAATAATAATAATAATAATAATAATAATAATAATAATAATAATAATAATACCCGATCTTTTATAGTGTCAATATTAATGATTATTCGTTTTCAGTGTTCTTAAGATTTTCCACTAGTAAGAGAATGAACTTGGAACTTCGAGGCCCATTTGGTCAGAATTTTACAGAGAAATTCCATTCAACATTAAAATGTGTATTAATTCCGTAACCCATGTGAGAAAATTATCGAAACCTTTTAATTCATAAGAGGGAGTAGTGTCAACATAATAGCCAACCGCTACAACCTGATGACAAACTTGAACATCAATAGCAAATGTTTCAACTGCTTACATTCGATGGTAACTGTTATTAATATTTCAATGGCCTACACTTGCGATAGCTGTTTAATTTATTAAAAAGTAGTAATAGTAATAAATGTTTGTATCCAATTATGTCATTCCTTTATTTATGCAGAGGCATCTGTAGGAGAATGGATAGTAGCGTCAATTCCGTGACATGCACACTCAGCATTCTATCTCGTGTAATAAGCAAGCTGTCCTAATAATATTCTATAACAACATCTACACAATTACGTCATATTTTAAATTATCAGAACACGGCCAACTAGATTTTTACAAATTAATACTACAAGAATTACTCTGTAGATTAAACATTGTAATTATCAATCTAGCAACTCTAATTTCAGTGGAACAAGCAATCTGGTTTACCGTACTGCTTTATTTCAAAATTAAAATGAATATGTTCTATATAAATTGTCAACTATAAACACAATATAACTTTGTAACTAGTAGATCTGACACAATTATATTTCGAAGCATTAAATAATCCAAATTCAGTAATTTACATATATTTTCAGTATAGCCGTGCTAAAATACATTGTTCGCGAGCTCATTTAGAAATTCCGGATTTGACTAAAACATCTTATTCATGCACAAGGGAAGGTCTGGAGCGAAGAAAATTATTTCGGTACTTGAGCCTTGCTTACGGCTGCACTTTACGTCCTGGGGACACCTCCGAGAGAAAGGGATGAAGTGAGGGAAAGACAACCAAGTGATCAGGATTTACGGGCGGTGACTGCGCGGACGCATACGAAGTCCATAACATAGGACACTGCGACGCCCCCTTCTCCGAGTTGGTCGAGTCCCTCAGGTCTGTTTACATTCCAGACCGCCGGGGCTGAAACCTTTCCAAAGCGTAAGCCACCATCATACCACGCCAGCCATGTAGCCCTGGCACTTTCGATCCTGTATCAGAACCATGGAGTGAAATTATATGAAGTGGGTGAGGAGTAAATTCATGGAATGTAAATATCCATCTCAGCATTCACCTGGAAGATAAAAACCAAGGTCAGGATGACCATTACAACGTAAATTGAACCCAGAACCTCCCGAATGCAAACCCCAACCGTTAACTCCTGAGCCACCCCGCTCGAAAACACATTGTAAAATCTTCCTCAAAGTTTCAATGACAAAGTATATGATTTGTTAAAAATATGCCCGAAGTTTTAAAAAGCCCATTAATTTATGAATCTTGCCTTTTTCTTAGTGCACTTAACACAGTAACACAAATAAACTCTGGAAATTTGCATTTATGCTGCTCGCGACGAGCATAGTTGATTATTTGATCATCAGATGATGTTTTCAGAAAATGGGGTCACAGCAGAGAAGAGGCAATTTCGTGCGAATGTTGCTTTGAACAGAATACGGCAAGGGTTCATGACAGAAATATATTCTGTGCACGTGGAAGATAACCGCGAACCAGTCTGTATCTGCAGGTATGCCATAATTACCAACATAACCCTGAAACACTGAACATCTTTGAAATAAATAAAACTTTTTTTTTCAGTTGCGTGCTGTTGGTGCTGATTACGTCGTGGTACCTTCATATGAGTGTGCAGTAACATGTAAAATTACAAAGATTTCGGACCAATACTGTACGTAAAGGAAATTCGACAAAGCGATCCTGTTAAAGTAAACAGATCGATACAGGGAAAGTACTCATTGCCGAAATAGATTTGAAAATGAGCTGTTATTAATTTTTATTAATAATTCTATAAATCACACGAGTAAAAACTCGGGAATTAATTACAGAGCGTCGTAATGTTTCGAATGCTTTAAAGGACAGTTTATTAAAAACAGACAAAATAAGTAGGTAATAAAGACAAAAAAAGCATTGTATCTGTCTGTTTGCAAAACACCTCAATGGACACAGATTCCCGTATTTGAAGCAATTGCAATTCCTGAATTATTCGAAAAGGTATACTAGATATAAGCTGAAGAAAGAATGGTACTAATCGTATCTTCTTCCACACCCTGCGAATACTGGACGACGTTAATGAAAATGGATGGTTCAAAGTGTTGAATAAATTCATGGCCAGCTACAACCCCCCATCTTAATCAAGACCAATTTTTTTCCTTAAGAAAAGGTTACTCTGCTGCAACGAATAAGAGACGATACAAGTGAGCAATACTTTATAGGCGTGGATGTATTCAACATGGAAACTATAATTTGGAGTAACTGTTGTATTTTGCTTTCAATAATAAAAACATTATGCTGCATATCATGTCTTACTGACAACAAGTAATTAATAATAGTAATATTAAATGGATTTGAGTTGCTAACTTTGAATAAACAATTTTATAGCTATTAATGACGTAAAGGCAAGCTGGTGTGATTATATCATCACTTTAAACCTCGATAGCCACCTAACTTCAGTGCGAAGTAAAAATAGAATCATGTTCAGCACCAATTTCATTACACAAAATGGAAAACAATGGTGAACTTATAGCTCTGGACTTAATGACGCTGACAACTTTTACAATTTCATTTAAAGCTACATTATACAAATTTTGCTTCTGAGGCTACTTCTTTAATTTTTGCAACAATGCTACCATGTTTCCCAGTCATTGCACGTGCTTCTTAAGAACAAACACCAATACATTTATTCCATTCTATACTTTTAATTTTCTAATTTTGAAAATGTTTTATTTGAAATTGTTCGAGCAGGCAGTGATTCATCAACAAGAATTCTTCCTTCGCTGTTTCCCCATCTATTAAGTGCAAGTAAGAAATTGGGCCAGGGTCATGTGAATTGTTTCATCCAATCGTATGAAAAAATATTGACTAGTTCGAAAATTTTCCATTAACTGTTGCTTAACTTTTGCAGACAAATTTAAAACTATTTGGACATGGTGTCATTGAAAATGGAACCACCTCCAAGTTGTTTTGATGCCTTGTCCCTAAACATTATTTTATGGCTGCTCGTAATATTAACGACTCTCCGATCGTGTGAGGTTTTCCCACCTTAGCTACTCTTAAACTGACTTCATAAGATGCCTCCAAGGCCTGTCCTGTCGAATCCTGAAAATGAGATTATTTGTTTTTTTCCTTAATGACAATCTGATAGTTTTCTTCGAAAATATTCCAACGGTTTGTGTTTCAAATCACTCGCTTGGTAATAAATGGCGTTTCAAAAGGGAAGATTTCATCGAACGATTTGAAAGTGCTTCATGACAAATAACACAGTGTGGCATTAGAATGATTTCCTCTCTATCTTCAATATATGTGAAATCATATGATAAATGGTTCATATTATGTTAAGTATTGCTTTTGTACGGGGTTTTTGTTGCTTTCTTGTACATGATGTCCTCTGTTGGATGCGTAACAATTAGAAGTAGGGGAATTAATTTACATTTACCCCGCTTACTCTAATTTCTCCCTTTGAGCTTTGCGAGCACAGTCCTTTAATTAACCATTTATGCATATACTGGTTGACTTCTTCCTAATTTACAACAAACTACATATAAATATGTTAATTTAACAAATAAAATCTCGCATTCAACAACAGTAATAATGTAACTCAATTGTTTTCTTAACAGACAATGTATCTCGCAACTAAACAAACGACAAAATGTATGCCATTGTGTCTAATCAAATATATTCAAGTTACGCTCTGTTTTTGTCGTAGTATTAAAATTCAATTTCTGCATTATTTTTGTACAGTATTACACCAAAGTTCTTATAATAATTTAAAATCTATTGTTTCGTTTAGTTAAAGTAGGACTGTCAAATATTTGTTGTTTGTAAAACTAGTTTTATCTTATTTGCTAAAACGTTTAAACCGTATAGCAGCTCACTTACGCGTGCCATAGTTGGGGACCCCTGGTGTAGAAGATGGAAATATTCCGAGGAAGGTGCTGCTATCAGTTTTCTTTCAATCAACTATGAAGAAATATAATAAAATGTAAGTGGCGATAGCTATAGTTCACTAATTAGTTATAATTTTATTTTTAACAACTAATATTAAAATATTCATGCATACACTTGAACAGTATAAACAAACTGTGTAGAAAAAGTATTGAACAACGTGTTAAAATAGTTATTGCACATACTTCTAAATGGTAGTCAGCTGTTTACAATTATGTAGAGGTAGCCTATACTCTTGAAGCAACTCCCTGTTGGACCGTTATCTGTCCATGGGTGGCCGACTTTCCCACAAAGTTTTATAGCAGATCATATTTCATTTCATGAGACTGACATAGACTTGGTCATTTACAAACATTTTTAGAACTAAACTAAATTAACTGATATCACAGAAAATATCACCATAAATAGGACAAACAAATGATGCAAAATTTTCTAAATATCTACAATTTAAAAACTGTCAACATGTATATGATTATTGGATCAAACATATATTTAGTAAGCAGTTTCATGTTCCAGATATATGTGTACATTCACAGGGATAACAAAATAATTCTTTTAAAAAAACCGGAAAGCTGTATTAACTCGTTTTGGAAAAACGAACAGGAAGCAATATCTTTATTTCTGATGATACTGAATAGAACTATGACGTTTAACACAAAAGTAATTTTTAGTAAATCTTCAATGTGCAAAAAATATTATCACATATTTCGCTAGACTTAAATATAATGAATACTGTAAATATGCTTTAGAAGCTGCAAATTATGACATAGACAGCAAACAATATTGTTTATAATGAAATCTGTGGTGGAAATTAAAAAACGAGTAGATGGTATAGGAGGAGAGTGTGGATTGAAATTAACTTAATTGAAGCCAATCTGGTTTTAGAAGGTCGATCAGTCAGAGGCGGATCAATACTGTGGTCTTTTATCAGTCAGGTGTTGTTCATCGTCCACTGATGATACTAACCGCAGTAGTTGGTGAAAGCTATGGTAGCTTATTAAATCATGGACGACGTAAAAACAGTCCGGAAGATTTTAACTGTTTTAATAAACGGAATGTTGGAAATAAAAATAAAATTACTTTAGTTCATGATGTTTATATTGAACAGCTAAATTTTATTTTTCATAAACTTACAAAGAATGTGTCTAAAAGACACCGATAATATCAAAAATGGCTATCTTACTTCGAGATAGTCATACAGAAAGTTATCCCTAAGTTCATCCTCTCAGGGTAACCATTTAAATACTAGGAATAATAAACTCGTTCTCTTATGTGCATTCGTGGAATCAAAACACTCTGCCAGCTCTCCAGTTGAATACCCACATTCTTTAAACGATCCTTATCGAAGTAAGGGGAAGAAAGGTGGCGATAATTATTTCTTTATGCTTTTATTCATTAACCATATAATTCTGCAGGTCCTAAGATCAATTTCCGTTGGGCTGGCCATCTTGACCGTGTTATTACTTTATTTTTAATGCTGTGATGGATATTTACACTCTGCTCTCCCATTTTATATAATTTTATTCCGTTAGTTCTGTCACAGGGTCTAAAGTTCCAGAATGAGGTGGGATGGCGCGGTGTGACGGTGGCTTGCGCTTCGGAAAGGGTGTCTGAAATGGAAACGGACCGAAGGGCTCGAACAACTCGGGGGGGGGGGTGTTTCACCGACGTCACGGTGTTATCTGGAAAATGTTAGGGATCCTACCGTCCGTAGATCCTTGCCGTTCGGACCTTATTCTTTCCTCCCGGAAGTGCTCCCACTGGGGGCGTAGGCATAAAGAGGCGGCGTCAGCCAAAAGTATTCTCCTCCGCCCTAGACCGTCCATCCATCCTTTCAGATAACCCTACATAATTTCGTTTGTATTCTCTCCTAACAGGTGGGTAAAATGTTCTCTCTTTTGTCAGCTAGGATAATGCTGTTAGACATTTCTATCATCATCGTCGTCGTCGTCGTCGTCGTCGTCACTATCAGCAGCATCCTCGTCCTCGTTCGTTTATGCCTCCTTTCTGTGGAGGACACACCATTTCAATTTAACAAAAATACGCAGTGAAATGTGTTTTTCCACGACAGTGAGTAAAGTTGCAAGTAGCCCAGTTATTGTTAGTGCCTAAGGCGAATCTTTAAAACTCTTTTGTCTCTAAAGAAAGCAATTATTTACATTACATACTGCTATTCGGTTTACATACGCTTTTCCTTGTAAAAACTTCATTCAGTAAGAATTTAATAATTTACCTCTATCATCCATGTCGTAAATATTACACGTAATACAAATAAGTAGCACATTTTACGTCCATATTGATGTTTTAACCGTATTATTCTCTAATTGGTATGTAGTACTCATTGTTTACATGTAGCATTCAACTTTTTCCAACCTCTTTGTTCCGCCTGTGGTGCCTCAGTAGTAAAAACGGGCGTTAAACACTACTCAAAAAAAAAAAAAAAAAAAAAAAAAACTCTTTGTTGATTACGGTCATTCTAGACGGACATGGATTTACATGATAGCCTCATTCTGAAATATTTATTTATTGTAAATTTTGTCTAAGTATAAAAAAATGTACTACAGCACATTTATAAAGTGATTTTTAAGGGACTCACCTCACCTCGCTTCTTAACTTCACACTTCATCAAAAGTTGTATCACAATAACCATTTTGTACTAAGGATACTATATAGCTTTTTTATTGGGTAGGAAATTGTTTTTTAAACACTATAGTGTTAATCAACTGAACTACTGTTCAGCGCGAAAATTACTGTGTAAATATTTATATATTGCGCTCATGTGAAACTGAACTAATGGCATTTACTTCATTGATAACCTCACTTTAAAAATTAGTTTTAATTACATAGGAAGATGAAGTAACTCCAACAAAACGACCGTCATGTGCATCCTTTTAAGATTACTTAAGACACCAGTAAATCGCAAATAAAAATAAAGTGAATTGCCTAACATGGTTGGCCAAATTTCTACATTTTCATGCCTTTTTCTGTTACCTTGTATCCATATAACTGAATAACAAGAATTAACTGGAAAAAAATGCTCATAAAACATTGATGTTTATTTGTATTGGTAGAATAACCCACATAAATTACATAATTTAGGTGAAGTAGATGCGGGAATGTTTAAAATTACTAGATTTTGTTTTCAGGGACAACAAGGTCTACTTCCGTACACTGTATCACACGGAAAACATATCTGTATCGGACTCATTAACTTCGGGGCAAGTGAAGCGTCGTGAACGATCTGGAGTTTGTTACGTTTTGTGTTCGTCTAGCTGTACTACAATGGAAGGTAACTTTAGGAATCTGCTAATATTTTATATTTCATTAGGAAACTGCAAAATTGCTTCTACGATTCTAACAGCTATCAGAAAGAAAAATATCATACTGATATTGTTACTCAAGTTGAAGATCGCCATGTCTCGAATTGGTTGTGCGGTTGTTCATTTGCCATTTCTCCCCGTTGTCTGAGATTTCAGGATGAACGGTTGGTTGTAAGTAGAATTAAATTTGATAGGCAACAAAAATTTAAAAACTGGCTGTCAATTATTTATAAAATAGTCACTGAAATTGTATATAACATTTTAAATTAATTTTAAAATGAAAAATTATTGATCTCTATTAAACTTTTATATCCATCAGAATATAAAATAAAACTGGTATTATCCTCCCACATTCTAGGCTAAAGTTGGCAAGTCAAAAAACTGCGCCCCTAGACTTCATCAAAAATAGTAGTATTATCACATTTTAGCGAATTCCGAAACAATGTAGATATTACGGATAAATCGCTTACTAGGCACCAAAAAAGATGACAAAAATGTGTATATATGTATATATGTGTATATATGTGTATATATACATATATTGTTTTGTATTTTTTTTCCTCAACCAGCAAAATTGGACCATTGGGAGTGGGAGTTATCCTAAGGTGAATTCGCTTTAGCAGGCCGTAATTTTGTTTTTTTCCAACGAAACTCAGTAAATGCCAATGAAATAAAATTAGAAAATTTGTTTTGAAAATCAGCGAAATCACAATGGCACACTATTAAGTTGGGTTTACCTGGATCCAACATTTAAAAATCGCTCTAGCGGCACCAATATTTGATTTTTTACAACAAAACTCGGTATATGTCATTTAAATAAAATAAGAAAAATATTTTCTGATAATCAAAGAAATTGGACCATTAAAGGCGGGGGGTTTACCTGAAAACCGAAATTTAAAGAATAGGAATTAACCTAAAGCAAAATTTTAAAAATCGCTCTGCGGCGGCAATTTTTATTTTTTCTCATCAAAACTTGGTATATTCTATTGAAATAAAATGACAAAAATAATTTCTAAAAATATACGAAATCAGATTTAGAAGGGTTGGATTACGTGAAACCCAATATTTTTACTTATTAACCTCTGTAATCAAAATTTGCACATTCAAAATTCAGGAGTTCTTTGCTTGTTTTAATTTCCAGCGTTAGTCCCAGTTAGTAAAGAGACAAAGACTGTAATACTACTGCTTGACACACGTGTATTTTATTCATAAAAAGTAAAATATTAAAGGTTGTGCTTAGAAGTGATTAAGAAACGAGAAAACAAGCAAAACACTGGTGTTTATAAATGATTCTAGAAAAATGGTAAAGTTTAACTTTGCATGTTAATTATTCTTGCACACTTTGCCCAATGGTACACGTTAAACAAGAATTTTCTCACAAACAACTGAATTACGACTCAGTGTTTATGCTGATCACTATGAGCAATTAATAACAGAAATGCATGGATTCGAATATCATTTTGCGTGTGTTGAAATTCGTCTTGTTGTTTTGCAATGCTGTTTAATGGGCAAAAGTAATCATATTGCCATTGCATCCCGGCCATTAATGTGAGCTATAAGCACTCGTAAGCCTTGATTTTCTCGCATGTGACTATAATAACGAACATTACGGTGAATATTATATTCGCGTCCTTATTCTTGGCCGAGTTCAATTCTTGACCGCCACGGGTGGCCGAGGTCGTTAAGGCACGGACTCGTGAGCGGGAGGTCTGCGGTTCGAATCCCGCCAGGACCGTCCTCCCTGACTGGGTTTTTTTCCAGGTTTTCCTCAGTCTTCATAACTGGCAAATGCCGGGGAGGTACCTAAAACTTAGGCCTAGAACGCTTCCTTCCTTAAAAAAAAAAAAAAAAATCCTTTCCCAAATTATCATTTCATTTCATGTATCATCAGTGTCCACCGCCTGTGGTGCCTCAGTAGTAAAAACGGGCGTTAAACACTACTAAAAAAAAAAAAAAGAGTTCAATTCTTAATTCTTGTTATTGTTTCTAAATAAGTATGGCTACAGCATATTTAAAGAAACACAGGCTAAATATAATTTATTTTAAAATAATTTTGTCATATTATTATACGGGTATAGAAATTAATAACAAAAGTGTAAAACGCAAATTATAATGATTAATAGGCTGCAGAAGTTTGCAAATTGTTTACTTACAGAAAGATTATTCTTTAAATTTACAAATGGCATACATTGAAAAAGCAAATTAAAACTATTACAAGTATAATTATTAATTACATTGTTATTGT
Organism: Metallyticus violacea; assembly: GCA_030762175.1. Lineage (NCBI taxonomy): Eukaryota > Metazoa > Arthropoda > Insecta > Mantodea > Metallyticidae > Metallyticus > Metallyticus violacea. Next base: position 18,790,019 of record CM060838.1, on the reverse strand, counting down.
TATAATTTTGTTTGTCTTAACGACCTCGGTCACCAGTGGCGGTAAGAAGTATTTTGCATACCTTCCGAAAAACTACTTCAAAAACAGAATAATGGCATTTGGCCATTGCTGGAATAAATTTATTGATCTTAAGAAAGTTTATGTTGAAAAATAAAAAACTCACTTCTTCATTGTTACACCGAGAGCTTTACAAACCTCCCTCGTAATTAAGGTGTTCATATTTTTCAATAGTGTTTCATCTCTCCCAGTATTTTTATGATTATTATTATATATGTTGTCACATGGGCAGTTTTCTGAGCAAGAGCTTTTCTCATGGTCATCATATTTTGACAGGCTAAAATGTAAAAGGAAATTTAATTCTTGTGTTATGGTATTTACCCTTGACATCTGACTAAATTGGCATTATCGTAAGCCGTTGAAAACCGGTTGTAAATGAGATGTGTGTGTAAGGTAACAATTTACAAAAAAAGAACACAATTTTGAATGCGCGCCCGTTTAATAATGCCCCGAAACCTGAATAAATTGCCAGAAGCAAGCCATCGCGTGACAACATGCTCGGCAAGTTAAAATAAGCTACACAAGCATGTCCGATTGCATACTACAGATGCACCTTACTGGAGGTGGCTTCCCGATATCCACCCAAGCTTGTTTAAAAAAATGACTATATAGAGTGAAAGTGACCTGTACAAACTCATTCTTGTAATGAAAATGTAAACAGCAACTGACAACGCTCATAACACTCCCGATTTCCAACCCACTATCAATAAGAAGATGAAAAAATCCAAATCGAAATTATAGCTCTTGCTCCTTAACAGAACAAAAAGAAACAAAAGAGCGCAATCAGCAGCGTTGCCTTTTCTCCATACCTATCATTCCCAACAACCGAAAAATAAACAAGTGCATCACGCAGGAGCTGCGTAAACTAGACGAACTCCTTACCTAGTAGAGTAGCTGTAAAAAAAGATATAAAACCAAAACCGGGCCTTATTAATTAATGAAATGAAATAAATTATGGTATTAGGTATTAGGGAAACAAAATTAGAATTCTTGAAATCTATAAGCATTACAAAAGAGAAACCAAATTTTTACAATTATGATTATTATTGAGACTAAACCACAAAAATTAAGTACACTATTAATTAAATGAAATATACGTCACTGATAGAAAAAGTTATACTATATTGATATTTTTAAACAGTTTAAATGTAACCATGTTTATGAACTGAGCCCTTGATATCATCTTTACATTCACTGAAATAGAAAAAAATAACAAAATAACAGTTTCATTGTGTATTTAAGATATTCATATGTTTCAATAAAATAATAACATGTTACTATTTAAAAATAATTACAATGTACTAAGAAAATATACACAATTTGTAATAAATAATCGAATGTTTCATCAATTTTCATTGGCTATGAATTTAATTTAAATGTCATTGTAACGTAAACGTTTTCTGAAAGTTATTAGAGAGCGTTCTTACATACAAATATAATTCTCAAATACACATTAGATTAATATTTCACATTTTCCATCTTCACAACGATGCTTTTGTTAAATATAAAACACATACAACATTATAAATACAGTTTATATGCTGAGTTAATTTCTCATTTTATTTTAAAACATTATATAGAAAATTAAGCACAAGAGCCATTTTTAATATTTGGTTTTCAAGTTTCGCTTTCATCTAATAGTACAATTTCCCCTATTTTCAAAGACTAATTTTCTTATTTATTTTTAAAATGTGGGTTTCATATATTACTCTACACCTACTGGCCCGATTTCCATGATTTCCAGGAGCTATTTTCCTTATTTTATTTAAATGGTATGTAACGATTTTTTTTTTGTGCTAAAAAGCAAATATTGGTGCCATTTGAATAATTTTTAAAGTTTGACTTTCAGGTAAATACCCACTCATAAAAGTCTTATTTAACCGATTTTCAGAAAATATGCTTATTATTTTATTTAAATAGCATATGTCGAGTTTTGTTGTGCAAAAGCAAAATATTCTTGCTGCTATAGGGATTTTAAATTTTGGGTTTAAGGTAAACCCACTCCTAATGACCCGATTTCTCTTATTTTCATAAATTATAATTTGTATTTTATTTAAATGGTATATACTGAGTTTCATTGCAAAAAAACTATTTTTATTGTTTTATTTCAGTGGCATATACCGAGTTTCCTTAAAAGAAATTAAATTGAGGCATCTAGAACGATTTTAAAATTTCGCTTTAACCCTCACTCTTTTCAGGTATACTCTCATTCCTAGTGATCCGATTGCCATGATTTTCGAAAACTACTTTTAAGAATTTATTTTAAAGAAATATACCGAGTTTCGTAGAGAAAACAAAAATTGCGGCCACTAGAGCGATTTTTATTTTTTTTTTTTAGGTTAATCATCACCCTTGAATGGTCCAATTTTGTTGGTTAACGAAGTCAATTAATCGTTGTTAATTAATTATGTGTATATATATGTATATATACATAATTCATTTTCTTCATTGTTATTTTCGGCGCTCAGTAGGTAGGACCTATGGAGATTTTAAGATTTTTTTCAAAAATCGCTTCATGGGTGCAATCCTGCAATAGCTTCATTCCTTCGGAAATCGATAATAAAATATGGAAACCCATTTGAGAAGTACAGTATTCATGAAATTCGTAATTTAATAGATAACATTATATACTAGAACACTGTCAAAAATATCAGGAGTAAGAGACATGAGAAAACTTTGGAGGGTTTAGAACCTGACGTCCACAACGTTAAATGCAGATTGAATAATCAATTTTTTTACTATGTCTTTTTTTCGTGACAGTTAATTATTTATTTATTTCATTGAATAAATGAAGACCCTCTATTTGAGACCAAGGGTCTCCTATTAAAGGGGGATGACTTAAAGTATTTTACGAGATGTACCATTTCTTGAGGAAAGATTAGTTTGTATATTTCATAAAATTAACTGTAAAAGCACACCTTAAAGATTCGATTGCATATATTGATTGAGAGAGACAAGTGTCCTGTGATGGTCTCTTAGAACATAGTGAATTTATATGAATATTTACAGCGGTTGAAAGCTAATTAAAAATATTGAAAATGAACACAGTTAATTTCACTTTTAAATTCCATACGATGTACTTTACTTTGAAAGTATCACGCTTAAGAAAGATTTGATTTTTCACAAATTGCTGATCAATAATTTTGTTGATTTGTTCAAGTGAATTAATGGCTATCTCTGCCTTCTTATGATACTAAAGGCATAATGAAATAAATCAATTATCTTAACGACTATTTCTGATTCAAAAAGTGGTCAAAATGTCCATGGTCCGTTTCAAAGATGACCAGATCTTATTGCTATTTTCAAACATGGCCATGTCCAAATTTCAAATCCTTTTTCCAGCAAAATTAATATGTTTTGTTTATATAACAATTGTCAAATAAGTTAGAAGTTAAGCATTACGAGAAATGGAGGAGGTTTTGAGATGTTTTGCTTCTCCAGGAAAAAAAAAAAGTTCAATGGAATTGACATTCTTGAAATAGATGTCTCATTTATGTATCTTTTGCTCATTTTCATTGAAATATTGCTATGTAAATCTTCTGTTATTTCAGTTACACAAAAAACTCCTTTGAGACATAGAAATACTTGAAACAATCTGAAAAAGTAAATAGTAAATTCTATAGCCTTCGCTCTGGGCCGCTTTATACTGGATTTACACATAGCATACAATCTATCAAAGAAAGTCACTTTCGTCTATTACTCTTATGTGAATTTTGCTTCCTTATACATTTCTTAGGCATGGGAGTGCGGATATGCTTTATAGTGCTATGCCTGGATGCAGTGACTACTAATAGTTTCATTGACTGGTTGGAGAATCAATACGAAATAGCACGAATCGGCTTTGTCCGCGGCATATACAGCACCAGTTCAAAATCAACAGAAACCCCAAGGAACCGCAGTTCATCAGAGAAATTCTCTGTGAGTATATGCATCTTCAGTTCTTGTCATATTGCATGTAATAGTGTGTTAGTGATATATTGAAAATAAACGTTTCGTAAAATAAGTATAAATATTTTGGGAAAACCCCTTGATACTACTTGGATTTTATAACCTACTATAACATGTTTCTCTAATGCGACAGTAAAAGTTATAAGTAGCTATCGGAATTCTTAAGGATTTAACATTAAGAAGGTACACTCAAAGTACTAGGTCGATACAAACAAAACACGAAAAAAAAAAAAAAAAAAGTTGTGAGCCACCGCCCGGCAGGAAACAAGAACAGATGAGTAACAGTCGTCAGAGAAAAGGGTGATTTGTAGCTCGTGACCTATAGCATTGTCTATAGTTCAGTACCAACATAACTTCACTCTGGTATTAGTGCTTAGAAATTCCTATACCTAGTTGTTAGTAAACAAAAAAAAAATACATAAGATAGTAGTTGAAAATATGTTGACCCTATGGTACTGAGGATTAGACCTTAGTTGAGAACCAAAAATATACGAAACAGGGAGTGGAAATTGGTGAATAGGGGCCAGAATATTCAGGTTAAAGAAGAGAAGAAGTAAGCCTGTGGTAAAGTCAATGGATATCTGGGATCTGTGAGAGAAATAATTGAGAGAAGTACTCTTGAATGGCACGGTCATAAAAGAATGGGTGGAGAAAAATAGCCCAAGTTGGAATGGTCACTACCAGGGAAACGAAAATGTAGACGTTCAAGAGGTAGGGTCGTAAAGGACACCAGCTGAGAATCTTTTTGTTTTTAAATGGTGTTTAACGCCGGTTTTTACTACTGAGGCACCACCAGCGGTGTTCAGGAACCCGCTGAAGATTGGGAAAAGCCTTTAAAAGTAAAAATAAAGTCTTTGTTTACAATTGTCCAAATTATACCGTTGTGGAAACATACTTTGGTTCACCTTGAGCCCGTATGCTTTATTCCTGAAATCTGGTCATAATAATTAAACAACCAGTCTGGTAAAACGCCGCGGGTGACTGAGGTCTTTAAAGCGCGGACTCGTGAGCGGGAGGTCTGGGTTTCGATTCCCATCAGGATCGTCCTCTCTGAGGATTTTTTTTTCGGGTTTTCCTCAGTCCTCATAAATGACAAATGCCGGGAAGGTACCCTAAACTTAGGCCTGCAACGCTTCATTCTTTAAAAAAAATCCTTCCGCAATATATAATTTCATTTCATGCATCATAAGTGTCCACCGCCTGTGTGCCTCAGTAATAAAAACGCGCGTTAAACATTATTCAATCTGGCAAGCCTGCTGTTGGCAATTGTTTTTTTTTATTAGCGGTGGTCCTTTCCTTCATCCATATCCAGTCCTCGACATGCTCATGTTGACATATATATTTTTTACCATAAAATTAGCAGCTATTTGAAAACATTTCAATGTTTTAAAGTGTGAATTTTTAATTTTGTTATTTCATTATTCTTTGTTGTATGCATTCCACTTTTGTTCAATTCGTGTTTCTATGGATGTCATAAATGAAAAAAAAAACCGAACAAACAAATACAAGTGCCCTAATTTACCAATCCAGATCGATGAAAAATGTAATGACAGTGAATTATAACCTTATCTTGACTGCTCCCCATATGACTGAGCCAAACTTTTGTTATTGTTCTTAATGACTATCATTTGTATGCCATTAACATTAGACCAGTTTATATCTTTATTTCCACCATAAGGAGCTGTTAGGGACACAAGGATAACTAAAATGGAGATAATTTGTGAGGTTTCTCGTGTCCGTCTCTAAGGCTTAACTTGAGCTAAAGTAAGCAGTCGCTCAGTTCAACACTTAATGCAACTCATGTTAATTTTGTTATCACTTCAGGGTCCTAATAAAATGTTATCGGCATTTATTTACTTATTTCAGCATATAAGCAAAGAAAGCTAGAAAGTCAAGAAAACACAATTAGGCTCATAACTGTGAGGTAAGATTAATGGCACTAAGGACCAGTTGTAAAAAGAGTTAACTTGAGTTTAGGGCATAAAATTAACCACAGTTACACTTAACTTGGAAATTTTGGTCGTACAAATATTAATATAAGATTATTTCGTTTTAATTTTAAATGAAATCTAACTCGCGAAATTTCACAAATTATTGCACTAACGGCAGCTTAGTAATTGTTATATAAACATTTCTCAGAATACAGAAGCTTAACAATTTTATTTATGAACAAATTTGTTAGTTATGTTTATTTTAATTTCATATGGATAAAAGTTTCTTCAATGTTTCACTTTTCATTTTCGCGTAATAACATCAGAGTTATGTTTAATTGTAGGTTATGTTAGGCTAATCTTACAAGAGTATATTGTTCAGATTTTGGATAATTCAGACATCTCACGCGATGATGAATTCCACCGTGCTCCTCATGTATTTCGTAAGAGAAATAACACGTTCCTAGAAGTGAACGACTAACAATTCAAAATGCGGTTTGGCTTAGCAACAGATATTGTCGAGAATGGAACATATGTAACGTCCCCGATTAGCATCTTCTTATTTTGGGGGGAGTGTTGGCCTCTGTCATCAGGTTTGACGATTTTCAGATCATTTGCCTGGTTTCTTACATATCATTTGAGAAATATCTAGTGCAACTAAAAGAAATTATTGTCACACAGATTTCTACAGCTTTCAATGAAATTACCGCGTTGGTTAAACAGTCGTTTACTGTTGTGTTTCATACTCCTGGCAACATTTTTGATTTTAATATAAGACAGAAGTCATTTCTTTGTTGACGTTTGTTTCCCAAACTCTAATATTCCTCATAAATCTTTATTCTGTCATCTTATATAATATTTGAGTGATAAAAAATTATTAGTAGTATTTATTCGAGTGCACCCAGAAGAACTATCGATTTTGGCCCTAATTCGTTTTGAAAAAAATCGTCTTCATTTTTTCTGAACCCAACCTTGCCAACCATATTCCTACTTGGATCTTCATCATTTGAAGGGGAATCATTCAGTTTGGCCTCATCTGGCTTCCATAATCCCCTAGAATCTGAAAATGAATCCTTTTTCAAAGTGTAAACAGTAATCCACAATTCCTTGTAGTTTTGATTCGTTCCTTTATTTTAAATGGCAGAAGAGCTACATAATGTTTCGATGTCAATATTTTCTGATTTTCTTGGTTCCCCAGAATTAAAGCTACAATAATTCTTAGTTCGCGAGAACGTAGAAGAATTAAACTCCATAAGTTTTATGTAATGGATCCCAGATTCATCATGAATACTTGAACGATTACTATCATTCTGTCACTCCATTAGAAACTGTACCATCAATTTGATGCGCATCAAGTTCGTATGGATGATCGCCTAAGAAAATAAATCGCGAGTAAAAGATAGAGCAGAATTACGTATGTTTGTTTCAAATTATAAGACCTTTTTATTACTTGTATCGTCTAAATAAAAACTGAACGTGCTAGAATGAATGAATAAATAATCTTACCTTATGTACTAGGTGTCTGCAGACTGTGGTGGTTGCATCGTCTTCTTACATCAAGATATGCAACTGATTCGGATAAATCATGCAATTATAATAGTGATACTATAAGGAAAAATGGAAGCTCTTGACCTCGCACATACAACGTTACAACAAGAAATGGTGATGCAGTCTCGAGCTAAAGCGGATAGAGAGAGCTGAAGATCAGTGATTTTGTATACAGAATGGCGTCAATGGAGAACAGATTAATTCCATTATAAGAAAGTGCTCATATTGCTCCAAGCAAATTAGTTACTGCACTTTGTATACGCATAAACGCTACCGCCGCCTGCTCAGATGCAGCCATTTTCAATCAGCTGTTAGTTGATCTTCGCTTGTTCTTATTTTTGATTGTCTAATATGTACGTTTGCATCTTTCATTGTGAATGCCTACACTCTACTAAGTTAACGTGTTACGTCTTATTTTATGTTTACATTTATTTTCATTGTGAACGCCTTATAGGATGTATACTATCAGCTATGATATGAATATATTTTAAACGAAAAACATTATTCTTTTCGGGTTTATGTTCTTCGAAACGGTTTATTTTCCCAAATATATTATAACTATATTGTATAAGACTTAAAGAATTGTCTTCACATAGTAATATAAGATTTTTTTTTCAAATCAATACTAATTTGAAGGGTTCCTTTGTGTCCGAATTCATTTGCATGTTGTACCATATATTGCTCACCCAAAGTAGCTTGCAATGTTAAAAATCTTTTGTTTTTTCATTTGACGTATGGAGAGCAAGATAAATGAGACACCCTTCTTTCTCTGCACAGAAAAAGTTCCAGGATGTTGTTGGAAGCGAAGTACCTTTTCCATGTGACACGAATGGTCCTGGGGCCCGTTCTCCAATACGACCTATCAGCGTACACAAGTTACGTCCCGGCGACATCGACGTTATAGGTGCTATGGGAGACAGCCTTACTGCTGCCTCGGGAGGTGCGGCAACAAAGCTTGCAGAATTGTACATTGAGAATAGGGGCATATCTTGGTCCATAGGTAAGTCTCTCTCAATATATGATCCTTAAGTAGAAACTTCAACTAGCCTAATATTTCAACCCTTCATAGCAAGGCTAATCCAATTCTGGAATTAAAAAAAACAACTAATTATATGTTTTATAGGTTTAAAATATGCCTTCTTTAAAAATATAAAAAATGTTCATAATTATCAAAGATGATGAAGGCCCTTACAACTTTCATGATTCATATGAAGGAATTAAGTGAACAGTTAATGGATCTATTACTGTCCTCCGCTAATCAATGACCTGTAGCATGGAAAAGGCAACGAAAGCAACAAAAAGATCTTAGTGACAGCTGCCGAAAAAATGCACAACTTATAACTTGTGCTGACTTAAAAATCACCTGTTAAAGGGTATCCAGAAGTGAAATTTAATTACAATCTTCAATAAAAACGTCATTAACTTTCGTTTTAAAGCTTAAAAAAACCCAACAAGCCTCCTACACTCATAATCTATATAGATTTTAAAAGTAGATGCTTTTAAATGTTCATAATAGAAATATGAATGTTGTAAAAATGTCTATTATACTTTAAAATCTTATTTTTTGCTTAAATGTTTCTTACGCGTTTTGGATTAAAAATTCCTGCACAATGTAGTTTTTATCCAAATTGCTTCATATTTCAGTATTTAGTTACAAAAGACGAATAAAAATATCATTATACAGGTACGGCAGAAACAATGATCCATTTAAAATCGTGCGCTATTGTTGGTCATGGATTTCTAGAGAGCTGGTGTTTGTACCATGGCATTGTGCAGTTCAACGCATTTTCTGACCCCATGTTACACGACTTAGGCAGCTCGCTCCGCTGAACAGGACTACTTGGTAATCAGTATGTAGCAATGATCAAATAAACATGGTGCACTTGCAATTGAAACGTTTTTTTAAATGTGGTGATTGTGCCACAAGAACGCGGTGTTTGTTTCGGCAACATTTCGACATCGGCCGGAATAAACAAGTTCCGTCATGGAAGGTGATTATGAGATCGGCCAGGCAGTTTAGGACAATAGCATTTTCTTCAAACAAAAGGCCACTGACGGTTCGCACTCCGGACAATATTGCAACAGTAAGGCCCATTCACAATGAAAAGTAAACGTAACGTAAACTTAAACGTAAAAGCTAGATGCCATGTATTGCAATGGAACCATTTACAATGAATCATGTCAACATAAAATTAACGTATAATTAAACGTAAACTTAAAAGCTTGCAAGGTGCAAGGTTTAGCGTCTACGTCTAACTTAAACTTGAGAAATCAGCCAATCAGAACATAACTGCTCTGTTTATGGGCTCAATGGCAGAACATGTTCATACACGGAGCACGGAAACCAAATGCAACTCTTGCTGCTTGCTGCTGCAAGTGCCGAGCGACGGCGGAGAGAACCGAAGGTAGTGCAATAGTTAGATAATTAGGCTTTCAAGCAAATAACACCACGCACAGAATGAGCTATAAATTGGTGTTTGAGTTTTTTTTTCTGCTGCAATCAAAGGAGATTTGCCACCATTACATTAATTTACCCTTCCTTTATCAATTTATATTTACCAAAAATCACTGGATCCACCGGTTTCTAGAATTTACTGGAGATTAATAAATGAATTAATTTTAAATTCCAATAATAGCAATTTGCCACCGTTACAGTAATTTACCTACCTAACAATCCCCTATGAATTTATATTTAAAAGTTACAGAGCATAACGCATAGGTTACATTATGTTTAACAAAAAAATAATACATGCAACATTTACACTACGGCCACGCATAGTAGTTCGGCTCTCTCCGCTCTCGCTCGGGACTTGCAGCAGTTGGCAGCAGGAGTTGCACTTGACTTCCGTTCTCCGTGCAAGGGCAAGTTATAGTAGAGAGTGCTGAAGATCAGTGACTCTATAGATAGAATGGCGTCAATGTGCAAAAGATTAATCGCATTATAAGAAAGCTATCCTTGCTGATATTACTCTAAGCAAGTTAGTTACTGCACTTTGCATATGCATAAACGCTACCGCCGTCTGCTCAGAAGCAGCCATTTTCAATCAGCTGTTAGTTTAGCTTCGCTTGTTCTTATTTTAGACTGGTTAATACGTACGTTCGCGATTTTCGTTGTGAATGCCTACATACTACTAAGCTAAGGTGTTACATCTTATTTTATTATGTTTACGTTAAATTTTCATTCCGAATAAGAGCTGCTTTAGGGCAAAGTCCAACGCTATCAATTCGTCGACATTCGCAAGTCATTATTATATCGGATAGAAGTGTGTGACGAATGTGCATAGGATTTTAATATGTGGTTTCATAATCCACAGCTGAGAACATTTTAAAATGGGGTTTGATAATCCATCTTTTACCATTGAAAAATCCATGGCCGATTTACTTTGATTAAAGTGATACTAATTTTTCCTTTTCAAAACCATACTGGGTACTGAGGAGCATCATATAGCCTATGTATTTCTAAAATGCGTTGTAAGGCTTCCGTTTGTCTATGAGTAATTAAATCTCGTCGGTCAAATTCATTTCCAACCATACTTTCCAATTCTAAAATACCGAGGGTGCCAAAAAATGTACACACTTTCACAGTAGATATCTATTTAATATATTTCAAAGTTACCAAAAAACACAGTAATGTGTAGTATGATGTTCTGTAAACAGATGTGACTCACGTTACGTTATGCTAGCGTTGCTACAACAAAATGGAGCCAAGATTATCGTTTGAATAGCGGAAAGCAATTTTGAAGTGGTTTTTGGAAAACCGAGAATGTTATTGAAGTTCAAAGGCAATGGAGACGTGTGTACAGAACAGAACCGCCAACGCGAGTAACAATTGCACGCATTTGAGACAAATTTGAGACTCATGGTACCGTATGCGATGATTACAAGGACAGATCTGGGAGACCTCGCACAGCAACAAGCCCTACGCACTGAATCCAAGGCATTATCCAAGGCACTGGATAGGGCGAAGAAGCTCAATTTACCTTCCACCCCGTTCTCCGGATCTAACTCCTTTGAACTTCTACCTATGGGGAACTCTTACGGATATTGTATAGCGTAGAAAATCAGCTACACTGGCAGCACTTCGGGAAGATATTGAAATCGCTGAGGACACTTTCTCAAACGTTACTCAATCAGTAGTTCACCGTACCCAGAAGTGTATCGACGCCGATGATGGGCATTTTAAGCAATTGTTGTAACTGTAAAAGTCTAAGATGATTAATGCTCATCATTTTCTGTCTGTGAGAATTCAGTTTTGTTATGTTAACACGGTTTTTTCTATGTTGAAGTGTGTATACATTTTTGGCACCCTCTGTATTTGGATCATTAAAACGTCATTAATGATGGCCAATCGGTCTCTTGTCCGTCCAAGTGTATTCATCCATGCCCTTTTAATACAATGAGGACTGTTAAATTATATGCAATAGTCTTTTCATTTTCAAGCAATATTACTCCTGATGCCTGAAAGTTTTCATAACGTAGATTGAACAATCTGTTCACTTCACTTTATACAAGTTGGAATTAGGCCTCTGTGCTAAGTTTTTACTTGTCTTCCGCACTCTAAAGCTCCCCACATATCAATTTTCATTGAGATCATAGAAGGCGGAATTTTCCATACGTTTTTGTAGCTTTCCACTTCATTATGGGCTGATATCAAGGACAGCAAGGAATGCGCTATAAAGTTAAATATCAGATATTATATAATTTGGCTCAGACTGACTGAGTATTCGCAGTAGAACTCTGATGTTTCATTTATCAAGGAGAATAAATTACGGAAGTGATGATCAATCAAATTTTGAGGTGATCTATGTCATATTCGGCTCTGCGTTCCAAGGAATCTCGAAATACCAATTTCATTAAAGTAGCATATATGAATGTTCCCTTTCCTAGTCCTTTCTACATCTTCATTTTCTTTGTTTTCTTCTTCGATTAGACCTTTATGGTCTTTCCATTTTCGCTTGTATCTCCGGATTCCACGTATTGAATATTTTTCTTCTAGTTGTATTTTAGGTCAGAATATATTTTCTTAGCGCGATTTATTTCGTTTATTTTTTATTAAATGCCATCCATTGCCTTTTGACTAAACTTCTAGCAACCCAGAAGATTTTTTAAAATGTTTTATTTATTATCGCTTTGATTGCATTGGTCTTCTCGCGATATCTGTAGTGTCAGTAGATATTGGTGACATTAGATCCATGGTTGTCTATATTTTGTGACAGGCCATGTATACCTAATGGTTTATTGAAAAATGTCAGCCTATGAAATACAAATTATTTGTTTGTTACTAAAGGATAAACGTTACTTAGCTCTAATAAAATCTAAGTAGTTATTAATAAAAACTTAAAATGATCTTTGCATACTTTGAAATGACAAAATTTGAAATTATGTATACCAGGCTTAAGTTCGGAGCTAATCAAAACGGATAGATAAATAAAACACTCCCCATCTTAATTGTTTCTGTTTATTTACCTTCAGATATCAGCGAGGTTAAACTACTTTATTCTTTTCAAAAAGTATTAAAGAAAAATATAGATTTTTCGATAAAATAAGCTGTTTTTGGGGGGGGGGTCTGAATGAAAATTAAAACTAGTTTTAAACTGGGTCATTCTCAATGTGCAGGAGAAATCTCAACTCCGGAAACAACTGTAGGGTAAATAGGCACCCAAAAGGCTCACATCCTATAAATTATTATATATAAGTAATAATACAAAACATATACGAAAAATATATTATATATCTTGCATCAACAAGTAAAATTTACATTTTCTTTCTTAATACATTGGGATCTGTCTTGTATTAAATTTATTTTGCTTTATTCGTAATGTCACCTTTGATAACTCCGTGCATTAATGTTTATTTAGGAGGGGAAAGATCTTGGCGTGAATATTTAACGCTGCCCAACATCCTGAAGGAGTTCAACCCAAATCTGGTGGGGTTCTCGCTGATGGATTCCCTCGGGTTCCAGCGTGCAGCCCAGTTCAACGTAGCAGAGCCCATTGGTATCGTCAGTGACATGCCTTTCCAGGCGCGACTTCTTGTCCGCAGAATACGCTCTGACAGGCGTGTGAACTTTCAGAAAGACTGGAAGGTAATTTGAGAAAGACTCTTCAAAAGCAATAGCTTTTGATTTCGTCTGACACAGTGATTTGCAATGTGGCGACTTCGAGCAAATTCATTTGAAGACTATGGGGTTTAAAGGGCTTGTCGGATAAAACAGGGAGCGGATGAGGAATTCAAATAAATTTATAAGTGGTAGTCAAATGCCTGTATTTATTGTAACTCTGGGAGAACTGATATTGTCTAGGGAATGAGAATACTAGCAGCAATGTTTGTATTTTTTTTTTTTTTTTTTGAGGTGGGTAGGGCCAGAAATATTGTAGGATGCATAATTACATATAGAAACTGCCAATACAGGGTGCGAATAAAATAAAATACATAGAATTAACAAGATCGAAAAATAGGCAGCTCGGGAATAGAAACAAATGGTCTTTGGACGTTTTGTTGCGGTGCTGCAGGCGTTAACTCCAAAGCTACAAACATGTTTATGGATGGTGAAGAGAACTGAAACCACAATACTTGCCATACAAAACTATTTATTCTGTTAAATACGAGCATTGCTTCAATGATTAACATGCAGTAATATTAATCGTTCATAAATCTTACCTACTGTAGTTTTGAAAATCTCTTAGCACTTCCAAGAAGATACTGTACGCTTAGTGACAGTGCGTGAGGTCATTGTGTGACTACTTATGTCCGCGCCTCTGCCAGTGATAGTGGTTTACATTTGAGTAATATGACCACACGTCACATCGCAACATAGCTATGACATTGATGCTTATAATTCTATATTGAAGTGTCTGAGATCATTCGTGCCCACTCTCAAAATTCTTTACGTCAAGTCTCTTTTCCACTCGTAAATTCTTTGTGTATATTTTTTCCTCACTTTATAATGTATCAGAGAGGTCAAGTGGCTTTATGCATTTATACAATTATTAAAACTACACTCTTTACCAGTTGCACCATCCAGTTGCCCTAATACACAACGCTTTCCGGTAAAGAGAGGTGAAGAATTTTCTATAGATAATGTGTACTGGTCTCAAGAGCTCCGAGGAGTGAGGAACGCGAAAGAGGGAAAAGGGCATTTCCGTTATTTCTTTATGTGTATGTGCATGGCCTATTGCAAATCTTTTTCGTTAGCGGTGGTATAGCACTCTTAAACTCAGCTTTGCAAGTTATGCAATTCGCTGTTATTAAATCTGAGAAAATTGAATTGGTTGGTTTTAAATCAACAATAATGAATGGATTTGTGTTTTGGGTTAATGCAGTCACCTTTGTATTCCAGACAAAATTGTACTAATTGATGTACGCTACAGCTATAAGAATTCTACAAAAATTATTAAAAATAAGGTTTATGCTCTTTCTTATGAATAGAGCTTTTTCTTTTAATCTGCTATATAACTTCATTACAATGCATTACCTGGATTATAAATATTTAGAATTTGACCCCTCCTCCCTTATGAATTGAAATCAGGGAACAACAAGGGACAAGACACCCGCATGGTTATAAAGAGCAATTCGGTCATTTGGTCCAGGTTAATTTAAACCCTCGAAGTAAACCTTTGAGTTATCTTGTGTTAAAGAACGCGATGGCGTGATTTGTTCCGATTTTAATGCAGCCTGTATTTAAAGAATACTGTAATAATTTCTTCACATCGGTCAAAGAGCTTAGAATTGTATAGAGAACATACATACACATCAGTAGATTACACAAAATACATCAAAGTAATTGCACTTGCAGGTTGCTAATAGTAACAACAAATGGTACAAAGCTTTTTGAACTGAAAATTTAATTACTATCGAATTGAAAAATACAATTTCTTGAGCTAATAAACATTTAAGTCAGATATGATGAACAAAGGTCAAAGACTGTGTTGATAAAAACAAAGAAACGCAAAGAGAATAAAGACATACACATATTCCTAAAAAGTAAGCAATTAAAACAGGTGGATAAAATAAAATATTTTGTTGATAAATTTTCGGTTTCAATGAACACATTAACTGTGTTGCAAAGAGGTGGATTAATTCTCTCTCTAAAATAGCAAAAGAATTATGGGGGGTCAAAGCAAAGGACAATGTAACAATACCGACATTGATGGTGTTAAGACTAGGTCGTTCATGCTTGTATATATTTTGCCTACCATTGCTGCCGGCGGTTATACAAGTATGCAATTCTGGAAACATTATAGAGGCGAGCAAGTCCTAAGTGAAAAGAACAAATACATACGAAGCCAAAATGCAACAGAATATATAAAAAGTGGACACATGCAACAGACTCTGTTGGAATCAATGAAATAAAAAGCATAACTCACTTGATAATAAAAGTTAATGTAAAACAGGATTCGGGAGTTGCTATATTCCATAATCATGAACTGACACATCAATTAAAATTTATAACAAATGCTCAAATAACCTAGCTATGCAACTTGCGATCATGAAAACAGTTTTAAACGATTGAGCATTGCAGAGATATCCATAGACAAAAGAAGAGCGCAGTATATACAGAAATTTGCATTAGGCTCCCGAGGAACAGCAAATCACAATTATCTAATTTAATAAATCAGAAATAAACTGAAATCAGTGATTACTTTAAAGGTAGATCATATTAATTCTCGCCAAAACAGCTAGAACACCCAGAAAAAGTGTTTAAGTAAATTTATATCTTATAATTAGAAATACAAAGCAAATTTCATTATTCTATAAAGTATGGATTTTATTATAGGTGTAGAAATGTTTAATGAAAGTCAATTATTACGGCAAAAACAAACTCGAATTTTAAGAATATATTGTATTAATAGATAGTGAACGAGAAGAGTAGAAGAATCGTGAAGGCGGATAAGGAGAGGAGCACAAAAACATGCATTATGCTATTTCTATAAAACATTGCGTATGGCTTAAAGCAATTGACTATAAACTAGACAGCCTAGAGCCCCGGCATCGACAGAGGGTTTTTTCCTCTGCTCTGTCAGTGTCTAAACTCACACAGTTTCGCTCGCTTGCTATCCTGCTACTTGTGATAGTTCTGTTCTTGTGTAACTTAACCTGGGAGGTTAGGGGCGACTGGAATACATGAGGGTCACACTGCCATGCGCTAAGTGTGCGATGTTTTACCAAGGACAGCAAAAGCCTGTTTACGGAACACATCTAACTTAACTAAATTGACTTGTATTCGGGAAAATTTATTTTGGGGTTAAATTATAAATGAAACGTATTAATGAATATTAATAATAGCTACTAATGTTTTATGGAGGTGAAAAGTGAATTTGTTTGCTATAATAATGCAACAAATAGACGGAGAAAGTGAAGTGGTTTTATGAACATATGGCTTACGTCCTTTGCGTAATAAAAGCAGCACTTACTAGCAAATCATCAATTAACAGAGTAGCAAGAAAGTTGTATAAAGACAAGTAGAAGCATTAGAAATGAACAAAGTATAATACAGAGCCTTCGTTTGGACGCTTGGCCGGCTTAGCGGGGATTTGTCTGTTCTGCACTGCGTTGTTTCTAACCGGTTCTGTTGCCGCCTCCACTTTCCCTCCTCTCCGCGTGCCAGTTAATCAACTGATGCGAAGTCTTTGTGCTGTACAGAATTTGAAATGTTGTAAGGCCACGTGTTTCAGTGTTATAGTGTGTTAGTGGTGTTATAATGCCAAAAAGCCCGTATACTTTAGACACACAATCTTCATGTATGATTACCACACTCTTACAGAGAAGTGAAATGGCGATCTATAGACAGATTCCCTACTATTCGTACGCCTCACAGAGAAAGGGTTCGTAATCTTGTGAATACATTTAGAGAAACAGCTGTTTTTGATAAGAAACCGAAAGATAATGTTGTGTTCTTACAGAGGAAAAAAGTTAGAAGAAAGTACTTAGAAATCTCTGAGAAAGCTTGCACAGGAATCAGGAATTTCCCAAATCTCGGCTTGAAATGTCACTAAACTTCCAAAGTTAAAACCATATAAGATAACTGTAGCTCAGGAAAAGCGATAATGTGAGTCGAGTTAATGTCTGCAATTGAGTGTTGGATAAATTAATGATCGTTCTGTTGACCCGCGTTTATTTTTATATATTTAAGCAAGAAGCGCAGTTTTACTTACTTGACCATGTAGCGATACAAAACAATAAATACTGGAGTGCAGGAAACCCTGATCTTATACACGAAATGCCATTGTATGATCAAGAAAGTAATATTTGGTGTGCTGTAAATGGTTACAGGTTTATAGGGCCTATTTTTTGAAGGTACAAGGATAACATAATCACACCATTCCCAAAAGAACTGTGTGCCATTGAATGTGCACAGGTTCATTTTCAACAAGATCCCGCTGAAGCGCATACAGCTGATCTCTCTTTAAAAGTGACCGAGGAAAATTTTGAAGATAAGAGTCATTATAGGGGATTAATGCCAGCGCGGTTTCCAGATCATATCGTGTGTGATTTCTTTTTACGGGAGAGCTTAAAAAATTAAGTGTATTGGAATAACCCCCATACGATTGAAGAACTGAGAGAATTCAAGGAGATAAATTGCTGCAATTTTAGAAGAAGAATTAATGACTGTTAATGCAAATTTTCTTAAAAGATGTGAGAGATGTGTGGCGGCACAAGCACATAATTTCCAACATTTTCTATGACGAAGGTATATGAGTTATTATAATAATTAGTATGAGAAATCTATCGCTTGAATTTAAGGAGCTATGAATATCTGACTCCGCCGGCAAACAGCCTGCTTACCGGTGCCAAGCAAAAATCCGTTAAGCCGGCCACGAGTCTAAACGAAGGCTCTGTATTATAGTCATTCACTCCATGTAGAGTTCAACTGGGGAAAGAAAAAACAATAAGAAGGGTTAGATGATATAACATTAATAAAGCTGTAAATATTTTTTTCAGATGGTGACGATATTGATAGGTGGTAATGATTTCTGCAGCTTAATGTGTTATTACAACAACATTTCTATGGTGCCTGAAATGCACAAAAGAAATTTGATGGAAGCGCTCGACTGGTTACGAGCTAATCTACCGCGGACTTTGGTAAATCTGGTGCCGCCTCCAAGTAAGTAAATATTTCATTTTGTGTTATGCATGGACAGACCAATTCTTATGGAATAAAATCCAATATTTTGCTTATAATTCACGAATAATTGAAGAAAAAAAATGATCAAGCTGATGAGGGACTTATAAGGACATATTCGTATGAAATATGCACTTCATCTTACGAGCTGAAAGTATGTAACCACCATTCCCTGCTAGATACGGCTTCATATTTTCTCTAATGCGCATCAAAAGTAGTGCATCAAGTCCCTGATTTCCTAGTGATGATGTTCTCCAGCCGATACAGGGTCCAAGACTTAAAACTTTTAGGCAATTCCATAAGAAGTATGGGCGATTGTGATGGCTATAGATCTAGAGAAATTACGCGACTGTCGAAATAACTGGAAATTGACTTCATTGAGGCTGCTGATGTATTCTTGCTAAGAAGAATGTTACATTAATTCCACAGCATCCAGCTTATGCAGGAGATGTGTGAATATCTCCATGTATGTACTAGTGTCAACCGTATTCCGGAAAAAAGATTAGCTCGATGGCTTCCTTCGGAAGGGAAGTTAAGCCGTGGATTCAGTGTCGTAGATTTACGGCATGTAAAAGAACTTGAGACCTGAAAAAAGCAGCCTCTGAACAAACTTTGTCGGCCATTTCACATCCTGGATTAAATGGGACGCTAATCGATATGTTAAAAACGTCCGTAAACAAGTCAAACAAATAAAATTAATCTTGATGAAGTTTGGTTCAGGTGCTTGATTTGGGTTTGTGGCAGAGTAATGCCTGGGATTCTGGGATACTCTTTTCTTGAATAATAGACAAAGACTGGTGAAGACATGAATGTCGCGAATCAGTATCCCCTGGTGTCGGTATTTCCCAAGTTTGTCCAGGAAGGACCCTGTGCTTTCCAATTTCGAGGTCAAATCATGTATGGATGACTTCGATGGTGTTTATCGTGGTTCAGATTTTGTCCTAAATTGTCGTTGGGTTGTAAGAATAAACCCTATACCCAATAAGTAAGCATCATGAACATGTTCCACTACCATTTTAAAAGTATTTCCTTAGCTTACTGCAAAGTGCACAATGATCATCGAGATGATTATTTTTTGGTGTATAAAATGCCTTGTCATACTGTATCTCTGTAGAAATGTATGACTTGAATCCGTTGTGTTGAATTTGTGATTTCTTCAGTTGGAATCAGTTAATAGGGAGAGAGAAAGGATTTTCGATACTTCATTCCTAATCAAGGGCTGATCATTTGTACCTACACCCTCTCCAGTAATTATATTACTGATTTTTTTCTACTTCTAAAAAACCTCCATGTTCAATGTGATATGCGTGAAGGTCTGTTTCGTGTTTTTGTAACGGGATATTTTTTTCCTTGCTTCCTTCTGTTCTAAATTTGTTGAATTATTCTGAATATTAAGAATTGCGCATATAAAAACTATAAACTGTAAGTAGACATACAATATTACTTTGTAATGAAACAAGCTGTTAAATAAAGTTTGATAATATATACATGACCGCCTCCGTTGTCTAGTGGTAGCGTTTATGACTGCTAATCCGGAGGTCCTGGGTTCGGCTTCCGGTCATAACTGATACTTTTTTTATAATTTTTTTTTTATAAAATACACACATAAGTTTGCTTTAAAATATACTTTGTAATTAATGTCAAAAGATTATACATGCATGCAAATTGTTATCGACTCTTTTACTTTGTTAACAAGCCTATGTCCTACAGAAAGACACACAAAAATCAAAGTTTTCGACAGCCCCAAGAACCAGAAGTAGGTATTCGGCAATAGCTATCTAATAAGCGAAAGAGAAACAACAACTTCGACAGAATTTGAGGTATAATGACATGATGAAGAAGAAGGAAATAAATAACATTTCAGAGTAACAACAGATTTATCAGGCAGAGCTCATGCAATCATCCTACCAGTCTTGGCAAACTTAGTGCTTATTAATCCAGTCAGTTGACAGAGTGCAGCAGACTCCAAATATCTACTTATCAAAGGAACATACAGAACCTTTCGAACGCTAACTGGAATGAAAATACGAACTAAGGAAGCTCTTCAAATACAATAAATGATGAAGGAAGAATCCAAATTACGTTTTGGAGCTTGAAAAAGGGTACGAACTCAAATGAAGTATATTTGAAACATTTGGTAACAAAGCAGAAATGAGTTTAATTAAAAAAGAAAATATTCAGTAGAATGTCTTTTTGGGGAAATAGTAGCAATTAGGAAAACTCAAATACGGCCAAGCTGAAATCAAAATATCTTGAACCGTATAAGATTACTAAAAAGAAAAAAATTGGAGGTGGATGAAGTAGATAATTTTATAGTTTGCATATGATTTTGTTTATTTTTATGCTCGTGTTTCGCAAACTTGGTTAAATATTGTAAACAGAAAAGCCAATAATAATAATAATAATAATAATAATAATAATAATAATAATAATAATAATAATAATAATAAACATTCTAATAATGTTTCAGATCTGAGAGCACTTCTGCAATTAACCAACAAACCTCCATTATGCTACCTAACGCATAAGGCAGAATGCCCTTGCCTCTTTGGAGAACGATGGAAACATCGAAAGGAGGAATTTATCAGGATTATGACTGCTGTTCAGAAAGTTGAAATGGAAATAGTATGTACAAGATCATGTTTTATTAGTTCCTAAGCCAGCATATTTATGTTGTTGTTTCATGACCTCTATTTCTGGGCAATCTCCAGTGTTGCAGATATATTAACTGAACCTTTTAAATGGATTTACTCACTCCTAAAATAATCATTTGAAGTCCTGCTAGTAGGAGGCGCATTACAAAAGTAAAGCGAAAAAAGATCAATTGAAACAATGTTATTGCTTTTGCACATTTTGAAGCGATTTGGTTTGCATGAGGTCCCATGTTGAGCCCAATTTTGAAGTGGTTTATACGGTAGAGCCACGCTGGGCGTCAGGTTTGAAGCGGTTTAATTATATTTGGAGCCCGGCATTTGGGTATCAATTTTTAAACAGTCTTGTTGACGATAATATTGTGCACACGCTTCAGCGACAACATTTCAGGGCATTTCTCGCAATTTACTCAACAGGACTGAGATAGGATATTAGTTATCATAATAATCACACGATGTAACATTGTATATTCCATGGTTTATTGATCATAATGCTCTTTTACAACATCAGGTGTTCCTGAGAATAACCGAATTCGGTATTATGACCTTCACCTACGTTCAATCTTGTTAAATTTATTTCGCGGAGGAGACAGTAATTGCAATCCGATTTTGGTCTTATGGATTTCATCTGGACATTACGGTCTGCTAATTACCATATGCAAACGTTCAGCGACTCACACGGTTCATGAAGTATTGATTTTCTATGCGAGCGAGCCATCAACAAATTCACTCTTTACTCCAACGATGAACTTCGTAAGCCCGTACGTAATAAGAGACATGCACTCAAGGACTAAAGACTTCAGGAAATGCGCCATGAACAGAGAAACTACCTCTTTATATATCCTCTACTCCCATCCGCGTGTCTTATTCAGACATGAAAGTTACCTCTCGCTTTTTCCCTTCTGGTTACATTAGTGATTTTGTATTCCTGTGACTTTTTCCTGCTAGCTTTGAGTTACAGTAAACAGTTGACATCTGAAAAATTCTTACTCTAAATGATGTATTAGAATATCTACTTAATATTTATACTATTAATTAAATGAAATAAAGTAATAAATGTTTGCAACATGTTATAATATATACAAATGAACAACTAAAGAAGCATAAATAGATAAAATACTAAACATTCCAAAATTATCGCTCGCTGTATGTAGAGCAACTAGTGTTCTTCAAAGGCGAGCGCTAATTCTGTGAATTTTAACTGTTTAATCCATTTTTGATTCTTTAGTTATTATTATAATTACATTGTTCAAAGTGCTGATTTATATTTCATTTATTATACACAGGATGTTAATGAATATTTTCAGAGAGTGTAGGGATGGCCCACAACTAAACATAACGCAGTTATATGGTGTTAAATATTTTGGCATCAGATGCTAATAAATCGGTGTCAATGCGAAGTCGAGTGAAAAATTAGTTTACACTGTCTTTAAAACTGTCTTGCGCGTATAGAAATGTCTATTTTCCTCTTCGTATCAGCGATTTCAATATTTAATGGCATAAAATCCCTCAAATCTTGAACTGATATCACGTGACAGTGCGATACTGGTCACCTATTAATTGTCTTCTTAAATTATGTAGCCTACTGTAGAAGGAGCCCTTTGCTTGTGTGACGTAATTCATAACGCAAAACTGATTTAGAACTTCATATAATTCCTCCCTGCGGGCAGCCCCTAGTCGCAACTATTTCCTGTGTTTCTCCGAGAAGTGTTGCTTGTATATTCCTGCTGCATAGCATGGAATTTATTCATTTGCAAGTGGTATTATCCACGCTTCTATTGCGAACAGCTTGAATTATGGACAAGTAAGTGGTATTATCAAACACACTCTCTATATCCATAAATGCGACCAATGCGTTTCCTTCCTGGCCAGAGAGTCCTCAACTCTCGCCACTAAATTGTGTAAGGCTGTATCACAGGGTTTTCCTAGCTGGTAGGCAAATTGATTACGATGCAGCGGTGGTTTAACAAGAACAAGTAACAGTTCTCAAATATATCTTACCACCAGTATTTCCGATGTCTTTAGCAAGAAAGAGGAAAAACTGATGGGTCTAAAAGTCTTGGCAGTGGAGTAATCCACTGTCCTTAATTTTGGATAAATATCACTCTGGAAAGTCTCCATGGCAAAGGTATATAGCCTTCGCCCTGAAAAGATGACAGAATAGTGTATAGAGGGATTCAGGTCCTTTCTGCAGTAAAGCGGGGAAAATGCCACCCTTTCCTGGAGATATAAATGGGCCGAACTTGTTGATGGCCCATGACAATCCTATGGGCCAACTTCCAGTCCTCCAAGGATGACCTGAATATGTGGTTCTCGTTGTGACTGGAGTTTTCGCCCCTGTTGTCACTGAATTTAAAACCAGGGAAGTGAGCCTTAAGAAGCGTCTTTAGTGCATCTTCAGCTGTGTTGGTATAACCTCCTGTGAGTTTCTTTAGAGAATCGACAGGAATTATGTTCCCATTGGCCGTTACCTTCCGGATTCTAGTAGCTTCTTTCAGGCCATTGATCTCCTGGGAGAAGTTTCTCCAGGAGGTTTGTTTGGCTTTTTGGATAGCCTTATAACAAACTGTAAGGGCTGAATGACATTATCCCCATTTTTTATTTCTCTTAGCTTTATTGAAGAGTTTCCTAGTCCTGACCTGTAACTCGTTAAGTTCTTTAGAACACTACCTCACCTTCTTTGGTCCAAACCATTTGGTTATAGGATAGTTATCCTGGTAACAGTCTGTAATAGCATCCTATATGAGGTATGCCGCCCCGTCTATGTCTTCAAAAGATCTAACACCTTCGATCTTTCCAAGCATAACCGCGAGGTCCTCCTTATAGGTGGTCCCAGTGGTTCTTCTTGGATTCCTGAAAGATGCTTCACTAACCATGATATCTAGTTCAACCTAAATATTTATGGTCTGAAAGAGACGGCTCGTCTAACACTTGCCATTCTGTAACCAGATTGCTGATGCAACCTATTCCAAAAGTAATGTCGATGACCTCTTTTCTAATATTGTTACACAAAGGGGGTTTATTCCCGACGTTAAATAAGTAAAGATTATTGGTGAGCAAGTAGCTCAACAAATACTCACCTCTTTTGTTGGTGTTGGTACTGCCCCATATTACGCAGTGGAGGTTGACGTCGCATCCAATGATTAGTTTGCGCCATCCTCCAACA
The DNA here is from genome assembly GCA_030762175.1 of Metallyticus violacea. NCBI lineage: Eukaryota > Metazoa > Arthropoda > Insecta > Mantodea > Metallyticidae > Metallyticus > Metallyticus violacea. The sequence goes on along the minus strand of CM060838.1, from coordinate 18,765,596 downwards.
TCCGCTACACCAAAAGCTCTAGTTCTCATGGTGGGGGATCCTCTCCATCGTAAGGTCGGTATACAGTGTTCAAGATAAGCCATATGTTCGCCTCTTCCACTTTGACGTTTATTTTCACAGTTGTGGTGTCTCTAAAACAAAATGCATATAATGGTAAGGTATGCACCCCATTCCTGAATAGGATACAAGTTCTCATCTCATTAATGGAGATGCAATAAATCAACTTAACTTGTGCTTTGCCTAGCCCTGTTATTCGTCCCTTGTGTAACCAGGACTCTTGAATGACAGGCAGGTCGATATTATCTTGCCTTACCTTCTTACAGAAGACTGCCGAAGCTGTCTTACTGTGTTGTAATTTGATCAGGATTATCCTTGTCATCTTTAGTTAGAATGACGAATGTGATTCTACCTAACCCTAGATAGCCTCTGTTGTCGATGGTCTTTGTTGCTCCTTGTCTATCGAGCATACAAAAAGTTTGATCAGTTGGGTCACCTTTGCTGCTGATAATTTGCCGGTCTCCGGTTTTCAGAGTCTGGTTCTGTTTACCTAACACTGGTAGGATTTTAGAAAGGTCCGTCTTGACGAACATTCTTGGCGTCTTAAAGAGCACCTTGGTTTTCTTCAAGATATCCGCCTTCAATCCCAAAATCAATGTGGAACCTTCCCATGGTCTGAGCTTAAGAATAGTTTCCTGTAGCCAGGCCTTAGTCTGCTGTTGGCACAAGAAAGGATGAGAGTTTCCCTTTCCACGTACGAGCCAACAAACTGAGAGAAGTTCCAATCTTCTAGAGACTTGAAGGATTTGACGATCAACTGCTGTAGCTCCTCAACTTATGCTTCCATAAGTTTAGCTGCCGGATATCCTTCTTGAGCTACGACCATTTTGACTTTGGTTAGGGTTTCCTTAAAGGTTGCCTTACCTTTGTCTCTTGGTGGTGCTGCAGAAGTTCTCGGCTTCTTCCGGGTGACTTCAGAAGTTGGGGTGGATCCATCTGAACGGCTGCATTTTGCTCCAATCTTCTGTGCCACTTCCCCCCCTTTAGTAAACTTGACTCTTAGGCGCTTCTTACCTTTTTTCTTCCCCCACTTGCTAGGATCCCACTTGATTCCCTGCTTAGTGAGTATTTTCTTTCAGGGCTCAATTTCTCTGTGCCTCTGAAAGTTTGGGAGGCTTTACTTTAAGTCTGTCCATCTGCTTCGTCCAGTTGCTTGTTGAAGCCAGGAGTCAGTGGACAAGAAACCTAAATAAAGCTCAAAGCTAGCCTAAAATGATCACATTGATACACAGAAATGGAATTTAGGAAAAATTATTATCTTGATACCTTCTCTCAATGAAATGCAATGACCTACACTTTTACAGCACAAACTGACTTAATATGGTTTTCCCCAATTTCATATGGGCATAAAGTAGACTTGCTCTGTTTTTAGTGTTCATGTTAGAGATTATCACTCAAGTAATTTATTCATAAATTAGAAATATATAAAATGATAACTTACAGTATACATTCTGTATTATATGTAAAAATGCAAATAGTTGGAGTATTGAAAGCTCCTATCATGTCTTCAGAATTGTAACTTGGCACATTTTTCTGCTACCAAAGTTATTTTTATTTCCTGTAATTTGACACACACCGTCATTGATGTCCAGACAAGATTTAAATTGAAGTATACTGGAAGAAGAAAATCCTAGAATACGGCCGGAGAAAATTAACTTTCCAGTACAAGAAAAGAATAAATTCAAAATATAGTCTAATTTATTGAACAATAAGTGAGAAATATAATTCATTTACACATATGTGAATTTGCTCCTAAGAATGGCACTTGTGCAAAATGACAATAGCAATATAATTTTTATAAACACAACTTTAAATTAATGGTACATATAATATGCAATATTTACATTTAACATTTTTTAAATAATTAACAGAGCGAAAACATTTTATAAAATCTAACATTGAGCAAAATTAAACAATTTTAGTGCTACTCCCAAGTTACAATAATTTCAAGAATGCAAGTTGACCATACCAGTTCCTACTACATATACAAAATACAAAGAAACTTAAAGCTAACATTAAACGGAATGAACAACACAATAATAAAATATTAACAAACCTTACAATACCTGGATTATTGGGTCAGGCTAGCAGAGACTTTGGACTTATCAATTTAGAACAAGAACCAAAACATGTCTATTCACCTGCCAATTTCAAAGTGACTTACTGTTAGCATTAAAGAGAGTAACAAACAAGCCAATCAGATCTTGCTCTTCTAGAAATTTCTTTACCTGTCCCAACTAATAGGAATGAAAGTCCAGTCATTGTATCTTTCTGATTTGAACAAGGACCTAGAGGATGGGAAGCATTAACTACTGGAAGCACTTGCAAGATCGGCAGTTCTAGATGAATTGTAGGAATGTCAGCAATAGGAAGACTCAAAAATTTAATGCTTGATAATTGTTCCATTTTTGACATGATTACTTACCCATTTTTACACAACATGGATCTGGCCATGTGATCACTCCGTGCATGTTGCTTGTTTTTGACTGAAGGTGGAGTTACTTGGTTTTTCCTAAATGTTATAGATATAATGGAAGTTTTAACTGACACATTTATTTTTTTTTCTTTATTACATTATCATGTGATTGATTCATTGATACAAGTGGAAATAATGGTATTTTCAGGCAAAATACAGTCACTATTCAAATCAAGATGACTTTGCTGTTGTACTTCAACCTTTCTTAATCCATGCTGATTTGCCAAGAAGAGTGACTGCTACAAGAGCTAAAACTCCAGATTACAGTTTCCTTTCAGAGGACTGCTTCCACTTCAGCCAGAAGCTTTTGGCAGTAGGTGAGCATTAGTAACTCTTGTAATTCTCGAGTATGAATTTCTGTAGAAGTTATTCATATTGCAAGAGTTTGTATGTGCAATCAATAAAGAATTCCCAAATTGAAAACACAAAAATTGGATGTTTATACACAATATTTGTGGAGAGGGAATTGTAGGATTGGGAAAATCAATATCATGTTTTAAAAAAGAACATATAATTAAGAAAGTATGAATATCAGTGAATTAACATTGTTTATTAATTGGTACTAAAATAAGAACAAATTCAATTATATGTATATTTATTAATACTAGAATGCCCAAGATTCAGGTACCTCCTAAAACACCTGTTAGCGTTCATTTGACCACTACTACTTTCTTATTCATTGTTAAACATTTTTCTGACTGAATGAAAACTATGGAATTTTTCCTTATCACCTTCTAGCATACTGTGATGATATAGAAGAAATGATTTTGCTTCTAAATTGGAAGCCAGGTTTGAATCCATTTTGTATTTAGCTTCCAGAGGGAGTTTGTGTATACTTGGTGTCTGCTCAGTATCATTTATTTAAGTGCTCTTCTGACTCAGGCCGATAAAATTTCTTACTTACTAAACGACTATAGTGATGTAGAGGGAACAATATGGATGACATCTGATCTGAGAATGAGTTTCAAATTCAGCTTGAATCAAGCTGCTGTTTTCTATTTTTATATTCTTGATTTTTGCTCACATTCCAAGTATGTTTAGCACTTTATGAATTGGGTTTGTTCTATGCTATGTAGTTACAAATTATTTGTACAAAAAAGACGTAAACACAGGTTATATCTATACAGAAAGCTGCTACATTGAAACGTTCTCAGAGATATTAGTTGGACACTTTTTGAAGAGTTTTAGATTATACAAGAACCACTTACATGTGGAACAACTGTCTTTGGTTTTGTTTTTCTTACATAACCCTACTTGACATGTCTTACATTTTGGCATTAGATGTTCCTTCATCCCTAATCAGCCATGAATGATGGGGTTAGTAGTCTATGAAAGCTATGTGAAAATGAAAAACTAAGATAAATTTTTGACACAGATTAAAAGCTGATAAAGATAAACAATGCCTCATGCACTATGCTACAATGAGTTTGAAACATGTTTGTTGTGCAGTAATGATTATTGTCACTTACAACTACACAATATATGTTGTAAAAAACGTGGGTAAGGAAGCGGTCTCCGGGAACGGATGGTAAATTTGCTATTATTTTAAAAAGTTATGCCTGAAATGCAAAAAAACATTGGCAACCTAAACGTCATTGAAGGGTTTAAAAGTCATAAAACTATAGAAAAATATTTCCAAAAACAGTGAAAATATGAGTGTTCGAAAATCATAAGCAGTCAATCGACTACCATTGGATGCTTTAGTGTTAAATTCCTAAATTACACACTTTTGTTTTTATTACTTTCACTACAAGGTAACCTGTTTATTCCATTCATTATACATGGTTTGTTCATAAGCCATATCCATATTTCCTGGTAGAATACATTGCCTATACTATCTAAAATTTTTCTGTCTTTTTTCAACTGCCCATGTTGAGTTCATTGAATAGAAAATTTGTTCTATTGGAGTGTTAAATCCAGGAAATATATGACAGAGATTGACAAGTGCTTCTAATTCAAATTCTTTTTTGAAATGTGAAAATATGTCTTTATTCGTCTCTTACCTTAAACCTTGTTTTATTCCATTATGCAATTTCATTGCCATTGGCATTCATATTTGATAGTGGTATGTTCATCTTGTCAGTTTTCTTCGTTCACAATCAAGTCCTGCAAAATTATCTGTATTCCTTTAGCACACTCTTATAATTTTTTTCCCTCCAATTAATGGAGGGATTAATGGATAAAGCCATGGAAATTCACTGCAAGATTGAAAATTGAGTAAACAAATAGAAGCTTCATTCAATAAGCTGAATAATTGCAGTTTTATAAAAATCTCACAAATGTATTGAATAAATCTAATATAATCATGCATTATTTGCAAAGAATGTCAAACGTTTTATTCTTAACACAGTTCTTTAGAAACATTTTACTCTGACATGCTTTAAGCTTTCTAAAACTGTAAGATGATTCATTTTTAACCTTGAATTCAGCTGCCTTTTTATGTTCAATTTATCAAACGATTATCACCTGACTGACATCTATGACTTCAGAAGTAACAGAAAAATGAAATGTCAGCTGCTTCAAAATAAAATTTCTTGCACATTTTTCTTTGGAAAAAATGGCAGAAACAAAACTAAGTTTTATACCTCTATCTTTATACTTCCAACAAGATCTTCAAGCAAATATAATTCTACAGAAACTGTCTTTTTGCTCATCTCTTTCTTGCTATCTTGCTATATGTACTAATATTGAGTTATGTTTCATTTATACGTAGGATAACTAGGCTTATTATGAACAAATTGATTTGATATATTGAAATACTCAGACAAAAACATTCTATATATAGATCCATAATTGTATGGAACATTAGAATATTTGGAATATTACAAAAATGTCCTGTAAAAATCAAGACATCCATGATTCTAAAATTTGGTGATATATATGTATGAATAAATTAACAATAAGGGCAAAAGCATTCCTCATTTAATTTATTGCTTTATTTTTCTATACAGACATTGTTTAACTATTTCATATTTACCATCTTAATTTATAATTCTGAAGATATTAAAAATTCATCTGTTGTGTGCTTCTTAGATCTATAATTAAAGTGACTAACTTTCAGAAATTGAAAAAATAGTCTATAAATTCTGATCTGATATAATAATATTGAAATTAATATAAATAAGAATATTACAGAGAGAACTCCTTCTATACATCACTAAAAAGAAGTTTAAAAATGACCCTATAGCAAACTTTGCATTATCAACTAGTGCAGTGTACCTAGGTAAACATTGGACATAACAAATTCTTAACTTATAACAAATTATTAATCAGGAAGTCACTCAAATTTCACTAATTTTATTCCACTTACTTGGACATGTTTCAAAGGCAAATTTTCTTCATTATCAGCATGGCTTCACTGTCAGCTTTCCAGCATGGTATTAAGATGTCGCTCTTTGGATTTTACAAACTTTTTGAAATCCAAAGAGCAACATCTTAATACCATGCTGGAAAGCTGATAGTGGAACCGTGCTGATGTTGAAGGAAATTTGCCTTTGAAACATGTCCAAGTAAGTGGAATAAAACTAGTGAGATTTGAGTGACTTCCTCATAAATAAATTGTTATATGATACTATATTTCACTGTGAAAATCCCAAACTATTCAAATTTATATTAAATTCTTAACTACCTGAATTTGGAAATTTAACACTCATAAAAGACTATCATGATTGTATTTTATCAACTAAGTTAACAACAAGCAAAACTATCACAAAGGAACTATATTGCTACATTCTGTTATTATAACTATAGCCTGGATATATATGTAATAACAAAATGTAAAATATGTATGGTTGAGTCGAGCTACACATTCTTATTGCTCCCCTTACTTGTTTATAATATGTAGTATTATGCACTACATCTATTATACTATACGATACTATACCATACTACACTATATATACTACAAATGAGATAAGGGGGTATAATGAATGAATTGTGTTTAGTGCACGTTTTTTCTACAGAGACACCACAAGCAGTGGAGATAAGGGGCTGTCCATATAAGTCTTGATTGTTGTTTATAGAATTTGCCCTTGAAAGAAAAATAGGATTGGTTTATGCAAATTTTGGTGAGTTTTATGTATTCTTTTATTAGTGCATCATTAATTCCACTTATTCTTAGCCAATCATGCAGATAAATTAGGAGTTTATCTTTAGATAAGCTTGGAAACAGCAATTCTGCATCGAAAGATATTAATGTGCCAGAAGGTTGTAATTTTATATCCTTCATTTTTTCTATTAACTGAAATGTTGTTTATACTCCTGCTTTAAAAATTTGGTAGTTGTTAGCTGATAGACTCAAATGAAGAAATCTGCAGTAGATTTCATTTATGGATAGAAAACCACGACATAGTGAATAAGGCAATATTATTAAAATCAGTACAAGGACCTACAGAATTAGCTACATGAGAGAAAATCTACATTTATAATTACAGAGACAGTTTAATGAACTTTGACACTTCCAGGGATGAAAGCATAAACTTTAAGTTCATCAAGCTTCCACCAGAGCAGAAGAATTTTGCATAACAAATTATCTAGCAGTTGATGGGTTACTGATGATGTAAACAAAGAATTTGTGAAACTAGTAGTATTGCATGTTATAAACAAGTAAGTGGAGCAATAAGAATGTGTAGCTCAACTCAATCACTCAATGATCTGAATTATATGATTAATTTCACTATACAAGTTCCAACTAACATTTCCAGTTGAAAAATATGCATTAAAATAGATAAATAATATTAAAAAAATATATAATATTGAAAACAAGGAGATTTATGTTCGGTTGGCATTGAAGCATTTAATCAAAATCATATTTCCTAAATACTATATATAATACCTACTCTTTATAAAAACAAATCTACAATACAATAGTTTACCTTCAACCCAAAGTAATTTTATTCCTCTAAATTTCTGTCTTCAGCATCTTCTGTAAATTCCCTCCTGTTATACTCCTTTTGACAACACACAACCCTTATTCTCATGATTGTCATCCTCCTGCTTCCAGCATTCCACAGCAATATCTTCTTTAAAATTCTTTTTCTGCCATCCTTTTCAAGTGTCCAAGCCATTTCAATTATTTCTCTTCAATTGCTTCAATAACATTTCTTTTCAACTTTTATAATTGGTTGACAGTTATAGCAATAGGGCAGCTCCCTGTTCTACATAAAAAATTGAACAATAAAATCCAAGAAGATAAAACTAGGAATGAAAAATTATGACAACAAAAACTATTTAATATTACTTATTAGTAAAGTTCATAACGTTCATAAAATGTCCACAAGAGCTACACTAAGTCCATCCTACCAACAACAAATCTGGCAGTCGACTCACAGCTGATGATGCAGGTAAAAGCCTGTGAAACATGTTCTGTATAATTCAATGGTAAGTAGAGCATAATACTCAAGAGCATTAAATTGACTCACTATCTAATTAAGAATGTATTAGTTGCTTCACTGTATTAGTTCCGACATGAAATGGTTTTAAATTTATTACTTATTAATATTATATGTCATAAATTACCTTTGATTTATTTTGTTTGTAAAATGACATAAACAAGTGCTAACTGATCACAGATAAAGTAATAAATTAATAGTATACTCACCTTATATTAAGTGAAATTATTCTTCTTATATGTGCAAACATTTATGACTTATTAATATGTAGATAGGATGAGGTAGAGTATGAAATAACATAGAAATATAGAAAAATGTACTCTTTTTTATAAAGAATAAACATAGATCTAATATGTATTTTTATTTTAAATAGAACTTCTGATACATTTCTTTTTATTGTATTGAACACAATGCAATTTATTATATAATTTATTTATTTCATTAAATTTTAGTACTCCAAAGAAAACAAGGATGACTTTAAATAATTTTCATATTAAATCTGTTTTGTACTCTATTATAAATGTTCAAAATGTCTTTCATTTATTAAGAGGCATAACTAGAAAGGTTGGGCCTCTCTACAAAGTTTAATTTGGGCCCCTAACAAAATGATTCATGTTCAAGCATATGATTCAGTAGCATGTCTTCCACCAAATTTGATAGGCTGACAGTAGGATATATTACCACTCCATTGTCTACAGCTTTTTAAGTACAATTTATTTATTCAGAATCAAGTTTCATTTTCTTTAATACAATAAAAAGTAATTATTAGTAGTTCTACTCAAAATAAAAATATATATTATATCTGTATTTATGATTTTCAAAATTGATGATTTTTGTCATCTATTTTGAATAAAACCCTGAATTACATACTGTCTACAACAATGAAAAAATAAACTGCATGGGTCAAATTCAGATGTTCCAGAATCCTGTTCGAGGTATACACATGCTGCATATAAGTATTTATATATTTTCTTATAGGTAACAATTTCATTATTTACATGTGCAATATTTCAATATGTATTCAATGAAAAACAATTATGATTTAAAATAAGTTAACACTGCACATTTAAATCTTATTAATTCATTAATTCAACATGTTCCAATTCCTTATTCTCTATCATAGGTGCCAATTCAATATGGAATAATCTCCTGGAGCCGGTAGGGAATAAGACACAAGCAGCACTGAGTTTTCCATTTGAGAAGTTTTTGTGCCCAACAGAAGAACAACCTTACATTTTCACTGCTGTCAACAGTCGATACCATCAATGAACAATAATTTCTATGAAATGCTTTTTTTTTTTGGTATTAGCTTTTCATCAGACTTCATCCATAGTGAGAGACCACAAAACCATACTTATTAATGGGGCTCTCCTAAAAGTTATAGCTTTAAGAAATAATAACAATCATTAAGTTAATGTTTTCTTAACATGAATCAGATATATTACGAAATATTCAAATATGCATATCGAAGACCTGGGAAGAGAATGGCAGCAATTCTTCATCTTTATATTTGTAAGAATTCCCTCTATATGCTTTCTTTTTCTTTCTGTCTTTTCATCGTCGTCATCAAAGTTAACAATAAATAGGCCAATTATTTTACTCTCACTATTTTTAAAATTTTAGAAAAAAAATTGCATCCAAAAGATTAACTTACTTTCTGAATAAATTTAATAATATTAATTGCTATCAACATGACTCCCAAAGCAACAAATCTATTATCCCACAAGTAGTGAAGCATTGAATTCACAATAAACAATTATGCATGAACACTATGATAAAACAGCAATTGAAAATAATGTTAATTTTTAAGCTACAATGAAAATGATTTTAGGTATATAAAATAAGTAATTTTCAGATTCATCTACACAGATTCCCCTACTAAAATCTACTGAAGTTAAATTACATAGAAGCATAATGCAAATTAAGTAGTTGGAGAGAGTTTATGTAATAATAAGTTAAGGAAAAATTCTGTATGGAATAGAAATTTGGGAGAATATTCAAGAGTTGGATAACTGCCAATTTGATTCATAGAAGTTTCTGTAAACTAATTTTGGGTCTACTGAGAGTTTCATCAAATGGGTTAGTTGATGATCTTTTAATTTTCAATCCCCATTCTTTATAAAAAATATTCACTACTTCAATTGCCCTTCTCAGTCCTCCACTAGATATAGATGCAATTACTAAATCATCTGCAAAAAAGCAATCCTGGTTTCTTTATTATTTATTACTGGTAGATCTCCGAGTCTGAGCCAGAATGTCATTAATATAGAGATTGAACAGTATTGGACTTTACAGCCTTGTCTTACTCCTGTTTTACTCTGCATATAATCTGTTACTTAATCACCTGAAAATTTGATACAAAACAGCTTCTCACTATATATCATTTTTATGTAAGTGTTACAGTGACAAATGTGTGGATAGAAAGTATTTCAATACTGTAAATGAACTTTTAACAAATTAAATGTGTTGCTATGTTTTTGCGAAGACATTTTTTGGTTCTTGGTTTATGCTCAATATTATGAAAATGTATCCTATATACACTTGCCACAATATATTTTTAAAAATATTAAACCAAAAACAGTAATATGTCACAGCATTTTTATAAATCAAAACAAGCTGAATGTATTCAGGTAGTAAACAGAAAATAAATAGAACAATTACGAAAAAAGTTTACAATTTCATATGCATAAATAAAAATTTAAATATATTTAATATACACATGCATATTTTTATACTTTTTGAACATCCAATGCTTTTGAAAGCAAGTAAATGATCTGTTTAGTTTTTTCTTTTCAACTTGCTTTAAAATGCTTTTAAAGTATAAACTGCGCATACAAACCACAATAAGATTCAATTTAGTAAATGTCACAAAGTGTATAACCTAAAAAGAAAAAAAAAACTCACAATATGCAAAGCACAAACCAAATTTTTCCCTGCTTTATGAAATTACACCTAGAAGAAGATATATTTACAATTTTTTTTTTTTTTTTTTCAAATTTTAAAAAACAAGTTAGGAGGTGGCTTCAATTGAAGTCATTGTGACACATCTTCATATCTTATGCGATAAGCAACTTACAATGGAATAAAGAAACACATACACAAAGAAAATGGTTATGTATGTTAACTTATGAAACAGTTTCTGTCAGCTGATAAACATAAACTACATTGCATGTGCTGCACATCCACCTTGACCTGTGTGGTGTGTTTTTGGTGCTACAATGCTCACAATATTTTGGTGGTCCATTTGTGGCATTTGCCTTCCCTCAGACTTTCTTTTTACAAATAGTGCATTTGGTTTGAATCTTTTAGGAATTGGTGGACCAGGGGTTCCTTTTACTTTTACATTTTTACTACCTACAAGCCCTGTTGCTACATTAGTTCTGAACTCTTTTAGTGTCAAACTCCTACCAATGTTGTAGAAAGTGTATAAAATAAATACATTTACAACAGAAATAACTATAAAATTCCAAAATAATCTCAACCAGATCCTTTTAGCTTTTCTCTCAATTGCATACAAAGATCTAAGCATATCAGCTTTGTCACACAGCCCATATTAGCATTTAGCATGGTATGTTCTAGCAATTTCAGAACTTGGAATTTGTGTTACACTGCCATTGCTTTCCTTTGTGTTTACCACAGACATTTCTTTTGGAGAATTAATGGTAGATAAAAATAAAATACTGCACTTGTATTTCCACTTTACACAGCCTATTCCATCTGACCTTACAAACCAATCACACTCTCCTCTCTTCAGCCCCATATCTTGCTTCAGTTGTGGTAATCTTTTACGGCTACTCCTAACCGTCCCACAGCAAGGCAGTTCTCTCTGTTTTAATTTCTCTACCAATGAAACACTTGTGAAATAAATATTGTACTTACGAAGCTGTTGACAATGAAGTGATAATATATCCTAACATAGGTATTCATTTTTTTACACTAAACTCTTTTATGTAAGTAAGTGGAGTTTACTGTAAAAAATGAATACCTAGGACTTGTGAAATAGTTATCAAATAATATGTGGTAGTCCTTACCTTCCAAACCCTCACATAAATCAAGCACAACTCTCTGCCCTAAATTAGTTTCAATCTTATCAGATTCTCCTCCATTGTAAATCTGAAAATCACAAACATAACCAACTTATTAGCTCTAAGCCATATTTTATACCCCATTTTGACAGGCTTTTGAGGCATATATTGGTTGAAGCTAATCCTTCCTTTATATTTTACCATGCATTCACCCACTGCTTGGTATTTTGTGGGAGCATAGCTCTCTTTGAAGGCTTTGTTCAAAAATTGAAGTAAAGGTCTTATTTTATAAAGTTTGACATAATTTGGGGATCCTCTTCTTTGAATCATGCTATCATTTACATGAATATTATTAAAACACCATCCCAACTATTTAGTGACATCAGTGAACTGATGTATTCATCCTTTAGTTCTTCATGAGAAGACTAACAATAGCGATAACTTCAAGGCCTTTTGATTCCCATTAGAATATTTATTGCTAAAAATATTAGCATTTCATCTTTACTAGCTGGCTTAAATGATTTACATTTTTGTGTTGCATACAGATTGGTTTGAAACACTAAATGCCTAACAAGCTCATCATAAAACAGTACCTGGAAAAATTTTTGTGGTTTCATATCTTTTCCTTCATCTTTCAATTTTCCCTTCATACCAGTATATTCATTGAAATCCTGACACATTATAGAAACACTATTAGTTTTATCCCAGGTAACTATTGAAAGAGAAGATAATGGCACATCATCATCACTGCTAAGAAAATCATCATTATTATCACTGTCACTTTCTGTGATAATTATTCTTGGACTAATAATTTGTTGCTCTTCAATCTCACTCATCACATCTTCACCAGAGCAAATTACACATTCCCACAACATAACAGTTTATTCTGCAGTCGACTAGGAGCTGACGATGCTAACGAAGGGTTTTGTGTAACTGGTCCTACATATTTAAATAAGTGGAGCAAAAGAGTGTTAGTTCGACTCAATCACACAATGTTCTTCTTAATATATAATTAGCTTCACTGGGTAATGTTCCAATTAGCAATTTTAGTTAAGCATTTTGTGCTTAAGCACTTTTTTCACCCATTATACATTCAAAAGTCTTTATTCCTCCTCCATCAAAAACAATATCCCTCACATAAAAGCTTGCATAAAGCAATGATATAACACGAAGCTTATAAAAAAGTTTAAACTTTCTAGAGTTATAATATGCAAATTAAAACACCAGATAAAAGGTGGAAAACTATGAAACAAACATTTTCAGCACCTGTGTTTCATAAACCATATAAAACAAGAGAAGTAACAACAATGAAACATCTTGACACCTCAGCGTGATGTCAACTTGGCCCATGCTCAATTCACAATTGTCATTGGGCAGGCAATCTGATGTTTTATCACTATACCAACTCCATAACACCAAGTAAGTACATACACTCTTGTTTCATCATCTTTGTCACCTGAACTCCCAACCTCAGTTATACTAGTATATGCATTTTTATTTTCCATTAATCATTAAGCAGCACACCATACTCATTTCCCTACACTCAATCCTTACCCTTGACATGTGCATCTATACCCAAGAGCATCTTTCCTGATCATAACCTAGATATATCCTCCTACAGATATCCTCTTAGAGTGTAGTGTAGCACAACATAGCACAACACAGCATCTAAAAACAACCTAACCACCCCTATTCTCTGCCAATGGGGGCCAATAGCAGTAGAAGAATAGTATGGGCAAAGGAAGAGTCGGCGATTAAATATTTTGGGGAAGAGACGGCAGTCACATGACTATTCACTGTGAATCATGCACTTCACATCACATGACATCACAAAAATTATTTATACTACCTCTATCTGACAAATCATTGTGCCTCTCTTACATTCCAACCATTAACATTTACCTTCTCCCATTTGCCCTGGGATCAACCATCTTGTATGCATACAAGGTCACATTTACGCTCCCCATGATTTTTGCCCCTAGAAGTTACACCAGGTAGGCAACCCTTGCACAGTGTTGTCAGATCTGGAGCCTTTACTACCGACATCATTTTATCTTTAATATTGGAAAGCAGAAGAAAATTTTGGAATGAACTCAATTATTTGAAGCTCTTTCAGAGTTTGAATAAAGTTAAAGTTATAATGGTGGTTCTTTACTCCACTTAATTATGGTGCAAATAAAAATGAAAATTATTTATTGTAGTTTCTCTACAAAGTATTTAGTGTAATGACTATTTAAATAGGATACATATATGTTTATGAAAAATAATGCTTGCTGTTTATTCAGTTTTTTATTGTTTTGTTAAGAACAAAGACCATTTCATGCTTCCAAAGATAACCAAAGTCATTGGTATGCTCCTACATTTAATGCTATTACAGTGCATTACATGATGCATTTGTGAGTAGTATTGATATAAATCAACCTTCAAAGATACATTTGTTTCTTCATGAAAACCATAGAAATTTGCCATTTTCTTCATTAAAACCAGAAATGCCAAGTGGTATTGACTTTTCATCGATTAAATGGAATACATTTGCAGCTGTTTTCTAATATGAAAACTAAAAAATGCTTTCATGTTCCAAACTCAAAGTGTCCAAGCAGTATGTGGTAGATTCAAATCTTGCACTTCTACATGTTTTATTTCTAATTTTTGTTGTTGTTTGCATGACCAGGCTACTCAGTATAGAGTTAATTTTTATATATAAGAGGAAGTTTTAATACTTGTAACTTTAAAATGGGTATTGCTGCCTTAAGACTTTCCCCTGTGGCCTTAAAAAGAAAGAGAGAGAAAAAAAAAAAAAAAGGTCTCTATTTAAAAAAAAAAATGTTATACCAAGTCCAATATCTTTTTTGCCCAAAGAGCTTGCTCGGCACGGAGTATATGAAAGGCCAAAATAATTTTGTCTTCTGCAACAGAATTCCATGCATCTTTAATTAGCTTGGGCTGACATCCTGGGAGGTGGGAGATGAGAATTTCAAAGAGTTTCCTGTATTTCTGCGCAAATGTTCTCAACAGGGTTTAGATCAGGTGGGTGAATTAGGAGGATGAGTTATCACTGAGATGTTCTCTTGCCTACCAAATCAATGCTGAACTATCATATAATTATCCTGCAGAATAAGACTGTTCCATCTGGATACCTTTCTCTGGCAGATGGGACTAAAATGGATTCCAAAAAGTACTGGTAGGTCAAAATGTTTAACCTTCCATGTGTGTTTTCAAGGTGTCCAGGACATTCAAATGAAATCCAGCCCCTAAATGAGATGCTTATGCAACCACTGTGAGCATGAGTAGCCACATAACCTGGATCATATCAGTGATCACATGGCCTGTACAGGTAGACTCGCTCATTATATAACATTGTTTTCCGAAAATTCACCACACTGTTGAATAACTCATCTCCAAATGCTTTTGCAACTTTATTAGCACAACAAATATTATATGCAGATGTTTTGGCGACATTACAATTTTGTCCAAGAATATTACTCTTCACAGTCAATGTTCATAGCATCGAGTGCCTATGCAAGTCAGTCCATCATACAGGACCTCCTTACATACAGCTAAGTAGATGGCTAAACCAAACTTTCTATAGCAATTCTTTACAGTCTGTAAATAACTGGGAAAGTGACAAATGGCCTTCAATTGGGCAATATAGGTAAAGGCTCTTCTTTCTACCTCTGTCCAAGGATATTCATTGTAAATCTTTTATGACCTATGCTACATCACTTTTCTGCCTATTTATCTTCTCTATATTGCTGATTCAAACATTTCCCAGTTTGTTCTGGTATGCCATATCTACAAGCGTCCTCAGTCAGCAAAAACCACACAATAATCAAAGCTAATACAGCTGTATGTCTGTTTCACAAGGCAACACATATCTTAATTAAAGTAAGCATGTCAACATTAAGCAGTTTGAGAATGGAAATAGTATCCTTTAATTAAGCCAGCCATTGAAAGAGGCAGTAGGTTATTAGTGTGTCATAGCACATGGGCTGAGTGGCTCGCTCTAGAGTAAAATAAAAGAATTCATAGTACTGAACCAAAATTAACATTCTACTGTTTAAATACTGTGATAGAAAGTATTATAAATATGCCTAATACATTATATTATATAATAAGACAGGTATATTTATTAATTGACTTCATAGAAATATTTTACTTTAATGAAATAAAATATCATATATATTTTCTTTTTTAATCAGTGGAAGGATGTTAGCATCAAAAGAAAAATGATGATAATTTATGTACAATTTATTTTAAAATTATACCTTTTATATAATTTTGAACATATATTGTTCATAAAACAAAAAGAAAGGCAAAATACATAAAAATATGGAATTCAAATGTAAAAAGGAGATGCAAAATTCCATAGTTTCCAACATTCCATTCCATTTGAGTAATATAAGGCACTCAGACACAGGTGCAATCTATCTGTAGTCTTGCTGCAGGGAGTACTAATATCTTTAAACATGTACTTTCACTTTCCATCTGAAATAAGTTATAATCTGTAGGGGCCTTGATTCAAAGGGGATTAGTCATATTTTGATATTTTGCCATCCAAGAATGTGGCCTTCTTTCTTTGTGGTTGATTTGATTTATTTATGAATGCTGTTTAACATCTCAGGTCATCAGCATTGCATTCAATTCAGGGTGTAAAACAGCTGATAAATTTTGATTAGAGGCCTTTTCTTTCAGGCTTGAGGTTCCTTAACTTGCCATATATCTATCTATATATCTATACATCTATGACATGGGACCCTTCTGAAGGAAACCATACTTAGGATTTGTATGCCTGGAAAAATGCATCAACCCTGGCCAGAATTGAACTTACAATCTTGGGTCTACATTGGGTCTTGGGTTTTTACATTTTGGAAATAAGGCTTTATATATAGATATGATTATAAAATATTTCATTTTTAAACATAATATTGTCATCCAGAAAATAACACCTTTAGTCAAATATCTCGAAATTGTTTACAGAGTTGAGGCATTTTTGATTAGTAATTCAACAGTAATGAACACTCATTCTATAAAGCATATAACAGAATGATACTGATTCCTTCCCCTTATCTGTTCTAAAGACAGATTTCACTACTGCATTATTTATAAACAATATATAAGAATTTTGGTGGAATGCAATATATTTCATGTTTATCAAACAAAAGTGCATTTACATTGTATGGCTCAGCTGTTATCCCATAAAGCATACCAATATTATATGGGTTACTGTGGTGTATTGATGAATATTTCCTTTTATAAGGAAATATTCATACAATACAAACTTATCAAAAATGTGCTTAATGTGATCTAATATTAAGACTTCAAATTTTAAAAATTAATGTCATATTATTTACAAAAAGTTTATTATTATATAAGCTATTGTAGTTAAGACATAACTTCATTTTTCTAAATTCAAATACCTTATTTTTTTAATTGGCTATATATTATATTAAAAATGTATATAATGCAAGCCATACTTTTGAAGGTTGTAGCAGTAAGCAGGGATATTAATGCTGGCCAATAGAATAATGTTTTTCTTCATACGATTTACATTTGTTTTTACCAATCTCTTAAATGACCAAGTAACTATGATAGCAAATCATTTAGTTAATACTTTAACGCTATTACTATAATGGCAGCAGGTGATTCTTTTCAAGATTTCTATCTTCTTTTCAATAATTTTGCTTAAAAGGATCCATTCCCCTGCAGCTCAATGTTGCCTGCACAGTGAGTATTGCTCTGGTTTTCATATGTCTCAATTTCTTTTTTCTTTTACCTTAAATTAATTTTCCCCCAAGGCAATGTGATTAGGAAATACACATGTTACAAAAGAACGTAAGTTTTTATTCTGACACATACAATGGAATAATATTCATAAAGTAAACACACACACTTTTCTGTAATAAAGGATTTAAGAAATAAAGTTCTTCTGTTTAAGAAGACTGAGTGCAATAAAGTATTCACTACATTGCAGATTTCACTGATTCTCTCCAATCACCACTGTGAGTAGCTGCAGAAGCATAAATCCTGGAACACAATTTTACATTAATTAAAATGTAAAATGGAACTTGTACAGTGAAGCTAATTATACAATGACATTAACAATTTTACATGTTACTTAGCTATAGTAGTGCAAAAGGAAAGAATACTTTTCTGAGCCTAAATAATAAAATAATGACAAAATATGAGCTTGCAAAGAGTTGTGCATGATCTTGGGAATGAAAAAAATCCACTGAATTCTCCAAATCACTGTTCTAAACCAAAACAATTTCTTATACAATGCCATTTTAAACATATTATGAATACAAGTTTTAATAAGGCCTTGAAGGTGAAATTTACTTATGTCTATGATTTATAACTTTCCTTTCCCCTAATATTATTCTGCCCTTTGAGTCAAGTCTTTACTTCCAATAAAATCCAATTCAGCACTCTAGATAATTATAAATCCATTTATTTCCATTTTCTACCACCACATGTTCTGTGATTTTAATTTTGTCACATTTTCTTCTACTGCTCTCAGAATATTTGATGTATCGATTCTACAGTGAATGGCCAAGAATGTTATCTCAAATTAACTGAAATGTGTTTTGTGTAATTTCATTTTCCACAGTTGTGTGTTATGACTTGCTTAAGGGAATCTGTACTGCTGATTTATCCACCTAGCAGTAGCAGCTCACTTTTGGACCAAAAACCGTGAAATAAAACCGGGAATTAAACTGCTGAAACATCTTCACAATCCATTGGAGTTATTCACTTGGGAAAAAATTTTCATATTAAAAAATAAAGAAAACCTAACAAATTTCGAGTTTCCTCCTATGAATGAAATCAGCAACTTTCTAGTTCGACCAACAGAGGTCACCACAAGAACATTCGGTTGTCCAGCCATCATTTCGAGTAACAGCGGTTCAGTGTGCAATTGAAGATGGGAGAGATTCTCCCGAAACGCGTCTTACTTTTGTGTAAATGAATGGAGTTTAGTGTAAAAAATGAATACCTAAGTTTAGGTTACTGTTAAACTACTTACATATTTGAATTCAGCATGAAAAGTTCTATTAGAATCGTATATTTAACCTTTTGTGCCATAAATATAGATTATTTTTGTTCTGATGCAAGCTGGCAAAATTTCACATTTCTTTAAAAATTTACCCAAAGTATCACAAAATCTGTGAGTGATGATAATTTTGTTTGATTTGATTTATTTACAGACACTCTTTAACATCACAGGTCATCAGCATTCCATTCTATTCAGGGCGTGAAACGGCCGACAAATTTTGCTCATAGACCTCTTCTTTCAGGCTTAAGGTTATTTTTCGTTTATTAATGTATGACATGGGATCCAAGGCTTTACTCCCCTTCAGAAGGAAACCATACTTAAGATTTTTACGCAAAAAAAAAATCCATCAATTCTGGCTGGGTTTGAACCTGCGATCTTGGGTTTAGAAGGCAAGTATGGTTACCACTACTCCACCAGGACCGACTAATGGTGATAAAAAAAAACTACTTACATATTTCAATTTAGCACGAAAAGTTCTATTAGAATCAAATATTTTTCCTTTTGTGCCAGAAAAAAATTTTCATTCGCCACCCGACCTTACAGAAATACTCTAGTAGCCTATATTCATTCCACCATAATGACATTTTTTACATTTGTCATAAAAGTTATTTGGGAATGAATGAGACTTATTGGAATGTTAATATTATTTCATACCATATTCTTGAATATAAATAAAATAATATTAGAATTCAACTATAAAATTAATTTTAAAAAAAAATATAGTCAGACAACTTAAAATTTAAGATTTTTATTAAATGTTAAAAACTCAGTTACTGTTTCACCCCTGATTGGATTCTTACTGAACCTAGGTAAGGCAATTATTCATTGTTGTTTCAGAAATCTAATTCAATTTTGCATTCTGCCTTTATGTAGCTTTGATACTGATTTTGGTTTAATAAAATATACAAAGGAGAACTCATTAATGAATATAGAAAAATGAAATATTTATAAAGTTCAACTGCATTATCAACAGCTACAACCATTTTATCCATGAAATTTAAAAGAATATCTTTATTTATCTCCCTGATCTTACCTTATAAATAATGAATCATAATATCATAACTTCATCTTCTCCTTCCGTGCTGACCTTTTGTTTTTTGGCTTTAGTGTCACCAACTGCTTCTGATTTCCTCTTTTTAGATTCAACACTCTCTGTATCAGATTTCACATCATCCACCAACTGCAAATCATCATCGAGATCTGATGTCCCTGAAAAAATGTATTTAAAATCTTTCACTATCACATGTGTGCCATGTCTTCTGCCTTAGGAAGCACTACTATCATAAACCATCACGAATGTCACTGTCACCATAACCATGAGCAGTCAAGAGTTGCCAGACTGCAGTTTATTTGGATCAATATAAGCAGTTTAATGCTTTTTGTTTCTCATAATGAACATTATCCAAATCTGGTTATCAAAAACATGAATTTTCATAAACTGGAATACATTTTCCAATAATTTAATGTATAATATAACAAATTATTTAGGAGGAATTTACTCAAATTTCACTAGTTTTGTTCCCCTTCTTGAACATGTTACAAAAGCTGTTGCCTTTATCATCAGTACAGTTCCACTGTCAGTTTCCCAGCGTGGTATTAAGGTATCCCTCTGTGGAATTTATGAACTTTGTGATGAGGTTACTGCTGCTTGGAAGGTCAAAATGAACTAAATTTTCCTAGTTTTCGTTTATGAATATATTTTTCCACACTAATAATTCTATGGATTTTTAAAGAGATTTATACATGTACAAAGGTTGGTACTGTTATGTCCATGTCTTTGCTTAGTAAATGAAAAATGGAAAGAGAATGCAATTAAACTACTCAAGCTACAAGAAAGCACCATTAAATTCATAATGGAAATGGAAAACAGCAAGGTTCTTCCCTTCCTGGACATAAAAATTATAAAAAATGACAATATATTCGAATTTGGATATTCAGAAAAGATATCCATACAGATAATTATATAAAAAACAACAGCACAATTCAAAACAACATAAACTCGCAATAAGCAATAGTCTCACATTCAGATTAATTAATCCACCAATAAGCAAGACGGAATAAAAATATGAGTACCAAAAAATCATAAATATAACAGGAAAATGGCTACACAACAGATCTGGTTAAGAAAATAGAAAAATTCAAAAAACAAAAACAAATAAAAGATATCACCACAATCAAAGGAGATATTATATATATAAGAAATTTACATTTTATCCATGGGCACACCAAAAATTTCATAAATTATTTTGACTCCAGTGAACAAATGCATTTTAAAAAACTTCCTAAAACCAACCAACATGAAAGAAAATTTCACCAGGAAAATATTCAGTTATTTATGAAATCAGTTGCAAACACTGAATATGAAATACATAGGTAAAACTAAAAAGGAACATTATACTAGGATTTAAGGAACACATGAGAAATGTAAAATTTCTGTTTAAAAAGGGGGATATAAGTGCCTAATACAAGATGAAAAGAAAGAGTGGCAACAGAGAATGGGTGAAAAAATTAAAGGAGCTGTGGCAGCTAAAGATAGTAAATATATATAATCAGCTGTGAAGGATATCTCAAAAAAGAAAAGGGTAGGAAATAAGATAATGCCAATGGAATGGAAAAATCACTTTAGAAATCTTATAGATGGTGGGAATATTCTGAGTTATTAATTAAATTTAGATAGCACTGCAAACAGGATAGAAAGTTTAGATAAAGAGTTTACTATGAAAGAGATACAGTATCAGATCAAAATAATGAAGAGGAAAAAGGCCTCAGGAACAGATGGAATTCCAGGAGAATTTTGGAAAGCATTTAGGGAAATAAAATATATTGCATTTCCCTATTCCCTTCTCTAAGCTACCATTGACAATGCATTATGGTTAAGGGATGGATATTGAAACATTGTTTTCATTTTAGAAAAATATATTTTTAGGTTTGGCCCAAAAAATATTCAGAATTTATTTATATTTTCTTAGCATTTGTGTTTGCACACTGTTAACATTAAAAACCATAGAATTTCTGTCAGTTCTTTAGGTACAAGGGAGTACTAAATTCTCATTAAATAATACAGTTCAATTATTACACAAGAGAGAATTTATATATACTCTAGAGTTCAAATATCTTTGAAAAGAACTTGTTCAAGATCATGCAGCAAGAACTTTTCACTGCCTGAAGACACCATATGCAATCTCTCATTCTCCTATGTGGAACCCCAATTATAAACACCTTATGTTCAGTCTTGGCTTCTAATGTGCTTCCAGTATAGAACTTTTCATTATAACAGCAGCAGATGAAACATTGCAGTGTCCTTAGTGCCAGATTAAAATGCAAGTCTAGGAACCATTGCACTTGTTAATGAATATATACTCACCATTAGCAGCATCTGTGGCTGCTGGGCGTAGTTCTGACATATCTGCTACCACCTCAAAGTTTGGTCCATCCTTGGAGGCACTTCTATAAAAATAAATTAACAATTCAATGATATGTGCTGCTATTAATATTCAATTAATATTCAATACAACAATGTCAGGTTGTGAAGGGTTTACAACAATTTTTTAAAATTCCATTTTTTAAATTATTTAAAAGAGAAACATTTAACTTGTGTCTACCATCTGTACCAGATCTGTTCCGAGCAAGAATTGATAATAAAAACTGATACCAAAGCTGATTCATGCTCTTGTCATTGGATGCTAGGAAACTGCTAACCAGTCTAACACATGGCCAATAAGTTAACAGTTTGCTTGCTAAATTTTAAAGGTTAAAATCTTGCTTATATGGTATCACAAGCAACACCTGCATTAATTTGATCTATGCTCTTAACCACTATTATTATTGAAGAATGGCTTGTGCTTTTATTAGTTCTGGTCTTGGTACCCTGTGAATTACACTCTTTGTCTGTTATAGTCAAAATTTATTTCAGCTCTTCAATGCATCTACAATTGAGTGTGTTACATTTCCCAAAATGTGTTTCAGGAATAAATATCTAAATTATAAAAAAAGTTCAACACTAGAGGTGTGACTAAATTTTCATATCCTCATCTAATTTTATCAAGGTGCAATTTTGTGAGGCATTTTAAATATTATTAGAATAATCTGAACAGTGAAAATAGAAATAAAGTATATTCAAAGCAAAATATTATGCCACTTGTTCTTGAATCTTTGATATCTTGTTGTGTCTTAAGAAATAAAGTTAGAGTTAGTGCGAAGGAGAGGAGGGGATGATTCCCTTTAAATGAATTATCCATCAGTAAAATGAACATAATGTTTACAATAATTAGGACAGGCTTTTTATGTAATAACAAGGTATGAAATGTGTAATATAGGAACACGAAATACTGATAATTGAGATTTAAGTTAATACTGAAGAATTTAAAGTATAAAGTAATACTAGCATATCTATATTATGTTAATTATAATTACCTTTTTTATATGTTTGATGTGAGGTGAAGTACTATTCCCGACTTTTAGGGCTATGTTAATACTCTTTAAGTGCTGAAAATGACCTATCAATGTAGCTAAATGCTGCTGGATACATTCTAAGGCTATAGCAGTTTAAGAACAGTATTTACAAGTCATGCCACCATTTCATGGTAGGTATGCTCAAGTATTTTAAAAAAGAGATTAGAAATAACTTGGAGAGTTTTTCTGGACACTGACATTTCTAATGATGAAAATAGCCATGTAGCATCCAGTCATATCCATTGTAACATCTAAATATGAGAACGTTTTCAATGTAGGCATGCATCTTTTGTATTTTCTATTGGTAACACATGTCCAAATAATTTTTTCTAATTGTCAACTGCAATACCTCTCAAGCAAAGAGTAATATTCAAGATCCAAAGCTGGTTTTAAGGAATATTCCCAGTTACCACAGTATGACAATTTCTTTGAATAATTCATTTCTTCCAATGAAAGACTTCTGTTTCCACTTTGAATTATGTAGCTACTTGCATTTAATATATAAAGTACTAAGTATATGTTGATCTAACAGTAATTTCATTGACCATCCATTTTTCAATCACAAACTGCATACATAATCGCTTTTCCATTCATAGTATATGCTTTGTCCATCACCACCCATGATTTTAGGTTTGTAGAAAGTGATGATGCTATAGGAGCCATTACAATTGAAACCAATATCTAGTTCTCTGTAACAAACAAACTTAAAACTTAGTATGTAACTTCTGAAGCCGGGGAATAGCAGCCATTGAACTGTCATTTGACCATATGTATTCCTTACATTCAGTGCACTAAGCAAATACATGCATATAATACTGCCCCCATTTTTTGCTGAATTTAAAGAGGAACAACAAAAATTTTGAATCTTTCGGTGACCACAATTCATTTCTTTGTGATCAAAACGTGAGTCATTGTTTCAAGTCTCCCAGATTCCTCTATAAGAATCCATGTTATTTATATTTACGAGGGAAGGCCAAAGACAAAGTGTTTCATACACCCTAAACAAACTGAAAGAAAATATCAGAAATACATAGCATCTCACATACAGTTTCATCAAATTTCCAGGAACATATTCCAAAGATATCATGCATGTATAATGCAGAGAATATGACGTAAATAAAGATATATAAATGCAAGTGTGGTAAAATTAAAGTAGTGATGGAGCACTGCTGTAACAGACAAGAGTCATATGGAGATTGATTGTCCCATAATAAAATAACCTCTCAGTAGAATAATGAGGAGGATAACTACCTCCATTGTCTAGTGGTAGCATTTATAATTACTAATCTCGTTAGACCACATTGTCTAAGTAAGGATTTTTTGGGGGTTTTACCTTACCTTGAGAAGATGAATGCCAGACAGTTTTAAGTTACCAAGGACTCCGAGCGCATTTGTGCCATCATTGATTTCATTTCATTCATCCCTATAGATTTACAACTACAGTATTCGGCCCACAATTACAGACATCACAAGAAGATCAATGCAGCCAAAGTGAGAAAAAATAAAATAGATAAAAAGGGGGGGGGAATAAGAACTGTTAGAGAGTTCAGCAAACATTAGACAAATTGGAAAATATTCATAGGATGATGACCATAGTCACAAGGTGGTATAGTGGCAATAGCAACAATAGAGATGGTGCCAATTTTGCAGTCTCCATTTTTATTTAAATCACACATTTATAAGGGTGATCAATGCAGTGACAAAACATGGATATCACTAGGGCCCAAATTCTATGTAATTACTTATTCATCCATCCTAGCTACCCATTTATAATTAAAAATCTTAGTGAACTAAGCAAAAAGTATAATATTACATATTTTGAGTATTATTACTTATTACCACTTCATATTACATAAAATTACATATTTGGATTAATTGCTATTTTACTTTTCTCAAGTAAGATATTATAGTGCAAAAAGCAATGTTACAACAAATTTGAAATTTTCTTCGAAAAGCAAAACACCTATAATGAGAGTTCTCTATTCTATCTTAATATGTGTCACTTTTCACTATTTCCATCTCTTCCTAAAAGGCATGTGATATAAAAAAGAGACTGCCACAGGTGACCAACATCATTAAGGTGCAGACTCATGAGAGGAGGTCTGGGGTTCGATTCCCCTCCAGAACCACCCTCCCTGACAGAGGGTTTTTTCCAAGTTTTCCTCAGCCCTCATAAATGGCAAATGCTGGGGAGGTACCCCAAATTTACTCGTGGAATGCTTTCTTCTTCTTCAAAAAAAAAATCCTTTCTCAGTTTACCATTTCATTTCATGTATTATCAGTGGGCAGTGGGGCCTCAGTAGTCAAGCCCATATCTTAAAGACCTTGGACATCCATGGCAGTTACTATGGCTGTGCTGATGACAACCAAATAGTTCAAAACCAGAGAATAATAAACTGGGTTTGAAATAGATCCCATTTTGTATATTTAAGATAAGCATATTAATGCCATGTGGCAAGAATCAAGAAAGAAATTGATTTGACACTAGCTTTAACATTTTAGTCTGAAGCAATTTATGATTCAAAAGAAAATAGCTGAGAAGGGAGGGGGGAAATCTGCTACCAAAATAACACACACAAAAGGAAGGAAGGAGGGAGGAAGGGAGGGAGGAAGGAAGGAAGGAAGGAAGGAAGGAAGGAAGGAAGGGAGGAAGGGAGGGAGGAAGAAAATCTGAATAGCACGATTAAAACATCTTACAAATTGAATAAAATTTATACAAAAGTAATAACTTATCCATCCAAAAGATATAACAGTTTACTCACCCTGACTCTCAAGTTCATAAAAAGAAAAATAAAACAGTTTCAGACATACCTTTGGCTGATTACTATATTAAGTTCATAGTTCACCAGAAAGTCATCAACCTTCAAAATGCTGCCATCTACAATACCAAATTCCTGAAACCAAGTAATTTAATATTATACAGTTTATAAATATATCATATGCCTGATTCCTGTGTACTGTATTTGTTTTTAATTTAATAATCTAGACTTAACCAAAGTTTAATTAATAGTTGTTACTCATGCCTGCTTACACTCTTCTTCATTTATAACTCAATATCTGCTACTATAGATTGTTTGAAAGCCCATTTTATCAATACCAAGATAAACTATCTAACACAGTCCTACACCTCAACATCATAATTTTTAATATTATATTTTCTCTCGTAATAAAGTCCAGTGCACAAAACCAAAAGGCTTAATAACATAAAATAAAACACACAAATCTCATACTAATTAACATGCAAATTAATGAAGAAGAAAGAATAGCTGCTTATTAAAAATGGTGCACTATCTAAACAGGACTAATTAATGTGAATAACATAAAAACTAAACCTGTTACAGCAATTTAATAGAAGCAAAATTAAACAATTAAGATATTTGCAACATAAACCATGATTATTTAGAAAGTAAAAAATAAAAATATTCAGCTGATACATTTTGCCAAGTCTTTAAAAACATTTACAATGAATTAAATGCCATACTGATTAAAGCAACAAAAATGTCCAATTCAATTGGTCAGCAAAGTAGATCAATGAATGGAAACATTACCCTAATAAAAATACTTTAGCCTTTGATAGTGTTCTTATCTTCTACATAGGGATGTGGCAACCACATTGCCAATAGTTGCACTATTGTTATCAGCCTCCTTGAAGCTTTAATTCTTCCTTCTTAATTCCTATAAGATATTTTTTTCCTAGACTGACAATGCTTCCACTTGTGTATTGTTCTTTTATCTTTTCAATTTGACCTCTTTTGGCCAATTTATTTTTCCCATATCACTCTCATCTTCTAACCCAATTCCAACCTTTGTAGATGATGACATAGTGTGCAACACTAGCTGAGACAGCAAACACTAGAGACTTTCAGTTATTGGAAAACTTATCAAATAATGGGATAAATGTATTAATATCAGTAGAGATAATGTTGAGATATAAGGAAATAAGTAAAGAGCATAATTAATTGCTTAACACTATTTTTTACAACTATTTTTCATTGAATGATTTACTTGCTGGCTTTCCCAAGTATTTGCTAATAAAAGCACACTAATAAAAGATGCACTTAAAATTATAATATGATTAAATTTTCAATATAAAATGACTTACTGATAGAGTTTTAGAGTTGTTAGCTTCAGTTTCGCCTTCTTCACTTGAAATGACAATTGTTCCCTCATGGATTACATCTGGGGCCACCATGTTTAAAGATTTTTTTAGAACCTGTTCTTCAAGTTCCTTTACTGTCATTGATGTCACATCAAGACACAGGTTTACCTAAAATAAAATAATCATTATTTACTATTTGTTTATTATTAGTTTTAATGTTGAGAATCATATAATTTTTCATTCAATTTTTAATAAATATAAGGGTCAAATTACTAATGAAGTTGAGATTTTCAGAATAGCATTATATTGAACTAAATATTAACACTTATTTATTTCATGCTAAATTTGCTATAGTTAATATGATTTGGTATTTGCCCTGTATCTGCAACAAGCCATGTAAACTACAAAGTACAGCCTGCTTGCTGGAATGGTAGACAGTTGGTAAGCTTTGTTCTGTAGTGCAATCTGAGTACAGGTAATTTCAGATGACAGCTCTCACTACCTGAACCCGATGGTATGTGCCTTTATGAGAACGAGTACTGTGTTATGTGTAATATTCATGCACAAGCTAAAATGGCCAAATATACAGAGTTTTAAACAAATCTGCCTACCCGCTGATATATGTATCTTAAGTGTTTCTATAAGTTGATAAAAAGATTTAAGACTTTTTATTAAAAATAAAAAAAAAATAATACAAAAACATTTACTGCTTAGCTTTTCTAGACTCTGTGGTCTATTCCAAATGACTGTCCCTAAGAAAATTCACAAGAATGATGAAGGAGGACTGACAGGCTAAGATATGCATACATATAATTAAAGAAATCCGTACTTACAACTCTTTGTTAAGCCTCCATATATATTCTTTTAATGTTTCTCACACTGCTATTTTCATTTCTCTTTTACATTATTCATAAACATAACTAGAATCTAGATACTGTAACTGTTTTAGCTGAAGTTTAAATATAAAAGTATTAAAATCTACAGACACAAAAGGAACACTAGAAAAAAAAAAGCATAAGTATCCATACCAGTGGTTTTGCAGAACAAACATAACAGCGTTTGTTTGGAGGATTTAGAAATTTTTCTGGAACAATCAGCTGCTTTCTGTGATTCAGCTTTGTCCTTAAGTACACAGACTGACAGCATTCCAATTTGCCTTCCAGTACATGAAATGCATGAAGGACAACAAGTCCAGCAATTATTGCATTGGTTGTTGCAATTGCTGGTATGATGTTCCCAGCCATGGCTGTTGAAAAAAATTATTCACAACTGCATATATATCCTTTCTTTTTCAGAAATCACAAAATACTAAACAAAAACTGAATCTTACCCAAACATTTATTTAATAATACTCATTTTCTAAGACAAATATTACCAGAGTGCGAAAAGTGGGGCACTTAACATTTTAAAAATTGAATTTATCATTTTAAGTCTCTACTTAGCAATGTTTAAACTTGTATTATTTCTCTATCTTACCTTACAATTACCCTATCTTTAGAATTGGTCATTTCTCTGGATATTATAGATATCAACATCCTGGTTATTGGTGTACAGAAATCCAATTTGTTTGAATTAATTACTCCATCTACCTTCCTCTACTACTCCCATTCTCAATCATTTCTCTCTTATCTTTCTCTGTAATAAACTACTTTCTTTTTTTGTCAAATTTTTTTTTTTCCAAATCCTTATTTTTTGAGACTATACTACTTTTCAAATCCAGACCCCTTCTCCTTAACTTGGTTTATCATTTAGTAAGGAATATTTAAAACATTTACATTTTAAATTGATGTCAGATAGGGAAAATTTAAGATAACTTGGGTTCCAACAGGTTACAGTGCTGAAATTTCTATCATCTGAGCCTAATATATATAGATCTCAAAGACTGTCTCATCACAATTATTTCATTCATAAGCGGCATCTCAAACATTTGAATACATTTTGGATCAGGCTTCTAGATAATATCATAATAGTTAATATTTACATTTAGAAATGGTTGATTAGGGTTTCAAATTGGAGTGAAAAAGAGAGAATCTTCGAAGTCTCCATGATATGTGGATCTATATGTTGTTATGGCCAAACAGGTTACATTGCAGCATCAGCATATTAAGTTGAAGGTGATGGTTCAAGTCCCAGCCATGACCCTGAAATGTTCTCCTGACTAGGACTAGGACTTAAAGTCCTAATTAAAAATGCGCTAACGTAAGAGAAATTGTCAATCTATTTAATATAAAAATTCTTATACTGGTTTGAAAAGTTTGATTGCTTATCCTCATGCAAAATGCCTTACCTCATTATTAATTATCAATAATGTTGTTAAACACTTCTCTTTTGCATTATAACACTCCTGGAAGTTTGCTTCTTTATTTGGGTTACATTTGAATGCAGTTAGTATATTTGGGAAAGATGGCTCATTTGCAAACTTATCAAGCTAAAGTGTATTGATTTCGGAAAAGTATTCAAAAATAATAATCTTAATGTATCAAAATGCCTAATGCAACCTACAGTTCTGTTTTGCTTTCAACAAATTATGATTTATGTACATTAGTGATTTAGGATGTGATCATTAATGCTTATCCATTATTTAATTACTGGTTCTGGATTATTGCATTATTAGGAAACCTTTATCACTATCAATATATACTTACATTTTATGTCAAATCGTGTCTTCTGTGGGATGCCAAATATGTATGCACGCAAATTTGCACATGATGCTACAAAATTCATTGCATTTCTATCATCTTTGTCCCATATCAAGTGATCCCCTTCCTTTAGTGACTGAAATAAAATATTAAGCATTATTAAAGGTTTCTGTGCAGAATAATATGCATTTGAAAGTTAGGCCTATATCATTATCATATCATCAATTTATTAATCCATCATCATTTGTACAGAAGAGAATTGTAGCCTCCACTTATTTTGCTTGCTCCATGGATTGGCTCACCCTTTAAACTTAAGCTCTGGCTGGCAATTCTTGAAAAAACACTTCGGTTTCTATAATGTTGCAAACATCCCATTTTTCATAAACTTCTAAAAGTTTCAGTAAGGTTTCTTACAATGCTGCACGGTTTCTTTATTGATGTCTGTATTTTCACTGCATACCACTCTACTAAAATTTCATTTTGCATTTTAAAACTGTCTAGCTAGCAATTTGATGCTTAGAAGTCTGTTTCCCTAACTTTAAAGCAACTGCTGATGATTTTTCCCTATGCAGCTGTCATCCATGAACAAGCCGGCAGAATACACCTTACTGAACTATTCCATTAGTATTTACTCCATCTCTTCATTTGGAGAATATTTCATGTTCAAACTTCTTTAGCCTTCAAGTCACATTTCGCTTCTTCAACCATTATCATTCTCTTATTATTTAGAATGCTGCTTTGAGATGAGGTGCAGTTTCAAGTCTTCTAACTACTTTCGTTTTTGGATTTTTTCCTACTTCTTAAAAAATATCTCTGTTTTTGGAAATAGAACACGTTTTTATCTTTGTTAGTGCCATTTCTCCCAATATGATCTTCTAGCACATGTCCTTCTAGCACATAATATATAAAGCATTTATTCGGGGTACAGCATACACCAAATAAATATGTGATCACAAGAAATAACAAAGTAAATGGTCATAGCAACAGCAAGAACTTCCAAAATGCTTATTTGAATCAGTGTGATCAGACGTTTAGCAAATCAGAATGCAAAGTGTCAAAATATGCAAATGCAAATGCAGAACCAGAGGTGGGGGCAGGATTGCCAAATGAGAAAGTTTGTGACTGCAATTAATTGTGAGAAAAAATTGATTGCAGATGAATTGTAACAATGACACTGTTTTGTACATTAAAATTGGATTTTGCAAATCAAAACATTAAGTTATATTGAATAATAAAATACATCAAATACATCAATAAAATTACTTAAATCATAAATGTGCGGAAACAAATGGGGGATTTATATAATAGAGGTTAACTGTACATTATTTTTCATGTAATCCTCATTCATTTCAACATGTTTTTCACATCTGCGAATTAAAATACAAAATATTTTCAAAAAAACTCCTTGGATTTTTACCTGCCCTTTTCACCTCATGATGTTTCATTCCCAAAAGTCACTTCAGTTTATGGAAGAAGTAAATAGTCTCTGGGTGTTATATTTGGATTGGGATGGGTTTCAAGCTCCACATTACTTCAAATGGAGCATTAGAAGCAGAAAAATGCAATAGCTCAGCATTCCATTCTCTTCTTGTTTATGGGATTGCACACATTGTACAGCAGTAAATACTATATCTTGCTTGTTGATTTGATTTATTTACAGATGCTCTTTAACATCTCAGGTCATCAGCATCCCA
Source organism: Metallyticus violacea (assembly GCA_030762175.1). NCBI lineage: Eukaryota > Metazoa > Arthropoda > Insecta > Mantodea > Metallyticidae > Metallyticus > Metallyticus violacea. Next base: position 18,733,713 of record CM060838.1, on the reverse strand, counting down.
TTTTATTCGGGGTGTGAAATGGCCAACAAATTCTGCTCAGAGGCCTCATCTTTCAGGCTTGAAGTTCTTTTTCGTGCCATAAATGTATGACATGGGACCCATGGCTTTACTTACCTTCTGAAGGAAGCCATACTTAAGATTTTCACACCCGAAAAAATCCATCGATCCTGGGTTTAGAATAATATACCCTGCATTCACTGTACATTCATTTCCTGGAAGTCAATCAAGAAAAGTCCAAGGTAATCCTAAAATACTACTGCCATGATTATCTTGATGGACTGAGTGACTTTGAGATTTCTTGACAGGGCGTGATTTGTATTATTCTATGAATATGAAGTAAGTGAAGTATAAGTGTCACCAAACCAACTCTATGTGAACATTACTCCAAGGATTCTTTAAAAAGCCTCATAATATAGCACAATTTCATCCCATATGATATAATGACATAATAATAAAAACCGGCATTAAACACTACTAAAAACATCATGACAATGGATTCCAATACTTCTAATTATCAGAGAATGGATTTTAAGGTGCAATATTATCATTCAAAAGAGGAAAGAACTGTTTTGAAAATTTATACAACGGTTCAAAAAGGGTACTGTTAAAGTGCCTACTCATTTATTTTCTACCCAATTTTTAACAAAAAAACATAAAACAGAAATAAAAGGTTCAAAAAAGGTGCTGAAGCATCAAAGAGGGGGTGAAAATGGGATAAATATGCCAACACAAAAAAGGTACAACAAATGTTGTCTATTTCACTTCATTTCGTGTCCTAAAATACAAATCTCAAACAATCAGTATGAAAACAGCTATATTTCTGAAAAGCTACTGCACCTTAAAATCTATTGCTAACTAATAATCTTCACAGAGCTCTAATCTTTCTGAACTGCTCATCTTACTTGATTGATCTTTGTTACGTGAAGTTTTTGATTTGAAAGATGGCTGCAACTTAAATATTACTAAGATTTCTTTGTGTTTCAGCCACCTGCAGCTGAGAAGTTCCTCTCAACAAGACAGATGTTTTCTAATTACTTCCATCACAAGGTTCATCTTGGGCGATTTTCCTTCTCAAGTGAAACTGTTCAGCCTGTTCCTTCATGGTGGAATATGAAGGAAATTTTTCTGTAAACACCATTCAATCATAGTTTGATAACTTTTGGAGAAAACTGTCCTTTAGTGAAGAACTGTATTACAGAACAGCACATTATTTTTAACAATTCACAACTTAGCACACCCTTTGGTGGTCAAATGTGTGCTTTCAGCTAAATAGCACATGTAGAGAGTTGAAACATGATATGCTAAGTTCCTGCAGATAGTGCTATCATCCACAGCATTTTAAAACAAGAGACAATTTTGTATGTCAGGCTAGAAACTTTTGGAAATTACCTTATATCAAATCTAAATCTATTAACTCTCTGACAAATATTTGGAACTTGTGGAAGAGAGCTACAAAATTACAAAACATTACCTTTTAATTTTTTAACCTTTTTTTAAAATCAGAACATGTTTCATTACATAAATAAACATGACTTGATATACATATATATCAGATGAACTTAACAGTTTTATATGTGAGTAGTGCTTACAAGTCTAAAAATGATGAAGGTTCCTTTGATTTAGAAATCACATTGAGCAAATGCACTTGGTTTTTCTGAATATTTACATAGTAATAAAATGTTTCCTGCTCCTTTATCAAAAACATAACTTAATGAATAAGAAGATGGCAATACAATCTTAAAATAATGGTACTCTTTGCCTTATAATGTAATACAGTGCGTCTTAGAGCTGGCAGAAAGCATAGAAACCATGGAATTTCATAATTTAAAAAAAGCTAACAACAGTTTTAAGCAGAATGAAACTCTTTAGGAAACAGAAAATTGCATTACCTTCAGTTTATTTGTCAAGTTTCTAACACTCTCCTCAAAAATTCTGGCACTCTCAGCTATACTCCAATACCTTTGGTCTTTAAGTCCACTTTCTTTTTCATTTTTGCTACTGCCTGCAACTAAAAACAAATCTTTATAACTTCAAGTGCATGTGTTAATCATAATACACAAATTTAACAAAAATCAGCTCTGTTTTTCAATTTATCACTTATCACATTCACATTCTTTGTAGGGGAGGAATATAAATGCATGCAATTAGTGGCAAAGAGTGTTTTTTTGTTTGGGCTAGGTTGAGACTTGGGATGCCAAAATTAATGTAAAATTTAATTTACAGTAAATACACACTGAAATGATTCTGTAATGCTATAAACATTTTTTTCATATTCAAAATTATACCATTATGTTGTTATAATGTACTCAGGATGTTCTAAAAGTTATCGGCCTCAATGAGGGATATTGTGAAGATGGCCAAATTACTATGATAGTTGCTAAGTATCATCCTTTAGATGACATGCTATAAAGTTTCAAATGGGTTCGTGTAGTCACTTGTATGTGACAATTGCATGAGTAAACTAGTGTTAACATATTGTACTTAAGAAGCTGCTGACAATGGAGTAGCAATATATCCCAAACTTAGGTGTCTAGCCATCGTTTCGCGTAATGGCAGTTTAGTGAGCAACTGAAGATGGGAGAGATTCTCCCGAAATGCCTCTTATGTTATGTAAGTAAATGGAGTTTAGTGTAAAAAATGAATACCTAAGTTTGGGATAGTGTTAACATTTTCTACAAAATGGATAAAATTGAAATAGAAGCTGTGATAAAATACTTTGTTTTGAAAGGTTTAACCCCAACAGAAAACAAAAGGAATTAGATTCCACATTAAAGGATTCTTCCCCTTTGTTTCTGATGGTTAAAAAGAGGGCTGCTAAATTTAGGATGGTCCTACATCTATTCAAGATGATGAGGGCTCAGGGCATCCCAAAACTGCAACAACTAACAAGATTGTGAAAAAAAATTTGCCATGTATATTCAATGGTTGCCAATTGCAGGTATGTGAGTTGGCTAACATTGCAAAGATCTCAATAGGCTACGTCCACTATGTTTTACATGAAGTTTTGGGTATGAGAAAGTTTTGTTAACAATGGATCAAAAAGGCATTCAAATGAACATTTCACAAGAGTGTTTAGACTTATTTATATGCAATTCAGGTGAGTTTCTCCCATGTTTCATAACAGTAGATGAAACATGGGTTCATCACTACACACAAGAAATGAAGGAGCAGTTCAAACAGTGGGTTCTGCACCAAAGAAAGTAAAAACGATTCCAACTGCAGGAAAAGTCATGGCTAGAGTATTCATTAGAATATATTAAATTACATATTCATTAAAATAAATCAAATTACAAACAAATAGAAGAAACAGCAGTTAAAAATGGTTTGAAAAAAGTACTAGTACATAAAAAGGTGCAGAAATTCAAGAGACAAAAACATATCAAAGAAACCACAACACTTTCAGCAAGAAAAGATAAGCCAATTTTTAAAAAGTTCACATATCATCCATGGGCTACAAAAAAATTTCAGAATATTCTTAAAGATTTTAATATCAGGTTGGCATTGATTAATAGACTTAAGTTAAAAACTTACTGATAGACAATGTTAATGGCAGTACTTCACAAGAGGAAAAATCAGGTATTTACAAAATAAATTGTGCAGAGAATCTAAAAAATAAATATTGGAAAAACAAAGAGAAACATAGGCACACAGTTGCAGGAACATTTCAGGAACATAAAGTACAACCAGATAGAGAAATCAGCAGTAGCATATCATTTTTGGACACAAAATCATGACATAACGAATAAAGCAAAATTATTAAAATCAGCACAAGGACCTACGGAACTAGCAACCTGGAAGAAAATCTACATCTACAAATACAAAGACAGTCTAATGAACTTCGACACTACCGGAGATGAAAACATAACTACAAGATTATCACACCACTACCAGAGCAGAATACACATTCCTACAGCTCAATAAATGATCCAACAGTTGAACTTTAGCCTGGCTGAAGATGAGAACTAAATGTTCTCGAAACCGGTTCCATACATTATGACAAGTGAAGCATTAAGAGTGTGTAGTTCATCTGAATCATACAATGATATCAAAAATATGGTTGTATCTAGTAGAAAACTGTCTTAGTACTAGTGATTTAAACAATCATTAGATATGATACCAACTAACTAAACTTTCTGCCTAATACTATGTCAAAAGCCACTATGCCAATCTACAGGGATATGTTGTAAAATATTTGCTTGGAATGATATAGGCTATACCTATTTACTGATGTTAAAAAATGGTACCAATATAGCATAACACATTCAGATATTTCACAATTCTGTATTTTGTTTACATTTAATTGCACTAATAGCATTTACATGTAGCATATATAAAGCAAGTGTGTTAATATCTGAAATGAAATATTTTGTCCTTTTTTTCCATTTGATAATATTATATGGAACCATCTGAATTGTAACAGTTGCAGTTCCAATCCAAATCATTCTGCCAAGAGCTTATTCTTTCTTTCAGGGAGCATGGGTACTGCTGTAGAAGCATATGACGTGCACTTGAAGGTGATAGTGAATATCTATTTATGATAAAAATTAATGGCAATTATGAAGGTCAAACTGTATTAACAACTCTTGTTATATATGTGGGTGTAACAATTACACAATAAAAAATCAGAACAGAAATCTCATTTCTTTTATCAAGGTGGCATATTTTTAAAATAAAGTTAGGTGACCAGAACAAGACTTTAGCTCATTTTATGTCAAATTATATAGAATATTTGAGGCAATTGAACAGAAAGCTATTGCCATAAATGCCACTTGGAATTCAAATGGTGTGGCCACTGGAATTTCTTAATTCTCTTTCATAATTCTAATGAGATTAACTTCAGTTTTAAAACATATTTTAACAATGATTAACAATGTCTAAATATTTCATATACGTCGATAATATCTTTGAGATAGTTAATAAGAAACACTTGGATTATTTGAAATTGCTAAGCCTATAAGATGAGGAAATTAAATTCACTTCTGAAACAGAACAAGACAACATGATTCCTTTCCTTGACTTAAAGATTATAAGAAGAAGCAATAATTTGAAATTTGGAATATACAGAAAGGATATGCAGACTGAAAATTGATTATTAGAAGAAGCAATAATTTAAAATTTGGAATATACAGAAAGGATATGCAGACTGAAAATTATATAAAGGCCAGTGGCTTCAATCCCACAGCACACAAACAGGAGTTCTCAACAGCGTAGCATTAACATATTCATGAATCAGTTTGCATACAGCAAAGAGTACTTTCACATAATACAAAAGCAAAAAATCAATGGTTATAGGCAAGTAATTATAGACAAGAAAATCAATAAATTCAAACAAGAGAACAGATTAAAACAGGTTACAACATTGTCTACAAAAAAAGAAATTACCATTCACAAGAAATTTACTTATCATCCTTCAGCCACAAAAAATTCCAGAAAATACTCCGAGTTTGGGATTATATTGTCCCAATGAACAAATTCAGCCTAAATAATCTGCTCAACTCCAATGATAATGATAGAATACCTGATGAGAAGAAGCCAGGAATATATCAAATCAACTGTTCAGAATGCAACAAAATTGGCAAAACAAAAGCAGCATTGGAATTAGGCTAAAGGAACATTGGAAAAACATCAGACACAATCAGATAAATTAGCAGTTGCACATCACCTTTGGAAAGATAAATGTGATATAGAAATGGAAGTCAAATTATTGAAATTCGTAGATAGACCTTTGGAGCTGGGAATATGGGAAAAAAATATGCAGATAAGGTTATGAATTTTGAAATTCCAACAGAAGACAAATTAGTCCAAAAGTTCATAAAATGTCCAAGAAAGCTATACCAGTCCATTCAACCAACAACGAATCTGGCAGTCGACTTCAGCTAATGATGCAGGTGAAAGCCTATGAAACATTTTTTGTATAGTTCAATGGTAAGTGGAGCATAAGAGTATTAAATCACACCATTAGCTAATTAAGAATAAATTAATTACTTCACATTATTAGTTCCAACACAAAATTAATTTTAAATTCAAATAATTCTTTTGATGCAGAGTCCATGAAGTCCATGAAGCTGATGATCAAGTGTTGATTACTGAAGATCATTTGAGCCCATTTATATCACTTACCAATAAAAATACTCAACATAAAATTCTCTATAGAATGCAATTACCTGCATCAGGAAGATTGTTCCATGTAAGAGGCGTAGGTGGCCGCCTTTTCTTCCACAGATTATCCATACTTAGCAAATACTTTATATCATCATGGAAAAGTTTCTGAAACAATTTCTCTGGTGCATAGTTCCAAGTCTGTGCCCAAGAACGTGTTGCAACACGCTGTACGTTGCCCTTCTCATTTGCAGTGGTTTTTAATGCTTCAGTGCCAGCTTCACCTGTTAATAAGTGAAAATTTATATGTATTACTAAGGACATAATTTCTGATTATATTATTACTTGTAGTGTTGTGCCATTTAAGACTTTGTCAGATTCCCAAACTATTAGGTACAATTAAAAGAATAAATTGTACTTAAGAAGTTGTATACAATGGAGTCGTAATATATCCTACATTAATGTATTCCAACTGTTCACACTAACTCCACTTACTTACATAACAATAGACATGTTTTGAAGTTAATAGCTGTTAATGCCAATTACAGTAGTCAGTTAACAGCTGATGATGGAAGCAAATAGCTTTCGAAACATATTCATGTTATGTAAGTAAATGGAGTTAGTGTGAACAGTTGCAATACATTAATGTATTATATATCAAGTACAAGTTTCAGCAGTCATTGCCAATAAAAAGTGTAGAATTTCCAATCTTATGGGGAGAGGAAGCAAAGAGATCAGCAGCTTTATTTGCTGCCATGACTGACAGAGACTCAAGGTGAATATATGGTGGCGAGTGTTTAATTAAAAATGGTTATTTTAAAGCCCTCTATACGTTGCGACTTCAAAATGCTAAGACTTAGCACAATACATAGTGTAGAACATGCCGAAACAAGCTTGGTGTGTATTTTAGACATTTCTAAATATCTGATATAAATAAAATAAAAAGATTTAGTAATATTTCATAATCGAAAATGTATAGTATAGTGGCAATTTATTTCACAAAATACCTACATTGCAATATAAGCAAGTTTAATGCCCAAATCAGCAATATTATTTCACCAAAAAATACATGATATACAGTACTAAAGTTTTAACTTACACAATCTTCTATCTTAAGAACGTTAATCTCGAGCTCTGAATTTGGAATTGGGATGGCAGTTGAAGTCACTGTATGTCATCACAATAATGTTTATAGCTCTCCTTTAAGCAACTTCTGTGACACCTTCAGAAAAAACACAGTTTCTAATGAATTTTGCAGTGACATTGTGATATCTTATGTGCCATTGCAAAAAAAATCTATTTATTTAAACAGATGTAATGCAAGTGATTATGGAGAAAGCATTACCACTATTATTTTTTAATCACACAATCAGGTGATTTTTTTATATATGCCTGGAAAGAAATATAGCAGGAGGAAACAGGATTAATAAAATGAGATTTTTAAATTAAAGTACTGTGGCTAATTTTGCAGACAAAATCAATGTTCCTGCAACCTCTTACTAGAAAAAAGGGTGCCTTTTACTGCCTTTTTCATCCTTAACATAAACTGTTAATTTTCTTTTTCTCAAAAAACACATCCTAAACAAAGTTGGAAATTTTACATAAAAAAACCAACTTTACAGCAGACATTCTTTGAACTTCTTTAATACAGTCTGTCAGCTCGAGTAATTGACATACAGTATAACTTATTTTATGGAAGCTTATACAGGAAAGGGGGTGGGATTCCAACAATTCATAAATTTACTTACATACCTTTAAATATATACAAATAAAATTCAAGGAAATAAAAAAGGTGAAATGAATGGGAATTTTCACTCATAATGATAACATTAATGATGTTTTCCATTCATCAATTATTGTAATGGACGTTACATATACATTGTGTTTCACTCCCAAAACAAAACTGCTTGGCAATGGAAATACACTTATTCACCTCTACCCAAAATTTTCATTTTACCACCAGTATCAAAAAATAATGGTGACCATATTTATAGACAGTGGAAGTGTAATATTTGTACCCAATGTACCAAGTTTATAACAGTGACAGCTGCATCTTACAAATAAGTTCTGCAGTAATTCCTTCCAGCATTACTAAAAAAATATAACTTCAAAATGATGTTCTTTCATCACATCAATGCTCTTTCTTATCGGGTAGTCCTTTTTGAGCAGTTTCTTTACAATGACCACAACTATGAACTGGTTCTCCATGCCCCCTACTCACTTGGCCCTGCTTCTAGTAATTTTTGGCTTTTCCCAAAACTGAAAAACACATTCTGTGACTGAGATTATTCAGTTGCGCAGCCCCTGCATTAGCAGTTTTTCAATAATCTCAATGGGTCCCTATGGAAGTTTTCATAGTGCACCAAAGTCATAAAATTGACATTTTGAAATATGTTTTCGATTACAGGGAGACTTGAAAAGTAACAGTTTTTAGTGTTTCAGCTTTGTGATGTATACAGTTTTTTTTCAGAAACAAATTAGAATACCATAGAATTGGAACGTACTTTGTGCTTCAGGCATGAGGATAAGGTTATTTCTTAGAGCACCTGTTGCTAAAGCATCTAGCTGGCTATTACAGCTACTTAAGTTTAACTCCTAACTAGAACACATAATGTTCATAAACTGATGCTACATCTACTTATGTAATTCTTTACCTGCAGCTTCTGGATCAGCTGTATCTGGAGAAACATCTTCATCTGGATCATCTTCTCCAAAGAGCTGGCTAAAACATAAAAAGGATTTATACTGTATGATGTCCCCCCTATCCCAAACTCTAAGTCCAATTTAATATTTCTTACAATATTATGACTATCTCAAAGTTCAAAACTATCAATATTTAATAGCTCTAGTTATTCTTTAACAAAGAAACAACTTACATAAATCCCTACCATTCTGAAATAATCACTGAAAATATTTATAAAACTTCCAAATACTGATGTTCAATTCATTGTACTTGGTATTTAATAGGTAAGAAAAATGTATCGAGTATTTTACATTAGGATTTACTATTAATGGAAGATGGGAATGCAGACTAAATGCTAAAGGTAAATTAGCTATGAAAGCTGTTAGAATAAGTTTGTATAAAGTTGAAATGCTAATTGAAATGTTTATAATTAAGATATTATATGACTGAGTCAAACTATGCTCTTTATTGGCTCCACTTACTTGTTTAAATGCAATACATGTTTTGCAGACCATCCACTGCTGAATAATTTGTTATACCTTGGGGATGTATATTCTGCTCTGGTGGAGGTATAATGAGCTTAAAGTTTATGTTTTCATCCCCAGAAGTGTTGAAATTCATTGATCTCTCTCTGTATTTATGAGTGTAGATTTTCTTCTATGTTTTTAACGCTGTAGTTCTTGTACTGATTTTAATAATTTTGTTTTTTTCACTATGTTGTGATTTTCTGTCCAGAAATGAGATACTACTACTGATTTCTCCATTTGTCTATATTTTATTCCTGAAGTGTTCTTTTAACTGTGTGCCTGTTTCCTTTGTTTTTTCAATATAGATTTTTTTGTATTCTGCTCATCTTATTTAGTAATAGCTGCTTTTTTCTCCGGTGAAACAACAATGTTAATGACAGTATTCCACCAGAGAAAAAGCAATTATTTATCATATATATCCAATATCCATATGCAATTAAACAACAAATGATATAGCTTGTCCAAAAATGAAAATGTTTTATTACTACTTCACTCTTTTAAGAACACTTTAGCAAAGTTATTTTTCTGTAACAATAAAAATAATATTATTGCAACTTTTCATAATTCTGAAAATGGCTAGTAAAATGTGTTGCAATTCAGTATTCCCTATAATAGAAAATGGGAACTGTTTTTCATAATTTTCCAAAAACTTAAAATAGTAAAAACCTGAATAGTTGATTTTTTTATTTGGTTTATTTATGGACACTTTTTAATATCTCAGACTATCAATGTCCCATTGAAATTAGGGCATGAATCTGCAGACAAATTTTGCTCAGAGGCCTTTTTTTTCAGGCTGGGATCGAATCTACGATCTAGGGTTTAGGAAGCAAGTATAGTTACCACTACACCACCAGGACTAACTGAACAGCTGATTCACATCATTGCACTCTATTGAATTTTCACAATAATTAAATTGCAAGCTCTGTTAACGTTTCCTCTTACAAAATTATACTGCAAGAATGGATATTTGAAAAAAGAATGGATTTGGTACTTTGGAATTTAAGTTTAGTGGAATAAAAATAAAAGTACTTACTTGAAAAGATGCTTTGCCCAGACAATACAATGAATTGGTTCCGAGGGTGTATTTCGAATGGTGCACCCTGGAAATGTTTTTTGTACCGCTTTAGGTTGACATTCATAGCACTGTGTAAGACCCTTCTTAATGAGCTCTACTTGTCCATCATATCCTGCAGTACCACTTTCAATGAGAGGTATGTCAGCAGCCAAACACATTCGATTCACATGGTTACGTGCAGCTCGATTGTCCAGAGCATTCATCACCAATGCAAACTTTTTGTAGAAATTAACCCCATAATCCAGGCTGCAAACATGCAAAATTTATGAGATTCCTAACATTTCCATATCAAAATGTTCTAGCCCTGCTAAATACAAAATATCCCCATTGAAATATCTGTTTAGCTATATACAATTTGCTTGTAAAGTCGTGGTGGAGTTTCAAATTTCTATAGTATTTGAATAAAACAAAATGATCCTTACACTATACTGAACAGCAACTCAAAGAGTTTTGGAAGTGTGAGGAAGGTTTGAGATATGTGCACGGATAATCAAGCGATGTAAACTAGTCACTCTGTCAAGATGTGGATGTTTCAGTGTGTTATTTGCCTTGCACAACATGAATTGGTGATGCATGTTTGTGACTTTCTTCATATTTTCAATGAAGTAACCACATGAAAATAGCATTTTCCAGCAGGATTACCAGCTTAAGGAAATTGGCAGCTCAACATTCTGGCGTGATATTGGTTAGTGATGAGACACCTTGAACTCTAAACCATCAGACTGCAAATTTTTTAATTCTTTATACTGCTTATTCATTGCAGTTGTTAGAGACAATATATCCAACTGATAAACCAAACAGGTTTCATTAATGAGATGTACAATGAATAACAATTCTTGCAGAAAATTGTGTTCAGTGATGAATCTATATTTCATATATTTGGTCAAGTTCATTAACATTTGGGTATGCACTATGAACATGACATCCTGAAAGTGAATGTGTGGTGTGTCCCACACGATGGAGTGACAGGCCCAATTTTTTGTTGCTGAACTGACTGTGACATCAAGCAACATCTTGATACATTGAAATTACACTACATCTGCATTTTACAAAGTATCCTTTGTTAAAATTACAATGCACTACTAATATAAACATTAATACATATATTAAACTGCCCATTCTATTTGACCCTGGCTAAAAACTGGGCAGTCCACTAGAGTTGACAATTACATGTTAATAAACAATATTTAATTCTTACATTTATAATGTTATTCTTACATTATTATTTCTGTCATCCTTGAAATTACTTGCAATGCCACATATTGGAGATAAAGGTGTCGTCTTTCAATAAAAGGGTGCTCTTCCATACTATGGCTACAATGTTTGTGAGTTTCTGGATATAACATTTCCACAACACAAATAGGATGGAAGACAAGACCACCAATATTACAAAATTCACGACTTTAGTTTTACCTCTGAGGCTAAATCAAGCAAAATGTACAGTGTTCATGTCAATGATATTGTGAACTTGAAGGGGTGGGGGGAAACCAGAAAGGCTTTCAATCTATCATCTCATGCTTAGTTATGTGTAGCAAATAGTGCTTTACTTTAGTTAGATGTGTCTAGGGTAACAAACAAAGCCAAATCAAATTGCACAAAATAGTTACTCTCTAATTAAGCATGTATTTGAAATATAAATTTGTATAAGTATCCAGGCTTCCCTGTATCTTAGCATTAAAAGTTCTTGTTGATGTTCCATACATTATATGTCATGCTTCCTCATCGCTTATTCTGGTTTGAGGAAATAGTTCTTCTGCAGTTTCTTATTTACTCTGATGTCAGGTCCCTTCAACTTCATTTGATTGAATATGAAGAATGTACCTAATATAGGATGTGCAAAACATCAACAAGAGCTTATATTTTTAAGATGTGGAGAAAACCAGAAGCCAAGGCAAATTATATTTATTTATTTAAATAATAATAAGTATAAAAAAATTACAATATGGCCTGGTTCTGTTCCAGGCTATATTTTAAATCACCCCAATAGAAATGTTTAATTAACATATTAATTTACACCATTCAACTAATTATATTTAATCACATTTGAGATCAGTTCTCCTCGAGTTCTCCTCCAGGACTATTACCAAAAGAGTTCTATTTTGTTTTGTTTTTGTTTTTTTATTTGAACAAATTGTTGATATATCTGTAAATCTGATCAATCAGTATACTCAAATGAGCATAGAAATAGATTCAATTATATACACATATTTAAAAAACCCCAAAAGTTTAGTTATACTATCTCCTTATGTTTGTTTGTTCATTCACTCATTCACAAGATGATTGTTTATATATTAGATATATTTTTCCAATGCATTACATTTGCTAATTTTGCATAGGGAAGCTCAAGAAATTTAAATTATCTGTTATTTAAATGTTAATGCAAAACCCTTAATATTTGCACTACAAAAAGCTAAAAGTTATTGCATTAACAAATTAAATGCAGATCAACAACTTTAGAAAAACTGGAGAGTTTCAATTTCAATTGAGGGCTCAAAAAAAGCATAAGCATGTTGACAAGAATGCCCTCAACTTCTAGCTACTAAATAATCAAATCTGCCTTACCTTATAATACTATCATGGTATGCTTTTATATTAGCATTTGGATTGAAACCAAGTGCACTTTCACGAGCAACCTCTGCTTTGGATTTTCCAACATGTTTTTTGTGGAACAGGAACTGTCTATTCAGATTGCTCACATCAATTGTGTCCAAATCGATCTAAAACAAATCCATCCATACATTAAACAATCTAAAACAACAAAAATATAAAGCACTATAATGCACATATTACAAAAGATGAGTATATTTTATCCTCTAAAATCGCTTCTTTGACTTTTCTGAAATTTGATGGCATTATTGCCAATATCTTCCTCCATAAAAATTTAGGATGGAACAGCAACAATTAAAGGAGAGAAAATTATTTTATGAATATACCAAAAATCATCCGTTTTGGGTATTGTATGTTTTACAAAATATAGCATATTAGACAATTAACTAGCCTCAAATACAGTGTTTACTCTCAGTTCTTCATTAAATGTTATTTTACATTTGCTATTGAACTCTTTAACCCTTTACTGCTGTGAGTGCTGTTAAATCATGGATTACCCATAGCTTATTTCTAATGCTTTGTATAATTCTGGAGATCATTGTCGATTATTTAGATAGAGTGATGTGGCTATCCTGTCTAGTCATATTATTATGCTTCTGCTGTTCATCAACTTTATTTCTGGCTAGTATTGTTGCAGATGAAAGATATTACACATAAGTAGTTTCCTGTTTCATTTAGGTATGTTTAGGTTTAGGTTATGTAACACAATAGTTCAACATATTCCAAATTATTTTCATTGTATTATGAAATTAAAATATAGATTGCCGCATATATTGTGCCTATACTTATTTAAAATGTGCGCACATGAACATGCTAGATACAATATGCTTGAGCTTGTGATATTTTATATGTTGTTCTACTGGTTTAATTATTGTTATATATAACTTATTAATGATTTAAAAGATTATGGCATAATTCCACAAAATTTATTATCCTATAAACTGTTTCTAAAAGGGGCATAACCTTCCAGGAAAATCTTGGACATTCTTGAATTTGATAAGCAAACAGGAAATGCTGACAATATATTTAGATAGCCTTCATGTCAAGCCTATTCACTTAGGCTATAAAATCTCATGTTTTGACACTAATGTCTTTAAACTTTTGACATTTATCAAGGAAAAAGTTCATGTGGTAATGCTAAATACAAGGAACACTTTGAAAAGTTTGTTCCTCAACTGGTGCTAATGGGCAGTGAATTCCTGTTCATATAGTTTACTTGTCCTTATTTATATTTTGACATTTTTTCTGGGATAATTTTTCTAGTTTATTTAAAGCTTGTGGTTGTTGCACTACATGGATAATTACAGGCAATAGAAGTTCTAAAGAATATTTTTTCATGTCTTCAAAAGAAATAAAAGGGTATAAGGTACTATGACATGGTAGAGAAATCTGATGGCATAAATATTGCTCATTGGGCATATAACTCGGTGGTTACCGTAGTGGCACACATCATAAAGTTCAGTCAGATTCTTCAGTATCAAATAGAGAAATATGGGAGTAAGTTCTATCACGTTTGAACAAAATTAAAGATGCTATATTTTAGAAAAATATTTTTGATATGTTCCAAATACAAACATATATTATCACAGTACTGGAACACTAGCAATTTTTTCTACTGTATCAAATTTTATGTGACTTCAAATGGTATATACAATTCCTATAACTTAGTACAAATACAAACATTTAAAAAAGAGTAGTATCACATGCAAATTTTGCACTTAAGATGCCCAATTTTCACACTTTGTATCATGCACACTAACAACAAGAGAGCCAAATTAACTTAGGTGGTATTATCTAAAAATGGGCAGAAATATAAAAAAAATTTGAGATAGTCATATTTGCATCTTAGGTTTATTAGTTTTTCATGGAATGACTCTAATATGATTTAAAAAACTCTAAGTTATTTTGCAATATACACTCAAATGAAAAGAACAGCATCAGTCAAGCTGATTTAGAAGATTATTTGTTCCATGACACTAAAAAAGTAGACCATATTATTAATTTGAAGTTGCCAAAATACACCAAAAGATTAAAAACTGTTAGATATTAGCTAAAATTTACTTAGAAGACTAAATATGTGTAATGTGTTAAAAGTTTTATATTATCACATATTTACTATTGCATTTTAATTTGCTGAACAAAGTCCCAAGTGCATTTTAATTTGCTGAACAAAGTCCCAAGTGCATTTTAATTTGCTTAACAAAATTTCTTTATTCTCACAAAAAAAGGTTTAAAATGGTATTTAGAGTGCAAGGTTAACTCAAAATTACTGAAAGCTATATTAGCTTTTACAATTCAGTTAAAAACAAATATTAAATAGTCCTAGGACAGATTGGGTTACACAACAATTAAGTGCATGTGGTTTTAGTTCAACCAAATATGTTTTCATATTTTGAAATTGTTAGCTTCATTTAAGTTTTCCTCTGGCTAGTATGCATGGACTGAAAAGCAGCAATTATGCTAGACAGGTTTATGTCATTTTAGGTGCTTTTGCTTTTTATTTTATGAAAAGGTCAGAAAGGACATTCTCCATTGTAACATTACTTCACACAGGGAATAAATTAGATAATTAAGTAAATAATTTTCATTTTACATTATTTCCCCTAAAAAATCACTTCAGCGCGTTTTACAGCAAATGGGAATTTCTTATTCCTGAGCTGGAATGGTTACAAAGTCTTATAAAATTATATTGTGCAGGAACTTAATCCGGGTGACCCTACATGCCGGAGTAGATTGTGTGAATGAAATGTGCTTGACGGAGAAATCCCGGCCAGGGTCGACGGGTTTTTTCGGGCGTACTTCAGAAGGGATGTAACGCCGTGGGTCACGTTTACGGCACATAAAGAACCTCAAACCTGCAAGAAGAGGCCTCTGAGTAAAATGTATCGTCCCTTTCACGAATGGGATGCTGATGACCTGAGATGTTAAAAGAGAGTCCATAAATAAACCAAATAAATAAAATAAATGTGGGAGAAATTGGCCCTAATCTGATTTTCTTTACAAACAAATCTTGGTTTCATATGAGTGGATATGTTAGTTCACTAAACAACTGATACTAGGGTTCAGAAAAACCCAACTTGCTTCACGAGGAACTCCTGCATGATCAAAAAATAGGAGCTTGGTATGCCTTTAGCGGCGAGAGAATAACAGAACTTTTTAAAGAAACAATAGTGATTTGATATGTAGAGAATATTTAGCAACTTTTTCCATGAATTAATTGATAGGGAACGTAAATTCGCAACTTTCCAACAGGATTCTGCAACGGCACATACAGCCCAAGTCTCTTGGATGCAATGCATGAAATATTCCACAATATAACCATCACTAACATATGGCGACCCGATTTAATGCCCTGTGATTTTTATCTGGATGTGAGAAGAATTAATGGAAAATTGACAAGCCAAATCCACCAATCAGATGAACTGAAAAAACATTTGTGAAAAAATACCTCCATTTTTTTAGAGAAAACTGCAGAATATAATGGTTAATTTCATGCCGATGCCAGAAATGTATGGAAAATGAAGGGAAGCAGTTCTAGCATATTCTTGCTTAATAATAATGAGTAAATGTACCTTTTAAGCGTGTTATATTAATTTTACAATCATAGCTGCGGACTTTCTGACTTCCGTTCACCGCGATACAGAACAGAACGACTGTAACGCGCTGAGCAGTTCCGCGAAGGAATCCATTTTATAGCATATATCCTAATGTCAGGATAATAGGTGATATAAATAAAAACAAGCATTTGCTCGGTTTCGTATGAATATAAAACACTTATCCTCAATCTCCTTGCGAGCAACTGATTGTTTATCTTCATCGCTGAGCAGCTGCTTGCGATTTGGTACAAATAAAACTAGCCCCTGCTCGCTTTTAGTAAGCAATTGCTTGCTATTTTGTTTGTGAGGCACCTCCATAGGTAATTTAGCTTGCTCAACTTCAGTTTAGCACTATGGTGGAGTTCATGATGACAGTTCCTGAGAGGAAAATAAAGCTTTATGCAAGGCGCAGAGACTCGGATGTGAGTAGATATAAACAATTTTACCGTTTTAAAAGAGAAAATGTGAACTGGCTTGAGCAACACTTTCTTCCATAGGCAAAGAAACATGAGGTGAAGCTCTGAACAATGCTGAAAAGATGAGGATTTTTTTAAGGTATGTAGGAGATCCTGGGCTTCAAGCTGGTTTTGCGGACAATCTTGGCGTTACACAAGTTACGGTCTCAAATACACTCTGGGAAGTTGTTATGCAATCAAGGATAAAGCAAGGGATTGGCTATAGTTTCGTACAACTGCTGCTGATTTTTAGGAAGCCAATGTGGAGTGGTCAGAATGATATGATTTCCCTGTGCAATGGTACAGTGAGTTGTACTCATATTTTCATAAGTAAACCAAATATACATGGCGAAGAGTATATCACAGAAAAGGAGTTCCCAGCATCAATTTACAGGCAACGTGCAGCGCAAGTGAAATATTTATGAGAATTGTTTCCAGATGGCACAGGGATAACCAATGCATTGCTGCTATGTGATTCAGGTTATGGTACTGCACCAGGTTGATGACTCCTTATCAAAATCCTACTACTTCAGAACAGAGAGCATAAAACATACATTACAAAGGATCTGGTAATTACTGAACGATGTTTTGGTCAAGTTAAACAGCGGTTCCCAATTTTACAAAATAAGATAAGATTACCTACCCAGAAAATACCTTCGGTAATAATATGCTCTATGACTGCATAATATAGCCAAACCTAAAAGAGGACTTTGACGTACCTAAACTACAGGCTGGTGATGAAGACAGTGTACCAGTAGCAGCTGTTGCAGAACCAGAAGCAATCCTCATAAGGGGAGAGGATAGCAGAGAAGGGATGACATCGCAAGAATAATTCATTTGGCATAACTCTTCATATCACTCTATTTATAACTCAAATTTCACACACGTATGTTCATGTTTATAAATCTCATCACTGTAGTGCAAACATGTGTTTCTTTGTCACTGCTCTTGGGGAATAAAGATATTTACATAGATGTAGAAAAGAGCGAATAAGTGGAGACAGAAAAGGAGGCGTATAAACAAACAATTGATAAAAAAGTGTGAGCTTGCAAAAACTAATTATTTAATTAGGTATTAAAAATTTCAAGTTTACAAGAATCGTAAATAACTAATTACCTAAAACTAACACAACTTATTAAATAATCCTAAAGATTCATAATAACTGGAAGCAAATCTCTACTTTTTCATTCTCTCTTTTCTTTCTCCAGCTGTAATGCTTCTTTTGCAAGCTTTAACATTTTAATTTTGAGCTTGTCCTTTTCTTCTTTAGTTTTGTTCCTTTCTTCTTACTGCTTAAGCACTGTCAGTTGTTTGAGTAGAATTAACCTCTGTAGTTCAATATTGCTTAATCCTGAATTAATTATTAATCATTAATTCAATTAAAACTGAATGTAGGAATCAACACTGTGAAAATATCATAAAATGTGGTTTAGACTAAAAGTAAAACTACTTAATCATGTTAACACATTAAAACTCTCTTAATGTTCCACTTTTGAATAAAATCATTAGTTGAGCTACTTGCAGATTTTCACTAATTTCATGTCAATTATGGCACATTTTAACAAAGCAACTATATAAGGACTTCAAAATCTTTGAGGTGAGCACTGGCTACACTGGCTCTGTGAACTCAATGATTTTAATTTTTATACTCTCCATTATGCATGCCTAAAAGTTATGACCCACAAAGTGTGTACATTTACTTTCTTGAAAGATAGTACACCACAGAACCACTTTCATTATTTAAAACACTTGAATGTATCAGAAAAAGAAGGGGGTTCAACACTGATTAACCATAAATTACTTCTTAATGGCCTAGATACTTTTTCCATGAACCATATTTAATAAACAGAACTCAAAAGGCTGTTGTTAATCACTGTGTGTCAGAAATGGGTATTATTAAACATGGAGTTCTGCAGGGATCAGTGTTGAGCCCCCTTCTTTTTCTGACAAACATGCAAGTGTTTTAAGTACTGAAAGTCTACCTATGGAAGCTATGGAAGAGGGAGTGGTTCAGCTCAACAAATGGCAAAATCACAAAATTGTTCTTTTCAAGTTTTTTTCCAATTTTATTTACGGATGCTCTTTAACGTCTCAGGCCATCAGTGTCCCATTCAATTCAGTGCATGAAATGGCCAATAAATTTTGCTCAGAGATCTCTTCTTTCAGAATTGAGGTTCTTTTGCATGCTGTAAATTTATGACATGGGAGCCACAGCTTTACTTCCCTTCCAAAGGAAGCCACACTTAGGATTTTTACATCCCAAAAAATCCATCCATCCTGGCCAGGATTGAACACGCAATCTTGGGTTTAAGAAGCAAGTGTTGTTACCATTATAACACCAGCACAGACATTTTCAAATGCCAAACATAGGCTTATAACAAACTTGTCAATAACAGCATAAATCACAGCAATGACAACAGGCCATGGAAAACTAGGCGCTATTTGCAGAGATTAAAATCATAGAGGACCAACTTCTGTGTAAAAAATCTCACAAATAACAGATAGCTTATTGTGGGAGTGCAAATTGCTAAATAACACAAACAGGTTTTTAAAGAGTAATAAATTTAGGGTGGCAGTGGCCACTGGACAAAAGTTAACTTATGCAGAAACATCTAAATTATTTTTAAATATTTGCATACAACATAGACTTTACTAAACTATAATATGATTATGGATTAGTTTTATTACAGTTAAATAAACGATCAAATTGTCTAAGAACCTAACGTGACATAAGTGTGAACATATATGTAATATGTAAACAGTTGCGATATCATGTGCATTTAGTATTACATCTGTGTAATAGAGCATGCAGATAATGAATAATTCCATTTTAAAACAAGCATATGCAAATGATACCAGCACATTTATTTTAGGAAAATAACAAGAACAGTTGTCAATTAAGGCAAATAATGTAATCAAGGATTGAACTTGTGTTTTGAGTGTAATAAATGGCTTTAAATAGATAGGTTTCATTCAGTTCTAAACTAAAAATAAGAATACCCTGAACTTAGTATTCAATGTCAAAAGTATACTATTGCAGAAGTTTCTCACACCAAATTTTAAGGTAAGAAGTTAATCATGACTAGTAAACACATACATACCATACTTGCCCAAGCTCAGCTAAACCTGTTTTGCTTTTAGAAGTCTGAAAAATACTCTACATTACAAACAGTTATGTAAAGCATATTTTGCTTCCTTTAATATCATTTTGAGATATTAGGGTTAATTTTGTAAATAGCAAGAGTTCTACAAAAAAGAGCATTAAGAATCATTAGTGATGTTGGAGCTCAAAAATCTTGTGGTCCCTACTCAAAAACCTTTACTCCTAATGTGATTATACAATATATTCATTTATGTATTATCTAGCTGATAGTTATGTTTTAAATGCTGTCTTACAGCAGACAGTTATAACACTAGAAATAGAAATGGTCCAATAAAGCATTCATAAATATTTAATAACAGAAAAATGTAGGGAATTTAGCCAAATGTTGAATAAAAACACAGTATTAAGCAAGAGGAAATGAACTGAATGTGTTCAAAGCCAGTAACCCACACACCACCTCAAAGTCAAACTTAATGACAGGCTGAGTTGGTAATCAGTTTGAGTACTTTTGCTGCGTTCCTACCGATGCTAGGGCTTAACCGCAGTATAGGATGTTTGTATGAGTGACGGAGAGAAATGAATGGATACGGGGTGATCTAACATCCAAGGTGATGCTGATGACCTGAGATGTTAAAGAGCATTCGCAAATAAACCAAATCAGCAATACCAGAGGCAATGCATTCCCACAAGTGTGGATTAAAGTATGAGCTTTTAACGGAATTTTATAGAATGAGAAATTTAAAATAACCTAAAAACCAAGGGGAGTAGTAGTGGAAGGGTGGAGCATATGTGTGAAATCAGTAATGAATAAAGACTTAAAATGGTTGATGTGAGAGCATTGTATAGTAATATAAAATTGAAAAGGAAGAGGAATACATGTATGATGAAATAAATACAAAAGGGCAACAGTTGCAAAAAATGTAAATTCTAATCAATTTATACATGCACATATACACACACTAATCTAAACTAGTGGGTGAATCCTAGAACCTAATGGACCCAGTGGTTTACTGCATCTCAGCCTGACGGCCTCCATTCACCTCTTTTGTAATTATGTGTTGGCGATGATATATTGTTGCAGTTTTATAGCTTTTATTGCACAGGAAAGTTAACAGCAAGAAAAGAGGAATATATTAAGCCAATAATGCAATTTCCAAACCCACATAGAAAGAAAAAAGCACATTTTGCAAGATATCAACAATTGTGCTCATAACTTAAGATTTTGACATTGTTGGGTTTTGACACATGTTGCTATCCTAGTAAATTGTAATGGTGGTGGAACTGCTTTAACTACTGCAGCACCATCAGGAAGGTATCATCATAATCATAAGCATGACTTAGATTCATTGGCGTAATGCATAAACATTTAGGAAAATGGGCACTTTTGAGCAAAAAAGAAAGCACAACAATGTTGTGGAATGTTTTAAATATCGGAAATAATAATGCATGTTATATTTGTGTGAATATGAACCCTTAATATATGAAAGTGCAGTAAAGGTGTTTCATATAATCTGTTGATTTTGTTGCAGTTATATGGTACCCATGCATTTTACAATATAAAAGAATACTTTTGCAGTTCAACATGCTGAGCTGAAGCTTTGTTATATTTAACATTGTACTTTCGTTGTGTGTCATTTGGTATTTGGCTGCAACACTTTTTAAGAAATCATTTAAGTATTTAATGTCATGTATTTGTTTTATTTTGCACCTGCTTGTTTTATATATATATATATATATATATACTTTATTTTGTAAGGGCATCTTGTGATATAGAATGCTCTAGTTCCATATCGCTGAGCATTTGCTCATTATGGGATGTAGTAGTAATACCTAATATACATGTGGTGCAATAACACATAACAGCATTCACAAGATAGTTTTTCATGAAATATTTTCATCAGAAAATAAAGTATCCCCACCATTTCCATTAAGATTTCAATGTTATAAACTTTTGTATATAAGTTTTAGTTATTTTTAATGTTTTTCTGCTATTTGTATTGCATTTAGAGAATTTTTTTTTTGCATTCTTTTGATAATGGCAGTGTATTCAAAGTTAATGTGTCTTAACTGATGCAAGTTAATATTGGGAAAATCATAACTGTTATTGCATTTGCTGTTCAGGTTCTAGTTTACAATTCATTACTGCTCGACTGCTCTCCATTGCGAGCAGCCAAGACAAACTATATGTCTTAAATGAATAATAGCATAAACTTTAAACATCATTTGAACGTATACTAACAAAATACTGTGTTTTCCACTATAGAGCGAGTGTCGAGCTACAAATTTTAAAAAGTTAAAAATTACTTGTGACAGTAGGTTAACAATGACTGTAAAATGCCATTTAGTTTTTTTACTCACTATTTCAATATCCTTGAAGCCTGACAGAACGATGTTCTTTAAGAGTTCACATCCAATTCCACCTGCTCCAACAATTAGAATTTTAGCGTTTTGAACTTTCTCTCTCAATTCTTCTTCAAACACACCGGCTATTTCTGTTGCCATCTTTCTTTTTGGAAATTTGGATACTTCGTTTTGGTCACCTAGCGTGCGTCATAGCCAACGAAACAACGCCTTAAATCCCTCGAGCAAATGCATGGACACCATCATAAAAATATGTTACTACAACCCGAATGAGGAACTGCATCTGTGAACTTTGCAACCGAAATTATGACCGACAGCATAATGTTAACTGTAAAAATTCAAGCGAAACCGACCATTAATTACTGCAAAAATCATTATTATTATTATTATTGTTATTATTATTATTATTATTATTATTATTATTATTATTATTATTATTATTATTATTATTATTATTATTATTATTAAACCCCTTATGCAAGTTGTAACTGGTGATGAGTGATAGTGAACACATTACTGTATCAAGTTATTTGGTGATTGTTGTTGTTGTTGTTGTTGTTGTTATTATTATTATTATTATTATTATTATTATTATTATTATTATTATTATTATTATTATTATTATTATTATTATTATTATTATTATTATTATTATTATTATTATTAAACCCCTTATGCAAGTTGTAACTGGTGATGAGTGATAGTAAACACATTACTGTATCAAGTTATTTGGTGATAGCTACCATAGGGATTTTTGCATATTTCATATACTAACTTGTAAAATCCTTTGGTGACACAAATTTTCGAAATATTTATTATAGGATAGCTGCTTCTGCAAATTATCGAAAATAATTGGTATGGACTCTAAGAAAAAATATTATATGATAGGTTATGACAAACCTTATTATGTTCATTCCACATGTTCAAGCTCCAGGATATGGAATGTGTCGTTCAAATGAAAGTAATTAATGGTTACCATGTTCATTGTCGGGAATAGCATATGGTGAAGTTGGAATCCTATGTCGGGTATAGGTAATTTAGTAATGTGCTGGAATACTGTCTACCTTTTGCCATCTGTTGCCTAATTGACTGTGTCTACATTGGCATATGGTTCACTATTGTACTCATATATAGTGTGGTCTATACATATAGTCCGAAACAGTACTATAATCTGTTTCATATGATGCGGGGCAGATGAGTTTGGTAACTTTGTGAACAATTGGGGAACTTAATGGGGAAACTACTCTCAAATATGGTAACCAAGCATTAGTAATTATGATACGGTAATCAAATTAAATTTCGAGCAAGTTGTAGAATATTATCTCAGTAAGGATGCAATGCCTCGCAAGTTTATAAAAGATATTGTTCTAAATGTCATAAAAAGAATAATAAAATCAGGGCCTATTCCAAATGTAGTGGTATATGATCAGGGAAGCAATGATATTAAAATGAGATCATTGTTTCAAATTTCTGAAGAATGTCCATTTATTGAAATCAGTGAGAATAAAGTATATTTCTTTCATGATACCCACACACATTAAAATCAGTTTGCAATAATTTTAATAAGTATAATTTTCTCTGTGATAATGGTAAGTGCTCTTGGGCTTGTATTATACAATTTTTACTTGAAAGACCAAAATATGAAATCACGTTTGGCACGCAAGTTAATACAAAAATGTATTGATTTGCCTCCATTCAGGCCATTGAGGGTGTGTTTAATCATTCAGTAAGTTGTGGAATATTGGCCCATGCAAGATTTGATTCTATGTCATCGGATGCAATAGCAACAGCAAGTGTACTTGAAAAAAATTGGATATTCTGTGTGATATTTTCAACTCATTCCAAAATCACAATGCAAAAGGAAGTCGTTGTGAATTAAATGATGAAGGGCGACAATTAAATTACTTGTATGAAATGGCGAAATATCTCAAAAGTCTTGTAATTTTAAAAAAAGAATGTAATAAACCACCTTATGTGACAGGATAGAATGAAAAATTATCAGCATTACAGATGTTGTAAAAAGAACCGAAAAGAGAACTTGGCTTCGGTTATCTGTTAACAACATATCGTAGTTAGGACTGTATAGAGAATTTGTTTTCTGTAATAAGAGGCAAGGATGGTAACAACTTTACACTAGATGTGGCTATGTTTAGACATTCATTGAAATTCGCCATGGCTAATCAGTTGCTGCAGTCATCAGAAGACAGCAACTGAGCAAAAGATGAAAGTAAAAATCTGAACTAGAAAATAAACAACATCAATTTACTATTAAGTATTTCAAATCCATGGAGGTTTCTTCAACAGAAAATGCAGAAAAGTTGTCACAGAATTTAGTTCAAGAAATGTGCTGCTTCATACATTGTGGGTAAGTTTGTAATAAATTACCTCGTGAGGAGTATCGCAGTGCACTGTCATGTGATATGCGCAACGAAAGTGGTATAGACATTATTTTAAAACAACATGAATACTGCCAATTTCTTTATCCTAACGAAATTGCCAGAATATTGTACTCTTAAGAAAGCTTGTATTTTTAATATTAATATTCTTAATTATATACCTGAAAGTAAACTTTGCATAAAAGATAGGCAAAAACAATTGTAAACATTTAATCATTTTATGACTATGTTATGATTGTGTTAATTTATATATAGATAAGTAACGTATCGATACAGTGTTTCTTAAAGGGACAAAAAAAAAAACAGAAATGAGTGACTAACAATTGGAAAAAAAAATTATGCACGAATGAACAATAACGTGAATCATTCTCTAAAGGAGAATTGAACAGAAAAGGTTTAAATAACTCATCTAATAAAAAGAAGTATACTAATAAAAATGAGATTGACAATTAAATTGGTCTATTTTTCTTTAATTCATTCAAAAAAAATCCTATGGGAATGTAATACCAGGTAAGTAACAGAAATATTTCCTTGAAAAAAAAAAAGCATATTAACTTGAGTAGTAATTTGATTAAGCATCAGGTCGCGTCACTAGGAGCACCAATTGAACAATTGTCTATTTAGCTAGTATGGAGAACACTACTAAGAGTCACGTATTATCTAATTGTTGATATATTGTTAAATATTTTTATCATTCCTTGCTCTAAAATTTTATAATGATATTTGGTTACTATACCTAATTTTTTGAGGCAGCATAGATTGATATTTTCAGAGGGGAAAAATTATATTTGAGTGACTCAGAACTTGATAGAGTTCGTTTAGTAGTACTAAAGGATGAGAAGTAGATGTACATTTTAGGACATTTCAGACGAATAAGATTTTAATTCTGAAAGCGATCATAGTTGTGTTTCCTTAACTGTAATTGAGGAGCCTGATTAAAGCATTTCTTACGGCACTAATAATGATAGAGATTATTTCGTTGGTAGGAAAAAAGTTATAAAGTGTATGAAAACTAATCGACGTTAAAAAAATACATGACGCAATGCAATATATATATATATATATATATATATATATATATATATATATATATATATATATATATTGAATGGTGTTTAATGCGTTTATACTACTGTGGCACCACAGGCGTAGAACACTAGTGATACATGAAATGAAATGATAAATTTTTTTCTTAAGGAAGGAAACATTCCAGGTCTAAGATTAGGGTAACTCCACGGCATTTGCCAGTTATGAGAACTGAGGAAAACCTGAAAAAAAACCTCAGCCAGGGAAGTCCTGGCGAAATTCAAACCCCAGACCTCCGGCTCACGAGTACGCGTCTTAACGACCTCGGCCACTCGTGGCGGTTTGTAATATTTAGAAAATTGTACATGTTGCATTTGCTTGTCTTTATGAATCCTAATTTATTGCTCTCTGAAATAGTGTTATAGATTAATTAATGTAAGTTCGTATTTTACCCTTTCAAATATAGAATACCCAGAATAATAAAATGCGAATATAAGCCCTTTAGGAGTATAGGACATTTATATCCTTAAAGCTGTTAAGCAAGTAAATTATAATAAACTTATATTAACCAGTTCTATTGAAAATCCTGAAATTTCAATGGCGCACACATTGCGCAGTTGCGGCAGCTCTTGTTATAAAAATGACAGAACAGATTTGAGAGAAATGCTGTCATTTGTATATAGCTTGTATAACCGAGGATATAAATATTATGATGTTCAAAATGTAAATTATAAAAGTAGCATTTAAATATTTAAAGAAACATTCAACTTTTAAAGTTATAAGCAATATTCATGGTTTTTGTTCACACTAACATGGCTAAATTCAGAGGGCCCAAAAGGAAGCGTTCATGTCACGAATTTTAATAATTCCCTATTTTGACATTAATGTTATATTTGTTGGTTCAATATTAATGATATATTTTGTAATGGTCCTCAATTTTATACTGCTCACTTTGTTAATTGCTGCTATATGTACCAGCGATTATTCGTATGGCTTTTTTTCTCTAATAGGAAGACATGTTCATTTTTAACTGAATTTCCCCAAAATTTTAGACGTGTTTCATTATTTAGTTCAAATAAGCATAATAAAATAGTTTTAAAGTCTTAATTGACTCCAGCATTACTAATGCACGTATTGCAAAGCATGCACTGCTAAGTTTATGTATGATAATATTGATGTGATCTTTCCAATTCAGAGGGTTATCAATTATTAAACAAAGTAATTTCATATATTTGGTTTGTAGAAGTACACTGTTATAATAAATACTCCTATCTGTAATTGTGGATCTGGAGATCTGTGAGTGATGAATTTCATAACATTTGTTTTATCTACATTTAAATACAATTTGTTTGCTTTGAGTCATACACACAAAGAACTCAGAACCAGATTTAGTTTAATGGCACAATTATTAAAGCTATTTCCATTTATCAATATGCTTGTATTATCTGATAATAGAACGGTATTTCCTACATCTTAGATAGATAAGGAGAGATATATATCGAAATGGAAGAAGGCCCAGAACAGATCCTTTAGGCACTCCATGGTTAAATTCCCCACTCTGGTGCATTGTTTCTACATTTAAAGGGACAATTTATTACTATTTTTTGTTTCCTTTTGTCAAAGAAAGTTATAAACCATTTTAAATATTGGTTTTTTATTCTTTAGAAAGATAATTTATCTATCAGAATTTCATGATTGACACAACGGAAAGTCTTGCTAAATCACAAACGATTCCTCCCTGTACTCTTTCATTAAATTCAGCTAAAATTTCATTAGTGTTTATGGATTGTGTTTTCTGTTGAAATTCCTGTTCCAAAGCCAAACGGATCATTAACTAGAATATTGTTACTTTCAAGGTAATGGTAAAGCCTATTGTACATTACTTTCTCGAATACATCAGAAAATGTAGGTGAAATAGCTATTGAGACATTTATCTTGTCTCCCATTTTGAACGGAGGCTACCTTTTTTTTTTTTTTTTTTTTGAGTAGTGTTTAACGCCCGTTTTTACTACTGAGGCACCACAGGCGGTGACACTGATGATACATGAGATGAAATGATAAATTGGGAAAGGATATTTTTTTTTTAAGGAAGGGAGCGTTCCAGGCCTAAGTTTAGGTACCTCCCCGCATTTGCCAGTTATGAAGACTGAGGAAAACCTGGAAAAAAACCCAGTCAGGGAGGACGGTCCTGGCGGGATTCGAACCGCAGACCTTCCGCTCACGAGTCCGTGCCTTAACGACCTCGGCCACCCGTGGCGGTCGGAGGCTACGTCATAGAATATTTTAGCCTCTCAGAAAATGCACCCGATTTTAAAGACTCATTACACAAGTGACTAAGAGCAGTACTAATTTCCTTTGCACACGCCCTTAAGACTTTGCTGTTAATCTGAACACAACCAGAAGAGTTCTTCTTCTTCTTCTTTCTTTTTTTTTCTTTTTTTTTTTTAGTTTTATAATGAAATTACCAATTTCTAGTGGAGTAGTGGTACATGGTTTGATTTCATTATTTTGACTGGGAATTGGTTATTGTAAAAACCTTAATGCATCACTTTTAGCACCAGAATATTTACTTAAATTTTATGTTACATTAAGAAAGTATCATTAAACACATATGCTGCACATACTGAATGTTGTATCTTTTGAATGTTAATGCTTGAGATTACTGCATCATCTTATTGCAAATGATTGCCTGTTTCTTGTTTTATTATATTCAAAATACTTTTTATTTGGTTTTTTGACTGATTGATAAGTGTTTGGTAATGGAAGCCTTTCGCTGCTTTTATGACTTTCCTAAGCATCTTACGACACTTTTCAAAGTGTATTTTTAATTTAGGGTCTTTACTAACTTTAGCTCATTATATAATTGTCTTTTATGTTGACAATGTTTTTTAATTCCTTGTGTTAACTATTCCCTGTTCATAATACAACTTCTTTATTTTTTCAATGGGAAATGTGCTTCTAAAGGCAATTAAAAAGGGTGTAAAAATTGTTTAATTCACTTGTTGAAGTGTCTACACCATTTTACTGAGATTTGCATCATTAATATCCCTATATTTTATATCTCTTTAACATTCTTTGAGTTTTATTATAGAATCCTTTTTCACTATTACTTGAGCATCATGGTCAGAGAGACCATTGGTCAATGGAGACATAGAATATGATGGCAATTTGTCTGAATTTACAAATATATTATCTTTTGCCGTGCTAGAGTTTTTGTTCATCCTGGCGGGAAAGTTAATTGTATGCACAATATTATATGCAGTAAGAAGGAAATTTAATGGATTCATTCTAACACTTTGAATTATGTGATCAATATTTATGTCCCGACGAATAATTATTTCACGCTTAGTCTTAAATAAAACGTTTAAGGTATCTTTAAGTCTCATTTAGAATGTTTCGAAGCTTCCTAACGGTGAGCGACAAACAATTGTTACAATTATTTTTGTATTTTTGCTATCCAATTGTATTGTTGTATTATTTTGTATAATTCAATGTCCTGTTCTGAATTAAATTTTGATATATCTGATTTATATGGTTCATTCTATGCGGTAAGAAGGGAATTTAATCGATTCATTCTAACTCTTGGCATTAAATAATCAATGTTTAATTCCCCTATACAATTATTTAATGCTTAGGGTTAAATAAAAAGATTAGGTTATCTTCAAGCTTGATTAAGAAATTTTCAAAGTTTCCTAATGGGATCGATGAATAGCTATTACAATTATTTTTGTTATTTTTGCTATCCAATTGGATTGTTCATAATTCAATGTCCAGTTCTAAATTAAATTTTGATATACCTAATGTTTTATATGATACGTTTACCCTGACATAAATCCAAACTCTTCCGTTATTCAGTTGTTTCCTTGAAGCTTCTGCTTCCAAACAATAACTATGTAATGATAATTGTGATAATTCCTGTTGTTTCAAATGATAGGCAGATGATATGTGGTTTTATATTGTCACAAGTTAAGCTATTTATTAATTCATGTTTTACTTTTTAGTCCTCTAATATTTTTAAGAAATGTATGAAGGTTGTTTATTGCTTACTGAATACTCTTCAATTTTACTTCATTTTCTGTGCAGTTATTATCATTGATACGATTCATTTGAGTTAACATTAATTGCTATTAATTTTGGCTTGATGAATTTCTAGCCTTGATCAGGTGCCTTTATCCTTAAGAAGAAGAAGAAGAAGAAGAAGAAGAAGAAGAAGAAGAAGAAGAGACCTTGTACCATTGATAGCATCAGGAATCTCACCCTGGATTCTGTTAGCA
Source organism: Metallyticus violacea (assembly GCA_030762175.1). NCBI lineage: Eukaryota > Metazoa > Arthropoda > Insecta > Mantodea > Metallyticidae > Metallyticus > Metallyticus violacea. The sequence continues at coordinate 18,703,511 of CM060838.1, read as the reverse complement.
ATAAGAAGAGAAAGCTAACTTTGCCTTTGGAATTCAAGCCAAGGCCATATACAGTAAAGTTAACTCTGTGTAGGTGATAACATCTCTCATACAAATGTGGGACTTTATGGGTGCCATCAATGCACGTTCAAGCCTCAGATTCATACTCCGCTCCTTCCTATGAAGCAGAGTCCGATCACGCCTATGTAACAGTCCCAGAAACTTAACATTTGTATGCCTGCTTTTAGCGCTGATATCCCCAAGATTTTGCTCAATCTGATAATTATTAACTTTCTGGAGGCTGTTTCCTGCACCACCAACAACTACAATGTGATCATCCTAACTGAAATCAGCATTCGTTTTTCCAAGTCTTTAGTACATCGACAAGTCCAGCACTTGACTTAAAAATGTTCACATCTTAATCGCTACCCAAGTCCTCTTTCAGTAGGGATGCTATACCTCTCCCATGACTACTACCTAGCAACAAAACCTTACTCTTCCCCTTAGGCTTAGCATCAGCTACTGGAGCAGGACTTGTGCTCTGGTGAGCTTCCAGTGTTCCAAGTACGTTGAATCTGTTCACCAGAACAATAGGTAATAGTAGCAACTTCAGTAGAGAATACTATCCTGCTCTTATGATTGCTCCTTGGCACAGTCTTGAATTCAGGTGATTTATTTTATGACAAGTTCAATGTTCGCAGGCCTCTGTGGCTGCTCCACGAACTCACTGAATGCTCCGAGAACTAACTAACTACCGGTTAACTGTAATTGGTAAGCAATAGTTCTCAATCTGCATCTTAGCAAATGCCAGTTCCTCTCGCAGTTGGAAAATATTTTTCTCTTGCTTCATAACTAGGACTTTATACTTACAAAGTTCACAATACCACTGATTAGAGATAGTAACCATTTCACTGTTTGTTTTAGCGCAGGTCCAATGAAACTACAGCTGACAACCATCACAAAACACGCCGGAACTCAGTTACCGCTCAAATCACTCATTTTCACACTTAGCACTCAAACTCGGACATAGCATTAGATTAAACTACGTAAGCTACACCTAAAAACCACACAAAACTCAAGTACGTAGGCTAAACTTACCCTTCACACACCACACAAAATTAAGTCATGTGAGCCACACTTAACAATCACAACACAAAGTTGTAGGACACCTCTTTAGTGCAAGAACGGCGTAAGTAACTGACGATCGTATTCTGGAGCAGCTGCAGCTGATGTAATGAAATATATTAGTCTGTTCACCAAAGCTTGAGACTGGGATTGCTGTTATCACTATTTAATTGTTATCAGTGAGGTTAAGAAAGCAATTTTAATCATTCAGGGAGGAAGCAGAATTTATGCAAATTCTGATATAGTTTAAACTGCATAATTTAGCATTGCTTTAAAAGTTCAAAGTAACAGAAGCGAAATGTTTGCATTGAGATTATTATTACGGTCGAAAATATGCCGCCTGACAGAGTTTCGAAATAATGAAATAATAAATTTACAGTGCCGATGTATGGCATCCCAGTATTACCCTATAAATGAAGACATATTTGGACTGTCCGAAGAACAAAGGCAGGTAAAGAATAGTACGCGAGAACGCTGGGTAGGTTTAAGTTAAGTAAGAAGGTTAAGGTAAGTAATGGGTAAAGACAGAGTGATTGTTGAACATTTCTTGCTTCCTCTAAACCATGTATCAGCAAAATCCCCTTTCAAAATGTGATTTTATAACAGACAGCAAAAGCTAGAGTTTGGTTTTCGGAGAATAAATATTGGATTAGCTACGTTTTATTCCATGGCAAATCATATCACACTCTACACGTTGCCAAAACATTCTTTTAAAAAGAATGGGCCAATTAAACCCCTAGAATATCAGTCCACACCGGATATTGAGCCCTGGGAAATTTACTTCCTTGTCCACATTAATACCTGGATTTTCTGGAATTCAGTAAACAATTATTTCAGTTCACTGTGCCATTAAGTTAAAATTGTGCTTCATTAGACCAAACCATTTTCCGCGTGAACTCTTCATTCCTCAATTATGTGTTGAAACCACTTACAGTACTGCATTCTTTGATCAGGATCAAGGCTATTCAGTGCAGGTAATTATTTGGAATGTATGCTTTTCATTTTGCTGCCTTAGGAATGCATAGTTTGTTTATCCTGATAACTGCTGTCTCACCAGCACATTATGTGATAAGATTTCTGTGCTTGTAGCATAAACAGCTGCAACCCATAGCTGAGGAACAAGTACTTGTTAGTGGATAATAGTTCCACAAAACATATGTCATGAGTAAATTTCATTTAAGTGAAACCATGAAGAGTGTTCTAAACATCCGACTTACAAGAGATTATTAGTTATATATTTACCTTTATAAAGACTTAAAATATATACATTTTTCAGTATTCAAAAATATTTATGTGGATATGCCCTTTTGGACATTCACTTTAAGAACAAAAAAATTCATAATGCGGTAATGATTCTGTTATGAAAATTTACATATTATGGTTTAATAAGCCATAGATGTATTATAAAAATGTACAAAAATTCGCTTTCATCAAATATATGAAAAATTGTGAAATTAGTATCTTAGTTAATTTTTTGCATCATAATAATCTTTGAATTTTTACATAAAAATTTAAATTTAAAATATAATTAATATCATTGTATAATGAGTTGAAATGTTTCACAGACTGTTGTCTGCTTAATCTGCTGACTGTCGACATTATATATATGGAACTAATATGTGTGCTGGTGGTTCCAAGTATTAGGATAAGTATTACTATAAAAGTGTTTCAACTATTTCTGCTTCTCTTATTCTTGTTATTTAGCCACATTGTTCCAAGAGTTACTTTATTTTTCATTTTTTATTATATATATAGTTAAATAGAAAAAGTGTGACTGAGAAAAATAATATTATATATTAGTGTATGAGGTATTTTGTTTCAAACTTGATGAAACCCATCTAATGAAATTTTTAAAAAATGAAAAATGATTGTATATTTCTACAACAGTAATGATACTTATCTCTAATAATGGCATATCTGATACAAAGTCAACCCCATATTCATCTAGTTTATACCCAAAACATTTAGTTAGAAAACTAATCTGAAAAGTGGATCTAGCATTGTTTTAAATTGTAGAAATTGACTATCTTTAAAATAAGTCCTTACCTCTCAGTAGAACAAAATAATTAATAATTGCTTTTTTTCACTGTGCATATAACTTCCTGAGAATGATAGGGATATGAATGCTTTCAGTTATTCCATTTAAACAAATTAATGTATTGGTCATCAGCTTGTAATAAAAAAAAAAATATTAAGTTGATAAAATTCAGCAAACATAATGGGAAATTAAAAGCAAAACTGCATTGTTACATAGCAGTCTATTTGAAATTAAACTTAATTCCCAGTAAATATTCAGATGAAAGAACTATCTGCAAAGGTTCTGTCTTGTGACACTTTCCTCTTTATCATTGTGTCAATTATTGCGCTCAATAACACTACACAAGTTGTAAATCACAAATTTCCATCTAGTCTAAAGAATTTGAACAGCATTTTGTTTACATTCCTCTTTTTCTTGTTTTACTGACATTCCCATTATAAGCTATTTTGGAATGACCGCAAAAATTGTTGATACCTAGTGATACAGCTGTATATTGCATAATTAGAATTGTAATGTACCTTTTACAAGAATATTGACTGTCTTTTAAGACTTTATAGATGTTTATAATGAGAAAACTTAAAATAAAACAGTGAAGTTGCATTCATAGTATTACTGGTTTCTTCCTTTCAGCCAAGAACTTCCCAAATTTTACTCAGTAGTGTAAATGTTCCATGCTTTTGAAAAGCACTATACTTTCTATCTATCCAGTTCCTTTACATTGTGCCTGAAAGCTCTGTTCTATGGCAGATATCAATAAATACTGGAAATACAAATATGCTTTTCACATTGGCAGGTTTTGAAAGAGCCATTTTAACTACTTTGAGCAAAACATTATTCTTGTTTTCTCCTGCACAACTATTCCTCAAAAGTGCACTGTCATTATATGATGACATATAATTAGTTAAGATTTAGCTATATTTTATATCAACGTATATTTTTCCTGTAAATTCAAGAGGACTCCTGACTATTTTAATCCTACTCGCATTCCTCTTTTATTTGTTTGTCTAGTGAAATCTATAAATGTTTGAAGCCTAAAATGTTTCTGAAATAGGCTTCACCATATTTGAAGCTAGTTGCCTCATACATATATTTCCTATGTTTATGATGCTTAATTAAGTATTGTACTGTATTATTTTATATATAGTAAAATGTTTTAACAATTTTTTTTCTAGCTCCGGCAGACAGTTTTCACTTTTACACAGAAAGAACTAGCACCTGTAGCTAGTGAAATTGACAGAACAAATGGATTTTCAGATCTTAGGGTATGTAAGATAAAAAAGATTCATTACATAAATTTGCATTGCATTCCAATCTTTCTTTAATGAAGCAAACAGTATTACTCAATGCATTATGAATTATAGTATTGGTCTGAAGCCAGGTGCTAAAGCAAAGATGGCATGCTTGAATCCTGCTTGAATGAGATTGCCTTTTTGGAATTTTAACTAGGATTTTTTTTTTTTTTTAGATATTAGGGCAAATGCTAAATAGTTTTGGTGCTTTTGGCTCCAGGATTCATACAGCACAAATATTCCCCAAACTGCATTATAATCAATTTTCTGTTGAACATTGAAGTGATCAAACCAGGCATCTGGAACATAATATAGTGAAAACTCAAGCTTTCAAGGAAAAATTGTTGACACGTGAGTGACATTATAAATGAGAAAACATACAAGTGAAAAATACAAATTTTGAATTGATATTGCAATTTTTTTAATGCCATTAGATCATTTAGAGATAATAATAAATTTAAAAAATTATCTTATTATCTCCCCATAGGTATATTATGATTCAAGTTAAAACTAAATAGGTTCACGTATATTATATTCCTTTGAATAAATAGTAAATTTTTTTATTTTTCTTTTACAATTTTGTTGCATAATTATCAGTCAGCTATAAGCACTAGCAATTGCCATCATTTAAGGTCCTGGGATGAGAGATCTTTGCATGATTTCAAGAGCTGCATGTTTTTGCATATTGGGGTTAAATCCTTCAGCTTTGATGTGATTGCATGCATTTGTGTTCTTTCTCTAGATGCCAAATTCCAGGTTTCTTTGATATTATATTATTTGAATGTGCAGGAATAGTAACATGTTATCTGTTTCCATTTCATATGTAAACATGATGCTTTTTTCTTGTATATTTAGGAGTTTTATGGCATTGTGAATACGTTTTTGTTAACAGTGGCAAATGTATCAACATATCTATACCAGGTTTTAAATATGCAAGGGAATGCTGAGTTAATGTTCGTTTCAAATCTGCCCATGAAGAGGTTAGCTAGAAATGGAGATAAGGGGCTGCTGATATAAGTCCTGATTCATGTTTTTAGAATTTGTCCTGATTGAAAAATAGGATTGGTTTATGCAAATTTCAGTAAGTTTTATGTATTTCTTTATGTGTGCATCCTTAATTCTCCTTAACAAATCATATACATATGTTAGAAGTTTATCTTAAGGTTATACTTGGAAACAGCAATTCTACATCGAAAAATATTGTGTCAGAAGGTTGTAATTTTATATCCTTCATTTTTTCTTTTAGCTGAAATGAATTATTTATGCTCCAGTTTTTAAATTTTGGTAGTGTCCTGAATCTATTAGCCAGCCATTGTGCTAAATAGTACAAATGTGTGTTGATATTGTTAATGATGGATCTTGTGAATTTTAGGTAAACTATAAATTTTCGCTATTGTTGGGTTGATCTGTTTTATTTTGTATTGTGTTTCTTTTGAATAACTGTGCATGTTTTCAGAGCCTCATTGACTAAATTAATACATCCTTTTAGTGGATTTGAGTGGAGATGCGTAAATTCCTTCTTATTTAGCAACTCTTACTTCCTTGTTATTATAATCATGTTTATCTAATTTACTGTTTTGTTCCCTTTGTCATCTTTAGTATAAATTATATCTTTACTATTAACGCTTTTATTGTAATTCTGTGTGTTTTGTTTGCTAGTTTTTTCTTTTTATGTATCTCTTTAAAACATTTTCATATCTATTTCTAACTATCTCTTTTTCTTTATGGTTTAGCCCTTCAATCACCACCTTTTTCTTTATGGTTTAGCCCTTCAATCACCACTTTAAATCTACCAAATAATCTTCTATTTTATTGGAGTATGGAACACATGTTCTAAGACCTTTATTTAGAAATGCTATTTCTTTCTTCTGGAAATTCTTTGGATAGGTTTTCCACTTAATTAGGTTTAGGTTCTGGATTTCTGGATTTCTTAGACTTTTGGTGTAGATTTCTAAACTTTCTTTTTTGATTGGTGACTTTTGTTTACCCGATATTGTACATGTTCAAAAGCTGTGCTGATTACTTATCCCATACCATATTTTCTGAATTCTTTGAAAGTTTAAATGTTTTCCATATAGTTTTAGATCTATATTTTCCAGTTTTGTATAGTGTTTTGCCTTTTTTATTTGTATTACTTTTTTTTCTGTGGCCAATTGCTTGCAACACTCAATGATTTCAAGGTGTCATGCAGAATGATCAACAGATTCAAGAAGAGATAACCTAGTATACAAGTCTGTTTTTAGAGAGAATGCAAATGTTGACCTTCCTACAATAAATAGTTTAGTTGAAAAGATCAGTTTCTTTAGCATCTTTTTATAGAGCTTAATGCAAATAAGGCTGGTGTTTTTTACAACTTCATCCAAACAACTTCCTTTCTTATAAAGGTGACCATTGTCATGGTGAAATGAAAGCTAGCAGAGATTATGTTTGTTGGTCCTGTAATACTGATGGAAGCATAAAATTGCTTCCAGTAGACTTTGAGAAGTACAATACACCTTGCTACTTCTAAAATGGAAAAAGCTACTAGCCAAAGTATAGAGTCAAAGCACAAGCTTTAAAGGCTGCAGTAAATTTTTAAGAATATTTAATTAAACTAGATTAGCAGATGGGTAGAAAATCAGAATGATTGTGCTGTTTAGGTTGGGTTAATCAATGAGCTAATCATCCCAAGAATACCAGTGCAGTGAAAAATGTAAAGGTGATTCTTTTCCCATCAAACTCTATTATTTAACTTCAATATTTGAACTGGTGCATCATTTATGTCTTTGAGTGTCATTGCAGGGGCCATACTTAAAGTTTTTATATACCCCTGAATCTTTCATGACTAAACTATTGATAAATTGTATTAACCCACTGCTTAAACAGGAATCCTCTGTAAAAGGAGGACTTTATCTCTACTTGTTTACATTACAGAGAAGTATTTCAGTAGGTTACAGTCACTTTGTAGTGCAAAATAAACTGTTAAGATATGACATTCATGCAATAGCATTTTATGACTTCAAAAAGGGATTAAATAAGGAGCAGTGTCACACAACTTTGACAGCAACTTTGGGAGACACTGCCCCTTCATGTGAAACAACTTTTGACTGATTTAGTGAACGTAAAAGGGAGAGAAGGTTATGAAAATATTAATCTTGCTGTGGCAGGCCACTTCTGCAGTTACCCCAGAATACATTGAGACAATAAGAAAATGGTAATTTTCATAGTAGCATATGAAGGAGCATCTTATCACTAGCTTTTACAGCTTCATAACCTTGATATGGAGGATAGTTTAATAAACCTCAACTATTTATATCACTGGATTCACCTCAAAGTTTTTAAAAACTATCTGGTGTCTTTTACAAAAACTGTGCAAGCACCTGTAAGATGCTCTGAATTCCATCTTTCCCAAATTTTCAACCAACTTTTAATAAGATTGTACCATAGCACTCAACTTGCAGTAATTTCTGTGCCCTGAAACTGACAAATATACTACAGTATTTCATTAATGCCCCTACTTGCAGTTTCCTTTAGTTCTCTTTTTATTTTCCATTAACACAGTTTTCCCATATCTTCAAAATTACCAATTTTTCCTTTTGAATATGGTACAATTGAGTTTTATTGATGTTGAATATTTTCATGAGCATCAAGGCATTGCAGAAAATTTACTTTCTTACTCTTATGCATTAATTTTATGAACTCTTGTATTTGAAGCTCTAATGAAAATTACCAGACTAAAAAGATAGGTCTAAAATTAGGCCATTAAAAGCTCAATTCAAAAGGTGATGATTAGTAAGAAACTAACTGGGAATAATAAAGATAAAAATCAAGAGGCAATTACTATGCAGTAAAATTTGTAAGCAGAGTAGTAAAGGAATTATAAAGAGGAAAGGATATGTACCTGACTTCACATTTAACTCCTCTTTTAATGATGAAAAGGTTAGAGAAAACAAAATACTGTAGAATGTAGGGTGACTAACATTTTTTAAAATTCTTTTTTAAAGGAGACAGAATTCTATGAAATGCACAGAATACCTAAAATGCTTATAAACGAAAAACATAGGAAATCTACATAAAAAGCTTACCTTGATTTCTGTTTCCATGTTAGATTTTATTTAATCCAAGATATTTAACATGCTTTTCACCACTTAAGTCACAAGGCTGGGAAATATTTTCATTTAAGACAAAATTTTGTTTACCAAAGGGTCTGTTTAAAGCAGATTTTACTGTGAAATTAGACATGAGAGTTATCTGTTAATTTACTAGTAGCCAGAAGCCAGTCTAGGATGGTGGCATTTGTTATTCTAAAAATATGTGCAAAATTATGAGTCCTCATGCATTTGACTTCATGATGATGAACAAATGAAAGCCCTACTCTAATTATATCATTAGAATTTACAATTGTATTTCACATATAAATGGTTTTCAACTAAGGTATGTATACCATTGATGTTACATAAGGCACACAATGAATGTGAAGAACATGGAAAAGATTATAATAGTCACTGAAATTAGTCTTCTTTATTCATAAATAATCATTTCATGTCTTTTGATTCTAAAATTGGTTCTTTCTGCTTTTTGGATTAAAGTATCCTGACAAGATCATCAAGTTCTTGGAATCCTTTTAAGGAATTAATATGAATGGTCAAGCATTTTCGCATTTATTTTAATTAAAAACAATTAGTAGAACAGGCGGCATTAGATTACAACTAAGTAAAACTTTTTTGGTGTTGTGCTGTTTTAGCACACAATTCATTTGTTCCTCAATGACCTTTCCCCCCTTCCCCACCCTTTCTACCTGGCCATATCAGGAGGGTTCACAGACTAGCGCTTGTTTGCTATAAGCTGTCAAGCCTATTGAATGTTGGGGAAGTCAATGGCATAACTATTCTGATTGGTGTGTTCACTATCCTGTGATCCAAATATTGAAGTGGCTTTGGAATTGCAGGCTGAGTAGTTGCTTTCAGCCTTTTTTCCCATATTGTTAGGCCCAGAGCCTTCTCCTCTGGGTAAGCCGAGTGACCCAGTGACCCAGTATTTTGTAGTAAATGTTTTTAATTACACTTTGGATATTGAGTCTGAAAGTTTCCTTTGTAATTTGTTAACTTAAGAGGGAATATGTATTTTAAAACCAATGTACTGTCATGGGTGGCCAAGGTCATTAAGGCACAGACTCGTGAGCTGGAGGTCTGGGGTTCGATTTCCACCAGGACCGTCCTCCCTGGCAGGTTTTTTCCAGGTTTTCCTCAGTCCTCATAAATGGCAAATACCGGGGAGATGGCCTAAACTTAGACCTGAAATATTTCCTTCTTTTAAAAAGAAAATCCTTCCCCAATATATCATTTCATCTCATGCATCATCATTGTCACTGCCTGTGATACCTCAGTAGTTAAAACAGGCATTAAACACTATTAAATAAAAAGCCAATGTATTGAATTAACTGTAATTTAATAGCAGCATTAAAAGTTTTTTTATTCATATCTAACCAGGAGATTTTATAAAATACTTGTGCCTGAGTAATGTTTGTTGATCATTTGATCAATTTATAATTATTGTGGCAATACTTCAACATTTCATATACATTTAAATGATATATTGCTATGCATGCTTTGTGTGTTAAATTTTAAAGCTGAAATTAATTTAATATGTGCATTAGACATCAACTGCTATTAAAATTGTAACACATTGTGTGTGTTCACAACAGTTATGTGAACATGATGTCTGCCTTCTCGTTTGGTTGTTTAACGGGGCTGTTTGGATCCTTCATGCCTGTGTATTCATTATACCTTGAGGTGATCCTGATGGTGTTGCCTTATAAATCCAAAATTGCAGGCTCAATCCAGGTGAAGATCAATCAATTTTTTCAGGCATAAAAATTTTAAGTATGGTTTCCTTCCAAAGAGAACTAAAACTGGGATCCCATGTTCATAGATTTATGGCATGCAAAAGAACTGAAAGAAGAGGCCTCTAAGCAAAATTTATTAGTCGTTTCATGCCTTGAATTGAAGGGATGCTGATAACCTGAGATGTTAAAAAACATCTGTAAATAAATGAAATAGGTAAATAAAAATCCTACTTTGATTCACTGATCTCATGTTCATTTTACTGTGAATGCATTTTGTCGTAATGTTCTCTTGGGTATTTCAATTTGAATGGCAATAGTGAATTACTATTATTGCTCAATAAAATACATTACAATTATAAATCATTCTTCTCCCATATTGCAAAGTTACCTTTCTTTGGATGTGTACTGGGGGTTTTCCTTTCAGTATACTTCTAACAATATACAGTATATTGTCAAATTGATATTAATTATATGAATTATGGGAATTATGGGAGTGTGTCAAATTCATATTAATTAATTACAGATCCATGGCAAGGTTAAAAAAACTTTTGAATTATGCAAGCTCAACTATCTCATTGATAATATTTTTGTAATTTGTTATTTTTTATGTTTTAAAATATGATATGCATCACTTAATAGACATGAAATGCTTGTCACCATTTGATGCAGCATTTAAAAATTCTCTATTCTAAGCTATCAATTGGAATGATATTAGTGCTACTTCGAATTTAGACTAGTTTAGAACAAGAAAGCGATATTTCATATGAACATATAGAAATATATATATATATATTTTAGAATATATGCTATTCTTGAAGAAAAATTATTTTTAATTCCTTTTCATTAACCTTTTCTTTTTTCCTTTTTATGTTGAAGGCATTCTGGAGAAAACTTGGCGACATGGGGATGCTGGGTCCAACCGTTTCTACTGAGTTTGGAGGCTCTGGAATGGGATACCTGGACCATGTGATCATAGTGGAGGAAGTATCAAGAGCATGTGCAGCTGTGGGATTAAGCTATGGTGCACATTCTAATCTATGTGTTAATCAGATATACAGAAATGGCACTCAGGAACAAAAGGAAAAATTTTTGCCAAAGGTAAAGTTTATTAATTGTCCAATTTATTGTTTATGCTTAATGTGTGTAATAGTAATAGTGATAATAATACTGTGCCATTGTTTCACCTGGGTTTGATCTTGGTAATGTAGTGGTTGCAACATTGCACAGTGCAGCAGCTCGCACTTGGGCCTGTGTACAGTCAGCATGGACATACAAATTGTTATTAATAAAAATTAAGGCAATTTATCAATCATTGTTAATGTTTCATGAAAAAAATATATAACCAATATTTTTCTTTTTTGTACTTATGGTGCACCATGCACCAGCCTTTGGATCATGTAACAGACTTTACTGTACGAGTCCTGAATTTTGTGTTGATCAATACCAATTGTTTGACTGTTAATTTGATCATGCAAGTGAAACCAATTCTTTTTGCTGAAGAATATTCATTTAGAATCTAAAACATGTTAATTTTTGAACTAAAGAAACCAACTGCAAAATTGTATTCTCATCTCTGGGTTGTAAGGTGTGCACTTCTGTAATCTTGTATGAATAGTTCACTAATTTTATAGTGCTCTATGCTGATGTCACTTATTAAGCTAATTTTGAGAATGATTAAGATCATTGTGTGATCGAGTCAAACTAACATCTTTTAAACTAATACAATGTGGGTAACTTTTTGACACATTTCACTTACTATTTTTAAGTTAAGTTAAGTTAGGACAATGTTTCCTGAGCATATGCCTCATGCAGCCTAGATTTTGAAACAGAATTGAATTCTGTCATGTAAATGTTCTTGGGTCATTATAAGTACAAATTTCTTTTCCATCAATGTCACTTGATAAAATAGGCTGTATTGTCAGGTGTGAAATGTGCCCATTCAACATATTGAATTGCTAAATACTTCTCATGATGATTACCATTACTTTATTTAGAAGCCTCTTACATATTTTATATCACCTTGGCTTTAAGAACTTAGGAATGCATAATTAAAACTGTGGTAGTTGATTCATGGTCATTCACATAGGATAAGAGTAATATGTGTGAAGTAATGCCGTATGTTAGTTGTTGCATGCTAACATTTCCATTTTATTTTATAGTTGTGTAATGGAGAGCACATTGGTGCCTTGGCTATGTCTGAACCCGAATCAGGATCTGATGTTGTGTCCATGAAGTTGAGAGCAGAAAAGAAACAGGATTATTATATCCTGAATGGCAATAAATTTTGGATTACCAATGGCCCAGATGCTGATGTGTTGGTGGTGAGTAAAAATAACACTGAACAACAAATTTTAACTTTCTATTTTGCTATTAAATAAAAATAGCTGATTTTGTATGTTTGAGTTTACATAATTCACATATGAAATTCAAAAATTATTATATACTACTTTATCAAGAAATTAGGTTTAACATTACTCATGACATTCAAAATATGCATTATTCAAATGTTTTCTTATTTATGTAAGAAATTCATTCTCACAAAATAAATAATTAGCACAAAAAATGTGTTACAAATCCAATTGGTAACATCACTATTGTAACATATATTTTTATTTCAGTAATTTCTTAACAAAATGCAAGAATATAGGTAGTAAAAATGAGTTAAGAACCTAAAATAGAGAAAAATTAAGGATATAAATTGTTTTTTCATTTTTGTAGGTATATGCAAGAACAAATCCTAACGTAGCAAAACCTCAGCATGGGATATCAGCCTTCATTGTGGAGAAAGGGTTCCCGGGATTCAAAACTGGAATAAAACTGGATAAACTGGGAATGAGAGGTTCCAACACAGCAGAATTAATATTTGAGGATTGTAAAGTACCAGCAAACAACTTGCTAGGAAAAGAGAATAAAGGCATCTATGTGTTGTTCAGTGGCTTGGACCTAGAACGTGTAGTACTAGCTGGTGGAGCCCTTGGGTAAGTGTTTGCTTTATTAATTTACACATGTTAAATGAAAGAGTAGTAGAGAGGATTGGAAAAAGTATAAACCGTTTGCTGCATTAACTAAAAGAACTAGCAGTAAAGTCCAGGTGCTTTGAAAGGATATATGCTGCATTTGCAAAGTAAAGTCAGGTGCTCTTACAGGATGACATTTTGAGGAGTAGATGAAAATTGGGGTAAAGTGAATGTAATACTTATATATTTTGTAAATTAATATTAGTTATTCTGCAGAGCACAAATGAAAATAGAAAGGAAAAAGGTTTAGTGTGAGAGGAATGGTTATGGATAGGGTATTGGAATATTGGTTAAGGCTGCAGTAGATATCGAAGTCATTTAAACAAGTGTGTAAAATATCTGCTACACTTTGCACCATTTGCTGCATCAAAATAACAGTCATTTGGCAGACGCACATCTTGGTTTTTATCTGGTAGCATAATTCTGAAGAGCACATTGAAGACAAATCTGCCTTCCCATCTGAAGTCTCATCTGTGATGATGATTTGTTTTGCCTTCCAAAACCATTTTAATGTTTTCATATATTGCCATTAACTATTCAGACATATACTCATTTCTCACTCTTGAATGTCTAGGAAGATCATACAAGCCTGGCACGTGCCTTTAAAGACAGAAATAATCAATTAGTTTTGTTTAGAAGCAGTAATACACACAGTTATGTAGGCCTAGTATCTATAAAACAAACAAAGTGCTAATATATGTTAAAAATCCTAAGCTTAAATATTGAATAAAATAGTAAATTTTCACTAAATATAATATTTTTAAACCCTGAAATTCAGATTTTAATGCAATACATACTCTTCCAAAAATTTTTACATGGCTGAATGATCCGATTTATTCATGGAATGTTGGCTCTAAACACATCTTCACAGTGTCTGAAACAAACTCATTTTTTTCTTCACAAGCATTCTTTGCTTTGCTTTCATGTTCTTAACTGTTATCTGATGTTTAACATCAGTGTTGTGGAAAAGGACTTTTCTTTTGTGCATATGTGTTGATTGGATTTTGTGTGTTTTTCCAATACATCTCTTTTCTCCCATGACAACCTTTTTGTACACAATTTCTACATTAATATATTTGAATCAGTTACATAAAGCTGCTCAGTTTTATAGCTTTCAGCTCATTGTTTAATAGTGATTTTGTCTAGGCCCATCTTCATGCAGTGTGTGTGCAACGTGCAATTACAGAGAAATGAATAAGTCAGCAATTACTTGTAAGCGAGTTCAGTTCACATTTTTTTGACAACAATGAATAGGTAGATAAATAGTGATGAAAGCAAAGATGTCCAAGCACAAGAAAAATATAAGAGCTGGCCAAAGTGCGCACAAAATATAAAAAAATCATGAAATTATACTTTTGCACTTATTTGCAGAAACTTCTATAATTCAAATTTTATCACTGTTGCAAAAATCTACCATCCCTAATAATGCATTAAAATTAAATCATAAACTGTCTGAATTAGAGGAAGTTATCACACTTTTGATAGCAAAAAGACATGTATCTTAAACTTAGGTATTCTTTTTTTTTACACTAAACTCCAATTACTTACATAAAATAAGATGCATTTTGGGAGAATCTCTCCCATCTTCAGTTGCTCACTGAACCGCTGTTGCTCGAAAAATATTTAAATAAGGCGTGTTGCATTCCAGAGGAAAGAATGCATCTGGTTTGGAAGCCCTTGATAGGATTTAGTTGAAGTCTTTAGCTCTACCCTCTGATTTTGGCAACTGTTGGATCTGCTACAATGGTTTTTCATTAGGAGGAGTAAAAGTTTTGATTTGGAATCTAACTATAAGGACTTTATTAAGACACATGGATGCATTGCCTTCGATTTTAGTTTGCCATTTGTGTACACTTAAGATCATCATGAAAACCATCAGAATAAGTCAGTTAAATGCTGTGTAGAGTAAATTAGTTATGTAGGAAATCAGACGGTTTTACGAGTTATCTTATGTCTACAAGAACATTATTCTGTTCATAGCATTATATCAAATTTGCCAGTTTCATCTAGGTAATAGCTCTAACCAATGTCCCCATGGCTGCCATAGTTATATTTAATAGTGCCTTGAATGTAACTCAACTAATAGACTTGCATTGTACTTAAATAGAATTGTCATGTGTGGGCAGGACATTAATGCTAGCCAACTTGCACTTTCAACCAAACCATAATGTAGAGATAGGATTTGCTAGGATTAGACAGAGGGAACCTTATGGAGAGTCTGCTTATGGAGTTAGAATTTGAGGTGGCTAATTAGCCAGGGAGCTCACCTATCTTCATTGATAAAGTTGGAGTGGAATGTATTATTGAAGTTATACTGTATAATTCCTTTGTAGCAGATCTTGTACAGAATGGAAAGTATCTCAGGAGCAAATTGAGAGCAACCAAATTTTATAACTTTGGGATTAAACTGGTACTATGGTCATGTAGGTAATAAATCTAAATATAATTATAGGAGAGTAACTTGCAGAAACTTAAGGAATCCTTTACTCTTCCTTTAATATCTAAGGGATGCACTCTAAATTTAGGTGCTAGGCAATTGATCAAATCAATCAAAATTGCAACGCTGGGACTATTCCAAAATCCAAATTTAGCCCCATCCGAGGTAATGGTCCCTGAAGTGGTAAACTTAAACATTTCTTCATAAATTTGTGAAGGTACAAAGGAATCATCAGAGATAAATCTTGCAAGAAGAAAGGGAAATTGGGCTATTGGTTTATAGGAGGAAAAAGTTGAAACATCTAGCCAGGACTAGGGCTGGAAGATTTCCTTACCAAGAATGCATGGGGACTCCCATACAAAATTATTAAGGAAAAAAACTAATCAATCAGTGCTTTCTACCTTGACTAGGGAAGATAGATGTATAAACATCTCAGGTAAAATATGTTTATTGCTTGTTTAATAGACTGCCATCCATGTAAGATAATAATTTAGACACAGAATATAGACAAATCAGATCTGGCCTGGACCTACCAGTCCTAAACATACATGATGTTCTCCTGTTCTCTGAGGATGAGATTGCTGCAAAAATTTATAATTTGAAGTCTAGGAAAGCCCCTGGACATGATGGTATCTCATCTGAGGTTCTTCAGGCCTTAACCTCAAAGTTTGTACCTAGTTTCTCTTTTCTAACCAATGAATGTCCCCTACAGTCAAGAATTCCTAACAAATGGAAGCAGTCCTATCTGATTATACTTGGAAATCCCGATGGAGATCCCAGGCTTGGAAAAATTATATAGTTGCAGAGATCTTAAACACTCTTGCAGAAGTACAGGAAAAATTACTATATGAAAGAATATTTTGTATTTAACAGACCTTTGATGTACCATGATCAATTTTGGTTTTGAAAAGGAAAAAGTGCAGAAGATATAATTAACCACTCCATAAATATAGTTTTCTTTTAATCCTTTAAAAATATATATGTTATTGGTTTGGCAAGGTATAAAAGTAGAGTTGGAACCAAGTCGTAAATGTTTGGTTTTGTAATTAGCACAAATAAAAAAATTAATTTTATTTCAAAGCTTTCCTGCTTCTGTTGTATGCAGCACATCCATATATCTTCCAACTGTTCCTGAAAGAGAAAAAGAGAGAGAGGGAGTAGAATGAGAATAAGAGGCAGTCATTCATTGTTTGTACTCCTCATTCTATCTACTGATGGTCTACACTATAAATAATTAACTACTGCAGCTATTAAATGAATTACATTCCCTAATTTTGCAAGATTTTTTTCCTATTGATGTAAAATCAGTCAGTATACTGTGATAAAATATATCTTAAATTATAATTCAAATATTACAATTATAATGTAAGATATTTCTAAAATCAGAACTGGTTCCAGCAGTATTTTTTTTTTCTGCCCAATTTATTTTTAACAAAACATGAAAGAAAAGATTCAATAAACATTATGCACAGCATCAAAGAGAAGGGATATGTTATTGGAACTTGTACAGTGAAGCTAATTATATAATTAAAATCATTGTGTTTAACTTCACACTCTTATTGCTGCACTTGCTTGTTTACAATATATAGTATAGTTTCACTTTGTTTGCATCATCAGCTACCTATCAATTGCTATATTGTGCATCATTTCATCTCCTAAAATACAAATGTCAAAAGATCTGTTTGAAAATGGGCTATATTTTTGTAAGAGTGTTGCACCTTAAAATCTCTTCCTTACCTAAAAGTTTTTAAGCTTAAACAATCTGTCAGAAAAATGCAAATGCTCAGCCGCTTACAGGTTAAAGAGGATCAGGTAGCTAGTCATGTGATGGAAATAAACAAAAAAAATGGCATTGCTTCTATAATAAGATTTTCAAATTTAATGTACATTTGCATTCAGAATTTGTAGATTACTTTCTAGTTCTTTGATTTAAGAGGAAAGATCAGTTATGTTTTATTAAAGGGGGTTTACAGCCGGCATATTTTTTCTTTGGGAAAACTCATGTTCAACGTAACACTTTTAAATGATAAAAGATATGTTTTCAAAATAGGTAAAATAAGTTCATAAATTACTTTTTTCTAAACCCATGTGCTTGTATAAAATAATTCTGCTATGTTCATTTTAGCCTGAATTTAAGTTTCATTTCAAATCCTTTAACCATGTATTAAAAATATTAAACATTGTTTTGAGGGTCTAGTATAAGGATGGAAGTTAAGGACTGAACATATGAAGTTAATTACATCATGTCTTATACACATCTTGTTTATTTCGTCAGAGCTCCCTTCAAGTAACATATTTAATTTTCTATATGAGCCTGTGGTACACCAGTAAACTACTGATGGCATCCTACAATGTGTTCCTTAACCCTGTAATTTTATTTAGGCAAAGTTTTTATGTCATTTCCTAGTCTCATACTAGAAGGACTTATAGGCCATAAGGCAAATTTTACAGGATAGCTTTTAAAAATATACTAAATTTTCTTTCTCAAATATTTAATTAACAACTTTTAATTTAAATGTAAATTGGAACTTGCACAGTGAAGCCAATCATATTAATTGATATCATTGTGTGATTCAGTTGAACTACACACTCTTATTTATGAAAAGTAAGTGAAGCTTTTAGAGTGTGTAGTTCAACTGAATCATACAATGATATCAATTAACTTTTAATTTGTTGCATATGGGTCATTCCATATAAAATTGAACACCTACCAAACTTTTCATATAAGGTGACTTTTTTTAATGAATCAGAGGTATCAAATAAGGAAATATGTTTTTAATTTTGACCATTTTGAATTTTTTTTTGTTATGACTATTTGAAATTTTGCAAGTTATGCCCTTTACTAATGGACCAAACTTTGTAAATGTATTTTTTTTAAGTTGCTTCAGTGTGTGAGTGTTAATTTGATATATTCTGTTTTTCAGTATCCCCCAAGATTATAGAATCACAAAACTTAAGATCTAGGAAGCAAGAAGGACTTTAATGGAAGCTCTTATATTGTTTTTCTTCTGTGAGCATATAACATCTTTAATTTTGCTTTTTTTTCTGGTCACCACAGAACCTGTTTCATTAAACTTCTGTAGTAATATTAATATTGGAACTGGGCTGCCAAAAAATTTACACCTAAACACCTATCTTAATGTTCTACATGACTTTCTGTGCCTGATATATGTCTTGAAGATGAGTATATGATGCTGCAATTAATATCTCACCATTGTACAACAGTACTGCACTATTTAATGATATCTCACTCTTGACTGCACAACACAACTGCCCCACTCCATTGAAACCTTTCTCGCATGATTGGAGGGGGGTGTCTGTGGTCAGCTGATCTAAGTTGGGGGACCTTAAAACTGCTTTCAATGTAGTAGAAGTAGTGCATCAGGTGGTGACCTATATTTGCTAACATAAAGCAATGGTTTGTAATTTTATTTTATATCAACCAATATGAAATGTTTTTACTTCTATAGTAGCTTTGAATTAAGCTGAATCTCCTAAAATAATATAGATATTCTTGAAAACTGCTGTGAGATTTAAATGGATTTAAGTCAGTAATTGTTCTATTAAAAGCTATGTAAAAATATAAGTTTTGTTCAAATAACTGCAATTTATTATATCTTATTATTTAAAAATATAAGAACCCATAATTTTCAATAAAACAAAATCATGCACAGAGAAAAAAGGTTTCAACCAAATACTTGTTCAGACAAGGAAGAAACTTTCACAGCTGCAAGAATTGACACAAACAATGTTTTATATATACATGATTAGATATTTAAATATATGAAACATTTAAGTGGTTTTATTTACAATATATTGTTATGATAGAATAAAACTATTTCTTATAAATCTATAGATCTGTGGGTAGATGAAAGAAAAGAGTTAGAAATGTATGCTATAAACATAGTAACAGTTCATTGCAGTTCAATTTGTTCCTTTTGATATCTGCATTTGCTATATTTCTAAACATAATCAAATTAACTATAGGAAGTTCCTAAAATAGTATTTAGATAGCCACAAGTGTGTAATGTATTTCAGTATCCAATTATAATGCTAGATGTATGCATACATATGCATTTGGCAAATAGAGGGAGGATATGCACTATTGTTAGGATACATATACTATGGAGTACTTTAATGACAGTATTAAAGAGTGCTGTAAATCTGAATGTATTGGACATAATGCTCAACTATTTGTATGTTTTTAGATTGATGCAGGCATGTTGTGATGTTGCTTTTGAATATGTTCACCAGAGAAAACAATTCAACACAAGAATTGGCGAGTTTCAGCTAATTCAGGTAAATAGATTAAGTAAATTGAAGTGGTGTACATTTATTTATTAGTGTGCATATATTTATGGTATTCATAAGTAGTCTAACATAGCATAAAATAAGGCATTATTTTAACATAGGTACATAGATCACACTTTAATGCTTTTTTTAAACTGTGAGTCCATGAATGAATTGTGAATGCATATATTATTCATCTATTTGTAATGCAGGTATAAATCTTAGCCACCAAGTTGGTTTATTTTTAATATAAGTTGCTATGAATGACTGAATTAATGTGATATTAAATACTAAATAAATTGCAAAGTAATGAATGTGTACAGATAATGACCATTTATCTCCATAGCAATATGATATATCACACAACAGAAAAAGAAAAGGAACAAACACAAAAAACTTAGTCTATCTTAACAGTATTCTATTTCAACTATATATAAAATACAATACAATAAATCTATTATCAAAATAAATTTGAACATGCTCAAATCCCCAGTTCATCAGTAGTAACCTACTGGAATCCAAACAACTAGAGATATCCTAACTTTCAAGTACATAACCATAAGCTCAATGTTGGTATCGTACTTATTAATTCAAAATCTTTGCTCTTATATCATTTGACTCATTTTGACAGTTCATGCCCAGTTTAACTTAACTTTCCAAGATTCTTTATTAACCTCTTATCATTAAAGCTCCTCCACATCATTCTTTTTCAACCATATCTTCCCCAGTAAACTTATTCTCCAGTCATTAGTCCATTTGAAATCAAACACGATATATATTGCAACTTCCCTCCCTCCATAAATAGGAGAAATATCTTGAGAAATATTCCTTTACTTGTTCCTCAAACCCCAAACTCCTAAAGGAAATCACGCAATTACTTCTCTTTTGTTATCATATATGTAAATATATATTTCTCTTTCAAAATGAAATTTTAGTTCTCTATAAAACTTTAACAATCTTTTCTCTTAAATTTGTAAATATAACATTTGTAAGTCATATCCTCTAGCCTAGTTCTCACTTCAGACCAAAACCCCTTAATAAAGTTGCCATTATCTCCTAGTCTTTTTTTAATTAACTCTTCTCTGATCTTTGCTAACCATTATTTGATGGTGCTGCTGCTTTTTTTTTTGAATATAACAAACTATTTTATTGTTAAAAAGCATGGGGATTGTTGTCCAGCAACCTTTATGTTTTTAACATATGTTTAACCATGTCAGTTGCACTAGGTTTAACCTCTCATCTATATTGTGGATCTCACCTCTTTGTGTCAATTGGTAACTTACCATGAATGATACCTCTGTAGTTTTCCCATTTATGTTGCTGACTTCTCAAGCAAACATTTTGAGTTTTTAATAACTTTTCTATAAAAATACGCACTTTGTTTATAATGAAACTCTGGATGAGTAGCTTCAAAAGGACAATATAATTTTAAGAATGTCATGGAACTATTAAGTAACTTTTGCCATTTATCATGCACTTGTGGCAGTTGTTGGCCTCATAAAATCCAGAACTAGATAGCTGTTATGTTAGTTCCATTTCTTGAATACCAGTCATGTAATATACAGGTTTCAACTACTGTCATGTAATCACATAATAAGCTGGTCCTCTTGTGAACTCACTGTCTCCACCAGATCTAGTTATTTTGTTGAACGGAGGCTGAGGTTGAAGGTGTGTACTTAGGCACTGTTTATTTAACATTCCAGTATTATGCTGTTGATTCACGTTTTCAATTCATGGGAAAAACTACATTGTAGAACTTACAATGCAGTGTTAACTAATGGCCTGGTACTAGCAATAGATATTAAAAGGCAACAGCAAAAGGACTAACTGCATTCGTATACAAAAGATCGTGTTCATTATAAGTCTTATTTTAAATTATTCTTATTACTTTGTTCAGAATAATGATATAGTATGCCCTGGGAATTAAAAATATAACATTAAATCGTAGATTTGTGAATCTCTAGGAAGTGATGTAAAAACATACTTTGAGAAATGCTGCATGGCAAGAACCTCCTACCAATGGTAAGATGGTTTTAGTAATATCTGAAAAGAGGATTCACTTACAATAAGAATGTTTTAAAGGAAAAAAATAATGATTCATATTTTGAGTTATATTGGAACATTGTATTTAATATGTTTTTGAAATTGCATTTCAGTTTTTATGTTATTGTAAGCTGAAATTTATGATGTTTAAACTACATACTTGAGCTCAGGTGCTAGCAAGAAATGAAACTATATTATTTTCTCATAAACATATTTGTTTTTTTGAGTTGAAATTCAAACATATGTGAATCATATGCTATCCAATAATGAAAAGTTATTTTTTATGAATATCAAAAGTTTGATACTACATAGTGTAACATGTAGCATGTAAGTTTTAATTCACACTAATCTTTTTTATAGGGTAAAATTGCTGATATGTACACTACAATGAATGCCTGCAGGAGCTATCTCTATAATGTAGCCAAAGCATGTGATGCAGGGTATGTGCACAGGAAGGATTGTGCAGGTGTAATACTTTACTGTGCAGAGAAGGCAACTAAGCTGGCACTGGAAGCTATTCAGTGCCTTGGTAAGATTATAAGTATACATATAGGAATAGAACATAAGTCCTAATCATTATAAGGACTGCTATTTAATTTTCTGGACACTATTAAGTGAAAGGCTGTACTTCACCAACTGCCCATATTTGTTTTCAAAAGTCTCCCCTACATTCACTGCAAAGTTGCATTCTTCAGAGTCAAATCATGGAAGCAGCCACAGCATGCTTCATTAGAGCTCGTACCATGTTTCTCCTTGTAGAATGCAACATTCTCTTGCAGACTCCCAAAAAAATGACAACCCCCTTATCTTTTCCATAGATCTGAACTATGCAGTGGGTGGTTCATCAGTTAAAACCATTGTATTATGGGGTGATGAGGTGAAGCTAAATTCTCGCAACTCAGACTATTATTTTCTTTATTTGAGTATTCTGTAGATTGGGGCAAAAAATGGATGGAAGTACTCTGCATACCAAAATATTTTCAGCATTTACCCATTGTATTAAAATAAATAGTAATAATTTACTGTCTTTTGCCTATTTATTATTTCATGTGTTTTGAACCCAACCTTAATGTTGAATGAATTTATAGTGATTGAAATAAAATCAAGTTTTACTATCAAAATAAACTTTACAAATATCAATTAACTTGAAATGCTAACTGGAACTTTACATGATGCTAATCATATAACTAAGATCATTATATGATTAAGTCAAATTTAACACTGTTAATGGCTCCACTTATTTGTTATATGTAATAAATTTTTTATGAACAAGGGTTATTGAAACATGTACTACATAAAAACAAGTAAATGAAGTCATTAAGAGTGTGCAGTTCGACTCAATCATACATTGATCTTAATTATCAATTAATTTATTCTATATTAACATACTCTAGTCATTTATGATTAATTTCATTCATTTCCTTAAAGATCTTGTAATTGACAAGGGACTTATAAAGTTATAAAGATTATAACATTGAGATTATGTGTCTGAACAGTGTCTGTCCTTTCAAGATCTTTTTAATATTATTTCATTTCTGAAAAACAGAGTAATTTTTACCCATATATCTTTTCTTCTTCGCATATATATATATTTATTGCTAGAGTGTATACAGGCACTTTCAAGTGGTACTATATAGCTGTCTCATTATTGTCTTTTATTTTTTGATGATTAGTCCCTAAGGTTAAAAAATGAGTGGTAACTTTTCTGAGTTTGTCTTTTTTATTTTAGGAGGTAATGGCTACATAAATGATTATCCAACGGGAAGACTTTTGAGGGATGCCAAGCTGTATGAAATCGGTGCAGGAACAAGTGAAATAAGAAGGCTTGTTATTGGACGGGCAATTAATGAAGAATACTCATAACTGGAAAAAGAAAATTTACTTTGAAAACTATAATTGTGATATAATTTCAAGTGCCTTATCCAGAATTTTGTAAAATAAAATGTTATAGGTTAAAATATTTATGAGAGAATTATCACATTTGAGAATAGTGCACTTTTTTATTTTTCTCTTTGAATTAGTGGTTTAATTTGGTCTCATTGCAATACTGTAAATTTTAAAATATCCAGTACTTTACTGGATAGATTCTTTAGTTACACATAGCAGTTAAAGTAGGAAATGTGATTACTCTTGTAAAGCTGCATGCAGAGAGCTTCCAGAATACTGCTCACACAGGATTTTGCATCTTGGCAGCCTAGATATGCCACAGCTGGCCATGCTTGTACTCTTGACTTCATTTCTTAAAACTGTGCATAAAATTTGCCTTAGAGAAAATGCTGGAAAAGTCGTCCTCCCTCATCTAAACAGGCATTGTACCAGGTAAGCACATTCCAATTGACTTGATTTAGCTTGCGCACAGTGATATTTCTGCTATCATTTTGTATGTTTTCCCTGAGTTCTTCCCATTTGTTTTGTACACTTTACCCTTCAGGCTACTCTACAATAACAATCACAACTGTAAAATTTAGAATCAGAGGGCCATACACAGCTTTAATCATTCCAAACACTTCCCTATTTTACCCATGGACTTCTTTGCTTTATGGCAGAATCTTTTTGCAGTCACCCATATGATTTCTTTTCTTCTGTCAGTGATTAAAAAATGGGGTCAGAATTCCATTTTTGTACCACTCTCCATTTACTTTCTGCTCGTTAAAAATCAGATCGATTATGCATCTTGCAGTAATCCCACAACAAACTGCAATTTTCCTATCATAAAGAGGGGTTTCTTGTATACAATTTGGATTTTCAGAATACGAATAGCAATTGTTCACATAATCATTTTGATGGGACCATGCCTTGTCTAAAAAGCTGTGGGTCAGTTAACCCTTCAATAACAGATAAATGAAACCACTCACAATAACGCACACATGCTACAGGATCAGATCACCTTGTTATAAAAATGGACATGTGTACCCTTATAAGGCTTGAGTTTTAACAATTTTGTTGCTATATATGCAAAAGACACTGAAACCTCAGCTTGTGCTAATTTCAGTAATGATTTTGTTTGTTAATTTTTAAGATTTGCATCCATTTAATACAATTTGTCTTGTTAAAACTGTATGTCTTCACATGTGTTTGTTTTGCACTAAACCAATACTATCAAATTTATTCACATTATCGTGAATTACAATTCTGGAAGGATGCAGTTACCCAGAAAACTTCCAAATGAGTTATTTTTAAAAATAATTACATACAAAAATGCATTGCTCTGAAGTCAATTGACTTGCCATCTTAATGAATGAATGTAGACAAGTAACTGCATAGAAGTTCAAGATAGGCGGGGGAGGGGAACCGGCCTGCTGAGACACAAAACCCCATATTCTGGACATATTCTGGAAGCCTAGTATTAATTTGGCACTGAAGTTAAAGATAAAATTGTAACATTATGATCATAAGTCTTATTTTTTACCACTTTTATATGCATTAAAGGTAACATGTGGCTTATAACTTTTTTGTGAGGGCACAGTCTAGCCATTGAAGAACTCGCAGTAGTTTGAAATATAGCAATTTCAAGTGTGACTCTTTCTCTGTGTTTTATCTTTATCTACTTTTATTTTTAGTGTTAATTTATATATATATATATATATATATATATATATATATATATATAATGTTTAAGGCATTTAGTGAGTTTATTTAAATACTATACTACATTTAAAATTACATTATGTAATATATACTAATATTGTATATCGTGAAACAGCATCCATCCCTTTTCATTATTCTGGGATATAGGAGTGTGCAGATTTGTGCAGTCATTTAGTCAGGATTTTTGTCAAGATTTTCATGCTGGCATCCTCTGTTGCTTTTCCTCTGTAACTGTCATTGCTGTTCTCTAGTTTGTTACACTGTATGTTTCTGAGTTAAAGGTGTGCTGAAAGTGGGTTTCCCATGATGGCAAGAGGTGGATGGGGTCTTTGGTTTAAGGGCTATAAAAATGACTTTTTGTGCATCTTCTGCTAATTGTATAGTGTGCTTCTGCATATGAAGGTTTTTCTTATCTTTTATTAGTTGTTTCTATTTTCTGTTCACTTGATGGTAGTTGCTAAGTACTTCAAATGACCTTTTTACCCTTGCTCTGTGGAGCTTTCAAGTATTTTCCTTCCTTTTCATAGCAGATTTTGTTCAATCACGATTTAGTTTTCTACACCTGTTTACTCTCCATGGATTCTTTTGTATTCCTCTTAATACTTATTATAGTTGGTTAAAGCAATAATGTAATTGTGATTTAAGATGCCATGAAGCTTTGCACCAGCTTATTTCAGTGCTTATTTAAAAAAATATTTCATTATTTTGTAACATGTCAGTATCACCCAGTATTCTTATTGTTCTTCCATCATATGTTTATAGTAAATGGTAAGCCTATTTCATTAATTTTGTGTGACCTACAAACAAAGCATCATCTTATTAAAATTTTTTAAAAATTGTAAAAACTTTAAAAATCGTCTTTTCACTTCCAGGTTAAGATCACTTGAACATTTAAAAGTTTCTGTTATGTATTATATTCATTGTGTTTAACAGCACCAATTTTCTTCTTTCTCAAGAAGTTAATTGCAAGACAAAATCTTGTACTTCTATCAATCTATTTTCTGTTTCATATTGGTGTTTTTATTTCATTTTTTTTTTATATGAAAACTGGGTAAGTAAATGATGGAAGAAATCCTACATATTTATTTTGTTTTATATTCACCATGATTATTTGTGAGTTATTTTATATTTATATTTTGCAGTTAAGGTGTTATCCTATGAGACTCTGCCATAAGCAAAGTTAAATTACAATAAAATATGAAAAAATTCATGTAACAACATTAGCATGCATATGAAATAAGACTGGAGTCAAAGCTGGTGTTACCCTGCAGTGAACCAGTGTACTAACCAAGTGATCACACTTATTCTTTTAGTTATGCTGCAGATCATCATATGTTATTTGTGTGAATGCTTTCAATCACTGATTGATTATCTTAGCTGTAGCATTCCTGCATTTCAATTGCCTTTATCCATCAAGTGACTCTGTGGAGTTTGTAATGAGAAAGAGTCCAAATAGCTTTGCATTCTTCACTACCAAGAAAAGAAAAATTACAATCAACTTGATGGTTGCTTAGAAATGTACTCAGAATCTCCCAAACACAAGTTTTAAAAGTTGCCATCAAAGCCATCTTGCTTGGTAATGGTTATATTGTTTTTACTGAGCTGTAACTGCTACTTTGGCGTGAAATCAGATGGTATGAGCAGAAGAAAATTAAAGCATGATTTCTTCAATTTGTTTTATAATTATATTAATTTGATTTTTATGTTTTTGTTGGGTATTCTTTTTCTTTATATTCATTCCTTTTTTTCCCTTTCTTCCCCCACTCCTCATGTTAACTTTATGTTTTACCTCTGTCTAACAAGACTGTTTTCCCAAAGACACTCTATTTTAAGTAAGGCTCCAATTTAATGTGTGTTGTGCATTTAAATTTATTAATATAGTTTTAAATTAATAATTTTACTTTTTAGATTTTTATGTTTTTACAATCTGCTCATTTGATAAATACTTGATGTATAGTAGTAACTTTAATAATTAATGTAAAGCAAAATATATTTTTATACATAAAAGTATTTTATTATGTTATGAAATTTCAATTTGTTTATGTAAAT
Organism: Metallyticus violacea; assembly: GCA_030762175.1. Taxonomy (NCBI): domain Eukaryota; kingdom Metazoa; phylum Arthropoda; class Insecta; order Mantodea; family Metallyticidae; genus Metallyticus; species Metallyticus violacea. Next base: position 18,675,832 of record CM060838.1, on the reverse strand, counting down.
ATACCTGTTTGTAAGAATTCTTGTATGAGGATGAATCATTAAGAAATATGCAAATTAAAAAAAAAAAACAGTAATAGTTAAAACAAAATAATTCATAGATAATGAAGCCTTGTCCTTAGCTACTTTTCAACAAAAGAGTCAAGTTTTTAAACACATTTTTGCCATCATGTTAGTAGTTTTAATATACTCTGTTCATACTCCATCTTTTGGGAGTATAGCCATCTGTGCAGGTGATCACACTTCTTCATTATAATTAAAGTGTTGGCTGCCGAATAATTTTTTAATTGGGCCAAACAGATGAAAGTCACAGGGTGCAAGATCCAGAATGTATAGTGGGTGCCAGAGCACTTCCTAACCAAATGTCACAATTTTGGTAGAGATAGAAGTTGCAATATGATGGCGGGTATTGCCATGGAGCAGTTTGACATTTGCAGTATTGTGTTTGTCAAGAAGGGCATGGTGCAAATTCACCAATGTTCTTTCATATGATGCAACATTCAGTGATTCCTGTACAATTAAGAAATTCCACAACAGAACATCATGCATATTCTACAACCCCATTACTGGAACTTTATTTTTTTGCAGATTGTCACCTTTAATATCTTCTTTGCTGGGGGAATTGGAATGTTTCCACTCTATTAAAGCCTGTTTTGTTTAAAGTTTATAGTGGTATGCCCAGGACTCATCACTATTAACAATTTCTTCCAGAAAGGCATACCCTTCTGCTGCATAGTGCCATAAGTGGTCCAATCATGTCATTTGCTCACCTTTCTGACCATCTGTTAGGTTCTTCAGTACCCAATAGGTACTAACTTTACAAAAATCAGCACTTCATGCATGATATTGTACACCATACCTTCAGAAAGATTGACAACTCTGACAAGGTTTGCAGATGGGTCTGCCCGTCATTCGAATTGCATTCTTAATGGCTGTGACATTCCTTTCAGTAGCAGGTGTTACTGGCTGTCCAAAACATGGCAAGTCAACAAAGGTCACATGGCCTCCTTCGAAGAATGTGCATCCCCGAGATGTTGCTATGGTCCAAGCAGTCTTTGCCATATACATCCAACATTTCCTTGCATATTTCACTCAGGTTTTGTTCTTTCACCCTTTAGCTCTTCAAATTTGACGACAATAATATGCTAGGTATCTTTGCAATGTAGTTCTCATTCCTGTCTCAAGATCAAACATATGATATCTCTAGTGCAAATTTCAAACTACACATCTGCAAAATTTCACTATCCCAGCTTATAATAACATTGCAGAAAAAAATTATTGTGTGTTACATAATGATCCATCCTTGTACAAAAAAAATTTGTAATAAGAATTTTTATGCAAATAATGTTTTTAAACATTTTAAGACACTAATATTTAGAAATAGCTTCCTAATACTTGAAATTTATTGTTTCTGTAAATGAAGGCATTAAAACATATCAAGCAGAATTTTAAATATAACATGATTAACTAAGTCCTATGGTTCATTGGTTATTGTTGCTGAACTTATTTTGTGCCAGTTTTTATGCCTGTAAATAGATGACTATTCTGTCTAACAAAATATGTGAAAAGTTCAATTTAATAATTGAAAAAATATGTATAGTTACTTACAAAATTACTTTTATAAGTATGTTTGTGAAACTTCAAGAGAGTTTTAATATGATGACATGATTTTTAGTGTTTTACTTTAAATCAAAATAAGATGTATAGTTTGTTTAAAATGATGTCTGGAAAAGAGCAAATGCATTATTTTGTTCCTCTTTATTTTCAAGAAAAAAACAGCAAAAACAAAATGATTGATTGAAGAAGCTTGTTGTAGTAATGTTGTAATCTGTATGTAAATGATGGTTTTAATTGTTCAAATTTGGTGGCAATATTTATTTGAAAGACAAATTAATTTTAGTCCTAGTGGTCTACTGGTAATCATATGAGCTTCATAGACCCAAAGAAACCTGGCTACAGTTGATGTACATTTTAGGGTTTTTCTTTTTCTTTTCTTTTTTTTAATAGTGTTTAATGGCGGTTTTTACTACAGAAGTGCCACAGGCAGTGAACTCTGATCATACATGAGATGAAATATATTGGGAAAGGATTTTTGTTTTAAGGAAGGAAACGTTCCAGGCCAAAGTTTAGGGGACCTTCCTGGCATTTGCCATGTATGAGGACTGAAGAAAACCTGGAAAAAACCTGAGTCAGGGAAGACAGTCCTGGCTGGATTCAACCAGACCTCCCGCTCACAAGTCTGTGCCTTAACAATATTGGCCACTCATGGCCATTTTTAGGATGTATGGATTCCTTCCAAAGGGAAATGTCATATTTATAACACGTAAAAGAACCTCAAGCCTGAAAGAAGGGGCCTCTGAGCAAAATTTATTGGTCATTTCATGCCCTGATTGAATGGGATGTTAATAACCAGAGATGTTAAAGAGCTTCCTTAAAAAACCAAATAAATTTTTCCTTAAAAAAATCAGCAGAAATGGAAATTGATTATTTGGAGTGAAGTTGAAAGAAGAACCAATTCATTTGCTACACATTCTTAGAATTAGTAAGATTCCTTAAGTTTAAAAGGGCTTGGAAAGATAATAAAGAAATTAGTGGGGTCTGCAAGTTTTGTCTGAAAATCAATTTTGAAGCAATTAGCATTTCTGTAAAATGTTAATTTAAGAAAAAAAAAATCTTATGAATCTGATTGTCTCCAGGGATGTAAATTGACTATATATGGTTTGCCCAAAAGAAAGTAAGACTTTTATTTTCTGCAAGGTTTTATTGACTGGAATATATAAACATAAAAAAGTAAGAATTCCATATAGGCGACATCTGCTACACATAAAAACCTTATAATGTTCGACCAAGTGTCCCAGAATGTCACAAGTTTATGAATACCCAGAGTGAAGAACATCTGTGGTTGACTTTGGAACCAATCTTCAAAGAAATGAACTTCCCTCTGTTTGGTATGCAGGAAATGTTCCATGCAAGCACCCATTTGCAGCCTTCTGCTCCTCAGAAAGATGCTTAGGGACCCACTCCATACAAACCTTGTGGCATCCCAACCATCAATGGAGAATGGATTTTTTTTAAATGGTGTTTAATGCCCATTTTCATTACCGAGGCACCACAGGCAGATGGAGAATGGTGTGAATTTCCTTGCTGAATGACAATGTTTCTGCAATCTCTCAGATGGTGATTCAGCGATTTTCGCTTACAAGTTATCTACAGCTGCAATTGATTAGTCATTGTTGGTTAAGTGAGCTTGACCACATCTATGCATGTCCTCTATGCTTATATGTCTGGCACAAAATTCACTACACCATCTGAACACTGCTGCATGACAGATTTGCATTCCCATACTCATTGTTTATGTGATGATAAATTTCAACTCTGCTAATACCATCTGCCTTCAAAAATTATATTATTGCTAGCTGGGCCTGTTTAGATGAACCCTGTTGTGAATGTATTTAGTTCAATGTGCTTCTGTACATGTAAACAGAACACTGTGCTATCTGACCATACCAGTGAGCTTTCTTACATACATTGCCACCCCCAGAGCAAACACAAAGATTCTGCATAGGTAAGCTACCAAGCTATGATGCTGCAACAAAGGTCTTAGTTTTATTTGGACTAACCTCATATATTGACAAAGTTAACTACAAAGGAAATTAGTTATACATGAATAAACTGCTCTGCATACCCCAAAAATCAATTAAACTTGATAAAAATTTATTTAAAAAGTTCATTACAAGCATCGGAATGTTTAAAAGTCATCTTGTTATTACTTCTTTTTAAATTTATACAAGACTTTATTTCAAATTAGAAAACATTTGCAAAATTATAATTTTAATAAATAAAATTCCATATGGGTAGTTAATGACATGCATCTATATAAATTTGGAGCCAAAAAACTTTCTTGTATGTATGGTTTAATAATGTACCTACATTGCTCTTTGGGCTGCTGATAATCTGAAAGCAGGAAGGAGAGTTTCTAGGTCATAATTTGTTGGGAGTCAAGGGAACACAATGTTAGCATGCACATTGTTACAGATTGACAAAAGTTCTGCTTACCTTAGAACGATGTTCTTTTTTTCTTCCCCATATGTAAAATTACTCAGTTTAGTGTATATAAAATATTGTTCCTATTGAGGTTGCTCAGAGAAGTAGAGAGAGAGAGGTAGATATTTTCATGTTATCTGAACAGCAGCTTGAAAGAACCGATGATTATTTTTGTTAAACTATAGAATAAAAATAGAAGTTGAATTTTTAAATTAGTTCATTGCTCTTAGTTAACACAGAAATTTAAACTCTGAAAAGGAAAGCTAGATTATATAGTTAGAGCAATTCAGATTAATTTTCAGGTAACTTTCAACTAGAATAAATGAAATGAAATTATTGCATTTAGTATTTAAATTCTTTTGGATTAGAATTAAAAGGAAGTTTTAAATTATCTATTATGAATGCAAGGCATTGATTGAATTAAATGAGAGTTATCTAAATGATTAATCTCATCTGACAAATTTATTATAAACATAATGTTAATATTTTTGCTAATAATAGATTTGATGACTGAAAGACAGCAACATATTCTGTTGTTTGTTCATATTTCCACGCTATATGTAACATTTTAGAAAAATTGTAAAGAGAGAAATAAAGATCCCTATACTATTACTAAAGTACTGCTTTTCTAATTTCTTAAAACATGTAGAACATGTAATAAACAAAAGAGAGTGATCTCTAACTTCATTCAATCCATTTTTATATGTTTTTAAGAAGAGAAAAATTCCAGTTCACAAATTGTGTGAAATATTTGTTAGAAGATATCTTTTTATCACCATAGAATCAATTGATAGAAATTATATAGAATTGATTTCAGAATTAAACAAACTTTTATATGATATCAAAAATGAATTTATAAGAGCAGTAAGTTAAAATATGGAATAAGTGAACTTTAGGATCACACTCTTTAGCTGTTTTTCATAATTTGTTATTTTAAGTATTTCAAAATATATCCTGATTCATATTTACTTCAAAATGTAAAAATTTACAGAGACTGATAAGTATTATGTAATATAAAATTTATTGCTTTAAAGTTTGTTGCAATGACCACTTATTTTTTGGTATAAATGGGAGGGTTAGAAAATGTTTTCCTATCATTTTCAAACCTTTTTAAACACTTGTTCATATCTTCCCTAAAAATATGTATGTTAGATTCATTATCCCAGAGTACTGGGGTGCATAATTTATTTCCGGTTTTGAAACTCTTACTTTCCCCAACAACCTTTTTCCCTCTGAAGTAATAAATATTTTGCATTACATGTGCAGCAAAGGCTTGAGGTGGTATTTATATGGGGATAATCTGCAAAATTCATTAATTTCCATTGTTTTTGTCGAGGGAGCTCAATATGGATTTTATAAGCAAGAGATCACCTAAAATGATATTACGTTATTTATCTACTAATTGCCTACATTCTACAGTGGGTTCTAATGCTAATTTGCTGGCCAGGCATTGAAGTTCCCATATGGGCAGAAGAGGGCAGCAGTGTAGCCCATTTGTAATTTTGTGCACCCAGAATTGGCAGGTGAATGATGAAGGTGAGGTTGGGAATGATATGATTTAGCAAAGGAAGAATGAATGGAAATAGAAATCAGATTACCAGAAGAAAACTTGCCCAGGAACCATTTCATCTGCCACAAATAGACACTGGGATTCAACTCAGCCCCATTGGTAGGAGATGAGCACTAATCACTAGGTCACTGTGCCCCTGAACTTGCACACACTTTCTGCAATTCATGCATCATCTCATCTCCCGGGGCCTGATTTTAGAATTTAAAAATTTTGATTCATTCCTAAATTCCAAGGTTCTGCCATAGAGCAACCAGGATTATCATGATACGACATTATAATGCATTTAATTTGAACTTTTAAAATGTTGAGAAATATTGTAATAATGTGCCATGTGTTCTTGATTGCGAAAGATTTATACTTTATGTTGTGTTCTTTGTAATGTTAGATAAACATGTATGTTATTTAATATTAAAATGTATTAAATATGTTCACACTAACTGCAATTACTTAATATTAAGAGATGTTTTGCGGGTAATCACTCCTATAGTCAGCTGTTAACCAATATTTCATTTGGTGACTGGATCCCAAGGGGCTTCTGTGGCAGTTTGTGTTGGTTCAAGTAGGAACTATCTAAATTCATTCATGGGTGGAACATCAAAAGTCAGTAAGTTTTTCCTATTTTTCAGGATGAATTCTTTTTTTCCAAGTAGATAGCTATATTGGGTTGTGATGTTCTTTCAACAGTTTAGCCTCTGATTTAATTTTATGATTTTGGGCACAAAAATGAGCTGTCAAAACTGATTTATCACCACTTTGTTTAAAACAAATGTTCCTCAAGCGTTCCTTTATCCAAATTTATAAATAGTTTTTCTATTGTAGTTTCGATTATAATCTGCACATTTAATTAGTAAATTCCTGATTTCTGTTATATTTGTATGGTGGCTTTTGCTGTGGAACCTGTTAAGTTTTTTATATTATATTTGTTCTTTGGGGCTAACTTTATGCCATGTTCTTTGAATATCGTATTAAATTTGTTGCAGTAAGTTGGATGATATGTAAATCTTCTTTTGAATTTATATCTTTCCTTGATGCTCCTCATAGTGAAAATCTTTAAAGATTTTTGTTTTTTAATTTAATATAATTTTTATTACTGTGACTTTGTTGAAACCTTTGATTATTGTATTAATTATCTGTTAATATTCTATTTTGTACCCTGTTTCTGTGAGTGGGATGTTAATTATTCTGTGTGCCAAGCTGTAGAACACTGCATATTTGTGTGGGATGAAGTTATGACTGTTACTTTTTATGTAATTTTCTATATGTCTCTGTTTCCTGTGGAAGTTAGTTTGTCTGCATTTCTGAAATTTTTAAATCCAGCATTGGAAGCCACTCATTTTCTCCTCTTCCGTAGTAAACTGTATAGATTATGTAGTAAATTAAGGAGTTGCAGAGCATCTGTTGACTTTTTTTTCATTATTATTGCAAATATGTTATCCACATATCTATACCATGTCTTGAAAATTAATTAAAAGGCTCTGGTGATGTGTATTTCAAAGGAACTCATGAATGAATATGCTAGGCCAGAAACTTGTTGGTAAAATTTTTGGTTAAAACTAAAGAAATTTTGCTGAATGCATATATTTGTAATTTTAGTAAGTCTTCTATTTCTTCTCTTTATAAATTTAAGGAGTTAACCATTTCCTTAACTTTGTGTTATAAGATTCCCTATTGGAATGGTCTGGAATAAGGCTTTTACATCAAAAGACGCCATTACATCTGTTGCAATACTTATATTTTGAAGTTTTTCAACTAAATGAAATGAATTTTTATGCCTAGGCTTTAAAATCTTTTAATATAGTTGAAATTGTCATTTAACATTTTTACTATTTTATATGCGGGTGAAATGGTTGTTAATTATTGTTCCGATGCTGCGGTCATTTTTATCCCTGCCTAGGAGTTGCAGGATCTTGTTACTGGTGATGGTGCTCGGGAGCCTCTGTGAATCAACAGGTTATACTGGTGATAGCATACTACTGAAAGGGGCACCCATGTAGGCAGGCTGTGAGGAGAGGGCAGATAGAAGAAACTCAACCTCATCACTTTATCATTTCAGCCATACATCTTTCATCTAATTCCACCTTTCACTCATTGTTCATTATTCATCAAATCTGAAGCTGTTAGGCTACCCATGCCGAGGAGGTGCATGGTAATGGAAGATGTACAGTAAATGGAACCTCCAGAATACCAGGTGACCTTCTGGAGTATCTAGCCTTACCCAGGTATGCAGGGCTCTGACTGGGCAGACAATTTTCCCTAACTTTTCTTGGGACCTGTATGGAAACCACCCAGAAGATTCTTGTTCCTTTCTATTTTTCAGCTCATTTTACGATTCAAAATTTAGTCAAACCTTACTATTCCAATAACAAGAAAATGTTACATGTAACCTAAATTGTTAATTCTTAGGTTTTCATTATTGGTAAAATTGTAAAATGTTTATGCAGTAATTCCTAATCAAGTATATCCAATGATGGGCCAAAGGGGTTCAATCCCCCCAAAACAAAATAAATTCCTGAAACAAGGGCTTCCAAATGAGCCTCTGGTCATCATAAATGAACTAAAAGAAAGAAAAACAGAAGGGAGGAAGGAAAGAAGGAAGGAAGCTTTTAAACATGCTTTTTAATCTCATTATTTTAGAATATGAATTTTAAAAGGATTTATTTTGAAGAAGATTTTGAAGGGGATGGGTATTTTACCAAGGCATAGTTTGGAATTCATGTGGTTGCTTCACTCTTGCTCACCAGCCAATTATCATAGTCCATATTTATCAAATTTAGTTCATAGATGATCAATTACTATGCACTTTATTTTACAGGCTTTAGAATTTCTTGATCTCTTTATAAAATCAATCCTTCTGTCATAGGGCAGTATACTGGATTTCTTGAACTGGCTGTTTGAAATGGTGAATTTTTTTGGTAAATATTATTGCCACAATAACTTTGTTCTTGAGCTAGAATACTGTGGACATTGCCCTCTTCAAAATACTGAATCTGTAGTTAATTGAAGTATAGATTATGTGAACTTTTGTTTTGAATAATGAGTGCCTGCACATATTAGTATGTGCCATGAGGAATATGACACATAAGCACAGCAAAAATAAAAAAAATCCTTTAGTGTTGAGGTCAAGATGGTGGCAGTGACACTGAAACTGTTCATGAGTAATGTGGATACACAGTTTGTTTGGTGACATTTATACTTCACTTGGTTTTTAATTGGACTTGTTTTGGGAATATTTGCTCCTATTATCAGTAGAATACCAACTCCCCATTTCCAAAGCTGATCAGATTAAAAAACCAAGTAAGTAAAGTATAATGGTCAATAAACCAACTCTATATCATCATTTTAATAGTTCACTGTTAATAACTTCAAAGTGTAAATTCACTATTAGTGAGCTTCTGAATGGAGCTGAAAGTGAACATACTCCTCATATTCAAACAGTTCATTTGTCAATTATAAGTTCATACACAGAAGTAGGTCACATTAAAAATATTTATTAATTTGGAGAGGGGGAAAAAACACTGGCCAAACACTAAGGGACTGGTAAATTTTATATTTTGATACATATTTCATTTTTGACAAAAATTTTTAATTTTCTTTTCAGTACATTAGTGGTCAAATAAATTTTATTTTTGTTGATAAAAAAAAATAAATTGCTTGTATGCTCTTTAAATGAAGATACAACCTGAAAGGTGTGCAAAATATTTGTTTCTGAGGAAGTAGGTATGTCAAGTTCATAACATATATACTTGTATTGATCAGCTGGTCACAGATGACTTTTGTGGGTAGAAGAAAGCAATTAACAATGTTAATTAGAAAACTGAAAAATTTCTGAAAATGTAAATGGTGCAAAATATTTCAGTGATAAGCATATTAACAAATCACAAGCTAATGTAGCTGAGCAAAACAGAGTGATTTAATAAGTAAGATAAATATTTTGTGAACATAATGGGGGCCAAAATAAGACTACAATGTCCTATAACATTTTTTTTTCTGAATTTCAAAGCAATGCTCCACAGAATAACAAAATCAACACAAAAATAAATATTTTTTTTAAAGTTCACAATTTACAGCACAGGAGTCAATAACAAATTCAGTACTAACTAAAGGCCATTTCTCCCATAATATTCACAAAGTACAATTTTCAAAACAAATGTTCAAAGTTATCACTCAACATATTGCTCATTGCCTTGATTTTTCTTAAACATCAAAGTGTCAAACCATTCTACAGGAAAATGTTCTAGAAATTGCTCAAGAGAACAAAGAATCTAAATGCAAACAGTTTTACATACTCCTATTATTCTTTTGAGGTCAGTTTCATAAAGAATTGCTTTGATACGGATTGAATGTTTTAGAAATGGTTCTACAGATCCAAAAATCTAAGTGTAAAAGTTTTACTTACCAAATGGGTTGAAAAGACATGAATCAACAATGGTTATGGTTACCTGTAATTTTATGGCTCCAGTACTGAAAGAGATAGCACAGACATGCAGTAACCAAAATTTATAGGAATAATATCAGCTGTTACTAAATTACCCAGTACCTTTGAGTAAAAACTTAAGTCGAGAGATACTGACATTGTAATTGTTTTTTCACATTCAGAGAAAATAATTTCAATCTGTTCAGATTGTGGGAAAATACAGATTATAAATTGAAAAAAATCTCTGAAATCATAGGTTCATAAATCTTCTTTCCAAGATCAGTAAAGGGTAAATGGCAGATTCCTGAGGTGATTCTTCAGATGAAAATACTGAAGAGCATTTCTGGTATGAAGTTGCCTATTCAGCAACTTCAAAACAAGATTCATTAAATACAACAGTTTTGTCTGCCATTTGGTTTACAGCACCACCAAAGAGACAAAAAATTGTGAAACCAGCTGATAATACACACCCATTTTGAATGGCATTGGAATGAACTGTTTTACATTAGAATTTGTATTGTATAATGAATTCCAAAGTAAGCCTAAGGCAAATATGAAAGCCAAGCCATTTAATGAAAAGATGCCTTACTGCTAATTAGATCAATAAATGCTTTGAGCATTTTCCAAAACGTGCATGTGTTTTTTTAAATCTTTTCTTCTTTGTTTGTTTCTACTAGTGCACCTAAAAAAGACATTCATCTTTGAAGACAATAAAGACTTACTTCAGAAATACAATGGGAGAGACCAGTTTAAATGGTCTTGCAAGTTGTAACATCAGAAATACAATGGGAGAGACCAGGTTTAAATGGTCTTGCAAGTTGTGACATCAGAGAAATTTCTGTCAACTGAGATGAAATGCATGAAATTTTGCTGTAGAAAAAAATCAAGAGACTAAAGCTACTTTGTAAGATAATAAATTGCAGGTCAGATTTTAATTACAATTTCTAATGGTGTTTTTAATTATTTTAGTTTAGTCTGGAATAAATATTCTAATATTATAATAATAACTTTAGAATAAAAATTATCTTTAAAAATTGTTTTGTGTGTTCAAAATTCTACATACTCCTACTATTTATTTAAAAAGATGAGAGTTAGAATACAACTTTTGCTACCTTGGTACACAGTTTCAAATAATCCTCCCCTAGATCAAAATTCTGGGTGCACCACTTATTCTAAGTAACAGGTATGAGAACTACCAAGTAATGTAATTGGATATGGAACTAAAATAGTGTCTTAACTTCATGATGCATATCTTTTTAAAAAAAGTGTATCTCTTTTAAGCCATTGAAACAGGGTTAATTGGTTGCTCTCTAGCATGAAATTATCATTGAAATTCTTTAAAAATTTTTGGAAACATCTGTTATAATATCTTGATCTCAAAGATTTATAGTGCTTAAAACCTTTGATAATGGTTGTCTCAATATTCCTTTAAAATGATACTTCTTTCATGTTGGAGTGTAAATACACATGGCAGAGGGAAAGCTAATGGGAAATTTAAAAGGACTTCCTGGGACAGTGGTAAATCTTCCATTTCGCACATATCAGATAATTTATTTATATTAATTTCTTAAATTGCCCTAGATAAATTGTATTGCTAAACAAACAAATTTACAGAAAAATAAAAGAAAATAACATTCCTTGCTTATCTACTTATAGTTTTTCTCCTGCACTGTTCATTGCCACATTCATACTTTCTATAGGGAATATTTATTGCAATTAAATAAAGCACAAATACATAGCAAATTCATCATGTAAAAAGTACACCTTTCATTTTATGATGGCTTAAATCACCAGCATACACAATACAGGAATATGTATATCAGCTGCTGCCCTGACTAGAATTACACTCAATGAATAAGATCAGCATAGAAGTAATAACAATTATTAACTGTTTATCTTTTAAATCAGAAAAGAGCACAAAATATAATTGTGATTGCTAACACAGAACAAAGCTGAAGGACAGCTATATTTTTGCCTTACTGTAAATACACAAATGTAATATCTGTAATTGTGGTTATTTATTTGATAGCAGAAATCCATACATATACAACATAATATAAAACATACATTTTCAGCTGCAGCACATGGGCACAACAGACATTTTTATTTTGTTACAAAACACATTTACAATTTTTTTTCTTTAGTTTTTTTTTATTTAGTAGTCAGACTGTCCCAGAACCTGGTTCATGAGGCGTTTAAAACTTCCACTCTGCTGAATTTCTTCATAATGTGAAATAGAATTTGTCTGTCAAAAGAGGAGAAAAAAATTAGAAGCACATCTAATAAAATTTATCAAATGTAAAAAAAAATGAATAGTTATGATCATTGCTGTTGATGGGTATAATATTTCTTTTCTATATGCTTTATATCAAGCTCTATCATAACATGAATAGGAAGTGTCACTTTACTTCAACTTCACATAAAACTGTTCGTTTATATAGCTCCTTTTTTGCTCCCTCTTTCTGACACATAAGCATGTACTAAGGACTCCAGACTCATTAACATCATCATTTCATTAATTCCAATCATTAGCTAGAATGACCTTTGCCATTTGTTATATTGTTAAATAGTCGGTCCTGGTGGTGTAGTGGTTACCATACTTGCCTCCTAAACCCAAAACGCGGGTTCGAACCCGGCCAGGACCGATGGATTTTTTCGGGGCGTAAAAATCCTAAGTATGGCTTCCTTCGGAAGGGAAGTAAAGCCGTGGGTCCCGTGTCGTACATTTACGGCACGAAAAAGAACCTCAAGCCTGAAAGAGAGGCCTCTGAGCAAAATTTGTCGGCCGTTTCACGCCCTGAGTTGAATGGGACGCTGATGACCTGAGCTGTTAAAGAGCGTCCATAAATAAATCATTAAAAAAAAAAAAAAAAAAAAAAAAAAAAAAAAATATTGTTAAATGCTTACGTATCTTGCCCCATTTTGAGAAGGCTTATATCTGAATATCTGATATCTCGCCCTCTCTGTCTCACCTGCACAGATTAATAACCAGTATCTACCAAAAAATACTCACTCATTATCATCATAGTTATTAAACAATGTAATACTGTTGTTTTAACATGTGGTTATCATTTTTGCAATTTTATAATGTAATAAATGTTCCATCAATACAGCAATAGTCCTTCAAAAATTATTTTTAGAAACAGGAAATCATGAACATTTTGACATGAATGACATGAAATTTTTGCAAATGCTGCATTTTTAATGTAAAAAAAATATTACAAGCAGTGTGGTGGTGGTGGTGGTTGTAGTAGTAGGATGTTTATTGCTATGAGAGTGTTGGTAATAGTAATGTACGAGAGCTGTTTGATAAAGAATGTTCATAATTTCTTACAAGCACAATTTCTCATGCTAATTTAAATAAATTTACAATATTTTGTTAACTTATTACTTAATGCACACATGGTACTAGATTCATTGTTGTCATTTCCAGTTCCTGCTTGTAGAGGTGTGCAAGTTCAGATATATTCAGTTCTAACTACAGTAAAATGGAGGTGACATGTGATAAACAATATGCTGCTCTAAAATTCTGCTTTTGTCTGAACAAATCTTCAGCTGAGGCCTACACATTGTTAAAAGTCATCTATGGAGAGTTTGTTCTTCCCTATGAAGATGGTTTAATATGTTTAAAGAAGGGGCAGTAATAAATTTAAAGGAAGATGGACTTGGTTGTTCAGTTTGTGCTCTAATGGAAGAAAGCAGTCACACTGCTGCACTTTCAGAAACTCTGAAAATTTTGCTGCATGCTACCCACTCACTAGTAGCTGAAAAGTTGTGCATGGGATTTGTTTGTGCACAGTGGGTTTCAAGAGTACTGATTCCTGATTAAAGGATGTTTGCTTGCAGGTTTGCAAGCAGTTGAAGATGATGTTACAGGAAGATACAGAGTTTCTTTCAAAGATCATCCATTCTAATGAAATTTTGCTACATCATTTTGATTCTGAGAGCAAACAGCAAAATTCTGTGTGGAAATTTCTATCATCACCAGCACCAAAAAACAAAAAAAAAACAAAAGTGGTTGCTTCTGCTGGGAAAGTTATGGTCATCTTATTTCTTGATATTCAAGGTATGACTTATTAGCATGCTGACCTGCACACATAACTGTTCGCCTGTGGTGCCTCTGTAGCAAAAACGGGCATTAAACACTATTCATTCATTCAATACACACAACTGTAACTGGGCAATACTACAGACTCTGCTAGGCCATATCACATACAAAAGGCCACATTTCCATGAATCCAGTTGGATACTGCATCACAATCATGCACAATTACACATTGCAAATGTTGCTGAATATCTCAAAAATGATGTGAAGTGTGTCTGTCCATTACCCTCCCTATAGCCCAAATCTAGCCGCATGTGACTTTGTCCTTTTCCTCAAATTGAGTGATAAGCATTTTCCATCATTAGAAGCAGTGGTGATAGCTGCAGAGGCAATTCTGAAGGACTGTCAAAAAATGGTTTCAAATATGTCTCTGAATTCTACAAAAATATTGGGACAAGCAGAAAGATTATAAAAATTATGAGAATGAATAAAGGTATTTTGTCAAAAAAATTATCATCATTCTTTATTGAAGAGCTCTCATCATATTAAGGTGGTTCTTGTAATATATTTAAATAGCAGGGTTTTCACAGTGAAATATAGTAAAATATAACAAATATTTATGAAGAAATCACTCAAATTTCACTAGTTTTGTTCCACTCACTTGGGCTTGCTCTTGACTTCATAATCAGCAAGCTTCCCAGGATGTATTAAGATGTTGCTGTGTGGATTTATGAACTTATGGTGAGATTACTGTTTGAAAGATTAAATTTTCTGTTTTTGTTTATGAATATATTTTCCCACACTGATAATTCTATAGGTTTTTGAAGAGCTTTTAAGAGTTTAGGCTTATTTTGGAATTAGTTTTTTTTTCTTTCTTTCCAGAAATGGTATGCTACTGATAATTTTTCCATGTGTTTATATTTTACATTTCTCATGTGTTCCCTAAACTGTAGTGTAATGTCCTTTTTGTTTTACCTATATATTTCATATTGCAGTCTTTGCAACTGATTTCATAAATGCCTGACCGTTTTCCTAGCAGAATTTTGTCTTTTGTGTTGCTTTTTAGGAGGTTGTTTAAACTGCGTTTGTCCACTGGAATCAAAATAATGTTGGAATCTTTAAAAATCTGAAGTTTTTGGTGTGCCAATGGATGGAATGTAAATTTCTTATATATATGATTTCCTTTGTAGCCTTTCATTATGGTGATGTCTTTTATTTGTTTGTTTGTTTTTAATTTTTCTGTTTTCTTCTTCACCATATCTGCTCTGTATCAAAAAAAGACTATATCATAGGGTATTCGGGTCCCTAAAAGAAAAAGGCATAATTTATAGTAGGGCTGACAAAGGAAGCAAAATTGTCACAATGAATGAAACAGAATTATGAAAACAGCATGTACAATTTACTAAATAGCCAGGATTATGAAAAAATAAAAACTGATCCTACCCAGAAATATGTTAGTTCAGTAAGTAAATAAAAATAATAACTATTCTTCTAAATTAACAAAAAAAAGAAACCCTACCACACCCAGAATCTATGATCTACCGAAAATACATAAACCTGGTAATAAAATGAGACCTATAGTAAATACAATAAATTCATCCACATGCAATTTAGCCAAATACCTTTTAAAAAAATTGAATAGTTTGTTGCATAGCCAAAGCATAAAAACTCATCAGAATTAATAGAAAAAACTGTGAAACTGGAAAACAGGGATTTGCTAGTTTCTTATGATGTAGTCTCTCTGTTTCCTAGCATCCCCAAAGAAAAACTAATAAACTAATAAATATTGTAAAAAAATGGCTAACCTGAATAAACCTACCTGGAGAAGTAATAGATCAATATTTGAACCTAAGCAAAATTTGCATCTATCAAACCTACTTCACATTCAGAGGCAATATATATACACATACACACACACACAGAAAAAAGAATGGTTTAGTAATGGAAAATCCACTCTCACCATTCTTAGCTGATATGTACGTAAGTTTCTTGGAAAAAAAATTAGTTAAGGCTTTCCCATATATATATAAATGTTGATGATGCCTCTGCAATAGTAAATGAAAAATAGAAAGATTATGCAATTAAACTACTCAACCTACAAAACAGCATCATTAAATTCAAAATGGAAATAGAAAAAACAGGGTTCTTCCATATAAAAATTATAAAAAATGACAATATATTGAAATTTTATATATTCAGAAAAGATACCTATAAGGATAATTATATATATATATAAAAAAAACAACAGCCACAATCCAAAACAACATAACTCGCAATAATCAATAGGCTCATATTCAGAGAAACTTAACCAATAAGCAACACAGCATACAATTTGGAGTACCAAAAATCGCAGATATAGCCCAGAAAAATGACTACACAACAGATGTGGTCAAGAGGAAAACAGAAAAATTCAAAAAAAGACATCTCAGCACTGAAAGGCTACAAAGGAGATCATATATATAAGAAATTTACATTCCATCCATGGGCACACCAAAAATTTCAGAAAAATTTTAAGATGCCAATATTATTTTGGCTCCAGTAAACAAATGCAGTTTAAAAAAATCTCTTAAAAACCAACACAAAAGACAAAATTCCACCAGGAAAATAATCAGGCATTTACAAAATCAATTGCAAAGACTGAAATATATAGGTAAAACAAAAAGGAACATTACACTATGGTTTAAGGAACACATGAGAAATGTAAAATATAAAAACATGGAAAAATCAGCTATAGCATATCATTTCTGGCCCAAAAAAAAAAAAAAAATCCAAAATGAACCTAAACTCTTAAAAACTCTTCAAAAACCCATAGAATTATCAGTATGGGAAAATATGTTCATAAACAAAAACAGAAAATTTACTCTATGAAACAACAGTAACCTAATCACTAGTTCATAAAATCCATACAGCAACATATTAATACCATGCTGACAGTGAAACCCTGCTGATGATGAAGGCAACAGCCTTCGAAACATGTCCAAGCAAGTGGAACAAAACAGGTGAAATTTCAGTAATTTCCTCAATTAATTTGTTATATTAGGGTCTAGTTATGTTTGTAAGAACTTACAAAATTAGCTGGATGTCCAGATGCAGGATTCTGAAAGAAATGGAATAAATCATTAGATGCTTATATAATTTAATAGAGCTTATATGTTAAAACTATGTAACTCCCCCTCTCCTACATGTATATTTATGTGCACTCACTGTTAAAATTATGTACTTTTATTAAACAGCTGCAAATCAGCATTTGTCCAGTTGATAAGGAAGTTAAAAGGAAGTATTTTGTATTAAAAACATGGCACTAAGTTTGGGAATGTGAACAAAACATTTCTATCCATGTCTGAAAGTAGTCATTTTAATGCATATTGAATGAATCATGTTATCAGTTGATTTAATTTTTAAACTTTGAGCAGTCATCATTAGAACTATCCCTGCCATACTTTTTATTTTGCATGTGTTTTATTAGCAAGGTAATATTTAATTAAAATTTTTGTATGATTAAGTCAAACTACTCATTCTTATTGCTCCACATACTTAAATATGTAGAACTTCACGAACCCTTCACAACAAACAAAGGGTTTGTGAAACCAGTTCTACATATTATAAATAAGTAAGTGGAGCAATAAGAGTGTATAGTTCTACTGAATCATACAATTATCTTAATTATATGATTAGCTTCACTGTAAAAGTTCTAATTACATTTCTAGCTAAGATTTTTTTATTATTTTTTTTAAACAGTGTAATTTTGTATTTGAGCACAGAATTTTAATTAACCTTCAAGTACATTTGTGTTTTGTAGAACAGATGGTAGCAAATTTTATTCCATGGAATTCTATCTGCATGCAATTGAAGTAGCTAGAAAATGAACTAGTAAGTTTATGCATTCAAAAACATAATTAATGGGGGAAAAGATGGAAATCTCCGAATTTATCTGAAATTATTCAAATTTACATTTGTGAATGGCATTGTGACTATGATGTAAAAGTCTTTCTGTAACTTTCAATGTTATCTAGTGTTTGGGATTAGAATTAGAATGAGTAATACTTACTTGTGCTGGCTGTGGAGCAGGTGCTCTCTGAGAAAAAAAGAATGCAATTGTGAATGAATCATAAAGTCATTGGGAAATCTCATTTCTCTAAAGCATACAAGGGACACTCAGAAATTTTCTGGACCAGGATAAACAATAATACCCATGCAATGTGATGACTCATACTTTTACCTGTAAATCAATATAATGTTCATCAGCTATCATCCTTGCAGCTTCAGCAATGTACATTTGTGCCAGTAATTAAGTATTGTAAATGGAACTGGAGTGGGAACATTGCAATGATTTATTATAATTTTAAAAGCAGTTTAAACTATAAACACTATCTTGAGAAACTTGCACAAGTTTTAGGGGACTTGATACCTCTTAAATGTCAAACATATAAAGAAAAAAGTGAAAGACCTTCAATGATAGCGCCTATGAAGATATTGCAAGAAAGTTCCCAAGTGATCTATAAGGATTTAGAGGCATACCCAATATTGGATTGGGAAGTGTCTCAAAAATTTTACCTTATTATTAAAGGGTCAAGAAAATTTCTTCTCCAGAAACAAAGGGGAGTCTTTATTTGTATCTTCCCAGGTGTCAATCCCAATGAAAGTCAAGAGAGCAAAGGGTATATGGAAGAAAATTGTGTTGACATTCTTCTCCATTAGTGGTCATATCACAAAATTTTCCCTTGAAGAGCATTGGACGAACATTGCAGATTAGTACACAGTAGCTTGTCTTATGAGTTTCCAAAAGGTGTGTGAAAAAGGGTGAGAATTGGACTTTGAGGTATCAGGCTGTATTGTGACAATGCCTCTGCCCTTATTTCACACTTTTCTTGGAGAGTGCCACTATGAAGTTGACCACCCATATTCCTTATAATACTGACTTGGCACTCTGTCTCTTCCTGTCTCCTATGGTGAAGAACTAAACTGCAGAGGAAGCAAACTGTAAGCCCAGAAGATGCTGCAGCAGCATACGAAGGAATTGAAAACAAAACTTCCGAACTTCTTGATCAAAATAAATAATAGAACTTGTAATACACCTAACTCCTTTAAAAGATTATTTACTTTTACACTGGTATTGTTTGTACAGTGTTCACTTGAATTAAGTTGTGAAATATTAAGACTGTACTTTTTTGAAGATTTTTTTAAATTGTTCTTGTATACATTGTATATATTGAACAGTTTTCTGGTTGGTACAATGATTTTATTCTTTTTTTATTTCTCCATACTTTTCTTTTTTTTTGGGGGGGGGGGAAGGAAAATATAATTTAATGCCCATGTTAAATAAGAGGTTTTTAGAGCAGCAATAATATTTCATTTGTTTGTGAAAATAAGTCAATACCAATTTTTCTGAAGTTAACATAACATAAACTCAGTGTTCAAGACTGAGGAAAGGCTCTGGAAAATGTTGTATTATTTTTGAATCCACAAGACTATTAGATCAACTTAGTTTGGAATTAGACAAGTAGTTATTAATTTGGAATATTAGAGCACAAGTGGAAAATTACTTAATACATAATAACTTACCTTTGCCTGGAAGTTTTTTGCTGGACTGAAGACTTTTGTTTCAATGGGTACTGCTACTTCCTGTATCTGGTCTCCCAGTTCTGACTCCTGAAGAGCTTTGAAGGTTTCAGATTTGGCTGGATCAAAACTCAGCGTTGGTTTGAGGCTGTATGTTTATCCATTTGTGTTTATATATGTCAATGCAGAGTGTTTCTTGCAGAGTTTATGTCAAAACATTGTAGTATCATCAGTAAGGCAAGAAAGGTTGGATTATGAGAACAAATTAAGAAAAGAATTGTTTAGTATAGTTACCATGGTCCATTGTCCATAGTGTTGTTGGTATAGTTTTTTTTATGTAAATGAGAACAAATTAAAAAGAAATTGTTTAGTGCCGTTGCCATGGTTGGGGAGATTGTCCATAGCGTGGTTGTTGTTGTTGTTGTTGTTGTTGTTGTTGTTGTTGAATTTGTATTTTTTGTTTGAGGAAAGAGAGATCAATGAAAATACTATGATTAGATATGCAGAAAATGTTCTTTACAGCATGAAATAAATAGAATAACTACTTATATTTATAATCTATATTATACTACTGTTTTACAACCAATGAAAGGATGAGGTAGTTCATGTAATAATTGTTTAAGAACACATTTCTGAGTATTCCATTTCTCTGATTTTTGCATATAAAGATGAGACAGTTTAATTTAAATGCAATTTAGGAAAAATTTATTAAGATAGCTCCTTTTTCTTTTCCCCTTTATTTTCTGGATATCAAGATCTACTCTATAATAAGGCCTTTAAATCTTTGACAGGCATTGCCCATATATTAAGGGATAAATAAATAATCCTTACTTTATTTGGAATTACCTATAACATTGTATACACTTGCTAAGTTTTTTTTAGGAAAATGCATGCAAAACCTTGACAATAATAGTTCATTAAACAAAGATCCATTAAGGTTAATTTGCTTGGTTAATGTGGAACAGATGAGATAAAGGACAAATTATAAAAATAACTGTGGGCATGCTGGCTAAACTTAAATCTTTGGCCATACTTTACCTATTCTCAGACAGAAAAACAGACAACACAACATAGCAGAAGTATACAGAAAAGCAGCATTTTATAGGAAGAAAAATTGGAATTTGGTAAAAACAAGAAGAGAGTAAGAAAATAAGAAAAAATAAATAAAGACTAAGATGGTTAATAATAAATTATAGCAGAGATCTGTGAGATTGAAAGCTTATTTGAACTGCAAAGCTAATTGCCATTTCAATGCAGTAACAGAGGAAAGAAAAATAGGCCCAGCATAGTGCTCATAAAAGTAAAATTATGCTGGGATGTGGAAAGATCAGAAGATAAGGAGAAATATGAGTTTCTCTCAATCCTGCTAAAGAGTGCAGCACGTATACAGAGCATTGCTAGTTAGCCTTTGTTGGTTACCATCTGTGTAACTTGGTGGGCTCCAGTTCAAAACTATTTGGAGCTATGAAGATCCCAGGTTGAAATCATGGGTCAAACTGCCTGGTAGTCTGGAGTGCTTAGCTTATCTTGAGGAATAAGTAAGGTAACTTTAACTCACTGGTTTTATATTTTCATAATAAAACCATACACAAACACGAAATAAATTAATACTTATTCTAGGAAAATAATCTCTAAAATGTTTTTTTTTAATTTTTTTAATTTACCTTTGTTTTCATTCCTTTTTTGTATACATACCAAAGCAATACAACTGAGTTATTCTTAGAGAGAAACTAGAAATGAAGAAGTGGTCCAAATTGTTGAGAGAAATCAGGTGAAAAAGATGATGGGAGTAAAATCAAAACGAATATAAAAGGAAATTTTGAAATTTTTAATGGGTAAATCACTCAAATTTCACTAATTTTGTTCCACTTACTTGGACATGTTTTGAAGGCTATTGCCTTCATCATCAGCATGGTGTCCTATTTAGTTTTAAATAGCAGAAATTTTCACAATGCAATGTAATATAATATTGCAATTTGCTTATGAGAAAATCACTCAACTTTCATTAATTTTGTTCCACTTACTTGAGCATGTTTCAAAGGCTAATACTTTCATCATCAGCATGGATAGAAAATTATTTAGGTAAAATAAGAGCCAAATGACTCAGGGAAATGGGTAAGCAAGATAATGGTGCAAGTAGGAAAGATTATTACATAGAAGATTTATAGGAAAATAGCACTCATTAGCTAGTTAAATATTATATTAGACTATTGGGGCCTCCATGGAAACTCAGAAACTTAGTATAGTGATTTATGAATTTATTGATTGGATGAAATGTTATAAAGGTGTTTTAAGTATTTTGGTCAATATTAGTTTTGGTAGTGTTAAATTTTTAGATATTTTGTTTGTTTGTCTAGGAGTAAATGAGTAATTTAGAAATAAGGAAATTACTGGTGTAGAAATTATAATTAATTGATTCAAATAATGGTTTATGTACAAAATATTTATAATATTATGTTTTTGGTTGGATTTAAGCCTGGTCCTTTGGGTATTTCAGTAGGTAGCCACTGATAAACCAGGGACTGGGGTCTGAGCTAACCAAATTGGAAAAAATTTTGATTGAATTATATAAAATTAAAATATTATAATTGGTTGTATTATATATAATACGTATGTGAAACATAGAGCAACTTCTTCTTTTTCTTCTTCTTCACCTGAGATGAAAGTGTTTACCACTTAATACTTTCATTTATGGAATAGGTTTATTGTCGTTTGTTATATTACAAATGAAACAAATGAATTTAACCATTTTTATTTGTTAAGAATGTACAACAGAGTCTCAATAGTTTAAGTATGGGAACTGAAGCAACTGCTCCTTATAAGAAAAATCTCAGTTCATGAAGAAAGGAAGGCAAAATTTTATAAAATTATGTCATAAGTTTTTGTCTATACTAAGAAGGCCAAAGAAATAATTCCTCAATTGCTTTCTTATATTCTGCTTACTTTGTACACTTTTGACTCAGTGCTGAATTTTTGAAACATTGAGAATAGAACTGACCCAATTCGTTTTGTTTGGATGCAAATCTCTTATGGTAACTTCACCCACACTTTATTCCACTGCAGTATTTTTACTATTTTTGCCTTGATTCAGTCAACTGAACACTTCTATTTTGATTTATATGTATACAAGCTTTCTTTTTTATTTTAAATATTTTTAATTAAATGCATATCTCTACTGTGCTGATATTTGAAAAATTAGAATATAATAAACTAACTTAAAGAAAAATTGTGGATATCCATCAGATCTGGAAAATAATCAGAACTTAACTAAAAAGAATCAAAACAATGTATGACCAAGGAATGATTATTAACTGTAATCAGCATACCACTAAATAGTAACCTCTTTTTAAATACAGTAACAAGTTAGCCTTTTTTGGTAGTCACCTACAAATGCTTTCCTTATCAATAATAATTAAATTTGATATTAAACAAAAGATTGATTTATGAAGACTCAAACTATAAATAGTTGCAATCTGTTAATTATCTGCCTTAATAAACAAATAAAATGATATATATCTTAAGGAGCTAATGCAAATGAAAGTAAATTAGGATTATTAACATGATTTATATCTTTGGTCAAGAAATATATACATAATTTTTTGACTTGAGATTATAATAAATAATGAAAAACAAAGATTACAATCTTATTTTGATTTAAAGTAAAACACTAAAAATCTTGTCGTCACATTAAAACTCTCTTTAA